>CM021729.1:64511199-64529119 GCA_011074415.1 Stictonetta naevosa | reverse complement strand
CCCTGATCATACCTAATATATGAGGACAGATATAAAAAGAATCTTATTTTCATGTGTAAGCATCTTGCTTTGGTATAAAATGCAATCAGTACATACTTTCATAGTTTCTCTCATATTCTGTGTTTTGAATAACTGTATTTGACAGTGGCTGTGACAAAGAGATACTGATTTTTATACAGTAAAAGAAAAGAGTGAGCTGATTTTTTCTTTCTTATAAAGTTACAGAATATTATCTTACTATGCACAGTATTACTTAAAGTTACTAGCAAAGAATGCCAGAGTAATTTTGAATATATGCTAATTTAATGAAAGCAGAACAAGAAAGCATGTTCTATTCCTCTGGGCTTTCTACCCAACATTATTATGAAAACTCAGGGAAGCAGAGAAACCAACTGGCTCTTTTTCCTGTGGAGACTCAGTTTTGCTTATGACTACAATGATGAGAGGTCCTCAGCCATTCCCCAGCAATACTTTCAAAAAGCTTTCTTTCCCTCTCCTGAAGTCCACTGTAAATAACCCTCAGTACTTTTGGGGTTTTGTTCTTCCCTGATTTACCAGGAGTAGGTGTTTGTAACAGCAAGACAACTCCTCTCCATCAGTTCTTTCAACTACAAAGTCTTATTTCATTTCATCTGGTCCACTTCTGCTTGAATGAGGTGTCCAGATCAGGACACCACACTCCAGTACAAGTGAGCCAAGTAGAGCTCTAGGTCCTTTTCTACTGTCTAGCAGTCTCTGATCCTTTATCTGTCACATTTCTGATCAGTTTAACGGCATGAGAAGGTTGACTGTTCTCCTGTATGCAAGTCATTATAATGTAAAAGTTTTTATATTATTATTTCTTTTTTCTATAGATCCTCTACTAGTCAGATGTTGAGCATTCTTTCTGCAGTTTCTAGCTGTAATACCTTTCATGCGGAATTGTAGATTAAAATGCCAATTGGTTACATATGCCAAGGCATATACTGTAAATATAAGACCTTATATATATATGTCAAAAATGAGAGAGAAATAAATAAATAAATAGATAGATAATAAATAATATTGGCTTCTGTAGATTACCAAACTTGAGAAAGTTTTAGACATTTAAATGCGTAATGTGCTATACTTATTCCAAAACATTTACTACAAACTTGTCCCTAAAACCTTTACTACAGTGACATGCATGTAAGTGACTGAACTCAAAAAATTCACATTAGATGTCAGCCCTATTTTACAGCATGTTCTGTATTCATGTCTCCAGACTTCTCTCACCTTTCCCCATAATGCATAGATGGCAAGTTGTTCTGATGGTATCTTAAAAGCAGAAGGAATTAAATATATACAACAACCTTATCTATTTATTCTTTTATTGTTCTTATTATTTTATTAGCAAGGACTTAAACCAATCTGCAACATTGTTCCAGAACATAAATTCACTTGGTGTGAAACTGTGACACTTCTGAGTATTTTTATATACCTGTGAGAAAATGACTGATATAAGTGAAAATAAAGAGCTCAAATGTTAGAATCAAACTGTTAATAAGATACAGACCTTTATTTTTGGATAAAAACTGTTTCAAGAAACTTTTTAAGTCTGCAAGTGAGTTAAACTATTCAAGGAGACAGAGTCAAAGCTGTTTTGAAGCTATCTTGAACTTTGAAATTGGAGATCTGTTCACAGTACAAGCTCTCTTCCCATTTACCTTCTTTTCAAATTGAGCTGATAACAGAGGCATATATCAAAGCTGCAAAATCTCTCATAATTAACAAGAAGAAGAGAGATTAGTTGCAGTTGACATGACTTTATAAATCCTATTAATTATTGCCTGGGTTTTCTTGAAGTACAACCATGTATTTATTATCTAAATTGTATGTAAATTGTTGTCCTTGTAAGTGTCTGATCCTAGACTGAATTTCTCTGAACACTTGCATTTACTATTTTCATACCATAATGAGTTAGACATTTAAAAACATATAAAATATAATTTCTTTCAGCATTTTAATATTTATTGCAGCTTGATTTTACTGATGGTCTCTTCAGTTAAATGCTAGTGTTATGGTAAGGTTAAAGCCCAAATATCTTCTTCCCCTCCTAATTTCTAGTTGACTATATGTCTAATGAGGTGGGGTTTTTCTGTTCAGTTCAGTATTATGTTATGCTTAATGTGCAGAAAGCATTAATTTGAGACAGAGATTGAACCAATATCAACACAATAATCATTTTATAAAAATTAAGAGATAAGAATTTGTTATGGGTTTCTCTGGGAAAGAGTTAATTTTCTTTGTAGAGGCTTGTATGATGCTGTATTTTGGATTTAGGATGAGAATGATGTTGATAACACACTGATGTTTTAATTGTTGCTGAGCAGTGCTTATACTATGCCAAGAACATTTCAGCATATCACTCTGTTCTGTCACCAAGGAGGCTGGGGGTTCACAAGGAGCCAGGAGGGGACAGAAACAGGACAGCTGACCCAAAATGGGTAAAGGGATGTCCCACACCGTATGACATCATGCTCAGCAATAAAAGATGAGGTTAAAGAAGGAGGAAGGGAGTGATGGCGTTTGTCTGCCCAAGAAACTGTTTTGCATGATGAGCCCTGTTTCCTGTAAGTAGCTGAAGGGGAGTAGGAAATGAATTCCTTGTTTTGCTTTGCTTGTGTGTGCAGCTTTGCTTTACATAGTAAACTGCCTTTATCTTAACCCATGAGATCTTGCACTTTCACCTTTCCAATTCTCTTCCCCATCCCATCTGGGGAGAGTGAGCCTGTGTGGCACTTAGCGGCTTGATGGGGTTAAACCACAACAAGACTGTAGCATGAAATTAAATGCTTGAACAACATTTTAGAAGGGGAATACTTGTCAGCGTGTGTTTTTACTCTCCTGCGGAGTATAATAGCTGCATTTATATTAGGAGGGGATTTTCCAGTACCATATTCTGCCTTAGTCTCATGGTTAATTTTTGTTAATTTGTAAGAAATAGCAGACCTGAATAATCAATTAGCCTTGGCACAGTAAACCCAATGCTAGGTTTACTTGTTCAAAACTTAATATTGTATATTAATTAAAATTAATCATGTTAATAAACTACTCAAGTATTTAAACCATGAATCCGGAGCAAAAGTCATCACATGTGTCTTGATTTCTGGTAAGAATCTAGGAGGAATACTGCATCAAGATTTCATGGCAAATCTGTCAGATCATTATATACATTTGCTCACAACATAATAACAGATATGAATGTCCATAATTCTACCCATGAATATCTAACCTGAAATAACAGTGCCACAAAATCCATACAAATTTTGGATCACGATTTCACAGTTTGATAGCTTTAGCTTGTAGCAGCCTTGCATATTTAAAAGCAAAGAGACTATTCCTTTAATCACATACATCCCACCATACTCTGTGCTGGTGCAGCTTCACTTCAAGTTCTGTGTGCAGGTTGGGGTACCACAACATAAGAAAGAAATTAAACTATTAGAGAGTGTCCAGTGGAGGTTTACAGAGCTGATGAAGGATCTGGAGAGAAAGACCTATGAGGCTCTGGGACCCCCTGAGTTAGAGGACTGTGACTGTGGGAGCAATAAACTCCCAGACAAGCCTAAACTTGTGCAGGACATGCTGCTCCATTTGGGTGCATGGAAGTTTATGGGTACAAAGGAATTCATCTGAGGGATGAGAGGCTGGAGAGCAGCCCTGCAGGGAGGGATCTGGGGGTTCTGGTTGATGGCAAGTTGAACGTGAGTCAAACATGGGCCCTGGCAGCCAGGAGGGGCAACCACATCCTGGGGTGCCTCCAGCACAGCATTGCTAGCCAGTCAGGGGTAGGGATTGCTGTGCCCTGCTCTGTGCTCTTTCAGCATCACCTCGAGTCCTGTGTGCACTTTTGGGCACCACAATATCATAAGGACATAAAACTGTTGGAGAGTGTCCAAAGGAGGGCTTCAAAGTGGTGAAGGGTCTGGAGGGCAAGATGGATGAGGAACAGCTGAGGTCACTGCTTTTGTTCAGCCTGCAGGAGACTGAGGAGAGGCCTCATGGTGGACTGCAGCTTCCTCACAAGGGGAGCTTGTGAGGAGCTGGCGCTGAGCTCTGCTCTCTGGGGACAGTGACAAAACTCAAGGGAATAGCATGGAACTGCAACAGGGTAAGTTTGGGCTGAATGTGATGAAGAGATTCTTCACTGGGAGGGTGGCTGGGCACTAGCACAGTCTCCACAATGCTGTAGTCAAAGCACCTATCCTGCCAGAGTTCAAGAAGTGTTTGGACAACTCTCTCAGACATACAGTCTGATTTTTGGGTGGTCCAGGAGTTGGACTCGAGGATCTGCATAGGTCCCTGCAACTCAGGATATTCTATGACTCTGTAATTCTCTAATATGTTAAAGACATGTGATTTGACACAGATCATGCGTTGAGCTCAGAACTGTTTTTGATTACTTTAATGAATTCTGAAAATCAAAGATGAAAACCATTCATTTTTTCCACTGACACTCAGCACTGTATAAAGTCAGGAATAACTGATATCCTTCTGTTCTTTGCTGGAAACAAATAAATCTGGGATTTACTTGAATCTGGTAAATAAATTTAATAATGAAAAGCATGTCTTATTGATTTCTCTTTTAATCATTGTCTGTAGTTACTACAACTTTGTCTTTTGCTTTAACTTAATATTGCTGCTGAAAGCACTGATAAGACCTTATATTTTAAATGCCTTTAAAAATTGAAGTCATGCAGTATATCTGTGTATGTGATGACATGAAATATAAAGACAGGGTAATCACAGGTCTTAGAAGATTTTGCCATGGATTTCACAATAGTACACCACATTCCCAGGCCACTTTTCTGTAGCTGTGGCAAAGACCAATGAGGCAAAAAAAAAAAAAAAAAAAAAAAAACAACACTCATGCTAGCTACTGCTAAGGCAAGTTTTCCATGGTATTTATGTGAAAGCAATTAGCCCACTTTTAAAAGTTTGCTTTAATTGTTGAGCTTAAAGTTGTGCTTTAGATAAGTACTGCTTGGAGGAGGAAATGGCTGTGCAATCCACAGTCTCTGACTGTGCCTATTGATTTTGCTAGCAAACAAACAAGGTTTCTTTACACATACATAACTATCCACAGCAGCAGACCATGAGTAAGTAGGACAAAAGTTTATTGTAACATTTTCACAGACTCAGAACACATCAGAAGAACTCACTTTTGTCTATTCCAACAAATAGTTTGTAAGGCTAGGTGGCTAGGTAAGTCTACTGTTTTTTAAACTGCTGTGCCTAAAATTTTTGGAATTTTAGAAATTTCCAGTCAAATAAAATGCCTGAGCCAAACCTTTAACAGTACATGCACTGTCTGTGTTCATAAATGCTACTGTGCCTAATCAGAAATTGCAGGTCCCATGTGATTAGACAGATATGACCTGATTGCTAGCACAGAAACATGGTGGAATGGATTACATAACTGGAACATTAGAATAGAGGGCTACAAACTCTTCAGAAAGGATATGCAGGGAAAGAAAGAAGGGGGCATTGCCCTCTACATTAGGGAAGTCATTCATTGTGAAGACGGGCCTCAGAAACAGCCATGGACATGTTGAGAGCTAAGAGTTAAGACATGTTGAGAGGTAAGAGTTAAAGACCATACCAAGAAGGGACCCCTTGTGTTTGGGGTCTACTGCAGGCTGACCAATAAAGGGAAGCCTGTGGATGAGGCCTTCTGTCTTCCACTACAAGAAGCATCACGCTCACATGCTCTCATCCTAACGGGGGACTTCAACCACCCAGATGTCTCCTGAAAAAACTACACAGCAGGCTGTAAGCAATCCAGGAGATTCCTAGAGTGTGTTGAGTATAACTTTCTGGTCCAGGTATTAGATGAACCAACCAGAGGAGAAGTGTTACTGGACCGGGTGCTCAGCAGTGCAGATGAACTCAGAGGAGAGGTGGTCTGGGTTGCAGTGAGCATGCTCTGGTTGAGTTTGTTGTCTCAATGGATATGGGTCTGGCAAAGCACAAAGTCAGGAACCTGAACTTCCAAGCAAACTTCAAGCTCTTTAAAGACCTAGTAGATGAGATCCCCGGAACACTTTCCTTAGGAATAAAGGAGCTGAGCAGATATGAAGACTCTTTGAGGATGTCTTCCTTAGAGCGCAAGAACTCTTTGTCCTCCTGCATAAAAAAAAAAAAAAAAAAAAAAAAGAAAATGGACAGGGAGGGCAGAAAACCAGGATGGCTGAGCAAGGACCTGCTGGTCAAACTGAGGCACAAAAAAGAAATGCACAGGCAGTTAAAGCAGGGACATGTGGCCTGGGAAGAGTACAGGGATACAATCCCGAAGTTCAGGGAAGGAATAAGGAAATCCAAGGCACGTATGGAACTGAGCTTGGCAAGGGATGCAAAGAATAAGAGGTTCTGTAGGTACAATGGCTGCAAAAGAAAGACTAAGAAGACTGTACTAATTCTGACAAATGAACACAGAAAACTGGTAATGACAGACATGGAGAAGGCTGAAGTACTCAGCTACCTCTTTGCCTCAGTCTTCACTGATAGTCAGGCTTCCCAACGCTTTTTTTCCCTGAATCTGTACATGGAGGCTAGGGAAGCAAAGTCCCACCCACTGTAAGAGAAGATCAGGTTCAAGAATACCTGGTGAAAATAAACAAATACAAGTTTATGGGGCCTAATGACAGGCATTCCATTGTCCTGAAGGAATTGGTTGATGTAGTCTCCAAGCTTCTCTCCATCACATTTGAAAAGTCCTGGCAGTCAGGCAAAGTCCCTGGTGACTGGAAAAATGGAAACATTACTCCCATTTCTAAAAAGGGAAGAAAGAAAGACCCAGAGAGCTATAGACCAGTGAGCCTCACATCTGTGCCTGGCAAGATCATGGAAGAGATCCTCCTGGAAGCAATATCAAGGCACATGCAAGACAGAGCGGTGACACGAGACAGCCAGTATGGCTTCACCAGGGCAAATTGTGCATGACCAATCTAGTGGCCTCTTACAATGGAGTGACTGCATCAGTTGACAAGGGAAGACCAATTGTTGTCATTTACCTGGACTTCTGTAATGCCGTTGACATGGTCCCACATGACATCCTGGTCTCCAAATTGTAGAGATATGGATTTGGTGGTTGGACCATTCAGTGGATAAGGAGTTGGCTTGAAGGTCATACCCAGAGAGTGGTGGTCAGTGGTTCTGTGTCCAAGTGGACGCTGGTGATGAGCATTGTCCTTCAGGGGTCTGTCCTGGGACCAGTACAGTTTAATATCTTTATCTGTGACATAGACAGTGGGATTGAGTGCACCCTCAGCAAGTTTGCAGATTGCACTAAACTGAGTGGTGCAGTTGACACAGGAGAAGAAGGGGAAACCATCCAAAGGGGCAAGATTGAGAAGTGGGCCCCTGAGGACCTAATGAGGTTCAACAAATCAAAGTGCAAGATGCTGCACCTGGGCTGGGACAATCCCAGGCATGAGTCCAGACTGTGAGAAGAACTCATGGAGAGCAGCCCTACAGAGAAGGACTTGGGGGTTCTGGTGGATGAAAAGCTTGACATGAGCCGGCAGTGCATGCTGCAACCCAGAAGGCCGACTGCATCCTGGGGCATCAACAGAAGTGTGGGCAGCAGGGTGAGGTAGGGGACTGCACCCCTCTGCTCAGCCTTTGTGAGACCCCACTTGGAGTCCTGCATCCAGGTCTGGAGCCTCAGCACAAGAAGGATGTGGACCTGTTAGAGCTGTCCAGAGGAGGGCCACAAAGATGATCAAGGGTCTGGAGCACCTCTCCTGTGAATAAAAGTTGAGACAGCTGGGGCTGTTCAGCCTACAGAAGAAAAGGCTCTGGGGAGACCTCACTGTAATTTTCAGTACCTGAAGGGGCTTATAAAAAAGATGGAGAGCAAGACTTTGTTCAACAGGATAATGAGAGGACAAGGGAGAATGGTTTTAAACTAAAAGTGGGGAGATTTGGATTGGAGGCTAGGAGTAAATTCTTCACTCAGAGATTGGTGAGACACTGGCACAGGTTGCCCAGAGAGTTTTGTGATGCCCCATCCCTGGAGGTGTTCAAGATCAGGTTGGATATAGCCCTGAGCAACCTGATCTAGTGGGTGGCATCCCTGCCTAAAGGAGGGGGGGCTTGGAACTGGATGATCTTTGAGGTCTCTTCCAACCTGAGCCATTCTATGATACACAGTTTTAAATGGCTATTTGTCTGCAAGAGTATCATGAAGTTCAAAAAGTGGAAAGTCCTGTATCTGGGCCAGGGCAATCCCAAGCAAAAATACAGGCTCGGGAGAATGGGTTGATAGCAGCCCTGAGAAGGATCTGGGGATGTGAATTCATGAGGATCTCAACATGAGCCAGCAATGTGTGCTTGCAGCCCAGAAAGCCAACCAAAAAGCTACACCAAAAGCAGCATGGCCAGCAGGCCAAGGGAATGGATTCTTCCCCACTAATCTGCTCTTGTGAGACCCCACCTGCAGTGCTGCATTCAGCTCTGGAGTCCCCAGCACAAGAAGGTCATGTTAGTATTAGGCTGAGTCCAGAGGAGGACCACAAAAATGATCAGAGGGCTGGAGCACCTCTGCTATGAAGACAGGCTGAGGGAGCTGGGGATTTTCAACCTAGAGAAGAGAAGGCTCCAGGGACACCTTATAGTGGCCTTCCAATACCTAAAGGTGGCTACATGGAAGCTGGTAAGAGACTCTGTTAGTGAACAAAGGGATAGGACAAGAGGGATTGGCTTTAAAATGAAATGTTAGGTTTAGATTAGATATTAATAAGAAAGTCTTCACTATGATGTGGTAAAGCACTAGAACAGATTGTCCAGAGAAGCTGTGGATTCTCCATCTCTGGAAGTGTTCAGGGCCAGGCTGGGTGGTGTTTTGAGCAACCAGGTCTAGTAGAAAGTATTCCTGCCCGTGGCAGGAGGGTTGGAATTAGATGATCTATAAGGTCCCTTCCAACCCAAACCATTCTATGATTCTATAATTCTATAAAATACATAATTCAGAAATGCATTTTGGATCTGAAAAAGAATCAGATGTACAGTTCTTGCAAGTAAATTCACACAAACTCAATGAAGTGAACAGGTTTTTATAAAGTCACACAAGAAAGTTGTGGTTTCAGACCACTGCAGAGTTTCAGTTAGCCAGAGCTCTTCTGTTTACAGCACAGCCCATATCTAGGTTTATGTACTCAACAGCAGGAAAGCAGACGGGCACCAATTAAATCCTGGCTGCTGCAGGCAGAAAGAATATAGCCCTGCCTCAGGCTCCAGGGCACAGTCATCTCTAGCAGCTGCAATTCAGTTTAGCTAAATTCCCTTCTGAGGGGAGATGACTAACCAAGCAGAAGTCATTCGTATAAGAGACACTTATATCTTAGGTGTAGTATCCTTGCAATTATAGTGCTGCAGCTAACTGTGTTGTCACTAGAAGAGATGGGATGTGAGAATAAGTATATAAGAGAAATTTACATGCTCTCACTCATCTGGAGAGAAACAGAACTTAATATTCATTTTATTTCTCGGAGTTTAATCCAACAGTTGCCTCATATTAAATTCTTAAGATATCCTTCTGGAAGAGCTTACTTTTGCACTTCCCTGATCACAAGGTTTATAAAGTCTGGATGTAACTCCAGGATTTCTTAACTTCCAGCTCTGAGTCACCCAGTACCACATATCATAGAATCAGAGAATCAGAGAATGACACGGGTTGGAAGGGACTTCAAAGATCACCCAGTTCCGATCTCCCTGCAATAGGCAGGGATGCCACCCACTATATCAGGTTGCTCAGTGCCTCATCCAACCTGGTCTTGAACATCTCCAGGGATGGGGCACCACAAATCTTTCTGACCAACCTGTTCCAGTGCCTCACCACACTCAGAGTGAAGAATTTCCTCCTAATTTCCAATCCAAATCTCCCCTCTTTTAGTTTAAAATAATTCCCCTTTGTTCTCTCAGTATCTGATTGAGAAAAGACTTTCAGTCTTTGAGGGACTTCTCTAACTGGCATGGTATTATGACCAACAATACCTTCAGCTCTATCCTCATTGTTTGAGCAAAAATGTCTAAATGTCCTCCTTAATGTCTTGCCAGCAGTGGGTATCTGGTTCCAAATAAACTACTTTGGTGCCCACAGGCAACTTATTCAGGCTGCTGTCCTGTCATCTCTGTTTGCCAAAGAAAAATGTAATAGAAGATTTTTTATTTCTGGCTACACAGATTTTTATCTTATTTCTCTGTTAGACAGAGATCTGAGATATCTCCATTGCTGTCATATTTTTGAACAGGAGGAACTCAACTATTCATAAACTTAATGTAAGAATTGAGAATTACAGCATAATTTAAGTGAAACTGTTTCACGTATCAGAAGAACTACACAGGAACAGTAAAGATGTCTATTTTGGTGTATAACAAAAATGTCAGGTCTGAGAAAGGTTGTTGAGAATATCCACAGTCTGAGACCTTTGATGTCTAAGGGCAAGCTCATACCACTTTTTCTTTTCAAGTCTTACCCATGCTTTTCTGACTGACAGAAGGGTGAGGTTTGCTTGCTTGTTCTACAGCTTTAGGAGTAGGAAATGGCAAGGATATTGTAGGCAAATCTTACCAAGGCTAAGCTAAGAATGAGAGAGCTGCAGGGAAAAGTCACTGGAAAAAAATGGTAGAGGAAACTGTTCAAATGAGTAAGCAATTATGACAGTTTGGGTACAACAGAGATGACAGCAAGGAAAGAAGCAGAGCATTGCTTTAAGAAAACAAACAAACAAAAACAAATTGCCTTATATGCCTGTTGGAATTATCAGGCATAATTCAGCCACCATTGAAAAAAACAAGGTGACTATCTCTGGACTTGTAATTATAAATGCAAAATAGAAATAGTCTAATTACTAGAATCTCACAGAAAGACAGATGTCATATGTAGTATCACTGTTGTATGTAGTTCCTCTGAAGATGAGCAGGACAACACCAAACTTAATTAAGAAGCTGAGATACAGCAAGGACGTTAATCAAACCCTAAATATGCTTTTAACTTCCTGGGTTTAACAATCCAAGTGTAAACCAGGGATTACTGAGTATTAGAAGAAAATCTACTTGTGCATGGCTGAAGAGTTTACAAGGTGATAAATATTCTGGCTGAGTATTCATGGTGAGCAGTACCTTCTTCAAGTATGTGCACAGCCTCTGAATTGTTTATCTCTGCCTAATGTTCTTCTTTAGGGCTTCTATTTGGCCATAAAGTGGCAAACAGCTGATCAGAATCAAAGATTTTGTAACAGATGAAAGCAGATGTCTAGCTTGGAGATCTGGTGCATGAAGTTGTTAAACAAAATAGCTAACAGACATCTACCTATTTTATCAACAAAATGCATTCTACTCAAGAAGCAAAAAGCAGTCAGCTTGATGACTTGTACATTTTATGAAAGATAGATTTTTTTGCAGCAGCAGCTCAGTCATTCAGTAAGAAGGTTTCCAGTGGCAGATCTATTAAGTCAGTACATGTCTGGCGAAATCAGACTTGAACGTAGGAGAGACCATACTGATACGGATTACCATGTGAGGCTGACATGTCATTTTATTTTCACCTCCCAGACTTCATCCTTATAGCTCAGAGGAAAGTCTGTAAAATACAGTCGTTTTAGAAGTGCTATATGTTACATAGATACACTGTGGCTGGCTGATGATCTGCAAAACTGGGAGCAATAATTGTATGCCAGCACTGAAATCATTGGTTTACTTTTGTGTTCTGTCTGTACCTAGAGCTTTCCTGGTTTTCACCAAGATACTGCTACTTCATACTTAACGTGTTCCTGTCTGAAGTATGCCCAAAACCACTGAAATTCCAGTCTGAAACCCTAATATACAATTCAGGAGAAAGATGTTCCTGCACATTAAGGGTCAAATTAACAACATATTTTCATGCTGATATTAGGCATTGAAATTATTAAAAAAAAAAAAAAAAAAAAAAAGTGTGAAAATTCTTGTTGTACCTGTACTTACTAAAAGTAGTTGAAGAGAAACCAGGAGATTTCTTACAGTAAACCATTATGCTACCTCTGTTTTTTTGTGTTGTTGTTGTTGTTGTTGTTTGGTGGGTTGGTTGGTTGGTAGGTTTTGTTTTGTTTTGTTTTTTTTAGATGATTTTAAAGATTTGCCTTTTTTTAAAAAAAAAAAAAGAATTTTATTATTTACTTTTAAAATTATTATTATTATTACAGTAGATAAATCACTGTTGAACAATCAGTAACTCTGTTTTGAGGAGGAGAAGACAGATTACAGGGTATGGGGGGAAACCCTTGTACTGCTTCTTACCGAAACCTAAGAAAGTCTAAAACATTGAAAAAGTATATGTATTTATTCATAATTTCTTCACATTTTAAATTCCCTAGATTTAATCTAGTTATTTGGTGCAGAACAGATTTCAGCAATGTACTGTAATGAAAGAAGCATTTTGCTCTATAACTGCTTTTTAGAAGTTGATGTGTATAATATTTGTAATCTAATTGCACTTTGTCGGGAATTTATTTTATCATGTTATCTGGAATACTTCAAAGACATCTTTGACACACAATTCAAGTCCAATTGCACAATAATGCAGTATTGCTGAAATAAGGAATGTCAATAATTAAACATTCTATGGTGGGGTTAAACTGATTTTTATTGTTGTTATTTTGATCTTATTTTCTTATATATACATCTTATTGATTTTTAATGCAAAAGTAATCCAGACATTTATATATGATTCCTATATGAATGTACACATTTCCTTTCCCTCATTAAACTAGAAAAAAATGATTTTACACTTTAGCTGGATGCCACCAGCATCTGAATGCTTAGAATATCTAAAAACAATGCTTTTAGGAAAATGACAATAATAAAGATTTTTTATTAACATAAAGCTGTTTCAAAAATATTGAATTTCTTTCCCTCAGGAAAATACTGTAGCCTAAAGATTAAAATCTACTGCATATGCCAAACCAGCACAGGCACTAGTCTTTGTGTTGTGATTGTGCTCACACTAAAATATTTGGGTGAATGTATCATCACTTGGCCTAAGGATGGTATTTGTAGTCCATGGTATGCAAAGCTTGATATTAGAAGATCAAGTATCAGGTCTGAGAAACATCATGTTACAGTAGAGAGTAACAGAAAGTGGAAAACAAATACTTTAATAATGGGTATAATGGTCACATTAATAAAGGTAGTAATGCAAAACAAAACAAAAACATAATGATCAAAAAACACACCACCACCACTGCTTACTTTCATCATGCACACACTTCAACATAATAATATCTATTTCTCTCTCTCTTAAATACAGTTTCTTTTACAAGTTTATTGACGAGGGAGTGTAGAAAATCTTATTGACGCTACACTAAGTAGGGCAGATCTGGAATTGTAGTTAACAAGGACATATTGTAGGATTAAAAATGATCTTGAATAACAACAAAGCATAGGAAAAATAGATCTTCCCAATGGTGATTTTTTTGTTTTTGTTTTTGTTTTTGTTTGTTTGTTTGTTTTCTTTTGTTCAATAAGTGAGATTAAAGCCATTCTTACCTGTAAAAGTACAAGAGGGTTCCAAACACCATTCATCATCACTGTGTAGCTAGCAGTAGCAAGGATGCTGACTGTCATTTGTGGAGTAGATCTCCCCCAAGCAAGTGCAATGCTGTTTTCATTATATCTTAACCATCTGCCTTTAAAGGGAACTAAGGAGAGGGAATGGACCTTGTGAAGGCAGAACAGTGTCTCGCTTGACTTACTTCCCCATTT
The DNA here is from genome assembly GCA_011074415.1 of Stictonetta naevosa. NCBI lineage: Eukaryota > Metazoa > Chordata > Aves > Anseriformes > Anatidae > Stictonetta > Stictonetta naevosa. The sequence goes on along the minus strand of CM021729.1, from coordinate 64,515,358 downwards.
CATCACATCAGCAAACCTCAGGTAGACTGCACCTGAAACTGGGGTGCAAGGAGGCCTCTGTGGACCCCAAGAACTACCCAAAACTCATTTCTCAAATACATATGCCTGGGGAAGTGTTGCCTATGACTCCTGGATCTGCCCAAGGAGGCAGAACTAAGCTTTAAAGCCCCAGCATTGTGTGTGCACCACCACCTGAGAACCCGATGAAGACAAGACAATGAGGCATCCACAGGTGGTAGTACTCTTTATCTCTGTTTCCATCTCTGTTTCTAGCTCTTTACCCTTTCTCTCTATCCATATATTTCTTTTGGTTTATTTAGAATGGATGTGCTTTTGCCAAGTCCCTAGAAATTCCTCAGTAAATTATCAGTAAAAGTTTAACTTTGTTGAGACCCTGAAAGACACTTCATGCTTTCAGACCCAAAGTCTTATCAACTCCTCTGATGAGAGGGTTGAGACAACATTTTACACAGATGAAGGATAGTTACATTTGCGTGTTTCCACTGACATGATGGGGGATTGCTGCTGTGAATTTAGGGAAATGTAAAACAAGAGGAGTAGATTAACCATGTACTCTGCAGCCAGCTCCCACCCTCATCTGCTAAAACCTTGGGAAAGAGTGACTGACAAAAGCAAATGTCTTCTTTTTATGGACTCTAGATTGCTCTTCCAGGTTTAGGTGTGCCTTCTGCACACACCAAGTGCTGTTCCCATTAAAGTATGATTTTATTAAAATATCATGTCATGAGCTTGAAGAGTTTGTAGGGACTCCCAAAATGATGTTCTAACCCATATCCAAAGGCAATATTGTCTTCATTGCTGTCTCTCAATGTTAATGTTGCAGTCACAACAGGGACAACAAATCCAACTCTGACAGTTATTTCAGTAAATGATCAGTGTTGTGGAAACATCCAGCAATTTGGGGTTTACAGAAAGTCTCTAATCTCATTACTTACAGTGATATTTCTCCTCACAGAAGTTTCTTTCATTCATTTGTTCATTTATTATTTTATTTTTCAAAAGAACAAGCAAGCCACCCTCTTCAGATCAAATACCAAAGGCCTTCAGGGAGCCAGTGTGACTAATACAATCAAGATCTTATTTGTTGTAGTCTTCAACCTTACACTGATTATAATGCCAGCAAAGACCTTCAGAACAAAGCTCCACTGAAGTCACTTCTACAGAATACATATTTCAGTTGTACATATATATTTGCTTATACTGGTATATTCTCCTTGTACATGGCAATGTAGAGTTGGTACTTCCAAAATACTTCTGCAAAATTTTATTTTGAATATACTTATTTACAGTGATCAATAAACAAACCATGAATAACTGTGAGAAATTATTCCTCATCCCACAGCAAAAATATGTAAAGAATCACTTAACAAATTTCAGAACAATCTACATTGGAACGAAAAACAGTTTATCTTCCTATGGGAAATGCTTTTAGTCATCTCTACTCTTCCCCAAAAGAATTCCTATGGAAAAGTAGTTCTAGAGCAGCTGCCTAATCTTTTCTTTCTGTGGCTTTTAATATGTGCTTAATTTATCCAGAGGCACATTCCAGGTACTTCATGATGATAAATATAAAAGAACATGCATTATTCAGTACCTTGACCTATATGCAAATAAATAGAGTACAAACATTTTAACCTATAAGTGTTTTTCCATATATCACCGTGCAATGCATAACTGCTAAAACATAGGACATTATATGGGACTTCATTAATTTGAGTTGTTTTGGAGACAATACAATCTAGTGGATCAAGCTGTGGTATAAGAATTAGAAACTCTGGATTTCTAATCCTGGCTTTGGCCTTGGAAAAAGAGAAAATCAAAGCCCTTTTGAGTTTAGCTTTCCTTTATCTATTAGTATCGTATAGCATTCTTGAAAATATTTGTTAGTGCACAATTTATTAACTTACATATGTGAATGATGAAAGTGTATATTTCTATATATATATGTATACTTAATAAGGTTTGTAATATATACTACTCCACATTATTTCATTTCTAAACTGAAATGCATTCTTCCAATGTGAATGTGCTTTAATTTTTGATGTTGTTTTTGTTGTTTTCTTATAAATGGAAGTTCTAGAACATTTTTACAAGTTTGGCACATTTCTTTCCTCAGTCACAGCAGTATCATATGTTAATCGAAGCATTCCTTGAACAGCAGGATAGAAATAAGGACAAACTACAACTATTATTTTATATTTATTTAAATATAGAAAATTTCTGGACACTCCGCAGAAATTTGCTAAGAGTGCATCCAAAAAAGTTTTGTTTTGTTTTGTTTTGTTTTCCTCATTCATTATTTATTTATGAGTTTGTCAATAGGAATCTATTGTATTTCTCCAAATTCTTATGGCAGATTGATTGAGGGGACTTACTTATTTTTTAACTGATATTAACCTTTTTGTCTAACAGGTTGTGTAGAATTTCTTTAACAAAACACATGCTTTAAAATATGCCAGGAAACCTTCCCTGTCCTCATAACATGTTGAAAATTATAGTCATGTTATACAACATTGAGCACAATTATATTCTGAAGGTCAGAGAAGAGTATATATAGCACTTCAACTTCAGCAGAAAATACATTTGGTGATACATCTCTCCTAGTCTCTTTCATCTCAATAAACCTTAGCCTACTAAGATGTTAGAAAGTCATAGGCAACTGCAGAGACTGAATCATCCTTTCTCACAAGAGTTCAAAATCTATACTTAAGGAAACAAAACAAACTGGAGATCTAAGACATCATGTCTGTGGCAAAATGGGGAAATAGATTAACTAGTTTGGGTTAACTTTTAAGTTTTTCTTTTTTGTTTGTTTGTTTGTTTGTTTCCTTGAGATTATCAGATGCAATGAACATTACTTATTTTGAAAAGCATTCCCAAGCATTTTCAAAACATCACTTAGCTGAGCAATGTAGACTAAAAGAAAATAACTGGAGCATAAAAGGCTGCTTGGCTTATACACAAAAGAGAACTAAACATGAGAAAGACATTTCAGGAGCCTGGATGATGTCTGGACATGTGTATACTCAGAAGAATGCACTCCAATATTCTGGTGCATGAACATGGCAGCAGGATGATAGTTGCTAAAAGAAAATTCTAATAGAGCAGAGGATGTGACAGGCCTGTTAAGAGTCCCTTGCAAAATGGCAACAGCAGTTTCTCAAAGTTCTGTTTGCTTTCTGCCTTATTCTATATTAATGAGAGTTGCAGCTGCCAGCTCCTTTTAGGAGCAGGTCTCAAATTAGCAGCAGCCTCACTTATAGGTAGAAAACCAGGACCCGTGAGGACTTATGCTGTTGGCATGCAATGAAGAGAAGTAAAATTGACTTAGGAGTAAGAGATTGTGATCTTCATGGTGTCAAAAGCAGGATGATAAAAGGAATACCGTTGCTTTAAAAGTCCTTCCCAGAAGCTGGAGGAAGAGTGGCAGGAACTGGAATCAGTTTTTCCAAGCCTACAGATCTCATATAATTCATTTGCCCTGCTCATATGAGAACAGATATTTGAGAGAGAGGGAGAGAGAGAGTGATGTAACCTTACAGATATTCTCTTTGTGACAACAGTCAGTACATGTGGTGTTTTTTTTTGGGACACACCTATAGTTCCATGTTGAGAAATAAACATAGGATAAAATGTCTGATAAGAAATAAACCTGAGGAGAGGGAAGAAAAGGCCTTTATCTAGGCCTTATATTATATTCCTTGTAAACCGTCTTTCTTTGTGTGTGTTTTTATCTGTTTTGCCTCCTTCTACTCCTGTAGCTTTCCAGAACATAATATCACAGATAGTCTTAGTTATTTTCATGTAATATCTTCCTTGGTATTTACAGAAATATATACATTTAAAATAAATAAATAAATAAATAATTCCAAAAGTATTAGAACACTGCTAAAGTAGAACATCTAGATGAATATTGCAGTTTAGTATTTACTGAAAGTTGGATTTGCTAAATCGTATTTTTGTTTGCAGTTGTGTCTCTGCCCTTTGCTATTGTATGAGATCTCAGTCAGCCACAAAATCACTGTCTGTTATTTTGTTCAGTGCCTGGTATGACCTCCTTGCTCCAGTCTACACACTTCAAGGTAGGGACTGATGTTCCATACAACAAGGGAAATATTTTGATGCACAAACACATAAT
>CM021729.1:64497516-64511099 GCA_011074415.1 Stictonetta naevosa | reverse complement strand
TCTATCAGCAAGCTTCTGGTTTGCTGCTGCTTCTTGAAACTTAAAAGGAAACAAACAAATTGAGACTCCAGACATCATATGGCATAGGCGCTATGCTTTTTATATGGGTTTTAGTTTATTTTTTTTTAATACTGAAATAAACATCTCTTCAGATCAGAAGCAAAAATCTGTAGCCTTGTTGCTTGGGGACAGTAAATATTAAGATTCTTATATAAGAGATAAAAGGATTTAAGATTGAAAATGCCTCCAGAAACTGCTGTTCTGCTTACAAATTCAGCACCTACACTGCAGTTTGCTAATGAAAAATAATAAATTTTGTAGGCACTTCTACCTCCGACAAAAATCCCTAATGGAAAAGAAACAAATAGCAACACAGTCTTTCATGCTGCCTGTGTGTTTAAGTGAACGCTATTCACCTGCTGCAAGGTTCTCACAGGTCTTTGGTATTCACTGAGATAAACCGCATTGCTCCCCAAAGCCCCAAACTACTAGTTTGTTCATTTCAGACCCCCACTTGTAAAGCTTAAAGCACAAGCTGGACATTGCAGCTGCTTCTCTTCTACCTTACAACTGAAGGAAGTCCAAAGTAGCACAGACCTTTTGCAGTTTCCATTAAACAATTATGTGTTCCCAGCTTTCAGTTTGATCAACGATGTCAGCCATGGTAATTGCATTCTTTCTCCCCTTTCACTAGTCTTAACTGCTTTGCATCACTGAGGTGTTTGCTACGCTATGAAAACCGGAAGTAGAGAAAAGTTAAGACAGCTTGCAGACTATATATTTGTCATTCAACAGATGAAACTTGTGAACATCAATCACACAGCTTTGTTGTTTTCTGAGACATATAGTATAGTGCCTGTTTGAATTTAGCTGCACATACACCTTTTAAAGAAAACACTTTTTGGAAATAGACACTATTTATAGAAATGTACCACATTGGTTATAGAGCAAGTAATTACTTTTGCAAAATTTGATCATGAATTAGTGAAACTATTTCTGAGTAGAGAATTTCAAAGCCCTGGAAGTTCAGATAGCATGGGAATACAAGTTCCAGGTGCCTACTCAAATCTCACTTCATGCATTGTTGAGCAAGTCCAACCAAGTAAATAAATTTTGCAAAAAATAAATTGTGAAAAAATAAAAAAGCAGCTCTATCGATGTCTACTATCCGAAATTTAAAATACATAGAGTACACATACACGCGTACATGAAATAGATTAAACAGGCAAAGACAGGTTTCCACGCTGTAGAAATCAGAGCATTAAGGCTCTGAGGAAATTTCACAGAAGGTTTGATTATTCAGTGGGTGATCTTTACAAAATCAAATATTAACTGAATTTTTGCAGGCTCCTTCTGGATGAGTTTTCCAATTCTGTTCATACGCCACTATTTTAGGCCTGTGTGGCAAGGTTTTGGTAGCAGGAGAGATACAGGGGTGGTCTCTGTGAGCAGAGCCCAGCAGCTGCCCCATGTCAGAGAGGAGCCAGCTCCAGCTGCTCCAAAAGGGACCCGCTGCTGTTCAGAGCTGGGCCATGAGTAACGCTCATTGGGCCTCTGGGTGAGCAGATTGAAGAAAGGAGAAAACAAACATCTTCTGTGCTACAACAGCTGGGAGAGAGGGGTGAGAACAGCCCTGCAGCCCCCCAGGTGAGTGCAGCAGGAGGGCAGGAGGTGCTCCAGGCATGCAGCACCTGCGGCCTGTGGAGAGGCCCCTGGTGGAGCAGGCTGTCCCCCTGAAGCCCATGGGTTCCACACAGAGCAGATCTCCATACTGCAGCCTGTGGAGGAGCCCCTGCAGGAGCAGGCCCTGGGCTGGAGCTGCAGCCCATGGAGAGGAGCCCACGCAAGAGCAGGAGGCCTGGGGGAGGAGCTGTCACCCATGGGGGACCCATGCTGGAGCAGTTTGGTCCTGAGGGATGGACCACATGTTATGGACCCATATTAGAGCACTTCTTGAAGGGTTCCTGCCTGTGGGATGCCCTCATGGGATTAGTTCAGGAAGGATGGCATCACATGGGAGGAACACAATGCTGGAGCAGAAGAGGAGAAGCCCACTGTAATAGAAGGTTAGGCTCAAGACCAGCTAAGAAACCTAAAGGTGCACAAGTCTATGAAACCTGGTGAGATACATCTGCTGGTCCTGAGGGAACTGGTGGACGTAGTTGCTAAGCCACTATCCATCATATCTGAGAAGTCGTGGCAGTCTTGCGAAGTTCCCATTAACTGACGAGCCATTTTTAAACAGGGAGAAAAGTTAGACCCAGAGAACTAGAAGCCAGTCAGTCTCAGTTCTGTGCCTAACAAAACCATGGAACATTTCCTCCTGGAAATTGTGCTAATTAGCACATGGCTAATAAGGAGGTGATTGGTGACAGCCAACATGTCTTCACTAAATACAAAGTGAGTCTGACAATAGCAGTAGCCTTCTATGATGGGGTTACAGCATTGGTGGATATGGGAAGAGCAACTGATGTAATCTACCTGGACTTGTGCAAAACATTTGACACTGCCCCCATGATATCCTTTTCTCTAAACTGGAGGGATGTGAATATGATGAATGTGCCACTTGGTGGAATTGGCTGGAAGGTCACACTCAAAGAGTTGCAGTCAATGGCTCAATGTCCAAGTGGAGATCAGTAATGAGTGGTGTTCCTCGGGGGTCAATGTTGGGATGGGCTCTGATGAGCCAAAAGGGAAGACGACAAGCATGGCTGAACAGAGGACTTTTGCTGAGTGTCCAGCAAAAAGAGAGAGTTTATGTCTGATGGAAGAATGGGCAGGAAACTCAGGGAGGATACAAGGAAGTTGCCATCATATGCAGAGAAAAAATCAGGAAAGCCAAAAAATAAAAAAATAAAAAAAAAATTATAAATATATTAATGGCAAGAAGAGGGCCAAGGAGAATCTCCATTCTTTATTGGACACAGAGAGGAATATGACTACTAAGGATAAGGAAAAGGCTGAGGTTCTTAATGCCTTCTTTGCATGTCTTTAACTAGCCAGACCACTTATCCTCAGGGTACTCAGCCTACCGACCTGGAAGTCTGGGACAAGGACCAAAAGAAACACCCCACAGTTCAGGTAGAAACTGTTAGAGATCTGCTGCTCCACCTGGACTGTCACAAGTCCATGGGGCCAGTGGGCAACCATCTAATGCTGAGGGAGCTGGCAGATGTGATTGCTGGGCCACTTACCATCATCTATCACCAGTCATGGTCATCCAGAGAGATTCTGGATGACTGGAGACTAGTGAATGTGACGCCCATCTAGAAGAAGGGTTGTAAGGAGAACCAGGGGAACTACAGACCTGTCAGCCTGAGCTCAGTGCCAAGAAAGGTGATGGAACAGGTCATCTTGAAAGCAATCAAGTAGCATATGCGGGACAATCAACATGGGTTCATAAAATGCAAGTCCTGCCTGACCAACCTCATCTCCTTCTACAATCTGGTGACCTGTTTGGTAGATGAGGGAAAGGCTGTTGACGTAGTCAACCTGGACTTCAGCAAGGCCTTTGACATGGCTTCCCACAGTATGCTCTTGGAGAAGCTGGCAGCCCATGGTTTGCACAGGTACACTCTTTGCTGGGTTAACAACTGGCTGGAGGGTCAGGCCCAGAGACTGGTGGTGAATGGAGTGAAATCCAGCTGGTGACTGGTCACCAGTGGTGTTCCCCAGGGGTCAGTGCTAGGGCCCATCCTCTTTAAGATCTTTATTGATGATTTGGATGAGGGAATTGAGTGCACCCTCAGTAAGTTTGCAGATGACATCAAGCTGGGGGGAAGTGTCGATCTGCCGGAGGGTAGGAAGGCCCTGGACAGGATGAATCAATGGGCAGAGGCCAATAGGATGAGGTTCAACATGGATAAATGCTGGGTCTTGCACTTTGATCACAGCAACCCCATGCAGAGCGACAGGCTTGGGGCAGAGTGGCTGGAAAGCTGTGAGGAGGAAAAGGATCTGGGGCTGCTGATTGATGCTCACCAGACCATGAATCAGCAGTGTGCCCAGTTGGCCAAGAAGGCCAATGACATCCTGGCTTGTATCAGGAACAGTGTAGCCAGCAGGGTCAGCGAGGTGATCATCCCCCTGTACTCTGCTCTGGTGAGGCCATACATCGAGTACTGTGTTCAGTTTTGGGCTCCTTAGTACAAGGACATCAAGTCCCTGGAACATGTCCAGAGAACAGCTATGAAGCAGGTGAAGGGCCACAAACCTGGTGAAGGGCCTGGAACACAAGTCCTGTGAAGAGTGGCTAAGGGAACTGAGGTTGTTTAGTCTGGAGAAGAGGAGGGTCAGGGAGAGACCTTATTGCTCTCTGCAGCTCCCTGAAAGGAAGGTGTGGAGAGCTGGAGGTCGGCCTCTTCTTTACAGGTAACTAGTGATAAGACTAGAGGGAATGGCCTCAAGTTGCACCAGGGGAGGTTTAGGTTAGAAATTAGGAGACATTTCTTCTCAGAAAGAGTAGTTTAATATTGGAATGGATTGCCCAGAGTGGTAGTGGATTCACCTTCCCTGGGGGTGTTCAAGGAAAGGCTGGACATGGTGCTTAGGGATATGGTTTAGTGGGTGATGATTGGACATGATGATCTTAAAGGTCTTTTCCAACTGTGGTGATCTATGATTCTGTGATCTTTCTTGGTGACACAGTCAGTGGGATCAAGTGCACCCTCAGGAATTTTGATGATGACACCAAGCTGTGTTGTGTGGTCTACACATTGGAGGGAAGTGATGCCATTCAGAGGGACCTGGACAGGCTTGAGAGGTGGGCCTGTGCAAGACTCATGAAGTCAACAAGGCCAAGTGCAAGGTCCTGCACTTGGGCTGGGGCAATCCCAAACCTAAGTATGAGCTGGGCAGAGAACAGATGGAGAGCAGACCTGAGGTGCAGGGCATGAGGGATTTGGTTGACAAGAAATTCAACATGAGCCAGAAATGTTCACTTGTAACCCAGAAAGCCAACTGTACCCATGGCTACGTCAAAAGCAGCACTCACAGCAGGCTGAGGGAGGCGATTCTCCCCCTCTACTCTGCTCTTGTGAGACCCTGCCTGCAGTGCTGCATTCAGCTCTGGGGCCCCCAGCACAAGAAAGATATGTATCTATTAAAGCAAGTCCAGAGGAGGGCCACAAAGATGATCAAGAGAGCACCTCACCTGTGGAGGAAGACTAGGTGAGCTGGAGTTCTTCAGTCTGGAGAAGAGAAGGCTCAGAGGGGGACCTAATAGGCAGTGTTCTAGTACCTAAAGAGGGCCTACACGAAAGCTGGGGAGGGACTCTTTGTCAGGAAATGAAAGGAAAGGAAAAAGGGTATTGGTTTTAGAAACTAAGAAAGAGTAGATTTAATTTAGATATTTGGAATAAATTCTTTACTCAGCGGGTGGTGAGGCACTGGAACAAGTTGCCCAAAGAAGCTATGGATCCTCCATCTCTGGAAGTGTTTAAGGCCCTGTTGGATGGGTTTGGGCAACCGGTCTAGTGGAAGGTGTCCCTGACCATGGCAGAGCCATTGGAATTAGATGATTTTTAGGGTCCCTTCCAACCCAAACCATTCTATGAATCTATGATCTTATTAGAGAATGTCTGTGAAGGAGAGATGGAGACAAAATGTTATGGACTAACCACACCCCCCATTCCCTGTTTGCCTGCTCCACCTGGGGGAAGGAAGTAAAAGACGTTGGATTATGGGGAAGTGTTTTTAGTTTGCTTTTAGTTCTCACTGCCCTCGTTTGCTAGTGATAGGCAATGAATTGTATTAACCTCCCTCAGTTGAGTCTGTTTTGCCTGTGATGGTAAATAGTGAGTGATCTTGTCCTCAACTTTGAGCCCTTTTTCATCATTTCCTCTACCTCTGAGGAGGGAGAATGAGAGTGGTGTGGTGGTGGTTAGCTGCCCATCTGCGTGAAACTACCACACTGGTATGCATAATATCAGCTAAAAAGAAATAAACATCATAAAAGTTAAAATCTCTGTGTTTAGGCTTTTCCCAGCCTAGAATCATATTTTCTTCTTGTGGAAATCATGTCTCAAAGATCAGATTATACATGTTGAGGTTGTTTCTGAATATAGGAAATGTCTTTCTGTCCTAGAAAGTTCAGACATAGGTACAGTGACTAAAATGCTATGGATGTGTGGAAATTTGGTGTCATTACTTCACCTTTCATATGCTATAATCTTCACTAATGACCTGGATGATGGGGTAGAGTGCACTTTCTGGAAGTTTGCTGATTACGCAAATCTGGGTGGAGTGCATGATATACCAGATGGTCAAACTGCCATCTAGATGAACCTCATAAGGCTGAAGAAATAGGTTGACTGGAACCTCATGAAGTTCAAGAAGGAAAAGTACAAAGTCCTGCAAATGGGGAGGAACAAACACAGCCACTAGAACCTGCTGGGGTGGAAAGTAGCTTTGCAGAAAAGTACCTGGGGGTACACCAAGGTACCCTCATTGCTGACTCATGCTTAACACCAAGTTAAACATGAGTCAGCAATGTGGCCTTGTCTCTAAGAAGACTAGCAGTATTCTTGGCTGCAGCAGGCAAAATATTGCCAGCAGGTCAAAGGAGGTGATCCTTCCCCTTCACTCATCAATCATTGGCGAGACCGCACCAGGAGTACCAAGTCCAGTGCTGGGCACTCCAGTACAAGAGGGACATGGGCTTACTAGAAGAAGTCCGATGGAGGGTCACAAAGATGATGAAAGGACTGGAGCACATCTACTGTGAAGAAAGGCTGAAAGAACTCTAGTTCCTCCTCTCTTACCCTATACTCATTCTCTGTGCACAGCTCAAAAATTTTGTGGGTTTATTCAACAGAACTCGTAACTCTGGCACACGGGTTAGGGAATCATTTTGTCTATCTTTAATTATATTCATGAAAATTGTGTGAACAGAAACAGAAATTAAACAACTGATTGACAGAGACTTGTCCTTTTGACTTTTAAAATTCAACCAATTTTAAAAATATATTAAATTATTTCTCTGACAACACTTAGTTTAAGCCTTGCTAACTAAGCCTTAAACTAAGCAGACTTTCTCAGATGGCTTTTCTGATTTTGGTACAGTTAGGAGAGGTAGGAGTGGAGGAAATAGGAACTTGTAAGCCATACCTCCCCCCCTTATTCATGCTGATGTTACTTAAAGCAAATCATCTGACCAGAGTGTTGTTTACTTAGTAAAAAGTGTACCAAATGCTTAGTACCAGCCCTAAAGCCTGCCATAATCTATTTTTAGACTGTGCAAAGGAAGAATGCAGCTTTAAGTGTCCACACCACCCAAAGAATGTCATGGCTCCAATGAAAGCTCAGGCTTCCCTGACTCCATTCCTCCTTTCTCTCTACCTGAGAGTAGAGAACAGGCTTTTTATTTGTTTGTTTGTTTGTTTGTTTGTTTGTTTGTTTGTTTTGTTCTGTTTTTCTTACTGGAAATAAATGATGATGTGTGCAACACATCAATGCAACAAATGCATTCAAGGAAATGAATTTTACAATGTTAAAGTTATAGGTATATCCTACGTGAAATATCAAAAAGTATTGCATTTTTGTTGGTGCTTGGTTGGTTTTCACTCTGTTAGACTTGCAATTGCTTTAGGAAGCTTAACCACATATTCAGTTTGCTGTTCCCATGTTCCTATCCATCCGTACCAATGCAATGGGAAGGAATCACAGACTCACAGAATCATCTAGGTTGGAAGAGACCTCCAAGATCATCTAGACCAACCTCTGACCTAACATGAGCAAGTACTCCACTAAACCATATAACTAAACTCTACATCTTAACATATTTTAAAGACCTCCATGGATGGTAACTCAACCACTTACCTGGGCAGTCCATTCCATTGTCTAACAACCTTTTCAGTAAAGAAGTTCTTCCTAATATCCAACCTAAACTTCCCCGGGCACAACTTTAGCCCATTCCTCCTCATCCTGTCACCAGGCTACAGCCTCCTTTGAGGTATCTGTAGAGTGCAGTAAGGTTGCCCCTGAGCCTCCTCTTCTCCAGGCTGAACAATCCCAGCTCCCTCAGCCACTCCTCGTAAGACTTGTTCTCCAGACCCCTCACCAGCTTAGCTGCCATTCTCTGGACTTGCTTGAGCACCTCAATGTCCTTCTTGTAGTGAGTGGCCCAAAACTGAACACATTACAATTTTGTGTGGCTTCACCAGAGCTGAGTACTACGATCTCTTTGGCTGTCTGAGTTACCTATTTCTTAAGGCAGCATCTCATCATTAGTTCCATTAGAAGAAACAGAACATCTGTGCAAAAAGCTTCACAGTACATTAGGTTACCTCCAAATATCACCGAAGTGGGCAATACTCAAAACATTCTGTGAGTTTGCTTCCTCATAAACTGTAGTTGTATGAATGTAAAGATTGAAACTTTGAACATATTCACCAAATATCACATCAGAAGGTACAAATTGCTTTGGGAGGCACTGTTTTTCTAATAGATCTCAGGTTACATGCCTGGAATGATTCCTTTTCTGTGACCTACAAGAGGTGAAGTTTACAAAATAGCAAACATACTGGGAAGAAAATCAGTAGGAATAATATTGCTAAAACAAAGTGCAAAATCTCCAATAAAATATTCTACTAGAACTAGAAAACTTACTGTTTCTTTAATTGATGTGTAAATCATAAGCTGATTTATTTTTCTTTTCAGAGTCTATATAATATGTAATACTGATAGTACTATTCAGAAGCAATACTTAAGGCTATACTCTTTTTTTTTAGAAAAAAAAAAAAAAAAAAAGTGCCAAATTACTTCCTAGAGAGAGGTGATCCTTCTTTCCACCTAGTTGTGGAAAGTTGTCTGGGCAGAAAATTACTGATATTTTAGGAATAGGACTAAGGCAAGCCAAGATTGATAATAGTTTTCAATACAGAGAGCAAATGGCTGTAAAAGGGCTTAAAAGAACACTTCCTCAACTCAGCTAGACACAGAGAGGCTGCATGAAAGAAGAAATAAGAGGGGAAAGAGAAGATGAAAGAGAAGACAACATGAAGGAAGGGAAGTAGAAGCAAAGGAGGAATAGTCAAAGAGCAACTGCTCCAATATGACTGAGGTGAAAACAGGAATAGTCCAGTATAAACTGCATAAAAAGGGCATAGAGAAGGCATGTAGTTAAAGTAGCAGACATGGAGAATCAAATCAGCATGGTTTGAGAAATTCTAATTCCTTATTCTGCACAAGCCTACTGGACAAGTTGCCCTTTGAGAAGTGGGACCTCCTTTCTTCTCACATTTAGAGAGAAAAAAACATGAAAGAATATAAGGTACTTAAATACTTTTGAAAAGGGGTTTATGGACATGTTTGAAGAGACAACTGTTCAATCATTATCATTAAAAACAATTAAACTTGTGAAGGATATTTGTGGAAGGAGTTAAGCTACTTGAGAGGTTTCCTGATTAGGGAGTTCACTCTAATAGATTTATTTCTTTACTATATATGTATTTTTTGTTAGTTGGGTAATAAGGCAATAAACCTTTCTGATGTGTTAATGTGTTGTATCAGAATATGTTGAACTGGGTGATGAGGATGAATTAATGTATTTTTCAACAGTGACGTTTGGCTGCCTGAAACCAATGATTTGAAAATGTGGTAAAAGCAATGGATCAATAAAGATGATTAAATCACATAGAATAATAGATTGGCTCAGGTTGGAAGGGACATTAAGTTCATCTAGTTCAAACCCCTCTGCCATGAGCAGGGGTGCCACCCATTAAATCAGGTTGCCCAGGGCCTTGTCCAGCCTGGTCTTGAACATCTTCAGGAATGGGGCATCACAAACCTCTCTGGGCAACATGTTTCAGTGCCTCACCACCCTCAGAGTGAAGAATTTCCTCCTAACATCCGATTTAATTCTCCCATCTTTTAATTTAAAACCATTGCCCCTTGTTCTCTCATTATCTGGTTGAACAAATACTTTCTCTCCAGCTTTTTACAAGCCCCCTTTAAGTATTGAAATGCTGCAATGAGGTCCCCCTTTGGGGGGGTGGGGGGGGAGGCTTCAAGAGAGCCTTCTCTTCTGCAGGCTGAACAGCCCCAGCTCTCTCAGCCTTTCTTGATACGAGATGTGCTCCAGCCCATTGATCATCTTTGTGGCCTCCTCTGGATGTGCTCTAACAGGTCCACATCCTTCTTGTGCTGGGGCCTCCAGACCTGAATGCAGCAGTCCAAGTGGGGCCTCACAAGGAAAGAGTATAGGGGCACAATCACCTCCCTCAACTTACTGGCCACTCTGCTGATGCAGTCCAGGATGCAGTTGGCCTTCCAGACTGCAAGTATGCATTGCTGACTCATGTTGAGCTTTTTGTCCACTAGAAACCCTAAATCTTTCTCTGCAGGGCTGTTTTCAATGAGTTCTTCTCATAGTCTGGATTCATGCCTGGGATTGTCCCAACCCAGGTGTAGCACCTTGCACTTTGATCTGTTGAACCTCATTAGGTTCTCATGGGCCCACTTCTCAAGCTTGCCCATGTGCCTTTGTATGGCTTCCTTCATTCTGTTGTATTGACTGCACCACTCAGCTTGGTGTCATCTGCAAACTTGCTGAGGGTGCACTTGATCCCAATGTCTCTGTCACTGATAAAAGATATAAACTGTACTGGTCCCAGGACAGACCCCTGAGAGACACCACTCACCACCGGCCTCCACCTGAAGATCCACAGGGCCACTGACCACCACTTTCTGGGTTCAACCTTCAAGCCAATTCCTTATCGGCTGAATGGTCTACCATTAAATCCATATCTCTCCAATTTTGGAGATCAGGATGTCATGTGGGACCATGTCAAGGGCATTACAGAAGTCCAGGTAAATGACAACAATTGGTCTTCCCTTGTCAACTGATGAAGTCACTCCATTGTAGAAGGCCACCAGATTGGTCATGCCTGATAAGCCCTTGGTGAAGCCATGCTGGCTGTCTTGGAACACCTCTTTGTCTTGCATGTGCCTTGACAATGCTGGATGAAGTAACTGAATTTATTGAATAGTTTTTTGTTGTTGTTGTTTGTTTGTTTATTTTATAAGGGATGATAATGCTGGCACATAATTTATACAAATTAAATTGTTGGAGTTCTCAGAGTGCAATTCCTTATTTATGACCTGTACTCATGATTTTTTTTCAAGATCTTGTACTCTCCAGTTTTGTAAAACAATAAGATTGTATGCACAATCTTGTATGCACAACAAGCTAGCAAAATATTGCTTTGGGTTAACATCATTAACTCTAGAAGAAAATAATATTAGCTTTGCGTATTGATTACTTTTGAATTCTTTCTAGATCTTTTTGTAGTGACTTCATTCAATTAGTCAGAACAACAAATAATAGTGAGGTTGCATGTACCTAATCTCAGATTAATTCAGTTGTTAGTTGGTCACTTCAATTATTCTTCTTTCGATTTAATAAGTGATTTTATTTTACTTCAGTTCACAATTTTAGTACCTTCAACAATTACTTTTTAATTGACAAGGAAAGTAATTAGCAAGTGTTTTATCTATATAAGCCATGCATAGCAGTTGTTTTCCAACATGTTTCTTAGGCCAATTCTATTGTAAGGAAAGGAATAGTAATAATTTTAAGGTATGCCAAAAATGTTTAATATGTATCTTTTATGATGTTTACCAATGAGTGAAGTTTAACTTTTTCTAGAGAAAAAAAAAAAAAAAAAAAAATAAAATTTTTTTGAGAGAGAGACTGGATCCCCATTTGATCTTTCTTGTACTGCTGGTATTAAGAGACATTAAGCAGAAGTGTCTGGCTGAGAAAGTTCAAGGTAGCTCCAGGGGAATAGTCCAGAAGCATAGGAATGGCACGAGGGAGCCAGCAGGTATTGCAATTTCTACCTGAATGGTCAAAACTACTCAGCCTGATCCCGAGCAGGTGGTGAGAGCAAAAAGGAAGCAAAGTTACCAGCACATGGTTTTTCATCTAACAATATCCCCAGGTCCTTTTTTGCAAGGCTGATCTCAATCCACTCATCACCAAGCCTGTATACCTATTTGGGGTTGCTTTCACTTGGCCTAGTTGAACTTCATGAGTTTTCCACTTTCCCAGCTCTTACGTTTCTCCAGGTCCTTCTGGTTGGCATTCCTTTCCTCTTGAATGTATACAGCACCAGTCTGCTTCGTGTCATCTGAAGACTTACAGATACGCTCAGTCCCACAATGCACATCACTGACAAAGAGATTAAGTATTGCTTGTCACAATACCAACCCCTGAGGATCACCGCTCACCACTGGTGTCCACCTGGACATTGAGCCAATGACCACAACACTTTGAGTGGAATGCTATTCCTTATCCACCAAGTGGCACGGTCATTAGATACATCTCTCTCTAGTTTAGAGAAAAGGTTATCCTGGGGACAGTGTCAAATGCTTTGCACAAGTCCAGGTAGGTGACATCAAATGTTCTTCCCTTATCCACCAATGTTGTAACCCCATCATAGAAGGCAACCAGTATTGTCAGACTTGCTTTGTGCTTAGTGAAGCCATGTTGTCTGTCACCAATCACCTCCTTTGCCTCCTTAATCCATATGCCTTAGCACAATTTCCAGGAGGATTTACTCCATGACCTTGTGAGGCACCGAGATGAGAAGATTGCCCTGTAGTAACCCAGGTCTTCCGTGTTCCCTTTTTAAAAATGGGGTTTATGGTTCCTCTTTTCCAGGCAGTGGGAACTTCACCAAACTGCCACAACTTTTTAAATACAGATAATGTCTTAGCAATTTTGTCTGCAAGTTACCTCCAAAGATTCAGGTGCATGTCATCATGTCCTATGGACTTGTGCATATTCAGGTTTCTTAGATAGTCTCAAGGATCCCTGCCTTTGGATTCTGTGAATTGACCAATGTAGCTAGAACACTTGACAATGAAGACTGAGGAGAAATACTTGTTGAGTACCTCAGCCTCTCCACGTTGCTTGTAGTCATTCTTATTTTTTATATCTGTAACCAATTTCTGCTCCAGATGTGCCTCAGTTTGTCTTAAACCTTCTCCTCACTGACAAGCCCAGATATTTTTAAAAACAATAAAAGATAGAATAAAAAGTGTTTCATGTAATTCTTAGATAACAAGGGATTTTTGAATAGATAAATGAGGTTTTTCATGCTTTACTTGATGAAAAATCCAAATAACAACAACAAAAAAATCTATGGTTAGTCTCTAATCCAAATGCTACTGAAAGCTATGAAATAACTGTTAACAGTATAATAGTATAATGGCTTTAGTTCAAAACCTGGAGAATGCAAGTAAGAGAGACCCATGCAGGTCAGAATAATCTCTTTTGTAATTGAAGAAAACTCACTTGTTAAATTATAAATGCATGTTAAAAATAAACTTTGAAAAACAACCAACCTTTTCTCTTTTCTTACTAAAAACAGCAGACAAGATAAGCAGTAGCAGATATAGAAATCCCATCGGATATTTTGTGTTGAATATCTCAAGCTCATAAAAATTCTGTGAAGTTTTTTAAAATGAAAGCATTTGTACTTATTTATTAGACAAAACAAATATGTTAAGACCCCCTGAACTAACGATATTACCTTGGAAATTTGATTCCCCCCCTCCCCCTTTTTTTTTTTTCCCCC
>CM021729.1:64474200-64484212 GCA_011074415.1 Stictonetta naevosa | reverse complement strand
CATCTCCCCATTTCAAAGCAACAGCCTTTAGCCTGACTATAGCATAACAATGCTAAAGAGATCAGACCTGAAGCCATCTTTCAATGATGATGGATGGAAATATGGAGACTGCAGAGATGTTACAATTTGAGACACTATGAAGCATAATACATTGTAAACAAAATATAACAGAAAATCTATTCACCAAGGCATGGTAGACAGGGAAGAATTTTCTCAAACATTTGCTTGCCTCCACCATAGCATTGTAGCATTTTTGTATTTCTCTAAAATATTTTTTATAACTTCTCTATTTCTTTTATTTTAGAAAAAAAAAAAATACTTCAAGTACATAATTTTCTTGATAACATAATGAGCACCGTCCACTTTACAAGACTTCTGTACATAGCATGACAACTTACAGCTCCATTTAGAATATGAGTACAGGAGTCTTCTTTCCAAATTGCATTTCCAATTTGCAAGAAACAGATTAATTTTTACTAACGTCAGTTTGAGGACTGAATGAGTAAAGAGAGCAACAGGTGTCAGAGTACTACAGATTGAGAAGTAAGGGCAAGCAGGAGTCATCTTATTACTACAAGAAATAAATTATCAACATTACAGGTAATCTAATTCCATTCAACTGCAAATTACCTTAATCAAACAGTCTAATACCAGATGCAGTAGATGAGTTCTTGCTTTCAGAAAGGATTCTGTCAAATGTCTAACAAATTACTTCTGAGATTTTTGAGGTTTTCAAGATACAAGGCAATAGCAGAGCCAGATAAAATACCAGAATTATTATCGTTAATTTATTTTACTCCCATTTAATTATGCTTTAAAAATATATATATTTCTTCCATTGTAGCAGCTAAAGAATGCATAAGATAGTTTCTACTTATATCAACTATAATTACCTTGGAGCAATTAATAAAGATAATCTATAACAATATAGCATGTTTTTAGGTGTAATTTCTCAAACGAGTATCATGAATATTCAAATAATGTTCATTTTAATCAGAAAAAAAAAGAATGATGACAAACAGCAATCATTTCTCATCAAGAAAACCATTATTATTCAACAGATGCATATACAGATGTATATATACACATGTCCATATACACATATGCTCTTCAGGAATACATTAATTGTATTGTATTCATGTTGTTCAGACTTTGTGACAGCAACAGCAAATACACCTCTTACACAAGACTCCAAATGAAGAGTTATTACATGTTCTTATGTTACTGATCACAGGAAAAAGATCTGAGAAAGAGGGTGATTATTTCGCAAGCAGAATTACCTAATTTTACCTGATGCTGAGGCAGGCTGACCACACTTTTCTATCATAAAGACAAAAGAGGAAGATTAATCAGTTGCATGTTCTAAGTATAATTTTATTTCCCGTTTATCAAAAAAAAAAAAAAAGAAGAATTAACAGAAATTCTTCAATTTAATTATTTATGCTATTGTCCTATCCGTTTAGCACCATCTACTAACACTAAACAACAATGAAATAAATATTACTTCTGTCCTGAGTACTTAAGATAATTATTACTGAATTAATTGATATTGCCCTTTAGGTTGTATGTATAAAATCAAAGAAGTACAAGTTCTCACAACTTTATGTCAAACAATGTTTTTTGGTTTTTTGTTTGTTTTAAAGACTTAAAGTTGTTAATAAATATGTAAGGTCAGGCTAACCTGCATCCACCTTCAGGCACTTCTATCCCTTTACCACTTAAGCTGTTTTACCACTTTAGTTGTTTATTTCTCCTCCACACCATGTACCTGTTAATGACATACATTGAAAAAAGACCGACACACTCAGGTCACGTTGCTTTTCTTTGGGCCCAGAATTGGAGGCCATAGAGCCCTCACTCAGTTTAAACACAAAAGATTCTGAGTCTACTCAAGTTTCCAGGTTATCTAAAAGTTCTGAAGGATGATTTGAGTCTCCCCATCTTGAAAACTGTATATCTACAAATTGAGTGTTTCCCTGCAACATCATTAATTAAATCTGGTAGGCTAGGAGAAGATCAAATTACAGGATCAAATCCAAGGCCAAACATGCTTGGAACTCTTATACTGAACAGGCAAAGAAACAATAATCACATTTTGTATTTATAACTTAGCGTTTCCCAAGAAAAGATAACTTGATGTAGTGTTTACCTTAATTTTAAGGTGGGAGCTGGTGCCTAAGAAGGCGCAGCTAGCAACCATCAGTCTCTCGATTTTTGGAAAACTTATCACGTGTTTAAATCCTGCAACTAAAGACCAATGTAATAGTGAATAAATAAATAAATAAATAAAACTTAAACCCACTACCCCTTGTCCTACCAATGGCCACCACTGAGAAGAGTTTGACCACATTCTCTTTAAATTGTCCTCTCAGATATTTACAGAGGTTGATAAGATCCCCTCTCAATCTCTTCTACTCTAGGCTAAACAGGCCCAGCTTGCTTAGACTTTCCTCATACGACAGATGCTCCAATCCCTTAATTGTCTTCACTGCTCTACGCTGGACCCTCTCTAGAAGTTCTACGTCCCTCTTGTACTAGGGAGCCCAGACCTGCACACAGTACTCCAGCTGTGGCCTCACCAGAGCTGAGTAGAGGGGGAGGATCACCTCTGTCAATCTGCTGTCCACAGTCCTCTTAGTGCAAGCTAGGACCCTATTGCCCTTCTTGGCCACAAGGGCACACTGCTGGCTCATGATCAACTTGTTGTCAACCATGACCCCACATCCCTCTCCACAGAGCTGCTCTCTAGCAGGTCAGACCCCAGCCTGTACTGGTGGCTGGTGTTCCTCCCCAGGTACAGGACCCTGCACTTGTCCTTGTTGAACCTCATGAGGTTCCTCTCCACCCAACTCTCCTGCCTGCCCATGTCCTTTTGAACGGCCACACAGGCCTCTGGTGTGTCAGCCACTCCACTCAGCGTTGTATCATCTGTGAACTTGCTGAGGGTGCACTCTGTTCCTTCATCCAAGTCATTGATGAATAAGATGAAGAGCACTGGACCCAGTACTGACACCTGGGGGACACCATTAGCCACAGGCCTCCAACTGGACTGCACCGTTGAGCACAACCCTCTAAGCTCTGCCATCCAAACAGATCTTGATCCACCCCACTGTCCACTCATAATCCCACACTTCTGGAGCTTGCCCAGGAGGATATTATGGGAGACAGAGTTGAAAATCTTTCTGAAGTCAAGGTAGACAACATCCACTACTCTCCCGTCACCCAGCGAGCCACTCATCTCATCGTAGAAGGCTATCAGGTTGGTTAAAGGTGACTTCTCTTGATAAATCCATGTTAACTACTCCCGATGGCCTTCTTTTCCTCCACGTGTTTAGAGATGGCCTCAAGGATGAGCTTCTCCATCAACTTTCCAAGGATGAAGGTGAGGCTGACTGGCCTGGAGTAATGTTGGCTTTCTTCAAGTCCTCAGGCACCTCTCCTGTTCTCCAAGAACTTTTGAAGATGACAAAAAGTGTCTTAGTAGTAATGCCTGTCAGTTCCCTCAGCACCCTTGGATACTTCTTTTCAGGGCACATAGATTTGTGGGTGTTTAGCTTACCTAAATAACCTGTAACCCAATCCTCTTCCACCAGGGGAAAGTCTTCCTCTCTCCAGGTTTTCTCTCTTGTATCTGGGCTCAGTTCTGAGTGGAGACTAGCTTTAGCAGTGAAGACTGAAGCAAAGAAGGCATTCAGTAACTCTGCCTCCTCTGTATCCACCATCACCAAGGCACCCACCTCATTTAGCAGTGCACCCACATTTTCCTTAGTATTCCTTTTGCTGCTGATGTATTATGATAATGAGAATGTTAAAGGCCACAATGTGTTAAAATGTCTCAAAATGCTTCTTTCTATGTACATTAAGTTTTTAGAGAAGACGTGTAAGAGAAAAACAGAAGATGGCTAGGCAAAAAATAACAGGTAGCAATGGCTTTGTAAAAAATAACACACAGTGATATAAAACATTTAGCTGTTTTTCTGGGCTGGTCAGGATTTCCTGTTACACTCACTTAGCATGATAGACCAAAAAGGTTCACTTTCTACGTATGCTATTTTTCTCTATTTTCTGACCTGCTAGCGAAACTACAGGCACCATACTTTATATATATAAATATTAGATGCAGTTTGGTAATCCAGTGAAGGAAAAAAGTGCCTGCTTTTTTGCCTTTCATGTCCATTGCCTTTTGCAATAACTGGTAACTTAAGAGGGAACTTATTATGCAGGTGCACTTAAGTGCCTAACCTAGATGCACCAGATCCTATTGTTTTTATTGTTTTCCCTCTTTAATAATTTTGAAATCCTCAAGGACAAGTTATCAGAAACAACCAATTACCCTGGCCAGGCAGAAAACAAAGACAGTTTAAAAATCCCACCTCACAGCAGCATAAACTCAGTTGATCAATTAAGTGTCACAATATCTGCACTGTGCTGTGGCTAGGAGAGGCAAGATCTTGTAAGTGACTAAACAATGCAAAAAAGCTTTGATCGCAGCCTGCACTTTTTTAGTTACTAAAATTAATCAGTCTTGAGAAAAATCTGCAGGACACCAGTCTTCATTAATTCTTACTAATAGTCTTTATGTTAACATGAAAGATGACCACACTTTACTTGGGAACTTCAAATGTTCTTATACAGTGTTATAAAAACATCATCACAGAGAAGGTCTGATTTTTGATTGTTTTTTTTTGTTTTCCTTTGCATAGTTAAATAAACACAAGGTCTATGCGTTACATTTCATCATTACTGACTACCCTCTTCCAGTACTAGGCACAAGGAACAATTATACAATGTTTTCAGAAGTTGATAATTACTTTTTCTTCCCACTAATATGACCAGACTTCAGCAGTATCTCTTCACTTTTGTTATTGCCTATTACCCAAGTCATTCTGCTATAAATGGAAAAAAAAGAAAAGAAAAAAAAAAAAAAACGTGGTGGAGGGAGAGAGGAGAGGGATTAGTGTCTAACAAAAATAAACATACTTAAAATGATGCTGAAATGAGGTGGTGAACAATGTTTGTACACTCAAATTAAATAATGCAACTGCTTGTTGACACAATACTTTACATTCCTGGTGATTTCAATTAAAATCAGTAAGACTCTCAAAATCAAGATTTTGCCATTTATTTTTTTGGCACAGAATTTCCTCTAGAATCCAGTTGCATGTAGAAGTAGTAATCATTTCAAAAGCCTATACTTCATATCTGCATTATTTCAAATGTTAGTGTTTAACATACTCATAAATATTTATTCTCCTAATCTAGTATAGTTTTTGTTTATAATTTGGAGTTAATTACAGTGTGTTAGATTCAGTGTTGCTCCTAATTGAGTTCACCACTGCTTATTCAATAATTTATTGATATTTAACAAATACAAGTAGTGTCTTAATATATCTAATATGAAACCCTCTTTGATTATAGACTGAGCTATAGCAACATACAGCAAAGCAATAGCCTCTGCTCTCTTTTTAACGATGCCTTAGTCTCATAATTTTATTTCATTTCACTTAAAATGAGTAATACTTGTACTAGTTCTAGTGGAAAAGCTAAACATAGGGATGGCTAACAGATTTACAAAAATGAAGCAATGTTATTTCTCAGGCAGTAGATGCTTTTTTAAATACCCGTTTTACTAGAATGTTAGCTCTTCCTTCTTCCTTTCTCATCACTCTCATGTGCTGCAAATTTTTCTTTTACAATTCTGATTCTTTTTCTGCAGAAAAGTGCAAAGTGTTGCTTCAGAAAATCTTACAGACCTTCCTAAACGCAGTCAGGGAGCATTTACAATGAACAGAAAACAAATTAGTTTCATTAATTACTTTTACAATGTATTTTACTGTCTTTGTCAACTTATTCAGCTAGTGTACTGTTGATGAGGGTAACAATTATTTGTCTGAATAAATAAGCAAAACTTCCTCAAAATACTTTTTAAACATTCGTTATGTCAATATGCAAGACATTGCCAGAATGGATAACTTGAGTAACTTTTCCACAGAACAAATATTTTTGGAGTCAGCAAGCAGCATGGACCATCTCTGGCTCCAGAAGCACCCCTGGGGGTACCCAACAACAGAGCACAAGCAGGCCAACGAGGTCTCCATGAAGACTATAACAAGTGATTAATGGTGGAAATCTGTTGTTTCAGCTGAGTCCATGACTTCATCATCAAGACTATAAACTCAGCTCATTCAGGCTGGAAGGAACCTCAGGAAGACTCTTGTCCAACTTCCTGATCAGAGCAAGGCCAAGTCTGAGACCAGACCAGGTTGTGTCAGGTGTTCTACAGTTTGATTCTGGAAACCTCTGAGCATGGATGTGACCCTACATCTCTGGACAACCTGTTCCAATGTTTCCCTGCCCTTTTGGTGAAAAGACATTTTCCTTAAAACAATTGAGTGCCATAAAGTTTTAAACCCAACAGTAAAATAAAACAGTAAAATAGAAATATACTTAAAATACAGTCTCAATCATTTCTAACTATTACTACTCTTACAAAAACAAAGCATTCAAAGAAATTGAAGTATTTAAAGCAAGAACAATGAACTCAAACCTTAAAGTAACTTAACAAAATTTTAAAATAAGAAAATGCTCTAAGACTTTTAACCTGTTATGACTTCCATTTTTTGGCTTTTCTAATTAAAACTTTATATGCCCTACTTGTAATTGGAGAGCCACAGAGCTTGTTGATAACACAGTCTTTAAAGACCTAATTTATTTTCACGAAGACTACTAAGAGGACAGAGAAAAAGTAATTAAGTATTATCTCCTTTTTTCCTCTAATAATCAGAAACTTATTAAATGACTAATAGTCAAAGTGCACAGATGCCACATCCATTTTAGTACCAATTAATTCTGAACACTTGAAGATAAAATGTTAGAGTTGACAAAAAATACAAAATTATTTACAAAACTATGATAGTTCACTGATACCTTGGCATCACCATGTACATGCACAGTGACTTTCAAATGGACT
The DNA here is from genome assembly GCA_011074415.1 of Stictonetta naevosa. Lineage (NCBI taxonomy): Eukaryota > Metazoa > Chordata > Aves > Anseriformes > Anatidae > Stictonetta > Stictonetta naevosa. The sequence continues at coordinate 64,477,242 of CM021729.1, read as the reverse complement.
AAAGTTTCAGGTTCTTTTGACTTTTATGAATAAGGTATGCTGCTCTTTACAAGAAACTAACAACAACTTCAATCACTGTTTTATACTCACACAGGAGTAAGAAGATCCCACTTCCAATCACTAAGTTGTGATTTTAGCAAAATATCCTTAAGTGTTAAACATGAAATTATTTAGTTTGTAGTTTTTAAAGGTCAGTTGATCAAGGATTGTGCTGTTGGTTTTACATTTAAAAATGCGTATTTATATATGTTAAAGAATATGGCTAAACAATCTAAATTCTGTAAGGAAATGTTCTTTATTGAACACAGACATACAAAAAGGAAACATATCTTGTAAATGTGTAACAAGGTCTACAAAAATGTCTTACAAGGTTTTAAACTGCATATGATCTAGGTAAGGTAATGTCAGTAGTTCTTAAAAACACAATACTCATGGAAACCTACTTAGTCAATTTTATGTATATTTATACTTTTGCAATCCAATAGCAATTTAAACTGTGAAAAGCATTTATGGTGTGGTTTTTTGTTTGTTTCTTTTTGCTTTTATGTTGATTTTTTTGGTGTGTTTGCAATCACCACCTCCCCCTAATATACACACACAGAGAACCTTGGAAAAAAAAATAATAATAGCACTATAGACTACCAATCCCATTAGCTTAACTTTAACCCTCATTCATTAGTCAAGCCCAACATTTACAAGTCAGAAGTTTCTTTCCATAATGCTGATACGTATGGTAAGCAAGTGAGGCATTCAGTAGAATACAACATTTCTGAGAAGAAGAAAAAAAAAAGGGGGGGGGGAGGGGGGGCTTCTTACAAGACTGAAAAAAGGAAGATGTGGTTATGCTTTCCCCAAAACATGTAAGGCATAAAGCATTACTCTAAGGACAATTTGAGAAGTATTTAGTCTTCTGGAGAAAGTACATATTTAAGACAAACCTTTTATTGAAAATTCACCACCACTGTCTTTTGGGATCATAAATAAAAAGTAACCAATTCTAAAGAAACTTATTTTAATTTAAAGACTGTGTGGTCTCCCAAAATATATTCAAATTTTATGAAAAATGGGTCTTCTAATTGTGCATGTTTGGCACTACTTCCAAAACCAGAGTCTTCTAGCCCTTCTTTTAATGTTAGGGAATGGCTTTGGAGCTGTTTATCTATGGAGAGTGGGAAGAGGAGAATGCTCACTGAAAGTTGCCATGTTGCTCTAGTTCCCCTGACATGCACTATTGAACTCCTTATGGAGAGTTCAATCTTTCACAGACAGAGCACATGAAATGTTATCTTTCTTGGAGTTGCTATTGACTGCTTTGCTAAAGGGAGAAGAGTATGCTTTGTTATAAGCGTACAAAGGCTGCTTCAGCAGCCCTTTGATGACTTCACTCTTAGCTGCAATCAAAGGATCAAATAAACTCTATAACCCACAACACACCCCCAGCATCATGTGACAGGAGTGAGTGTATTCAGCCATACACAACAGTTTAATCCTTATCTATAGTTTTGAAATACGTCGGTAACACTGTCAAGTCATGCCACGAGTTTTTCGTTTATGGATCAAAATCCACCCCTTTAACTATGGTGTAACTTGAATGACAAGTCGATTAACCGCATTAATGAATGCAGATTTCATAAGAGTTTCCCATGGAATCTGCCTGACATTATTTTTAATGAAATGCTAACCACTTCTATGAGATAAAGCAAATATATTTAATACCAAAAGGGTATTGAGAAGAAAAATTCTGTTAATAAGAAATGATCCTTAAAATACATTATTTAAAGTATTTCCTCCTTGACACAGTTTGGTAAAAGTGGGGGGGGGGAGGGGAGAGGGAGAGTTCCTTTCTTTAGAAAGAAAAGCAAGTAATCATAGGTGCAAGTCTCCTGTTTAAAACCATTAAAGATTAATAAATTATTTTGCTTTCCAAATTATCTTATTTTGAATGCCTGTGTATTTCCTTTCTACTTCATCACACCTTGGAGAAGAACAATACTTATAAATAAAAGTTAAAATTATAAAACAAAATTATTCAGGAATGAAACAGAGACAGAAAAACTTCAAAGACATGTAAACATAAAAATGGTTCTGTTCAGTTGGAAAGAATCCTCTTTGGGCTGTTTATTTCCTACATTAGCTTTATAACATTACTGACTAAATTATACCCTAAAGCTATCTCAGATATTATCATGAAAGTATTTAATGATGGTTATCAGACAATGATTTCTTAAGTACTATGATACTGATTATCCCAAAAAATTTACTTTGGAAAAAAAAAAAAAAAAGAAAAAAGAAAAGACTTGCCTACTGTTTAGGGTAAAATATACATTTTTTTTTTTTTCCTCAGGTCTGTCAAAAAAAAGTAATTTATGACTGATAGGCATGTTCATCCTTTTCATCGAAACATAATGCATGCAACAAAAATATCCTAGTTGCTCCTTTTTGGTAAACTATGTAATAACCATTCAGTTTAGAGAACCTTGAGACCACTTGTTACGCACAAAGATCACCCAGTGATCAACTTGATAGACATTTCAGATAACAGCTTAGTCCTGAACTTCCTGGCAATAGATACTCAAACTTTGCCACATGAGCAGCATCCTTACATAGGCTACATCCCCTAACTCCTTAACACCTTATAGACATAATAGGTCTGAAAGAAATCTCCTGTGCTTTAGAGGAAAATAAAATAAAATAAAATAAAAATAATGTACTCCTAATGGAAGAACTAAGAACTATTCTATTTCACTCTTTTGTGCTCTTTGCAGCAAAAATTAAAAAATAAAAAATAAAAAATGTGTTTGTACCATAATTAATGCAATGTCAGCACAAATAATAAGTTAATTCTTTCTTCCTGTCCATAAAGTTCCATATAACATCTTAATTGCCATAACATCACATTATTGATTCACTGCACTTAATTTTTACTGATCCACATGAACTCTTGTATGATTATGGCCTTCACACAGTTTCTGCTTTTTAATGCATTCATTTGAATGATGACTTCTGCTCCCTGCCATGCTTCTGGTCTGCGACAGAGTCTGC
>CM021729.1:64443938-64473800 GCA_011074415.1 Stictonetta naevosa | reverse complement strand
CTGTCTTGTGAATTGATCCAGTAAATAAATAAACAAATAAATGAACCAAACACACACAAACACACATTTATTTTTTTTTTTTACATTATGAAATTGTTTCAGTGCATAGGAAAGAGCATTCTTGCATGCAACTGGTAACGTAAAGACTTTGTCTACATTTAGACTATATAGCCTGAGACAGGCTATAAAGAGCTATTTTCTTTATATGTGGATATAAAATGCAGTTTTAGTTACAAAAAGCAAAGAAGAGACTTAAAATTTTGAGGAACACTGCTGTACGATTTTCAAGATATTTACATGGTCCAGAAATCAGTCTCAAGTGGAGTTCATTTTATTTTAAAGTAGCCTCTATTTTTATGAATATTTCAGAGCTCTTTGCACAAAATCTTTTAGCTGCCTTTCAAATCCATATACATTTTTCTAAATAGGATTGTGCATGTATGTCATGTTGACATAAAATATAAAATGTCCTTGAAACTTAATAATAATAATAATCTTTAAGAAAGATAAAAAAAAAATTAGAATTATTATAATTATTGGTTTTAGGTTTTCAAATAGCAATTAACTGTCCGATGCTATATAAACTATGTAATCAGATTTTCAAGTTGTGCAGAAATTGCACTATAGCATATTTTGGTTGAATAGACTTGTATATGGAATTGTTTTTTAAATATGTTGTAAAATCATAAACAAAAATAAACATGTTTATTCGCAAGCTTAAACTGTGCAACCTCAATTCACAGAATGTCCTGAAGTCTAGTATGATACACAACTTGCATGTAGAAGATTTTGTGCAATACATTCCTGACGGTTTAGTGGATATTCGAATCTCTGCAGCTAATTCTACATTTCAATACACAAAATCTCATTACAGTGAAATACGTCATTACAATACAGAACACCAGCTCCTACTCTGCCATGTAGGGGACCTTCGGGATGGCTGAAAGTGACACCATGTTCTGCTATCAGAGAACAGAATTTCTTGGCTGTGTGTGCAAAGGACTTCTACATTTCAGCAAACAGCAGTGAGAAATAGACATGGCACATTACAATACCAGCTTCAGAACCATACTGATTACATCTTTCACACATACAAAAAAAAAAAAAAAAAAAATAGCAAAAACAGGCCCTAGATGATGTCCCCAGTGATCCACAGTATGTCTCTAACTGTGTGATATGCACAACTACTATGAATTTTCACATGCAAATAGTGTAATGAGACATGAAAATGTGGAACCTGTCTGATGCTCTTGCTGTGTTTAAACAGGATGTACTGCACTAGTCAATTAAGTAAATCTGAACATTTAAATCAACGCAAGTTGTCTTAGGCTTGAGTGGCAATGTGTTAGTGGTGAGGAGGCAACAAGGTTGGCTTCTGTAAGAAAAGACCAGAAGCTGCCCCACATTGGTGTATAGCTGCCTCCAAAAGGAGCCCACTGCTGGACAAATCTGAGCCAATGAACAACCAGTGCTGCTTCTGAGAGAGCACTTAGAAGAAAGGGCAGAAAACATTGCACAGCAACTGTAAGAGAAGGAAAAGAAAAATGAGAGGGAAACATACCTGCAGCCCCCCAGGTGAGTGCAACAGGAGGGCAGGAGGTGCTCCAGGCACGCAGCAGCAGTTCCCCTGCGGCCTGTGGAGAGGCCCCTGGTGGAGCAGGCTGTCCCCCTGCAGCCCATGGGTCCCACACGGAGCAGATCTCCACGCTGCAGCCCAAGGAGGAGCCCCCGGTGGAGCAGGTGGATGTGGCCTGGGGGAGGCTGCGGCCCACGGAGAGCCCCCGCAGGAGCAGGCCCCGGGCCGGAGCTGCAGCCCGTGGAGAGGAGCCCACACAGGAGCAGAGGTCTGGGGGGAGCTGCCGCCCGTGAGGGACCTGTGCTGGAGCAGTGTGCTCCTGGGGGATGGACCCCGTGGTAGGGAGCCGTGTGGGAGCAGTTCCTGAAGAGTTGATGCCTGTGGGAAGCCAGACAGGTTCCCACACTACACAATCATACTTTTATTTGAATGAGTAATCCGTTTGGAGGATGATGTTGAAGTAAAATCTCTGCTATTTTAATTAAACTACTGTAAGGGTGGGACTACTATATTTGTAACCTGAAGGAAGAAGAGAGGTATTATAAAACTCAAGTGTTCCAGAAACATAACATAAGGATCAGAAAAAAATTTAAAACTCTCCTGCAACTGTTTGACTATTTTACATACAAGGTACTATATCATCTTCTAATTAGTTGTATAGCAATTAATAGTTAAAGTCATTGATAAGATTTATTTACACCTCATCACAGAATAGTGACAGAATTGGGAAGGTAGCTTTCAAATGAGTTTAATACCACTGACACTAGACTAAATTATTTTTTTTTTTCCCATATGTCAATTTCCAACCTTCCACCTGCAAATTAGGGACAATATTTGCTTCACTGATAAATTTATAGTGCCAAATTACAGGTCTATAAAAGGTCTGTATCATCATCCTCAGTTTTAAGTCTCAGCTGCACATGAGCATTACAATTTCAGAAAAATAGCATTTGAAATAACACTGCCTTTAGCCTTACATTAAAAAAAAAAAAAATGTTCAGGTTAAATTCTTTTACATAGCTGTATAGAAAACACAGGAAAACAATAGTAGAAGCCTCAATAGTTTAGTAGCTTTATTAAGTCTGTATTTTTCAAATATAATCAGATGTTAACCATTAGTTGCAAAGGACCACTGAACACCCCAGATTAAATTCACTGCATGACAAATATGAGCCAAGTAAGGTTTAGTCTTCCAGTCTTCCTCTGTTTAGCCTACATGTCTTGACTTCCTTAAAACAAGCCATGGAGGACCAGAAAAATGTAGAACTGGCATTAGTAGACCACAGATCACTTGACTGCTACTGCTCCTGACCAAAACCACAGAGTCGTCCTTCTTGAGCACAGCCTGCCACTATCACCACTGCCAGCATGTGCATGACATCTGTAAGATGAGGTGAGTTGCTGATGTATTTTCTTGGAGTCAATCCACACAATTTTATGTCTCTTTCTAATGACATCTGAGCTAAATAAGAGACTTTGGGTAAAGTAGCACAGAGAGGGAATTTTTCTTGGATGTTGGCAACTAGTTTCATTTTTTAACCAGCATCAGATTTGGCTATGGATACACCACTGAACAGCACCACTGTAATTTCTTTTAAAAGCTACAGCTTCTACTTGGGGGCTTTGCGCAACCTGGTCAAGTGGTAGGTGTCTCTGCCCATTGGAAAGGAAAGGGTTGAAATTAAGCTTTAAAGATAAAAAGTTTTAACGTTAAGGTCCTTTCCAATCCAAACCATTCTTTGATCCTATATATATGCAGATTAAATAAATAAATAAATAAATTCAATCTCCACCATCACAACACTTATATGAGAAGAATATACTCATTCCTGAAGTTCATTAGGTCTATGAAAACTGCAGATAAATATTGTATATCCTCAGCACAGTTTCTGTAATAAAGACTTTGCAGTGACAGTATTCCACAAGGGGTGACTAGTTAGCATTGTTCTTAAACATGAGATTTTTGAAGACTATTTGAAAAGACTCATAAAATAAATCCATGGGAAGTGCCACTGCTGCAGTTATACAAGTGATTTGCCATCAAGAGAGAATTCACCTTAATCTATTTCAAACAAACAACAAAAAATAAATTCCCAAACATAAACCCTGGTAGAATTCTTGTCAGTAGATCTGAGTATACTCAAATCTAAGTATATTCAATACAGTATGCTAAAATCAGATATGAGTAAACCCAATGAGCAAATGCTATACAAATAGATTTGAGTATACTCAGTTTTTGTCAGTAGATTTTAGTATCCCAAAAAGACCATTCTTTTCATTGTCACTGAAAAAAAAACTACAATTCATTTTACACAACTCATCCTAATGGGTAAAAATTACAGAAATTATTCTCATCTTGTTTTGCCTTTTGTACAAAACAGCAAGTCATAACAATTTTCTGATTGGTCAGTCATTGCTAAAGTTGTTTAAACTATCTGAATTTTTTCTATACTTAGACTTTGGAAAAAATGCTCCCTTGCAAATCTGTGTGGCAATAATAGACTATAATTAAATGTCCTGTTGTAGTTAGGCTTGAAAAGGTTTCAAAGAAGTACAATAGTGAGAATTAATAGCTGTTTCTTAACAAAGAGAAAAATATTTGTGTTTTTATGCAATCATCCTTTTGACTATTTTCAGCTTCATAAAATGCAAAGTCTTCATAGATACATAAAATTGTACTTTGCCATGCATTTCTTTTGTGGAACTGAAGCTTCTCAGTTCTTTATTCCAAGGAGAATTCTAGGCAGTTGAATTTACTTTGATTCTTTCAGTTCATCATTCCTAACTGACAGAAACTTCTTGAAGTACATTCACCTGAAACATACTGGTACATCTCAATGGCTGCAGCCCCAGGCATTAATTAACTGCCCAGTAAGTGTTATGTAGCTAAGCGGCAGCAATGGTATACTCACTCTAAGCCATATCCAGTTGTATTTAGAGCACAGAACTGCTTCAACACCTTCGCTGTGAAAGCAAAACAGTTTCTCCAATGTTGATACATGAAACACTAAAAGAGAATTATTTTAATGCAACGAAGTTAAATCAAACAAAAGCCTACATGGTGCTGCTACCAACTTCCCAGGGTGGAGAGACAGGGTTCCTCTATGTGTACTGATATGCCATACCCTGTGTTGTGCGTGCAGATACAGATTCAGGTTTATTCTGAAATTATCTATTATTGTATTTAGGAATCTCATCTTTCAAGTGGGTAAGTTGTTCAGCCAGGGCAAACTCCTCATTACAACTTACCAATTTTACTGTATTAATTGAATTCCATTAATGACATCCTATGAGCTGTGAATACTATTCCCCACAACCCCAAATTGTCCAGTTTAAAATCCATTAAATTAAATTATGTAATAAAAAGGTTAATTAATCATGCACATCCAGCAGCAGAAAATCAGATATAGAAACATATATTGATCTTCAAGGTGCCTGCTACAGCTTGAAATCATAATAGAAATAACCATAGGTACATTTCATAAGCAGTAGTAATATAATAAACAGGAGCAAACTGTGGCCTTGGTATTTATTAGCTCACCTACAGAAAACATATCAAAAATTACAGTAGGAGCTTATGTACTATTTTAAAAACAGCAATCCATTCCTTTTTTTTTCACATGGATACACTTTGGAATATCATCCATTAACTAATGAAACTCAAATGATAAGTCATCAGAAAATAGTTTCTCTTAGTATCTCAATGCAGTAAAGCTGACACTATTAAAATTAAAATACCAAAATGATTCTATAATACCATAAAATCATAGAACGGCTTGGGTTGGAAGGGACCTTAAAGACCACCTGGTTACAACCCCCCTGCAATGGGCAGGGATTCCACCTACTCCACCTGCCAGATCAGGAGTACAAACTGGGAGAAGAACTCATGGAGAGCAGCCCTGTAGAGGACTTGGGGATTCTGGTGGATGGAAGGCTCAACACAAGCCAGCAGTGCGTGCTGCAGCCCAGAAGGCCAACTGCATCCTGAGCTGCATCAACACAGAGTGGGCAGCAGGTTAAGGGAGGTGATTGTGCCCCTCTGCTCTGCCCTTGTGAGGCCCCACCTGGAGTGCTGCATCCAGGTCTAGAGCCCCCAGCACAAGAAGGATGTGGACCTGTTAGAACACATCCAAAGGAGGGCACCTCTCCTATTATGAAAGGCTGAGAGGGCTGGGATGTTCAGTCTGTAGAAGAGAAAGGCTCTGGGAAGACCTCATTGAGACATTTCAGTAATTTAAAGGGCTTATAAAAAAGATGGAGAAGGACTCTTTACTTGGGCAGATAATGATAGGACAAGGGAGAATGCTCTTAAACTAAAGGAAGAGAGATTTACACTAGCCATTAGAAGGAAATTCTTCACTCTAAGGGTAGTGAGGCACTGGAACATGTTGCCCAGAGAAGACGTGAATACCCCATACCTGGGGGTGTTCAGGGTCAGGCTAGATGGGGCCTTGGCCAACCTGATCTTGTAGGTGGCAACCCTGTCTGTGGCAGGTGGGGTTGGAGTTAGATGATCTTTAAGGTCCCTTCCATCTCAAACCATTCTATGATTCTATGACCAGGTTGCCCAGGGCCTCATCCAACCTGGTCTTGAACACCTCCAATAATGGGGCATCCACAGCTTGTCTGGCAAACCTGTTACAGTGTCTCACTACCCTCAGAGTAAAGAATTTATTCATTTATCCTAATGCCTAATCTAAATCTACCCTTTTTTAGCTTAAAACATTACTCCTTGTCCTATCACTACACTCCCTGACAAAGAATCCCTCCCCAGCTTTCCTGTAGACTTCTTTTGGCACTGGAAGGCCTCCCCGGAACTTTCTCTTCTCCGGGCTGAAAAAAAACCAACATACCTCAGCCTTTCTTCACAGAAGAGGTCCTCCGGCCCCTTGATCATCTCTGTGACCCTCCTCTGGACTCGCTCTAACAGGTCCCTGTCATTCTTGTGCTGGTGGCCCCAGAGCTGAGTGCAGGGCTCCAGGTGGGGTCTCATGAGAACAGAAGAGAGGGGGATAATCTCCTCCTTTACCCTGCTGCTTTTGATGCAGCGCAGGACACGGTTGGCTTTCTGGGCTGGAAGTGCACATTGCCAGCTCATGTTCAGCTTCTCGTCAACCAACACCCCCAGGTCCTTCTCCCCAGGGCTGCTCTCAATCCATTCTCCACTTAGCTTGTCGTTGTGCCTGAGATTGTCCTGGCTGTGATGTACTTGGCCTTGTTCAACTTCATGAAGTTCACAAAGGCCCACCTCTAAAGTTTGTGCAGGTCCCTCTGGATGTTATCCCTTCCCTCCAGCATGTTGACTGCACTACACAGCTTGGTGTTATCAGCAAGCTTGCTGACAGTGCACTTGATCCCACTGTCCTTGTCACCGACAAATATATTAAATAGCACCAGTCCCATACCCACCCCTGCTGAAATCCACACATTACTGATCTCCACTTGGACATGAAACAGCTGACCAAAACTCTTTTAAGGTGACCATCTAGCCTGCTTCTTATCCAGTACTTGATCCATCCATGAAATTCATGTCTCCCCAATATAGAGACAAGGATATCATGCATCCATATGTATATATTAATTATGTTACTTAAAACTACAGATGTTGGAGTAAAATATCAATCACACACTTTGAATTCCTTTTATTTGTATACCCTGCTTAGGCAAGTGAAAGGAACTATATGCTGCAGAAACCAGTATGGTCTCTTAGAGTACTTCCGGTGTTATAGTAAAATACAATATGCACTTGAAAGCACAAATGGAATAAACACAACAGCTCTATCAAAATACCTCCTACTGAGGCATGTACCTGAGACTTCAATCAAGTGAGTCCTTCCAAACAGAGGAAGATATTCGGATACGACTGCTCTCCATTTTCACTTTTTGGTTTTTACTTAATTCTCAGAACCTTTATAGCTTTCTATTCTTAACGTTTTACTCTTATGAGGGTAGTGCTTTAATTTCCATCCATTACAAGGAATTGTATCACCAAAGAAATCTTAATCACAACTCTTGTCCTCTACCTGCCTAGAAATAATAAAATTTTTAATGATTTGGCACTTTTGAAATTGGTTGAGTCAGTATGCAACTATCTCATATGGACTTTAATGGAGTTTCAGAATAGGATTAATGATGTGAGATGTATCACCTATACTGATACTAACAGGTATCTGTAGGAAAATTAAGATAGGATCATGAGTACTACGCTGAACTCAACCAAGTTCAGTTCACAGAGAGCTTTAAGACTCATTTTTAATGCTTCATCTGTCTCTTCTAGACAGATCTGAAGATGACTGGAAAAGTTAAAGTGTTACAGAAACCAGACCTTCAAAGTACAGATGGATAAAGTGTTCACATAAATGAACTTTTAATGTGTGGAGGAGTGTGACATTATCTGAAGTCCAAATTAATCTTATAAAGCTTCCACAGAAAAGATAAACCTTCTGGAAAAGACTTGCAATCAGGGAAGTCTGAAAGTGTTTAGAAATAGCACAAGCCTATGAAGCCTAGGTTTTAACTAGTTTAACTAATACTGAAGGGGAAAGAAACATAAATCCATGCTATCAGTAACAATATAATAACAACCAAAATATGAAAAGAAAGCAAATGAATGCACACAAATAGTCCAGGTTGCATAGAGATCAGAAATAAAAATACAAAAACAGTATCTAAAACAGAATTTAAGGAGAAAGTCTATTGCTCCGTAGTTTTGCTTACACAGCTGTAGACCAAGTGAACATATACATGGACCTACCTGCTCCACACTAAAGAAATAAACAAGGAGATTCCTTAAGCTACCAGTCTGGAGCAAGTGGAGCTCCCAGGGCAAGCACTGAAGTTTCGGGTAGTTTCAATAATAAATACATATATATATTGAAATATATATTTTTGTCAAAGCATTCTTCCAGGGAGCTGGGGACAGTAGAGAACCTCTGTTAACTTGTGGGTATTCAAAGCTGCCTACTGTACTTTCAGAAGAGTATTCTCACCAAACTATAGATGGTAAGTTTCTCGTAGACCTGTACTACTATGCAGCCAAAAAGAATATAACTAACCATGGAAAAATGTTCAAGTTGGAATATGTGGGCATAGATCTGGCTCCCTGCTCCCCATGTTATAAGCTTTCATTTTTATTCACAAACCATTGAAGAAAGTGCACATAGCCATAGGAACAAAAGATTTCTGAGTCTTTGCTTACCTGACAGGCCTTAAATACTTGGCTGAAGTCCCATAAAGTCTTCATAGTATATGGAACAAACAAACAAAATAATTGTTACATATTCATACACAATGGAAAATTTTGTCAGTGAAAAGAATTATTTCATTCACCATAGCTTTTGTCTAGGGCTGGGAGATACAGGATTAAAAACCTGTATTTCCACTACCTTCCACCCCAAAGACTAAGGAGAACTGAGGATCTGAGGCAGGTTGCACTGAATAGGGTTAGTAAACACAAATTGATCATGAACAAGACTGACAGAGGAGCAGATAAACAGACACTTTTGTGGCTGTACTTTTAAACTCAATCTAAAGAATTTTCAATTCGGTCTATTTAAATCTGTTGTCAGATCTAACCCCAAACCATTTGTTTTTTGAATTAATTACATAATAGTATAAGGAAACTCTACTCTGAGCAAGCACTTATGAAACACAAAGCTGAAAGCCAGAAAAAGAGAAAGGAACTCTGCTTCTAGGTGTCCCAGAAGATTTGACAACCACCAAAACTAAGGACAGAGTTGTCATGATTGACACAAAAACTGAAAGAAATGGGACAATACTGGGTTGAGACAATACTCAGGGGAAAGTAAACCCATGTCTATGTCATTTGCTAGCTGCATAATTGACCAGGTTTCATAACTTTTTGGAAGGTTAGGTTAAGAGCAAAGGCTATAGCTGCCTTCTGGCTTCAAACGAAATAAAGTTTTCCCTCAGGTTATTTCTGAGACAGGCAGCATTATCCTTTGTTAAAATGCAAACTTTCTTCTGAATTAAAGTTCAGAATTTAATCTCTATACAGTTAAAAGGCATTTCATCAGTGATATTACAAGTCATAGAATCATTGAATGGCCTGGGTTGGAAAGGACCTTAAAGATCATTTAGTTCCAACCCCCCTGCCACAGGCAGCGATACCACCCACTAGATCAGGTTTGCCAGGGCCCCATCCAGCCTGGTCTCGAACACCTCCAGGGATGGGGCATCTACAACTTCTCCTGGCAACCTGTCCCAGTGCCCCACCACCCTCTGAGTAAAGAATTTCTTCCTAATATTCAATCTAAATCTCCCCTCTTTCAGTTTAAAACCATCCCCCCTTGTCCTATCATTATCTACATGAGTAAGGAGTCCCTCTCTATCCTTTTCATAATAACCCTTTATGTACTGAAAGGCTGCAGTGAGGTCTCCCTGGAACCTTCTCTTCTCCAGGCTGAAGATCCCCAGCTCTCTCAGCCTTTCTCCATAGGAGAGGTGCTCCAGCCCTCTGATCATCTTTGTGGCCCTCCACTGGATGCATTCTAACAGGTCCACATCTTTCTTGTACTGGAGGCCCCCACACCTGGATGCAGTACTTCCCTTGACCTGCTACCCATGCTTCTGTTGATGCAGCCCCGGACTCAGTTGGCCTTCTGGGCTGCAAGTGCGCACTGCTGGCTCATGTCAAGCTTCTAATCAGAATCCCCAAAATTCCTCTCTGCAGGGCTGCTCTCAATGACTTCTACCAGTCTGGACACATCTGGGATTTCCCTGGCCCAGGTGCAGCACCCTGCACTTGGACTTGTTGAACCTCATTCGGTTCACATGGGCCCATTTCTCAAGCTTATCCAAGTCTCTTTGGATGGCTTCCCTTCCTTCTGTTGTATTAACTGCACCATTCAGCTTGGTGTCATCTGCAAACTTGCTGAGGGTGCACTCAATCCCATCATCTATGTCATTGTTGAAGATATTGAAAGATACTGAAGTCATAGTATTCCTTAACAGAAATTGTGTACTGCAGTGGGTCAGCTTTCTGCTTAAGCTGCCTTCAGTTAAGGATCAGTATTATTAATTCATGCACAATCAATTACACATTTTCAGTTGTTTAATAAAAGCATTAAATCTATTCTGAATTCCACTAGAACAAAACTTTGCTCTTACTTAAAACTTCTTATCAAGTAAGTGTTAAAACCTTTACAATTTCAGGATGATAGCAGCACAATTGTAGAATAGTTTATATACATTTCATAAATATCATAATTCAAGATTTTTTTTTTTAATTTTCCAAATTAATACAGAAAGCAGAAATGCAAGCATGCAAGAAAAAAAAAATAGGAAAATACTGATTAATAAAGTTAGTAGTTATACAAGTATCACTTATGGAGAAGGATTAGGAAAAGTTTCGAATCTGTTCTAGGGCTGGGTTTTCAAGGTAATACTGTAGAAAGATCTGAAAATATTGATCTCCTATCAGTCAATGGAAACATAGTAATCATAACACAATATCCACCCACATTAATGGAAACATGCTACTCCTAACACAACATCCAGCCATATTTGTCTCTTTTTGATCATATTGGTTCATTTTTAAAGAGAGGTGGGAAAAATAAAGAGAGGAAAAAAATAAAAAAAGAATGTCATCATAGTATAGAAAGCTTAAAATAAATAGACACAAGCACCAAAAAATAACCTAAAAATCAAAGACCACAGTTTTTACAGAGGGCTAATGTTCTAGAAATCCTTAAACTTATAGTTACACTTTGAAATTAAGATTTTATTTGTATATCTTACCTTTAGAAACAACAATTGACAATGTTATTATATAACCAGAAGCTGGTTTCTAAACTACCACAGAACAGTGCTGAAACCTATACTTGATTTTAACTCAGTTAAATCAGCTAGGAACAAATCACCTTTATCCAACAAAACTGGGAGGCAATTCGTCTTTAGCCAGAAGACTTGCAGATTAAATCACTTTCTGGAATCTGCACAAGGCAGTATGCGATGGTGCTGAAGGAGAAGTTGTTTGGACAGTAAAGCTAATATAACTCTGTACCCAAACAACCGAGTCTAAGGCTCAGACTGATTGATTTCATGGCTTAGTGGTGCTGATTTCTTCATCTGTGCTTACAGCTTTCAGATCAGTGTATACATGTAACCAGGAGTGGGCTGAACAGACCTTGAAAAACAGGATTTAAACAACTTCACGGAGTAACACATGGTGGGAAACTTCAATCTCCAGTGCCAAAGCACTGGGAGACTAATAACAGCTATAACTTGCATACTTCTTGCCTAATAGTAATGTCCAATAATACACTGCTCTCTATTGCCAAAGCCAAACAAGAGGCAAATATGGGAGGAGAGCAAAACACACCACCTGCAAGTCATAAGGAAGTAGGAAAAAATTGTTATCTGTACTGATGCAACCATGCATAGTATCAGGAAGCACCATGTTTCATGCTACCACTTTTGAGACAGGATCACATGTAAAAACAACAGGTTAGAGGTTTAAAAATACATTTGACCAAATACTACCAATATTACAGCACAAGTGCCCCTCAGGACATGTATATTCTGTGTTCATTTTGGGGCCCCTCACTACAAGAAGGACATTGAGGTGCTGGAGCATGTCCAAAGAAAGGCAACAAAGCTGGTGAAAAGTCTGGAGAACAAGTCTTATGAGGAGTGGCTGAGGGAGCTGGTGTTGTTTAGCTTGAAGGCTCAGGGGAGACCTTATTGTACTTTACAATTACCTTAAAGGAGGTTTTATCAAGGTGGGGGTCAGGCTCCTCTCCCAAGAACTAAGTGATATGATAAGGGGAAAAGGCCTCAAGTTATGCCAAGGGAGGCTTAGGTTGGATATTAGGAGAAGTTTCTTTACTGAAAGGGTTGTGCGGCATTGGAATAGGCTGCGCAGGGAAGTGGTTGAGTCACCATCCCTAGATGTCTTCAAGAAACATACAGATGTAGAACTTAGTAGCATGGTTTAGTGGTGGACTTATCATTACTAAGTTAAAAGTTGGACTAGGTGATCATAGAGGTCTTTTCCAACCTAATGGTTTTATGGTTCTATGAGCTTAATAAATGAATATTGTCATTTTTGTCTTAGAATCAATTCTAAACACACTTAATAACAGAGCAGAAATTATCATGTCAGTGCTATAGTCAAAATTATAAATTGCAAGCTTTCCTTCCCATAAATAAATAAATAAATAAATAAATAAATCTGGGGGCTGAAGTGCAAATTGCACACCCACACAACACTAATGTCATCGCTGTATTGAGTATCATAGCTCAATACACTCTATTTTTATAAGCAGATGGTGACAGAATGTAACAATATCAAAGAGATAGACTACGTAAAAATAAAAGGGGTCAGCTTCTAACCTTTCTCATAATACGATGTCTTTAGAGAATCAATGTTTTCCATTTTGTTATACATGAAAGCAAATGTTTTTGCCATTCACCCCCAGACACACTGTCTAGGCCCACTATTTAATTTGCTCCCTTGAAAGACATATATTAAGAATACTCAAATATTTACAGGATTTATTCATATTTAATGGTCTAAAACAATATTGTGCAAGGAACTTCACTTTTTCTTTCACATTTGAGAGGTGTCTTTAGTCCACTCTTAGTTAAATGAAAATTTTGTATTTTAATGCAACTTCTATGGCTATTATGTTATCAGAATCTAGAATTCAATTCTTCTTGTATTATTTATGAAGTTACAAGGTATAGATTAAAGTCCAGTGCCTCTGGGGACCTTTCCACCACAGCTGTCTCACGTATTAATGAGATCTTTTGAAAGATAAAGTTCAAATTCAATATCCAATAGGATGGTGAACATCCCTTCTAATGAAATGAGTTACATATAGATCCAGCAGATGGGACACTTATCCCATGAGACCCTTGACACAATTTCTTATTCTCTTCTTTGGTCCCCAAAAAATGTATTCAGGACTGGAAAGGCTGAAAATGTATTTTCAGCAATATGAACACGACTGCTTGTATAGTCTGGACAAAGAGATGAATGCACACTCCCCAGAGCAGTTTATCCCATCTATTTAGGGCATATCCCATCTATTTAGGGCACAAACCTCTATATGAATCACCCCATCAGCTTCTCATTTATAGCATTGGTATCTCAGACTAAATGATTAAAGATGGGGGCAATAGAACTGGGCCAAAGGGTCAAACCTTCTAAGACCTTTTGGTGCTTGAGGCAGAGAGGCAATACAGCTGACTCTTTTCATTGCCATGAAGGCTGAAGAAGAAACTCCCCTCCAAGTCACTGTACAAGGAGAGATAGCAATAATAAGACTAAAATGGGATAAATTAACTTACTGGCAATGATCCAGCAGCAAATTAAGGAAAAGATCTTAAGGATAGAACTGAGCTACTTAAATCAGTTCCCATAAAATGTAAAGCCAAAACCAATTGGCAGGATTCTCCAGATTTTATGTCTCACTGTTTGAAAATGGCACTTCTTTTACAGAGGGTACATATATTCCCTATTGCAACACTTTTTTTTTCCTCCTTTTGAATCTGCACTCATTTGATAACATGGCAGTGGTTGTATATCCATTTTGGAAGTGAGTGAAGGCTAACATTTCAGGAGAAAGCACTCATGTTGGACTTGTTTTTTGTTGTTTGTAGTAGTAGTACTCGTCATACTGCTGGATTCCAGTTTTAACTTTCATACCAGTCTAGGTTTGATAAATCCCAGCTAGTTTTATAGCAGGTCAGAATTCTTTCTTCCAATTTTGCCTTCATAACTGTAGAATAAGTGACAAGTTACCATAGTACACCCTAGAAAATCATCATGCCCCCTCAGAATCTTATGACTGTAAAGGTAAATACAAACCAGGAAAAGCTATGTTATAACTTCTATAAATTATTATAAAGCAGAGATTGGAATTTGCCCATACAGTTCTCTCACAATGCATCAATACAAGAAATTTTCTCTAGCTTAGCATTTCCTTTTCCAGTTTATGTTGTACCGACTATCAAACTCCTTAAGATTGCAGCCTTACAATCTTGCAGATCTTATTTTGGAGCCATCTCCAAAACAACACATTTGTTCCCAGTTTCTGGAAGGTTTTCATTAAATGTACTAAACTCCCAATATAAACTTTAACGCAGTTGTGGGATTTCTCATGCCACGATGTGTACTACTGTGTTGAGATAAATTTTCGTTAAACATTACTAGAGGTTATTACGAAAATTGCAAGCCCATGTTACTCAAGAAGACTCTTTCAATCATACTTGAGCTTGTTTTTAATTCTTCCTTTAAGTTACGAATGCTTGAGTAACATCACAAGAAAAAAAAAAAAAAAAGAAAAAAAAGAAGAAGAAGAAAAAAAAAATGTATGATTCATTAAATTCCTTGGGTTTGCAGTCATCCTGCCCAGTGATTTCTCCCATTTTATGGTCAGTGTCATAGTCAGGATGGAGCATTTTAAAGAGACCTGCTAAAACAGTCTGAGTGAAACACCAGTGTCCTTATCTAATGCAGAAATCTAGCTTCTCTTCAAAATTTTGCCATTAAAACAGTGAAAAAGATGTAGTCTAGCTTTTTTAAGAATATAAAGAGACCTAGTCAACATTCACCTAGTCTGAAAGTCTTGCCTAATTGCAAGGTGAACACCTATTTCATCTACTGAAACCCTTTTTTTAAAGGCTGGGGAGAGAGAGAAGTAAGGTATCCATTCACTGTAATTCCCAAGTACAAGTAGTCCTGTCTACTCAGCCCTAGTTCAACACAGCAAAATTGAGACTTAAGGTGAGAACTTAAAAGTGTGCTTCTTACCTTGTTCATCTTTAGCAACTCAGAGGGTCCCACAGAGTCTTTTTGCCATATGGGTACAAGGTTGAATGCAATCTCACCACTAATTACCAAACTGGGATGTAATTCTTACACAGCTGCAGAACCTTTATGCTCAATGTGACACATCTGAGGTGCAAAAACTGAAGGCTTGTAACTACAAGGTACCAGTCTTACCCTTTGCAGCTCAAGATTACAGCATCTAGATCATAAGTTTAATAATAATGTATTAATATTAATTATTTAATATTAGTATTATTATTAATGGTAACAGTAAGTTATTCATCACCTGCAAAATAATCATTTAAAATTAAATACCATATTGACATTTACATTTTGTAGGAAAGACTACTGAAAGGATCAGATGCTGGGGTCTTCCACAGTGAAGCTTTCTCCTGCAACATAGATTGAAATTATCTTGCTCTTCTCTCTTCTAGAACACATATCATCAACTCCAGCACATCCTCTTCTCCAAATCCACAAGCCTCCTGTGAGGAGTAAGTAAGTGTTTTCTCATCTAGTGTCTTCTGGAGAGATGAAGCATTGTCTGCCAGCAGCCCTTTCAGAGTGTATGTCGGTCATAGTAAGAGCACTTCTGTAGTTCTACTGAGTAAAGTGACAGCAGGGACACAACAGAATAATCACAACTGCTAGCCAAGACTAGAATAGTGCCAGTATCTAATTAGTAACTATTTTTGTGGTATCACCTTCATTGAGACTTGTGGCATTAAATGGTATAGCTGTATTGTCCATTTTTAAAATAGATTTCTTCTGGTACTTTTTAGCAAGCTGGCTTTTTAGTCTGTAGCGTAGAAATAGCTTCACATATGAGTGAGGACAAAAAAAGATAAATACAAAAAAAATCGTAATGATCATATTTCTCACTATATGTATGTTGTTTCCAAATAACAACACTGAATTTGATCTGAGCTATAACACTTACAGAAAGATGCAAAATGTCTAAGAAACTAGGTCAAAATAAGTAAAATTACAAATCTGTGAACGTAGAATTATCCTTCCTTATTTCATTCATTTTAATACATAACAAGGAAGGGAACTATATGAAAAACTTAACACAAAAGGAAAACTCAAGAACTACTCAATTCCATTTCCAAAGGTGAACAGCAGTAAAGGGAACATCTCAGCAGAACATTCTGTTCTGTCCCATAGTATTCTGAAGATCTTTGAATAAATTAATGCTTATTCACAGAGTGTCACAGTATCATAATTGCACAAGTTTACTGCAGAATACCTGATGAAGTGAGATCTTTTAAAGAATCAATATATTTCCATCATGTAATCAATGGAAACACTGGAGACTGTCATTCAAAGACTAAAACAAATTATTTGCACTAAGATTTTATATCATTATAGAATACAGTGAAAAGTCTTAAGACCTGCTTCAACTGAGTTGCTTTAGTTTGTCATTTCAATTTGTTGCAAGAAAATTACATATCATCTAACTCGTTTTAGCTTAGGCTCTGAATACCACGAGATGAACCTTGGTGAGATGAACTGCATAACATAAAGGTCTTTATTGAAGCCACGTTCAAACTCCATCTGGGAACAAATAAAAAGAAGTCAGACTGTCTCAAGAAAAGTAAAACAACCCCAGGGAGACTGAAAAGAGAAGAAATACATACACACAAATATCTAAACATGCACATGCAGTTTTCATACTCTTCCAGTTGAAATGCTATGTAGGATGGTAACTCACTGTGATTTCCTCACCTGGTCTTCTGGAGGAAGACTGAAACTGTCAAACCTGGAGGAGCCCTAGAAGGATGAGCACTACACAATGGAAACTGAGGTAGGTAGGTACTAGGAAATTAATGTATAACAATCTTAATTTTGTTATTAATGAGGCTGTTCTGTAATACTCATTTGTACTTACATTGATTAGAATTAAAATATTTATCAAAGGAATTACCATGAAGTGTCGCATGAAAAGTGCATTTTTTTAAACCACAAAAAGATTTGGACTCGTGTACCAGTCACGTTGAGCTGAGCCTTTCTTATTCAGGATTACAACATCTGTTGTATAAGTGTTTGAACAGACTCATAATCCTCCCCAAGGCAACTCCCTGCATCGAAGTCTAGCATGTTTTATTATGGTAGTGAAGACTCCTCACTTCAAGAGCAGATACAAGCCTGTTCTCCCATACTTTTAAGATAACACAATATAACCCTTGAGGTATTGTTGCTTTCTGTACATATATGCTTAGAGTCATGTTTACAGGATAGGACAAGTTGCATTTGCTCTGCTTGGTTGATACCTAAAAGCAGGTAACTTATTCTCTGTTGCTACCGTTTTTTATACACCTGAAGAATTCATCATGACTATTAAATAAAAATAAATAAAAATAAAAATGTTTTCAGACCTAATAAAGACACATTATAGATCATATGAAAGATGAAGCCACTTGTTGTTGGATTCCTCCTACTCTGGACTAATTGAGCAGAAAAGCTCAAAATAAAACAGCTAAAACTTTTTCATCAAAAGCTATAGCCTTTTCATTTTATTCTATTTTAGGTTGATAAGGCCTGGTAACATTCTTAATTTCAAAGGAGAAAATATCAGAATATATGACTGGGTAGTCTCTTCTCTAGAATATGTAGTTATTCTGTCATGTCAGTAAAACAAACCTGAAGTTTTATTTAAAAACTGTGAATATGAAATGTCTCCCTTCTCCCTGCTTTGTTTTATAAATAAAACTGATCAAAATAAAGTATTTTCATGCTAGACATGGATGAATTATTATGTATTTATCTATTTATTTTAATAACGTGAAGAAACTTGATAATTGGTAACAAGTATTTTCTATATTTACTCCAAAGGTATTTCACATTTTTCATAATTGAATGACGTGAGTGTTCTGTATACAAACATACAAACACGTTTTCTATTTTCATTAAACTTGCATTTGAAGAAATCCTACAGGAGTACCTTTTTTTTTTTTTTTTTTTTTTTTTAATCCATTTTTAGAGGTATACAGCGTTGGAATTCGATTCTGAACATGAGGTCACTGATTTGATTGATGGAGTGATATTTTGTCCTCCTTGTTAAACTTCTTGTCGTCTCATTATGGATTTTATGGTTTCAGAAGGTCTGTCAATACATCTTTTGAAGATACTACTGAAGTTCTGGGACTACTTTTTCCTGATTACCTTTGCTTCTCCAGTAGGATATGCCAGTTTCTCCAGACATCTTTAATCTTAAAACACATTAAAAGAACACATTTCCTACCTGTATGACTATACAAACCAGATTTTAAATCATAAAGCATGTTTCCACAATCAGAAAACTGTACTTTGGGCCTGCGATACCTAATTTTGCAAGTATCATAGAATATCCTGAGTTGGAAGGGACCCACGTGGATCCTCAAATCTAACTCCTGGCTCCATACAGGACCACCCAAAAAACAAACTGTGTATCTGAGAGCATTGTCCAAACGTTTCTTGAACTCCAGCAAGCTCAGTGCTGTGACCATATCTCTGGGGAACCTGTTCGAGTGCCTGACCACCTCTCAATGAAAAACCTTTCCCTAACCGCCAGCCTGACCCTCCCCTGTCCCAGCTCCCTTTGGTCTTGTCTCTGTCCCCAGAGAGCAGAGCTCAGCGCCTGCCCCTCTGCTCCCCTCGTGAGGGAGCTGCAGGCCACCATGAGGCCTCCCCTCGGCCTGCTCTGCTCTGGGCTGAACAAGTGACCTCAGCTGCTAAGTATTTCTTACCTTAAATAAAACAAGTCCTACATTTTTTAGGATCTGCAGAATATTATAAAGCTGCCAAATTGTTCACTTTCTACGCCATACATCATCTTTGAAAAGTGAAGACAAAGCTAATGGTGTTCATGGTACTGCAATGGGACAACTATCTGATGAAATAATGAAGAGGCTAATAGCAAAATGATTGCATACATGTTTGCCCACACATAAGGCGTTCCTAATGGAAGATTAGCTTTGTTGAGAAAAGTAGAAGAAGGTGTAAATAAATTCTGACAGTTCTCTTTCATCATTTCCGTTTACTTTGTATTACTTTTACACACTGTGTTTGTTTGTAATAATTAGGAACAATCTATTACATTTCTTTTCTGTTTACCTCTGGTAAATTACCTTCAATCTGGAGTTATATGGAAACAGAAATGTTCCTGAAAATCATATAAGATAAATTCATAAGAACCCTGCCTATGTGAATATGAAACAAATGAGAAATATGAAAAAGAGTAGGTTTAAAAATAATAACCATCCGAATGAAGCAGTATAAGTGTGATTTCATAAGTGATACAGGAGCACTCAAAAGTTTTGAAATCAGAGATACGTTAGCATCTGAGGAACTTCTGGAATCTGAATATTACACAACAATTTCACGTATATGTTTCTGGAAAAAAAAATATATATATATATATATATATATATATATAAATTTACCTGTTAGGATCTATGCTATCTATATACAATGGCTTCCAACGTGAACAGTCTGTCTAAGGTAGAAATAGTTTTCCAATAACATCAAAGTATCTTAAATAAGAAAATAATTTTGCCTACTTGTAAAGCAAACTGTATCCTTTTTGGTTATAGAGACGTAGCTAATAATGGTAATTTCTGCAGGATTGCTGGTTGTTGTTTGCTGTTTTTGTTTGTTTTAAGTCTAATCTTCACGTATGTAACACTAAGAGAAGTAAAGTCCTTGCTTGCAGCAAGACAGATTTGCAGGTCTGAGAGGTAACAGAAGGGAGAGCTTTCTAGAGATGTTGGTACAACATATCTGTGGTTTTGCAGCTCAGAAAACTGAGCTGGATCTATATTTTTAAAGGCAGAAGATTGAAGATATGATTATTGGTGAAAGAAGTCAGCAAACAGTTTGCTGGGAATTTAGAGGGATAAAAGGATAGGAAAAAATAAATAAATTTAAGCTAAAATAAGAGTATGTCTTTCTGATAAGACTGATTTATGAAAAGCTCTTAAAGACTGGCCCAGCCTGAGAAATGTATTTCTTCCTTAAACAAGCAGAGAAACAGGAATCAGAAAGAGAGTAGATGAACTGTAGAAAAAGTATTAATGGGAAAAATAACCTTCTTTAGAGAACAGCAAAAAATATTTTTTTTTGAGGAAACTGAATAAGAATTTCAGCAACATGCCTCCTTAAACAGTTATGGATGTGCCGGATGTTCCTCAACAGTAAAATATACAAAAGAACTCATCATCTCTAGGATCCATCAAACTCCAAGTCTACTTAGTATTTCAGAAAACGAGTATATCTGCTGTATGAGACTCAATAAAAGAAATACAGAGAGCATGTACCATTAGGCTGTTAAATGTTGTTGTTAATTACCCAGACTAAATGTTGTTAATTATTAGTAACATTACAATATTACAAATAATATTGTAAAGCTATAAAGGGGGCATGTTATATGGAAATTGAAACTTAGGGAGCATCTTGGAGGCAAGGGCCACAAAATTATTCTGTTTCTGTTTTTATTATAGTCAGATTTATATGGCTGTACAGACAGAAATTGTCATGAAATATAAAGTTACTATTTTGCCTCTGTACCTAGCAGCAGAAAAGATATAACTTGAATACTTCATCCAAGTCACTGATAAAATGATTCAGAAAAAGGTTGGTGTAAGTGAAAGATTAAAAAAGCATAAATGACAAATACTTAGTTGGTGTTGGAGGATAAGAAAAGTGAAATAAACGCTGAAAAAAGCAAGACATGAGGAGGTGGCATAGGATGTTAATGAAAAAAGACTTCATATTATGTTTTGTCATTTTTCTTTTCAGAGAAATCAGTAATAAGCTCCTTAGAAGCACAGGAAAAAAAAAAAAAAAAAAAAAGTTAACAGTCTGAGAATTGAAATTAATCATACTAAAGAATCTTCTGGGACTGAAGACAAGACATTAAGTAAAATTAGAAAAGTTGTAGTTTACAAATAGGGAAGGTAGAACCAAAGCCAGAAAGGATATTTTCTGCTGGTCGTGTTGGTTGTTGGATTTTTGAAGTGAACCATATAGTAAAGACCCTACAGTCAGAGTAAATAGCCTTACAATCAATTAACCTGTTCTAATTAACCTTGAAGAAATTGTTAATTTATTACATTTACAATTCTCAACTAGTGAACAAATTATCTTGCAAATGAATTTCTTTATCAAGCTTGTTTGATTAAGCCTTAGACTTTGAATTCACATTTTAATTTGGCTACATGACTGAAAAATGTGGGCATACAAAATAAAACAACAAAATTTGACATTTAAAACAGTTCACACAAAAAACATCTGTTTATTCACAGTCATAACTTTAGAAAACTGCATAGAAAATTCTAGTCAGAATTTGAAAAGTACTTGAATATTTTTAACAGCATGGAGATGCATTATACTCTCCAAATAATGTTGCCTGATTAAATTAATAAATTCTTGCTGTTCTGAAAAATAAATGAATAAATAAAACAAAATAAACATATGTGCGTTACAAGCATTTGTTCAAGAAATAATTCTGAAAATATTGGCTTCAACACTTATTCTTGATTGTCCCCCACCACAGGTTTCTTTTTGTTGTTGTTGTTTTTTCCATTATTGTTATTCCAGGTTTTTCTTTCAGATATAGTCAGTCAGAGGAGAGAGAGAGATTGAGAGAGAGAGAGAGAAAGAAAGAGAGAGAGAGAGAGAGAGAAATGGAAAAGAGATGTGGCAAGTATTGGTTCTAATGCTCATTGAAAAAAATATATCAGAGGCAATTCAACTGACTCGGTGTAGTTAACTGGATTAAGTGGCATACCTTTAAACTGTTTATAGCCTTCTGGGATATTTTATCACCTAAACAGAGAATTTATGGGTTATGAGTTTATGTAAAGAGATCTTATACTGTCTGTCATACCTCATTTGCATGTATGCATATTGGTAGCAACAATAATTTTATAACTAAGTTAAGTCTTTCCCAACGAAGTTTCCACATATTCTTCAGATTATAAATACATAATAGATAACAAGCATAACACTCAAGTACAAATAGGATTTTATCTTTCAGGATTTTACTGATTTGCAGAAATATTTCACAGTCTAGGGAGTATGCCAAGAGGGGAGGAAGAACTGTAGAAGAGATAAATATATAACTGAGCATCAGCATTCCTCCAAAGGGTGGAAGGTAAATTTTGAGGAGAAATTGAAAGTTCTATAAATAAAAAAGATAAGTGACATTCCAAAGAGGAATTCTAAGGTGAATGCAATGTTGTGTTCACTCAACAGAGTATATTCAGTTTCTTCATGTCTTTTTTTCTTCTTTTTTTTTTTTTTTCATATTTCATTTATCTTAAAAAAAAAAAAAAAGACAAAAAAAAGTTTGTCAGGTTTTCTTGAATTGGCCCTCACCTGAAAAAAAAATAAAAAGAAAAAAAGAAAAAAATGTTTTCATCTGAAAAGATCTATTCCATTAGAACAAATGGGAACTGTTCCACTGAAATATGTGAAGAAGTTATCTGCTATTTTATAAAATGTATACCGTGTCAGTGGCCTTATATGTACTTTGAGTTGACTTTCAATTCTCTCAGAAGAAATGGTGGAGGGAAAAGAAACTTTCTGCAGTCCCAGAGCTCTGATGTTTCTGCTTGTTCTGTAGATAGCCTGTTAAACAGTGGCTTTATATTTTTATGAGAGTCTGGTAAAATATTTATAATTTATGAAACGATGTTGATTGATCAGCCCTTCAGTCAGTGTTCCTGGTGATAATGAAAATAGGATGTTTTCCATGACCACTTTCTTTGCCCCAGAATTTACCATGAGATTCAGTTAATCTATGGTGACTGATGGAAACCTTTACAGAAATGAACAACTCTGCTCATCTGTTTTGTTCTTATTCTGATGCTTTTTATTTAAAAACTAATAATGGAGACACAGATACAACTATTTTAGACTCTCTTTTTTCTCTTTTTAACTTCTGTAATACTACTTATTTCTATGTGGAAGGGAGTTATCAATTATTTCTATATATTTAACAAATATTTTATAAATTAATTATGACAGTCTAAATTGAGATGGAGTGCTATCTGTCCTTTTAACTTTACCCAGTTGGTTCTGGTACAGCATGAGAGGTTATCATCTTTCCATTTTAATACAATCCAAAGCAAATTCCTACAGATCCTAGTTGTCATGAAGTGATGTTACCATCCTCTTACATCTGTAATAGTGATTATAGGGAAATATTGTGGCACAATCCTTAGCTTCTGCATAAGCATGGAAGAGCTCAGATTACCTGAGATAACCAACAGCACTGAAACCCTAGAAGTAAATTAAATAAATTTAATATGCAAATAAGAATACACTTATCTTCAAAGGTTTTCCTTACATGTCAGCAATTACAGCAAGTGTTTTTGTATTCTATAGAACTAACCAGAAAGATGTAGCTGAAATTTATTCTGAAGTCTTATTTGCTTCACCACAATGGAATATGTGATAGAAAATATGAATTTGGATATGAATTTCTTGAATAAAATTATTTGTATTTTCAAAACTGTCACAGCAGATTGTTTTAATACTTTAATAGCAAAATTTGGTGTTCATGCTGACATTATTTTATTCTGAAATATGCAGTTAATGTTACTTAGCTGCAATTTCAAAACCTATGCAGATTATTAAGTAGCAATAATTTTCTTTAAAATTAGTTGTGTATTACTTACAACACTTTTTCACAACTGTTTGTGATAACATCTTATTGTTAAACAAAGATAAAAAACATTCTCTTAAGGCTCAGTAGTCTGTTTTTCTCTCATGCATACAAAGAAATTAACCTCTTTTTTTCCACTATATTTTTAATATATATTAGCTGTATTCTCAGATACATAATTACATACCATAAAACACTAGTTTGTTCAATACCACAGTAATACCTTCCTCATATATTTCAGATATTTCTTTTGCCGGTATAAGAATGACACACAATGAAGATCCAGAGCATGAACTTTGTGCCATTGCTTATGAATGTATCCAACTGAGAATAAGAAAGCATCATGTTTTCAAGGATCATAAAAAGTACAGTATTATCCATCAATGGAAGCAAACTGAAGTGGAGCTAGTTCTACTTTTAAGGTGCAAATAAAATTAACTTTTACATGGAAGATTCAACTTGAGACCTACCTACTACCTATATAACTTTTGCAATTGGTTTTGAACTCAATTGATGGGAAATTATTATAACTCTATTTGAGTCACATACCCCAAATCAATAGTCAGTTTCAAAAGGTCTTGTCTGAAAGCCTCCAAACCTTGCATACGGGTTTACAACAATATTTATCCAGCGAAAACTGGTTCAATTGATCAAAAAAGTATTTATTTTTTTTTTCAAATATAATTGCCCATAGATTCATATGAGTTATTCTCCTGAAAAAAAAAAGAAAAATAATAATAATCTACTGGGAATTATTCTGACATTGAATTTTGTATATCCCTTTCAAGCTCAGAGCAAGCTGAATAAGTTTCTGAACTGTAGGCAATAGAATATTAGTTGTTATATCTAAATCAAAATATCTATGTCTGTTTTTACCATGTTCAAGGATCTGTTTTGTTGGTGGTGGTGGTGGTGGTGGTGGTGGTGGTTTGGTTTGGTTTGGTTTGGTTTGATTTGTTTTTTTTTCTTGTTTGTTTTTACAGAAACAACCTTTTGAGAAAGAGATTTGAAACTGAAAATATGTTTCCTATTTAAACACTTACTGTATTTGAACAATACCTATGTCATAACCTTCTGGTAATGTGCAGTAATGACTGCAGCTAGCCATCATTACTTTTCCATTTCAAGAAGGTATAATGTTGCTGTGCTTTCAAATAGCAAAGACAAGTATACTAAATTCTATGGAAAATAAAATCCTCTCTGGGGAAAAAAATACATTTAGAAATAAATTCACCTATGATATCTAATTATCTTGCCACATAAACCTACTACACGCTCTCACGTTTTAAAATATAATTTTGAAAGGCAGATCTAATAATACTCCTGTTAACCCTATTTTAGTCATCCACTTCCCAAGACACTGCTAAGATTCATTTATCAAGGTGAATATATACAACCATCTTTGATGAAATATCTTTTTCCTATGTAAGACATTGGAAGAGGTTTTGTTTATTTTATTTTTTTTGGTTGTTTTGGTTGTTTAGTTGTTTGGTTTTTTTGTCACTTTTATTGAATTTTTGGTGCTTATGACAGATAATTAATGCATAGTGCCCAAGAGAAACTTATTGGTCAGTTATAGATGAGAAACCACATTTGACATCAGCTCTTTCCAATTTTGTAAAAGGTGATATTTGGGACACAAGAGGTAACGCTTGTGTACCTGTACAACAGTGAAGAGTTTAAAGGTATTTTTATTCAGGCACTCTATTCAGAATTGTTTCAGGACTTCAAACTGTCTATGCCAATATCTGATGTTAAAATGCTAAGAAATATGTACGTCTTAACTATGATCTATCGTCACTCACTACAGCATTCAGAGTTTGAGAACATTTATTTAGTAAAATGTGTACAGACTGTAACAGTAGCTGCTTTTGCCTTCATATACAATAATATTTGGGATAATTTATCTACTCTAGATGCAAAATACCCTTCAAAATAATATTTTATATCTTTATAGGAGTCCTTTTCAGTTCTGTTTGACAGAGTCCAGAATGCAGATAGATATATGGTAAATTTAGGCAACGTGGATTGTCTTTGCCTACTCTGGATGTCCAAAAATAGAATGAACTTTTAGATCTGCCTCAACTCAGTGACATCAGAAAGCAAGTTTAAATACACCTTTGCAGTCTCATCATTTCTTAGGATGCCAGATATGGTCTCAGAACAAGTCTCTTTTAACAAATTTTGTTTGAAGTAACTTATATATTTTGTTCTACATATACTTTTAACAGATTTATTATTATTATTATTTATTATTATGGCATGAAATGTCAAAAAAAAATACAAGCAAAAGCTCTTAATAAAGAATATTTTTTTCTCACTTTTAGACTTCTTTTTTTTTCAGAAAAGATAAAAATACTTGATCTTTCAAATGACAGACAGTATTTTAATTATTCAGAAAGAGTAATGCTAGAAACAATAAAGTTAAGGGTAATTAAGACATATGGGTGATTTTAGAACCCTGTCACAATAAACTTACTTCTTCAAACCAAGATGTAACTGAGATTCGGTTACAAAATGATGGCCAGGTCTGACTTACCTTGGTGATTTAAAAAATCAAATCAAATCAAATCAAAGCAATAAATAAAAATGAGAGAGAGAGAGAAATAAATTACTCTCATAATACTCTCATAAGCCATGCAGAACTAAGTAGAAATTCACTTTTGGAAATATATATTAAATGGTTTTACTTCTGTCAGGAGTTACAATATGATCTAATATTTTCTGTGTTCCCTATGATTACGCATTCTGTACTAGACAGTGATCCAAATACTTGTTCCTGTAAAGGCACTCAAACTCCATTCCACATTTCTGATCAATCTTCTGATAGAAAAGTTGTCCATTTGGAGCATAGCATCTGTTTGTACTCATGTTCTTCTTTATATATATAAGAAAACAAAGGTGAAACCCCAAAAAGTTTACTTACCTGTCACTGAATGGTCATAAGCCAGGATGTAGAAGATTAAGCTTCAATTTTATAGGTCAAATAAGATAAAATAGGATTGGTCATAACTGTCTTCAGCATCTTCAATTAATATTCTAGTAGTTCAACCAAAGATTGCTTCAGGATGAGTGGACATGCTCTTTCTATCCTAATAAAAAAATGCATGTTTGTGAAAGCAACTGTGTTTGCTTCCTTGCATACATTTAGGTAAAGTGAAACAATCTTTTATCATAAAACCTAATTTCATCTTAAAGAGTTCTAGTAACTCTTAACTCTTTAGTAAGTCTGATAACCATAAAAATTTTACCAATATTTTCAGAAGGAAGACAGCTATGTCAGCCATAGAGATCTGATCTATCTCTGCTGATTTTCCAAGCATTATGAGATTAGGTAAGGAATTAATAAATCAGATACTTGATTGCTTACAGTCAAGATGCAAATTCAGCAAAACTCTACTGAAATATATTTAGATATCAGCCATACAAAAATAAACTGGTAGTATGTTTATCACATTTATCACAGTCAATCATTAAAAATTATGTCTGACTATTTGAGGATAGCACAAATCCTACAGCAAGTGATGAGGAAATCATTACCCCATGCTAAATCTCCTCAGCCTGAAAGATCACAATTTCTCTTTACCGAAACACAAAATTCATGAATAAGAAAAGGATAAAATTCAGTTTGTTCCACTTTTCTTTGGTGAAAATAAAATTGTCTTTATAATATTTTTATTGTATTGCCTTTAGGTATTGTATTAAAAATTATAAATTAGTAGGTTCTCTGGTACATTGTAAACATATTCTTCTATTCTCTTCATAACGGAAATGTGAGGACAGTGGATTTACCTTGCTGGGCAGTGAAACTCCACAGCAATCACTTTCTCACTACCCCTGCACACCCTCTCAGGAGAAGAGGGGAAGAAGAATGTATGCTGGAAAGAAAAATAAAAATAAATAAAGGCTCACAGGTTGGGATAGGGATAGTTTAATTAAAGGGGAAAGGAAGAGAGAAAAGAACAAGCAAAAGCCATGCAGAAACACAGAGAGGAAAAAAAAAAAAAAAAAAAAAAAAAAAAGAAATTCTAATTCCCATCGATGAGTGATGTTTGGTCTCATCTTTGGAAGCAGGGTCTCAATACACATGGTCCTTGTTTGAGAGGACAGATATCTTCATAACAAGAGCCCCCAAACCTCTTTCCCCTTTCCCACCTTTCATTGCTGAGTATTATACCATACGGTATGGAATATCCCTTTGGTAGATTTAGGTCAGCTGCCCTGATGATATTCTCTCCCCACTTCTTGACCACCCCCAGCCTATAGGCTCTGGAGATGTTTGGAGGGAGTCCTGGTGCTGTGCCAGCACTGCTCATCAGTGGAGAAAACACTGTTGTGATACCAATGCTGTTCTAGCTAAAAATGCAAAGCACAGCACTGTATGGGCTGCTGCAGGGAAAGTCAACTTTGTCCAAGGCAGACCCAGTTCAGAGGACATTATCAATATGCAAGTAGTCCAGAGGTATTGATGCTATGTGTTCCTACTGAAACAAAACAAAACAAAATCAAAAATATTGGAAAAACTGATGACATTTTATTAAAATTATTGTAATAACTTCTATCTGAATTTAGGATTTGAAATTTAACTGTTTAATGACACAGTTTTACTAGCTTTAGACATGAAATCCACAGATGGTCAGTTCTTTCATTAAAGTCCTTTATTCTCTTTATTGGGCTTATCATTGTCCAAATATATATCTGTCTACAACAGATTGTTGGAAATTTTACTGCTAATGGCTCTATGAAAGTAATTTTTCAGTCTCATCCTACAGCACACAATCTGAAGTCTAAACTCACCCTTCTGATAAATAGAATCATTTCCAATTGATCTGAGCTCAATTTAGTAACTCAGGTGTAGTCAGGTCAGCTAATGTCAGTAAATAGGGAGAACTTACAATGTAAGTACATTCCTCATCTCTCCAATTCAAGTAGCGAGTGGAAGAATGTTTAATGGTTGGCAGACATATTTTTATTTTTATTTTCTACAATTCTTTGATGTAATCTTCATAACTTATACACCTGAACATGTGATATAACCTTTGTATTGTAGCTACGTAAGACTTCTGAGATTGCTTACTGCACTAAATTAAAAATATGGAGATAAAGAAACATATCCTATATTTCACATTGAAATGAAATACTGTAGTATTGCCATTCACATATAGTTAGATTTTTACAGCAAGTTGTTAGCAAAGTGTCTTGATTTACATTTGATGACACTTACATAATTGTCATCTCTATGACTGAAGTTATATGGTCTAAGACCTGAAGAAAAAAAAAAAAAAAAAATCCATTATAAAGGAGGAAAAAATGGCAGAGGGAGAATATACAATATAATATTACATTACAGATGAGACAAATTACAGTCCAGACTACCTGATGAAATCAACCTCCCACTGCTCACTTACCAAAATTCCCAATTTAAATACATTTAATACATTTACATTTCAAAGAAAAAGATAGAGTAAATTGAAAGCAAGACAAAATGCATTTCTTTAAATTTAAAATAGTAATAGATGTAATTTCTTTTCTGTGGATGCTAAAATATTGATATCTTGAGAATTAACATAAAAATATATGGTGTATTTACAAACAATTAGATTTTTTTTGCCACTCTCACTTTTCTACATTTACATCAAAAACTTTCATGTAAGCTACTAATTAACTCACTTTAAAATGTCACCTGACAGTTTACCCTTGATATTTTGATATTCATGTTGGCTCTCACATTTTTATATTTTTTTAGTAAAATTCCTTTATGGTGTCAAACCTAGTCAGAGTGTAATATTTTCTTCTATCTTCTTAAACAGTTTTTTTACACACACATTATCACAGAAT
>CM021729.1:64395111-64423598 GCA_011074415.1 Stictonetta naevosa | reverse complement strand
GAAAATTAAAATCCTTTCATCCCTGGCCTAAAAGGAAAGGCATTCTGTGGACTGAGGTGGACAGGGATGTTCTCTTTCACTAGCAAGGGGACATTTGCACAGGTCCTGAGCAAGAAGAGCAGGACAAGTTAAGCAGTGGTAGGTGGAGTCAGACTAAGATTCCAGAACAGCAGACAGCCCACAGTGGTGAGGGAACTCTAGGCAGGAAGTCAAATCAGAAAGGGAAGTTCAGGATTTGGCTCAACAATGGGAGCAAGCATCAGCCAGCAACCCCAGGATCCCACCAGGCAAGCACCTCTTGACAAAACAACGCCAAGGCTGAGCCAGAAAGGGAAATCCATGGTCAGGGTGAGAGTCAGATGTTGCAAAGGCGGAAGCCTGTGTCTTTCTCACAGAACAATTTCCAAAATCAAATGTAAAGAACAAAGGCACCCAGATCTCTGGGACAAGTGCTTTCAGGTAAACTATGGGTTCTACTGCTCCCTCAGGGCATAAAAATTACTAGCTCCTTCTGGACAAAGTTGAGTTAGAATAGCAAAGGATTTTCTAAATATACTTTTCTTCCTGTTTCACAAGAAAATGATTTGGGGTGTGGGAGGCATGACAATATTAGGTGCCCTTTATATTTTTCAGGTTGTTGAATTAAGCTGAGGTATACAGAATTATCCATCCATCTCTTTGGTTTCTCAGTGGTCAGCAGTATTAAATTTTTCTAAAGTCCTGTCATTTGCTAACTCTGGCAGAGAATCCACATGGCTATCATTACAGATCCTGTTAGCCATGTAATAATTGATGAAAACTTAATAACAATTTGTATATTCTCTATTAGCAACAACAATAATTGTGATTAAAGATGATTAAATAAAGAAGAAATGAATATCTGTGTTAGTGGAATAACTTGCACTGACACAGAATCTTAAATCAATTCTATGTTTATGAATCGTTTCAATTCAAGGTGCTGAAGGATTTGAAATTACTAAAGACAAATTAAAAAAAAAAAATCATTTTGAAACTTCAGAAAGGTTGAACTGTATATCCAGAATCTTTGTAATGGCATTTCAGCAAATGCTCAACCCGCCCAACCAGCCTCTAAAAAAATAAAGTTGCCACTGTCCCCCATCCCTCCTTGTCCCCCCAAAACCATTGCAATGCCTTTTAGCGGGATATGGTATCCCAAAACAACTGTATTCTGGAGTTTTGAAGAAAACTCCAGATTTACTGCAGTTTTTCCTAGGAACAGCAGCAAAGCTCCAGATACCAAATTTAAGAAAAGTGAAGTGTTTTGTGTTTTTTTGTTGTTGTTGGCTGTGGTAGGTTGGTTGGTAGTTGTTTGGTTTGGAGATTTGGATTTGTTAATATTTATTTATTTTTAATCAAAGGTCTTTTAAGCACTACAGATGGTTACAGGGTTCTCCATAATTTAAAAGTGCAGAAGAATTCACCCCATAATGATTTTTCTATTTCTAGGCCAAAGATATATTAGTTATCAGCTACTTAAAATTGTTGGACTTCAGCTAAGGTTTCAGTGGAATGGTAACATTGATTCCAAGACTTATAATAATGCTGATAGATTAGGTAATTCTAGGTATTTTGGCTTGAAGATATGATTATAATTAGTATGCTTAGAGGCATGAACACAGTTTATAATCTTAATTTTATTATATTTTGATTTGTAAACTATTGCCAATTAAAAATAGAGTTGTTGTGGTTTATCCCAGGCAGCAGGTAAGCACCATGCAGCCATTTGCACGCACACACGCACACACATACACACTCTGAATGTGGGAGAGAATAAGTAAATAAATAAATAAATAAATAAATAAATAAGCTTGTGGAATGAGGTAGAGACAGTTTCTTAGGACAGAAAATACAAGAAAGGAAAACAATAATGATAGTAGTACTACTAATAATAATGGGTACAAAACAAGTGATGCACAATGCAATTGCTTACCACCCCCTGACCAATGCCCAGCCTATCTCCAAGCAGCGGTCCCCCCTCCCTGGCCAGCCACCCCATAGTAATCATTCAGAATGATATCATATGTTATGGGATATCCCTTTGGCTAGTTGGAATCAGCTGTCCTGATTCTGTCCCCTCCCAGTTCCTGCTGCCTGCCCAGCCTGCCCACTTTCAGGACAGTGTGAGAAGTTGAAAAGTCCTTGGCTTAGTGTAAGCACTGCTCTACAGCCTGTTAACCACCAGCATGTTATCAACATTATTCTCATCCTAAATCCCATACACAGCACCCTACCAGCTACCAGGAGGAAAATTAACTCTATCCTAGCTGAAACCAGGACAAGAGTAAATAATTCTTATTGTCAGGAAAAATGCTGAGACTACCTGAGGTTCATGTTTTTATTAATTACAAGGCAGACCTCAGAATCAATTTGATTGACCTTATATACTCTATCTTCCAGGCAACTGGCTTGTGCCTTCTTTTCACTCAAGTGAAAAGTGACAGCCTCCGTGTAAACCAAAGTGTTATCTTCATTCTTTCTGATTTTGAAAATACCAACGCTTCATATATGAATTTAGTACAAATATTATTGTACAAACATTTTGAATCAAAGTGATAAGTCTTGATTAAGAAATGGTGTTGGCATATAGAGAAAATGGAGCAACAAGACAGAGCATAGTGTTTACAAAAAGCGCATAGTGTGCATGAAAGCAGGACAGTGTTATAAATAACCTTTTATTTCAAATTCTCTTTTATTAATCTGGAGAGTAAATGCAGCCATTTATAAGCAGAACAATTACTAATTTTTGGCACTTTCTTTACAAAATAAGCATAGAAATCCCTGAAGAGATTTCCTGCTAGCAAATAGTACTCCATCTGTGTAAGCAAACAAATGGAGCTTGGGAGTCTAGCATACATTTATAAAAGCAAACAAACAAACAAACAAAATTATAAGTTCACACTCAGAGAGTGAACAATAAAAATGCATATTTAAATCATAAGAAATAGATGCAAAGAGAAATGTAAAGCCTGTTCTTATGAATTCTCTGTTCATAGATATTATTCCTAATTTCTAATAGTGTTTACAACCTGTTAGAGTTAATGTACAGGTGCCACGATTTTCAAGAGCAATGATCATTATCCAAGATGTTCCAAGTAGTTCCACCACCAGGTACATGTGCCTGGCACACTAAGAACTGTGTACACAGATTTATGACTGCAGACTGTGCTTTTCTTCAATTCCAGTTTGGCTTGCTTAGGTTATCCCTATTAATTTAAATCCATATTCATGTATTTCCTTGATTAAGCAAAGCAGCCCATAAATTAGTTTTATCCCATATGCCATATATTTCACGATCCCCTTTTTTTTCCTTCCTTTTTTTTTTTTTCTGTAAATCTTATATTTCAATATTTGACCTTCAGATACTGTAAGCTTTGCCACTCAGCCCACATGGAAACCCACGGTAGAACTACAAGTTATTGATTAAGTAACATTCATGACCATAACCTGAGGCAACAACTGGGTGTGTTTGAAATCATGAGTTCAAATTTTAGAGGAAAAATTGCAGGGCTGCTCAGGGACAGGATGGGCAATACTCATCAGGTGGTGAGCAATACCACTGTGCCTCACTTGTTCTCTAAAGTCTTTATTTTTCCCTTAACTATCCTAATAAACTGTCCTTCTCTCAATCCACCTGATTACTATTTTATTTATTTTATTTTTATTTTATTTTATTTTATTTACTTTATTTTACTTTTTTAATATATTTTATTATTATTATTATTTCTCTCCCCCAACCCACTGGGAATGAAAAATGGTAAAAATATGAAGAAAAGCATTCTGTGAGTTCCCAACAAACATCTCAAGGACAATGCAGTCATTGTTCATAGCCAGCATGGGTTCATGAAGGGGAGGTGCTGCATAATAAACTTGATTTCCTTTTATGAAGTGCTCACCCATCTAGTTGGCCAAGGTAAAGCAATAGATGGCACCTGTTTGGATTTCAGCAAAGACTGGATATCATTTTTCACAGTCTCCTTCTGGACAAACTGACCACAACACAGCTAGAGCAATGCATAATGCAGTGGCTGAACAAGGGAATGACGGGTTGGGCTCCAAGGGTTATCGTAAATGGGGTTCCATCAGGCTGGTGGCCAGTTACCAGGGGACTTCTGAAGGCCTCCATTTTAGGGCCCGTTCTCTTCAATGTTGTCCTGACTTGCATGTAGGACTTGAGGGCATAGTGTGTCGATTTACAAATGACACAAAACTGGGAGGAGCGGATGACTCCGTCAAGGGCAGGGAGGCCTTGCAGAGAGATCTTGACAAAGCAGAGAGCTGGGCAATCCCCAACAAAATGAGGTTTAGCAAGAGCAAGTGCCAGATTCCACACCTGGCAACAGGCAACCATAGCAGTACAGACAGTCTGGGGTTTGAGAGGCTGGAGAGCAGCCCCACAGACAGGGATCTGGGAGTTCTGGTCAATGGCAAGTTGAACGTGAGTCAGCCATGGGCCCTGGCAGCCAGGAGGGGCAATTACATCCTGGGGTGCCTCCAGCACAGCATTGCTAGCTGGTGGGGGGAAGGGATTGCTGTGCTCTGCCCTGCACTCTATCAGCTTCACCTTGAGTCACAAAATCACAAAATCATGGAATCATCTAGGTTGGAAGAGACCTCCAAGAACACGGAGTCCAACCTCTGACCTAACACTAACAAGTCCTCCACTAAACCATATCCCTAAGCTCTGCATCTAAATGTCTTTTAAAGACATCCAGGAATGGTGACTCAACCACTTCCCTGGGCAGCCCATTCCAATGCCTAACAACCCTTTCTGTAAAGAAATTCTTCCTAACATCCAACCTAAACCTCCCCTGGCACAACTTTAGCCCATTCTCCCTTGTCCTGTCACCAGGCACGTGGGAGAATAGACCAATCCCCACCTCGCTACAGCCTCCTTTAATGTACCTGTAGAAAGTGATAAGGTCACCCCTGAGCCTCCTCCAGGATGAACAACCCCCGCTCCGTCAGCGGCTCTTCATAAGACTTGTTCTCCAGAGCCCTCACCAGCACCCCCCAAAGAGGAGGTCTGACAGCAGCCCGGACTCTCCCCAGCCCTGCAAGAGGCAATGGGTTTGCCTTTGCCTGAGGCAGGAATAGCCCAGATTGTCTTACCCAGCATGTTTCTCACATGCACTACAGGACCTTTATCCCCTTCTACAGCACATAACAGGTTTAACTGGGCAAGTCCAGTTCGGTTGGCAGATCCCCTAGTGTTGACTAACCAGGTGGCCTTTGCCAAATGCATATCCCAGTTTTTGAATTTCCCAGAACCCATTGCTTTCAGTGTAGTCTGTAACAGTCTGTTGTATTGCTCAACATTCCCGGAGGCTGGTGCATGATAGGGGATGTGATACACCTACTCAATACCACGTTCTTTGGCCCAAGTGTCTTTAAGGTTTTTTCAGAAATGAGTCCCATTGTCTGACTCAATTCTTTCCTGGGTGCCATGTCACCACAGGACTTGCTTTTCAGGGCCCAGGATAGTGTTCTGGGCAGTGCCATGGGGCACAGGATATGTTCCCAGCCATCCAGTGGTTGTTCCCACCATTGTAAGTATGTGGTGCTGTTGTGGGTTTGAGGGAGTGTGATGTAATCAATCTGCCAGGCCTCTCCATATTTATATTTCAGCCATTGTCCTCCATACCAAAGAGGCTTTAACCGCTTGTCTTGCTTGATTGCAGCACATGTTTGACAGTCATGAATAACCTATGCAATAGTGTCCATGGTCAGGTCCACCCCTCGATCACAAGCCCATCTGTATGTTGCATCTCTACCTTGATGGCCTGAGGTGTCATGGGCCCATCGGGCTATAAATAATTCACCCTTATGTTGCCAGTCCAGGTCCACCTGAGCCACTTCAATCTGAGCAGCCTGATCCACCTGCTGGTTGTTTCGATGTTCTTCAGTAACCCGATTCTTGGCACATGAGCATCTACATGGCGTACCTTTACAACCAGGTTCTCTACCCGGGCAGCAATATCTTGCCACAACGCAGCAACCCAGATGGGTTTGCCCCTGCACTGCCAGTTGTTCTGCTTCCACTGCTGTAACCACCCCCACAGGGCATTTGCTACCATCCATGAATTAGTACAGAGATAGAGAACTGGCCACTTTTCTCATTGAGCAATATCTAAAGCCAGCTGGGTGACTTTCACTTCTGCAAAATGACTCTATTCACCTTGTCCTTCAGCAGCTTCTGCAACTCGTTGTGTAGGACTCCATGCAGCAGCCCTCCACCTCCGATGCTTTCCCACAATACGACAGGACCCATCAGTGAACAGGGCATATTGCTTCTCATTTTCTAGTAGCTTGTTATACAGTGGGGCTTGTTCAACACCCGCCACCTCCTCCTCTGGTGATATATCAAAATATTTGCCTTCTGGCCAGTCCATAATCACTTCCAGGATTCCTGGGCAACTGTTTTTTCCTATTCGAGCCCGCAGAGTAATCAGTGCAACCTACTTGCTCCATGTAGCATCAGTTGCATGATGTGTAGAGGGGACCCTGCCTTTGAACATCCAGCCCAGTACCAGCAGTTGGGGTGCCAAGAGGAAATGTACTTCAGTACCGACCACTTCCGAATCAGATCGAACTCCTTCATATGCTGCCAATATCTCCTTTTCGGCTGGAGTGTAGTGGGCCTCAGATCTGTATCCCTGACTCCAAAACCCTAGGAGTCGACCTCAAGTTTCCCCAGGTTCTTTCTGCCAGAGGTTCCAGGTGGGGCCATTCTCCCCAGCTGCGGTGTAGAGCACATTCCTTACATCTGGTCCTGTTCGGACTGGCCCAAGGGCTACTGCATGAACTATCTCCCGTTTAATGTGTTCAAAGGCTTGTCATTGCTCGGGGCCCCATTTGAAATCATTCTTCTTATGGGTTACTTGGTAGAGCGGGTTTACAATCAGACTGTAATTTGGAATGTGCATTCTCCAAAACCCCACAACACCTAGGAAAGCTTGTATTTCTTTTTCGCTAGTTGGTGGAGACATAGCAGTTATTCTGTTGATCACATCCATTGGGATTTGACGACGTCCATCTTGCCATTTTATTCCTAAAAACTGGATCTCTTGTTCATGTCTTTTGACTTTATTTTGTTTTATGGCAAAAACCAGCCTTCAGGAGGTTTTGGACTATTTTCTTGCCTTTCTCAAAACCTTCCTCTGCTGTGTCACCCCACAGTGTGATGTCATTGATGTACTGCAGGTATTCAGGAGCTTCCCTCTCTTTCAGGGAAGACTGCATCAGTCCATGGCAAATGGTAGGGCTGTGTTTCCACCCCTGGGGTAGATTCTAGGTGTATTGGACACCCCTCCAAGTAAAAGTAAACTGTGGACTGCAGTCTGCTGCTAAAGGGATGGAGAAAAATGCATGAGCGATTGCGGCGTACCATTTGATTCCAGTTCATACTGGAGTTCTAGCATGTCTAGCACTGCAACACTCAGCGGTGGCATGACTTTGTTCAGGCCACGATAGTCCACTGTTAGTCTCCACTCACCCTGAGACTTTCTGGCCATACGGGACTATTAAAGGATGAGTGAGTCTTGCTGATCACTCCTTGGCTCTCCAGTTGATGAATTAGCTTATGGATGAGAACCAGAGAGTCTTGGTTGGTGTGATATTGCTGCCAGTGCACAGCTGTCGTAGCAATTGGCACATGTGCAGAAAGCCCACCAGAATGTGAACCCAATGATCTCTCATGGTCCCTTCAAACCTCTACAATTCTGTGATTCTGTCATTCTGTGTAGTCTTTGGGAACCATCAGGCTTGGTAGCCTCTTCATAACATCGCAAATTCAGGCCCCAGGCAGGCAGCAAACATCTCTAGAGAGATATCAGGATGGCAAATGGGTGCCTCAGTGATTCTCAGAGAGGAATCTCCAATTACTTAACACCCTTTTTGCCTTTTTTGTGGCACTGGCTCTGATGCAGGTGGGAGACAGACCCAGCAGTGTATGGCTGGTCTTTCTGAGGTCCTTCCTATTACTCTCGCAGTCTGCTCTCTCCTGCCCTAGAACATTGCATCTACTGTGCAGGGGCACTTCAGGGCCAAGGAGGAGATTTCTCTTGTGGCTCAGAGCAGAGAAAAGTGTCTGCTCTCCCTTGTCCTCTGAGTCTTTGGAATGTATTGGTTCAAGGCTGGAGGTTTGGTTACCTTCCCCTTACTTCAAAGGGAGCTCAGGGAAGAGCCTGTGGGTGCTGCCAGCAACAGGGGGGGAGGTGTTCCTGGCTACAGGGCCCAAGGGCATGAGCCCAGGGCAAGGTGCATGAGCCCCCCATGATGGTGAGGACAGGGGGACAGGTGAGGCTTAGTTTCTGGGAGGAGCTGATTCTTGTTTCTCTCTTCCATTTTCATATCAAAACCAGGTTGAAAACCAGGGGAGCACTTTATCCACAGAGGAGGAAGTGACACATGCTAATATCTCTATATTAGAGAGTGTTTTGATGTTGTAGAGCTCGGGGCTGCAAATGGTAAGGCTGAGTACCTGTGGGTAAGGACCAGGGTGAAGGCCAACATGGCAGACATCTTGTTGGAGGTCTGTTACAGACTGCCAAACCAGGATGAGGAGATGGATGAGGCATTCTGCAAGCAGTTGGCAGAAGTCACACAGTCGTCAGGGTCCCTTGGGAGTCAGTCATGAATGGCAAAGCGGTCCAGAAAGGCTGGACGCTCCTCCAGAGCTCCTCAAGAAGCATTCAGGGTGCAGGAGCAGGCTGTCCCTGTGGGCCATAAGATGAGTCGGTGGGGAAGAAGACTGGCGTGGCTGAACAGGGAACTTTTGCTGACACTCTAGGAGAATGGTGGCAAATGACCTGTTGGGGGTGGTTTGAGCAATGAAAGGAGAGCTTCTGGCAGCATAGGGGCAAACCATCTGGGCCGCTGCATTGTGGCAAGATCTTGCTGCCCAAGTAGAGATCCTGGTTGTAAAAGTGCCCACTTTGGACTTGATTATAATTCTAATTTCCAATTCCTTACACTTAAAACCTGCCTGTTAAGATTGTTTATGTTCCACACAGGAGAAAGTGTGTTATTTCTTCAACACCAGATCTGTCAAAGCATGCAGAATAACTACCAGCACCAGAAGTCATGCTCACCAGGGCCTAAGGGATTGTCAGATATATTAATAAGAATAAATAATGGAATAAATATGTTCACCAGCCTAGGTATAGTATATTCGCCTTCACTGGTTTCATAGTTTAGTGAAGGTAAACTATGAAACATTGGAATTCTGATGTAACTACTCCAGTCCTATGGAGGAAATTAAAATAGCCACAGATGTACTCTAGAATCCTTAAATGTATTTACTATTCAGAAGTGTTTTTACCCTTATACAAAGGTTTTTCAATTCATCACAATGAAAGTCAGTTTAGTGCCATTGCAGTAATCTCATACAGTGCTATTTTCTAGGCTTATCATGTCAAACAAGAGCTTTCAGCTTAAAAATTTCACCCCTTATTAGCACTGTTGACTGTGTATAATTATGTATTGATTCAGCTGTTTCCCTCAAGTGTAGGACTAATCTTCCAGTTTTTGGCTTAGTCACATAGAAGTTCAGCCAGAAATAAACTCTAAACGAACCTTTTCCTGGCAAAGCAGAATACAGTAGACTTCATCTCTTCTAGTTACTCAGGCAAATAATAATATATACTTTTAAAAGTTTCTGAATATCAGGATCCTGTTTGGAAAAATTTGAAATCTTGCTATCCAAGTGTATAAATAAGACATTCTGCTCACTTTTACCTATAAAGAATTTTGGAAAGATTTTTTCTGTGTGCTTTTCATTCATAGACAGATGAGTCCAGGATCAGGAACGCCCACTGAAAACTCATGATTTTGAATAATTTCTATTCCTAAAAAGGACTAGGCAATTATTTTGCAAGAGATTTTTTTTTTTTAATGTTTTTTCAAACTGATCTATTTGAAGTGATTCTTGTATCTCAAGTATCAAGTCATTCTGTATCTCAGTGATGGTTATACTTTTAAAGCCAATATCTTCTTAAATGGGTGATACAAGTATAAGATAGCTGCAAATAATATATAATGGAAAAGAACAGCAACTTCTCAATTTTATGACTGTCAGTGGGTGTGGTGGTTTTACTCAGCTGGGCAGCTGATCTCCACCACAACCACTCTCTCACTGCCCCTCCTCAAAGGGAAAGGGGGAGAGAAAATGCAATGGAAAGGGCTCAAGGGTTGTGTGAAGGATGGGGAAATTACTCAATTACTATTTTCACAGGAAAAACAGCATAGGGAGATTAGAGGAATTTATTACCTATTATTAACACAGAAGTGAGTTACAAAGAAAACAAACTAATAACAGGGAATGGGGGCTGCGGTCAGTCCCTGACACTTTGTCTCCGCTGCTCCTTCACAGTCCCTCTCTGACTCTGCCCCCCCTGGGGTCCCTCCCATGGGATGCCGTCCTTCCTGAACTGAGCCTGTTGGGGCTGCCAACAGGCATCAACTCTTCAGGAACTGCTCCCACACGGCTCCGTACCACGGGGTCCATCCATCCCCCAGGAGCAAACTGCTCCAGCACGGGTCCCCCATGGGTGGCAGCTCCCCCCAGACCTCCTGCTCCTCCATGGGCTCCTCTCCATGGGCTGCAGCTCCGGCCTGGGGCCTGCTTCTGTGGGGGCTCTCCATGGGCCGCAGCCTCCTCCAAGCCACATCCACCTGCTCCACCGGGGGCTCCTCCACGGGCTGCAGCGTGGAGATCTGCTCCGTGTGGGACCCATGGGCTGCAGGGGGACAGCCTGCTCCACCAGGGGCCTCTCCACAGGCCGCAGGGGAACTGCTGCTGCGTGCCTGGAGCACCTCCTGCGCTCCTGCTGCACTCACCTGGGGGGCTGCAGGGCTGCTTCTTGCTCCTCTCTCTCCCAGCTGCTTTGTCACAGCAGTTATTTTACCCTTTCTTAAATACATTGTCACAGAGGTGCAACAAACATAGTTTTTTGGCTAGTCTCTGGGCAGTGGCAGGTCCCTTTTGGAGCCAACTGGAAATGGCCCTTATCTAACCTGATGTAGTTCCTGGACTCTTCTTCTCACAGAGGTCAGCCTTTCAGTCCCCCACTACCAAAAACTTGCCACATAAACCCAATACAACAGGAAAATATATATATATATACACCGAATTTTCATTAGATTAGTCTGTTTTTCTGAGCAATTAAGCCATTAAGTTGGTAAGTCTCAACGTTATATATACATGCATGCAGTGAGAAAATGTGTATTTAGGTATTGAAGAAAAGTATTCAGATGAAGTGGAAGATTAAGGAAAATTGAGGTAGTATAAAAGGGGAAATTGTTCAAATATCTTGGAGTGGGGTGGGTGGAGAAGGTGCACAAAGCAGAATTAATTTGTCACATTAATGATGAAAGACAAAGTCAAGTCACCATTTATTAAATCTTGAAAAAGGCTGTAGAGGACCATTGCAATGGGTAAAGCAGTCCAGGAATAAAAGAATGCCTCCTTTCCATTCAGTTTTTTGTTGACAAATATCATATGCATAATTGGTTTAAACTAGAAGACAAATGTAATTTTTCAGACATAGAAAAAAGGCCTTAGTGATAGTATCATGAAGAAGGATAAAGAAATGAAGAGAAATGGGGAATAAGGAAAGTATTTCCTGATTATGGCCAAACTAAACTAGACTTGGATATAAGCAGCCTTACACAACATTTGCAGGGT
This sequence comes from Stictonetta naevosa, assembly GCA_011074415.1. Lineage (NCBI taxonomy): Eukaryota > Metazoa > Chordata > Aves > Anseriformes > Anatidae > Stictonetta > Stictonetta naevosa. The sequence goes on along the minus strand of CM021729.1, from coordinate 64,411,894 downwards.
CTTTTACCCCTTCCACCGTGCAGTCCAAAGCCTCAAGGACACCAAATAATCTTGAGCCAAATAGTCTTGAGCTGGCTTCTCCTACCTTTACCCAAAGTGTGCTTAGTTTTGCAAAGTGTGCAAAGCCCGTGCATTGTGAAGGTTCTGTGAATTCTTCTCTGTGTGGCTGAAAATCTGATGGATTTCTGTTTTGTATCAACTCCAAGCCTGAAACATTTTCTGGCGGTCATGTTTCTGACAAACTTTTAGTTAATAGCAACTTTGCTTCTGATTGCAATAGGATTAGGTCTGCAAACACAACCATTTGCATTGCTTCATTCATTTGAGCAAGTAAAGCACACAAAAAAGGGTGAACGTCTGGGTGAATGTCTGGAGAGGTAAAGCATGCATAAGTATGTTGTGTTTTAGCCTTGGCAGGCAGCTAAGTGTCACACAGCCACTCTCTCACTCTTCCAAGGTGGGATGGGGCAGAGAATCTGAAACGTAAAAGTGTGAGAACTTGTGGGCTGAGATAAAGACAGTTTACTAGGTAAAGCAAAAGTGGGACACACAAGCAAAGCAAAACAAGAAATTCATTCGCTGCTTCCGATTGTCAGGCAGGTGTTCAGCCTCTTCCAGGAAACCAGGGCTTATCATGCATAACAGTTTATTGGGAAGATAAATGCCTCCCCACTCTTTCTCCCTCCTCCCCCTTCCCTCCCCTCCCTTCCTCCTTCTTTACCCCATGTTTTATTGCTGAGCATGATGCTGTATGGTGTGGGATTTCCTTTTGGCCAATTTGGGTCAGCTATCCTGGCTGTGTCCCCTCCCAGCTTCTTGTGCACAGGTTGGCAGGGCAGCGTGAGAAAAAACAACAACAAAAAAAAAGTCCATGTTTTTGATTATCACCAGTCATTATCAAAATCCCAAACACAGCATCATACAAGCCTCTACAAAGAAAATTAACTCTATCCCAGACAAAATAATGACAAAGTATCTATGCCATTTCATTATAATTTGGACAAAATGCTGTTTAAGTAAATAAATTATTGTTCATTGCAGTAGAATCCAGATTGAGAACGAGTATAGATTTAAGAAGTAGAAATTCTTTATCTTTTTTAAATTATATGCCTTCTTTGACTTAAACCTTAACTGCAGAGTACACAGTAGCTAAGTTTTAAATCAAAGAAAGCATATAACTTTAGTTGAAAAACTCATTTACATTGTATTTATGCCCATGTTTAAACAACATGTTTTTCTCTGTCTATTCTCCTGTATGTAAACCCCTGTTTTGGATGGACTTAGAAAAATAAATGCTATAATAAAAGTCGCATAATGCTTCTGACAACAGTAGCTAGAAAAGGAAACAGAAATCTTACCGACTTTTATTGTGGAAAGTGTACCGCAGCCTGTGCAGACCTTATAGACTTGAAGAAATTAGTTGGTAGTAGTCTAACATGCTATTACATATGCACAGCTGAATTACTTATAGAGATTGTTAGACTGATTTCATGAATTTCTATTTATAATTTAATAGACTTATGTAAAATGAATATGGAACTATTTTTACAGAAACCACTCTGCAAGCCTTAAAGTCTACAATTAGCTAATAAAAAATGACATTTCGTATTTAGTACTTACTTTTGTCAATATACATAAAATATTTCCATATTACTATTAATGCTGAATAACAAAAGTGACTGAATTAAAAACATTTATTCTGAAAATTTAATTTTAATTATAGTTTCACAGGAAAATTAAGGTTTGTAAGATGCAATTTTTATACGTAAGAATTGTTATGAAATGATATATCTTAGCTGATGAGAATGATTTGGAATCAGAAGCTAAACAAATTATCTGAGTCCAATAAGGTACAACTTTAATTTTTCTTTTTTCTTTTTTTTTTTTTTTTTTTTTTTTCCACAAGGAGTGGTGTTCTTTAATGTAACTTCTGCAGTGATTATGTTGCAGTGATGACATTCAGAATTTTGCTAAATTTCTACCTTTTTTTCTTTAATTTTAATATACTTAAGTCATTACAGTGATACACTGGAATATATAATGCATGGGTTTCATGCTTCTTTGTTAAGGCTCTAGAATAAAACTAGTTTTAGTGGATGGGGAAGGGAAAAGGGGACTTGGGGATTTTATGTGTTTGAGGGAAGGCAGAGGATGTAGAGGGACATTTTCCTCATTGTGACATACATGATAGTAATTCCTTACATCTTGAGAGCCTTAGATTAAGGTTTTACCTATGCATTTTATTAAGGTAGAGGTGGCTATAAATGTCATTGTAGTGCCACCTGGGGAAAATAAATAAATAAATAAATAAATAATAATAATAATAATAATACAGCGCTCCTTTTTTTTTTTTTTTTTTTTTTTTTTTAAAGGTTAATTCTTGTTCCCCGGTACTATTTACTATTTTATTTCCCAAGAAATAAAAATATGTTTATTTGAAAATTCACAATATATAAAGTATAAAATACTTTCCAAATGTTTTTAATACAAGTTTTATCATTATGAATGCTAAGTCAATGTTTGACAGCATTAAACTATTCCAGCAGAACAAGGAAGGTATATTAATTTTATTTCGCAATTAACTTACTTTTCACTAAAATAGTTTAGGGTTTTTGATTGAATCCTATCTTCTTTTAAAGTCTGACTTGCAGTCAATGCCTGGAAAAAAACTAAGAACCTCAGGAAATAATTAAAGGTAACAAATATTCAGTGCCTACTTAAGAATTTCAGCTCAGTAAATATCAAATTAGACATGTCTCTAGATTTACCCTATGCCATTTTTTCATCACATTAGTTATCTATACTTCCTTCAGAATTCAGAAGTTAAAAGTTGGTGTTTTATTTGAGTACAATTCTACAGGTTTTACTTTTGACTACGTGTGCAAGTTCTGATCAAGTCTCCTTCTTAAGATCTCAGAATTATTGATCCATTTGGCATAATCCTTGTAGAAAACCAAGACTTTGTTTTAAGTAGGGACATCCAGAAAAAAAAAATGGATTTCCAGAAAGAAATGGATTCAAACAAGTCTTGTTTTACTTTTTGTTTGTTTGTTTGGTTGGTTTATTTTGTTTTCTTAATCCGGTCAAAATACAAGCAAGATGAATAAATTCCCATAATCAGTTCCAAACATTCAATTAATAATGTCATGCAACAATTAATTTCTACTGTATCAGAACTTGAGGTTTTACAATTTTAGTAGAAGATATTTCAGTAGAACAGAATGCTGTGCTGTGTCAGAAATAAAATAAAATAAATAAAATATTTTTTTTTTAAAAAAAAGTTTTTTACAATGCTCTACCCCAACATCTAAGAGAAGGTGTTGGAGATAAGGATTTAGACATGTCAGGTCACAGGAAAGAGGGTTCAGCTCTTCTAATTTATATTTCCTAATGTTAAGTCATGATATACCTATGAAATAAGTAATATCTAAATCTGTTTTTCTTTCTCTTATTGATGAAGTATCTTAATGGCTGGATCTTACTAAACAATTTTAGATAAAAAATATGTTATTTAATGTCTACTTAAAATATTTCTAATTGATCTTGCTTGTTTTACAGAAACATCAGAGCATTTTAGGTATTTTTTTCCAAGCCATTTTCTGAAATTCTTCAGAACTTCTATCTTCTCACAGTTATAATTTTTCTTGAATGAGTCCAAGGATATGTAATTCAATATGAAAGCCTGAATTGCCTCTTAGACTTACCTCTTACCTCTTTAGATTTACCTGTTTAGACCTGTTTAGACCCTGAAGAATTAACTCTTTAGGCTATTGTCTCTTTAGACTTCAGGTTCATGTTGCAATCCTAGAAGGTGTGAAATGCAGAGAACACAAGCTTTTGCTTCATTTTCTGCAGGTGAAACAATAATGTTTTGCATCTTTAAGCATTCAGGCTTGCAGTTTATTTTTATGACTTGATTTCACTTATGTATAATGAAAAGACTGTTATTCCTAGACTTGAATAGAGCATCTCTTAAATTAATGGTTTTAATATGATGCTTTGTTTCCTTTCAGGATGTTATTCTCTGAATAACTTCAGTCTGATCAAACAATTGGGTACAGACATCAGTATATAAAATGAAATAAAATACTTGGAAAAACAACAACAAAAACCCACTTGCTATTTAAAAAGTTTCTGAAACAAACTTGTCTGCCCTTCTGCTTGCTTGAAGTACACTGACTTCAAGCCATTTTAACATTTGGGATTCCTTTAAGTCTTACTTATGTTTTCAGTATTTGGCCAACTGCTATCTGTGTCCTGTTTCAAACAGTAGTACTGTGAGAAACTAAGTTGTGTTTTTGCAGTGGAGAACTAATTTTCTGTATTCAAAGATAGTTGTGTAGTCATAACAAGGAGAAATGCTAAGTACATAAGTGGACAGTAGAAGGTCTTACTGTTTCAAAATAAGCTAGAAGCTTGAGAAAAACAGGATGAGCAGTGTGAGAACAGTAAAACAAAGATCACAAGTTCTCAAAACATAAGAAAGGAGAAATTAAAGGGTTGAAAAAAAAAATGTACATATATGGTATAGAGGAGCGTCAAGTAGTTTGTGAACCTGTAGTACTCAGCCAATGAGGAAACAAGGGAGGTGATGAGGTGTCGGGTAATAGGGAATAACAGGTTATGATTTGTTTACTAAAATGTGCATCTAATTGACAGGACACCTGCCACTGCAATTGCGAATAAAATTGCTTCACAGAAGATCCTGTCTGAAGAAAATTTTTTGAGATGTTTCTCACAGTACCAAACAGGTGCTTCAATGCAATGAATCCTAAAGTAGCCGCAAAGGCAGAATCTAGCCATGAAGAGTATCAAAACGTTACTTTCCTTACTGTTTGATAATTAAATTATTTCATATATGTGCCATCTGGGGTCCTGATAGGTCCTGATTTTCTGGGTATAGTGACTGAGTCTTTGTAAATGAAGGTCCATGGTAACAGTGTCTACAGTCCAGAATTGCTATGTTACATTAAGCAGTACTGTGCTCCTGTGCCTTATTAATTATAGAGCCTCTCACCAATTCTGATAGTTTTTCTCCAATGGTACTGCTATGTGGAAACACAGATGTTTTCAAAGAAAGCCACCATACTGAAAGCCATTCATTAACTTTGGTGTCCTTCTCTGTTTGATACGACAGACTTCCATAACTAATTTTAGATGTGAGGTAATACAGTTTTAACTCTTATCACAGGTATTCAGGACAGTTCATCATGTTCTTCACTTTCAGACAGAAATTTGAATAGGCCTGAGCACATGAGGAATCCTCTTAACATCAGATGTTCCCAAAATTAATATTTTAATGGGGAAACCGACTTCAATCAAAACTCACAAATACTTATGTTGTGTAAAGATAACACCCCCTTGTATTCTCAGCATGGAAGGTCTGAAATACCATATCCTAGATGTTTTTTTTCCTCTCTACATAATGATTTCATGTGAGGATGGACGTCTCTGTAAGAAGCTTTACGTGACACAGACAGAAGGTCATGATGCATTCTCATAACTTTAAGAATGGACTGCTACCAAGGGTATACTGAAGCACAATAACAGATGAATATAGTGAGGAAGAAAGTTTTGTATTCAACAACATACATTTTGTAGATTAAATACTATCATTCATATCTGTCTGTTCCTGCTAGTGAGTTTTGATTCAGAGCAACAGTGAAGTTTTTAAGCAAGTCATCTGATTGTTTGATTTACTAAATGCTGGTTTGGACCTTAGCGTTTGGAGGAAATTAGCAACATTCATTTTGGAAAGAATTCACAGAATCCCACAATGGCCAGTGTTGGAAGAGACCTCTGAAGATCATTTAGTCTGACCTCCCTGCCAAGCAGGATCAACTAGAACACACTGCACAGTATGGCATCCAGGTGGGGTTTGAATATCTCCAGAGAAGGAGACTCCACAACCTCTCTGGGCAGCCTGTGCCAGTGCTCTGTCACCCTCACTGTGAAGAAGTGCCCTCTCATATTAAGCTGGAACCTCCTGTGCTTCAGTTTGTGCCCATTGCCTCTCATCCCATCACTGGGCACAACTGAAAAGAGACCAGCTCCATCCTCTCGACACCCTCCCCTCAGATATTTACATACATCAATGAAGTCTCCCCTCAGTCTTCTCTGGGCTAAACAGGCCCAGTTCCCTCAGCCCAGCCTCATACGACTGGTGCTTCAGTCCTCTCATCATCTTAGTAGCCCTCCTCTGGACTTGCTCCATTAGTATTATGTCCCTCTTGTAATGGGGAGCCCAGAACTGGACACAACACTCCATGTGTGGCCTCACCAGGGCTGAGCAGAGAGGCAGGATCACTTTTCTTGACCTGCTGGCAATACTCTTCCAAATGCACCCCAGAATACCATTGGCTTTCTTGGCCACAGGGCACATTCCTGACTCATGTTCAGCCTGCTGTCCTCCTGTCCAGGTCCCTCTGAATGTAGCAGCCACTCCTCACAGTTTTGTGTCATCTGCAGACTTGCTGAGGGTGTACTCAGTTCCATCATCCAGGTCATTGATGAATAAGTTGAATAACGCTGGACCCAATGCTGACCGCTGCAGAATGCTGCTAGCTACAGGCTTCCAACTGGATTCTTCACTACTAAGCACAACCCTCTGAGCTCTGCCATCCAGCCAATTGTTAATCCACCTCACCGTCCACTCATCTAGGCTGCAATTCCAGATGAGGACATTAAGGGAGACAATGTCAAAAGCCTTGCTGAAGTCAAGGTAGACAACATCCACTGCTCTCCCCTCATCTACCCAGCCAGTCATCTCATCATAGAAGGTTATCTGACTGGTCAAACATGACTTCCTCTTGGTGAATTCATGCTGACTACTCCTGATCCCCTTCTTATCCTCCACATGCTTGGAGTCGACCTCCAGGATGAGCTGTTTCATCACCTTTCCAGGGATAATGTTGGGGCTCACTGGCCTGTAGTTGCCTGGGTCCTCCTTCTTGCCCTTTTGAAGACTGGTGAGATATTGGCTCTCTTCCAGTCCTTAGGCACCTCTCCTTTTCTCCATGACCTTTCAAAGATGATGGAGAGTAGTCTAGCAATAGCATTGTCTAGCTGTCTCAGCAACCGTGGGTGCACTCCATCAGGGCCGACAGATTTGTGGATGTCAAGTTTGATTAGATGATCTCTCACCCAATCCTCTTTGACCAAGGGAAAGTCCTTCTTTCTCTTTACTTCCTCTTTTGTCTCTAGGGTCTGAGATTCCTGAAGGTTGATCTTAGCAGTAACGATGGCATTCAGCAACACTGCCTTTTCCATATCCTTTGTCACCAGAACCCCTTGTCCATTCAGCAGTGGGCTGACATTTTCCCCAGTCTTCCTTTTTCTACTGATGTATTTACTTGAAGAAGTCCTTCTCATTGTCCTTGACGTCCCTTGCAGATTAAATTCCAAATGGGCCTTGGCCTTCCTTGTCACATCCCTGCATACTCTGACAGTGTCCCTATATTCCTCCCACGTGGTCTGTCCCTTTTTCCATATGCTGTAAACTTCCTTCTTCCGTCTGAGCTTCACCAGGAGCTCTCTGCTCATAGATGCAGGTCTCTCGTACTCTTTGCTTGCCTTCTTGTTCATAAGGATTGCTATCAGCCCTGCTAAAGCCTGATCAAAATATCCTTTTTTTCCATCATAGAAAGGTGCTCCCCAGCAGGAGTCAATAGGCTCAGTGTTATGTAGACCTTCCCATGATGAAGAAACATGAAACTGTATTGGTGACTTTAGCTTTGGAGTGACGTATTGATCAGCTGGGTTCACCTATTCCTTTCAATATTGATCCTGTCTACTGGAAAGATGGAGGAAAATACCACAAGCTGTTTTACTCCAGATGTTTTTCAAGAGCCTGGTGGAGACCCTGCTTACAGCTTGAAATGTTGGTCATATTACAACTAAGCTCTTTCAACACTAGTTCAACAGTATGCACCTACAGAGGGTCTCATCTGGAGCTCCCATGACATCCTGCAATGGTTCTGATGTAACATGAAGGTACAAATGTCATGTACATCTCCCTAGCTGCCAGTTACTGTGAGCATTTAAATTGTTCCTGGAGATTTCTCCTGCTTATTCATCCTCCATCCGGACTTCCAGTCTTGTTTTCTTTTCTTGTTCTACCTCTATTGACCTCCTACTTTTCAGAAGTCCTTATTTCTCTAGTCCAAATATAAATGGATTATTGGCCTTTTATTTTAACTTTTCCTCCTTCTAGCCTTACTTTTGTGTCCTTAGTCAGTTCCAGAACTGCCGAGACAAGTTCATTGCCTGCTGGTTGTGGAGACACCAAAGAGGAGAAAAGTCAGTCAATAATGAAGGATTCAATGTGTTTCAATACTTTTGCTGACCCGCTTTTATTCAGCTGTGCTATTAGTTTACTATTTATTCCATCCATCTTCTTGGTCACTATCTGAAAAAATATTTTTTGAGAATGAGAAGAGAAAGAAATCATAGTTCACAGGGAGTTACATCCCTGCATGAAGTTCTTCTTAGTCTCTGAAAAGCATCTTCTGAGGGAAAAGAAGAGCTTGTCTTCTGAGCAGTTCATGTGTGGGAGAGCAAGGCAGTTTCTGAGGTGGGTAAATCACCCTTGGACATCAGATAACAAGCCACACATGTATACAAAAACCACAATGAGGCTGCAGAATTTTTTCCAACTCTGAACAGAGTGCTTGAACCCAAGCTAAGGACATATGAGTAGCTTATTGTGAGTGTAAAGAAACAGAGAGAGGAGTTATAGAGAAACTCATGAGCTATTTGGGAAGAGGACACAGAGAGCTTTATTGCTTTGTGCAATGGTACACATACAATTAAAAACTTTATTATTATTATTATTATTTCCCTGCGAACAGAAAGGAAGATCCAAAAAAGTGACAGTCTGAAGCTTTAAAGCTCTGTGTTATGGCATTTCCTTGGTATGTTCAAGTCTTTGCATCAATAACCAAAGTACATCACATGAAATAGCTCAAAGGTTATAGCAAGTAGGCATGGTTTTCTTACACCCTACCATAAGCCTTTTAACAAAGATCACTCACCACCTTGCAAAAGACTACAGCAAGCTACTGTCCCTGGAGGAAGCGTCAGATTTTTTTATTTCATAAAGAACATTTCTCTCTGAAATTTTTACTTATGCAATTTAATTTTGCTTTTAATTTTTGCTTTTCCTGAGGCCCTAAACCTGGTTCAGAAAAGAATCCAGACATAGTTAGAATTATTTTTGTAAATAACACATGGTGCAATTTATTCTTTTTCTACCAAATTGGCATCATTACAAAGTGCTGCTAGCTTTCCAAATTATGTGAAACTTTTCTGGTGCTTGGAAATGAAGACCTCTTTTCTAGGAATATAAAATGTTCTGTATTAAGCAGGAAAATGGAGAGCCTTTACACTGGGAAAAATGATCAGTACCTTGTTCATGGGTGTACGCTCTGGGGTGACAAAACGTGTGATATGCTATTTTCAAATTACTGTTCATGATCCCATTTAGCTTGGAATAGGCCTGCATGCCCTATGTCTGTGTGAAATGCCCTGTCATTTTCAGTCTGTTCCATTTAACAAATTGGCACTCCATAGGAAATCTGTTTGATCATTCCTTACATGATCCTAATTTGCATAAATAGGAAATATCCCTTTGTATGTCATTGGAAGGGGGTTGTTTTTTTCCCTGTTCATTGCTATAATATTGTCAAGTATCATAATCCTGCACCACATCATTTCTGTGGACTTTTATTGCCTTTTTTGCTGTTTGAATGTTTTCTTACACTACGAGGAAAGGAAATCACAAATAAATTCGTGATCTTGAGAAAACATTTCTTTTTTTTTTCTTTTGAATGTACATGCAGCTGTCATAAAATGTATGAAAACTAAAGTATCTTGCAAACATAGCAGTCATTCTTACCAGCAACACAGTGTGTTTTATTTCTGTATCTTTCACAAAAGTTGCCATTTCTTTTCTAAAATTCTTCATTCTGGAATCACGTCAACATATGAGGATACTTACTTCTGGAGGCTGACTTAGTACTGATTTAATCTTGTTGAATTAATCTCAGAACTGGTACTTTTCCAACACTGACAAAGAGTCACAGATATTACAGGGAATTGAGTCTAAGTAATGGACCAAAAAAGCAGCAAAACACTTTTCTATGGTGTAATCACAAAATCACAGAATCATTCTTAGAATCACAGAATGGTTTGGGTTTGAAGGGACCTTAAAGATCACCTAATTCCAACCCCCCTGCCATGGGCAGGGAGGCCACCCACTAGATCAGGTTGCCCAGGGTCTCATCCAGCCTGGCCTTGAACACCTCCAGGGATGAGGCATCCACAGCTTCTCTGGGCAACCTGGTCCTGTGCCTCATCACCCTCTGAGTGAAAAATTTCCTCCTAACATCCAATCTAAATCTGCCCTCTTTCAGTTTAAAGCCATTCCCCTTGTCCCTTACTCTGCCGAGTAAAAAGTTATCTATCTTTTTCATAAGCCTCCTATAAGTATCAAAAAGGCCTCAATGAGGTCTCCCTGAAGCCTTCTCTTCTCCAGGCTGAACAGCCCCAGTTTCCTCAGTCTTTCTTCATAGATGTGCTTCAGCCCTCTGACCATCTTCGGGGTTGTCCTCTGGACCTGTTCTAACAGGTCTACATCCTTAAGCAGAAATGTTTCAGGCTCAGGTTCCTCCTTTACAGAAAATAGCTATAGTACAGTTTCAGAAACAATCTGTGTTGCTCATTTCTTGTTAACAAGATTTAACAAGATGGATCTATGAACTTGTGAGTGTTATCTACTAATGTAAGAGATCTACCACCAATTGGCTGGCTAGGGAGATGCTGGGGCTCCTGGAGAGGCATTGAGAGGTTTACCTAGGAGATCAAGAGGTGAAATCTAAGTCTGAGAGTGTTGCCCAAACACTGCTTTAACTCCAGCAGGCTGGAGAGTATAAGAATATAAGAATATGCAGAAAGCTCTTTGGAGAAGCCTGTATGGATCTAGCCTTATTAACTAGACATACGGATCCATTCTTCCCTCTCATTGTCAAGCATCTCTGCATTGACTTTTCTCTCAGTTTTTACATGGAGCTATTTTTTCTCAGTTTTTACATGGAGCTATAACACAGCTTTACATGGAGCTATTCGCTAATCAAGTTTTCCACGGCAGCTGCAACCCTCATGAAACATGACAGGGAAGGAGGGATCCCCTTCTATTTTTTTAACTGCTGCAGATTGGTTACTGAATCATTACTGAAAATGATTACATTTAGATTTATTCTGTGATTCTGTCCATAGATAAACAGAACCTTCTGCAATATGTGAGTTTTTACTCACTCAGTATGGTGACACTTTACCTAAAGGTATAAAGTTCAGATGGTTTATACATTAGAAATAGATTGTTTCATTTTATCTCCTCCCTACTTTTTCACTGATCATGAAAAGTAACAAAGGGTGAAATTCTTAAGACTATTCAATTTGTTTTGTTGATATTCCATCAGTAAAAAGATTCTGTAAGTGAAAAATATTGTTCTCAAAATAAAAAGCAAAACTCAAGTGTTTTTTTTGTTGTTGTTGTTTGTTTGTTTGTTTTGTTTTGTTTTTTTCATTCTTACTCAAAACGTGAACAAAATGTTATGTTGCTATATGTAGTTAGAATAAGTGGAATTCTACTGTATAAAAAATTTTCTTGATTTTTTAAATATATTTGTTCTTTAACACTGGCAGGCAGCTCAGCACCACACAACCAGTCACTTACTCTGCCCTAAAGCAATGGGGGAGAGAATTGGGAAAAATGTAAAACTGTTGTGTTGAGATAAAGACTGTTTAATAGGACAAAAAAAGGAAGGCATAATAATAATAATAGTACACAAAATAAGTGGTGTACAAGACATATCACATTTTCACAACTACACATACCGCATGTGTAAAAATTAATACTGTCAGCAGAATTCAATGTCTGTCAACAGGATATATTTTTGACACATAAACATCTGAAAATAATCCAGTTGAATGTTGGAGTCATACTCCAAAATGAAAACAAAAACAAAATGAAAACAAAAAAGAATATCCTTTGATGAAAGCAAATTTTTACCTAGAATGTTCTTGGAAAGGATTATCAAGATTAAATTTAGACCCATTGCAGACAACTATATTTAATTGCTATTGTTATTCGGTCTGTGAACCACCAGTCACAAATATATGTTCAGACTTCTTTGGGTCTTCTACTACAGTTGCAGAAGGTTGCACGACCTTTCAGTTCTGAAGAGCAGAGGGGTCCAGAAAGGCTGAACAATCCTCAGGAAGGAAGTTTGAAAGGTGCAGGAGCAGGCTGTACCTGTGTGTCATAAGATGAGAGGGCAGGGAAGAAGACTGGTGTGGCTGAACAGGGAGTTTTTGCCTCTCCAGGAGAAAAAGAGAGTTTATGTTCACTGAAAGAAGGGATAGGCAGTGCAGGGAGCATAACAAGGAAGTTTCCAGTACATGCAGAGAGAAAATCAGGAAGACCAAAGCCCAGAATGAGCTCAACCTGGCCACTATGGTTAAAGATAACAAAAAATGTTTTTACAAATATATAAATGGTAAGAGGAGGGCCAAGGAGAATCTCTATCCTTTACTGGATGCACAGTAGGATGGGACATGAATACTGAGCATAAGGAACAGGCCGAGTTTCTTAATGCCTTCTTCACTAGTCAGACCACTTATCCTTGGGGTACTCAGCCTCCTGACCTGGAAGTCTGGGATGGGAGCATGAGAAACCTCCTAGCAGAAGAAAACCTTCATCACACAGCATGTGTAGGACAACCTGGGGATCAGGCCTGGGGATCAGTCTGAAATCTATCATGATACTTGAAGACAATCACTATAATCAGATTATTCTTTCAGTTTACAAAAGGTATGTATTAAATTTCATATTGCTCATTCTGTATACAAAATGAGTCTGGTCAGCCTGCAAATGAAACTGCTTTTCAAGAAGTAAGGTTGGTGATTAGTTTTAACTATGGCTAGGATAAATTTGAAGAAATAGAGGAAATATTACTGCTCCTCACTTTTTGGGTAATGACAGTCTATTTTCCTGGCTGAAAATAAAACTACGGATAGGGCACATGTATAGGGCACATGTATTTTCACCTGATTATTTTATTTTTTATTTTTTATTTTTTTCCTGTGCATTCTTTTTGTCTGGGGGGAAGGGATGAGTTTTGAATGAGTAACATTTGTTGGAAAGTCTAGAGTCACAAATTTAGGGAGAAATGATTGCTTTTTATTCAATAGCTCAAGTTTGTCAAGGAGATCACCTAGTCAAAACCAGCCTTTAACTCTCCCTGTTGTTAAGGTATCTCATAGCAGGCTACCAAGCCAGCTCCATTTTGCTTAAAAAAAAAAAAAATAGTTAAAAAAAATAAAATCAAAGATAAAGTTGAATTCAAATCCTGATGATTTAAGAAGTGGGCCGCAAAAGGAAATCCGGTTTGTGTGTGTGTGTATATTTTTATTTTATTTTTATTTTTATTTTTTTTTCATATTTGAAAAATGTAAGAGGTCTGCTGTCAAGACCAGTGTCATAATGTGGGTAATGACTCAAATCTATGCAGAGTAGATGAGAGAGATGGATGAAATCCTTCTCATTGTGGATGAGTGCCCTGTTTATCAGCTTATTGACTGGATAGAGGGTAGTAACATTTTACTATCTGATTTGTGAATTATGCCTAACACTACCTGAAAATATTTTATTCAGGGAAGCAGTTAGGCTGCACATGAGTCCTTGCCTGGCTGCTCGGATCCATTAGCAATGTCAAGGTTATAGTGCAATGTTGAGCATCAGATAAGAAACACTGATGAGAACAAAATATTCACACATCTGAAAGGAACATGTTATCTTATTTTATCTTAATTTCTTCAAGAGTTCTTTGCCTTACTGCCCTTAATTAATTTTTCATATTTGTTGCCTATATTTAAGAGGGAAGGTGTATACCTATCATAGCTTTAGCTTAGTATATAGCTGCTTAAAATCTCAAAACAAACAAACAAACAAACAAAAGTAATATCACATAGCTTAGATTCTCTTTACAGCAAAATGATCTGTAGAGAGACTCAGTATCAGACTTTTACTGCAGTTTTGGAAGATGCATCACATAACTGCTCTTGCAGAACCAGCTGGTATGAGCAGAAAAAAATGTTATTAGAGCAGATGTTGGGAAGGAAAAAAAAAAAAAAAAAAAAGTATATAAATATATATTCATCATTAACATTTACATTTACATTTCACTTTTAAGCTTCTAAGAAAATATAATTAGATATTTGGAGCAACCATTTTTTTCTGTAAGATTAAATTAGACTGAAAATAAAACAGTTTTGGGTGTGAATATTCTTCGGTGTCCCCTTTGATATTTTTGCATTTAGACACAAGACACAAGACAGTACTGGCTTTGGAGAGAATCAAATAATAGTTAAATGCTAAAAGCAAGTGACGAAAGGATTTAACTAACAGAGCATTTGACTGGGACATGAATACTTTGTAGACAGTGGTCAAGAGAAGTGCTTCTAGCTGCAGCCAAGCAAGCATTCCCCAGCTGCCCTCGTTATGTTGAATATCCAGGGAGCTCTGCTCTTAGCATGTCTGCAGCAGCCCTTGTGCCACTGCACCAAAGTCTGAATGAGCATCCAGGGGAAGAGCAAAGTTCAGCCTCTGTGGGAATTCATCATAGATGAATTCCTGCCATCCAAAGGTATATCCTGCAGCACTGCAGCTGCCTTGGCGTTCCTCGGGGGAATTTTATAACCATTTCTGCAGAGCTGAAACTATAGCAGCCATTAGATGAGGGGTTTTCATGATCCACTCCTCAAAGGATTCCCCAAGACTTTTTCTCCCTTTCTAGACAGGAAACCAATGAGGTGGAAATTATGTGAGCACACCTAATTTTCAAACATTTCAACCTTGTGCTTTTTATTGCTCCAATAGCAATTTGAAGAAATTCATCATCAAATCTCATATCATGATTTCTGTGCACACTTCACAATCAAACTGTTCTAACCCTTCAAGCTGACCTTTCAAGTTATGTATTCAAGTTGATTGCATTTTGTGTCACATAAATCAGATTAATTCTGTCAAGATAAGGATCCTTGTTGAATCTTTTTTTGTTGCTTCTGTGGACCTGAAGCTGAGACTTTGAGGAGTGGAGGATGGGGGTGGAATTCAAGGCTGAATAATTTATCTGTGAAGGTGTCTGCTCCTTGTCCTACAGATCGTTCCTAATGGCTCTTTGGTATTTCTACCAGTTTACCAAGAGATGCTAAAATTGCACAGGGTATTAGAAGAGTGGCAGGGAAGTCTGAGCAGTGGCAATGTGGAATGATTAAATTCTAGAGAAATGACAATATTTTTTCTATGTAAGAATATTCTTTTGATCTAAAAGTAAAGCTTTGTGACACACCTTAAGCATCTAACACTGCCTGACAAATGTTTTTTCACTGGGTGCATTTTTTAGCTTTCCCACATAAATGCACCAAACACCAAAACCAGGAATAAAATGAGTAGCAAGGTTCAGAGCTCATACTTACCACTAAGGGTTAAAGGAACTCCCTTAGCTGACAGAGGCAATGATAGTGCACAAGATGGGAAAAAAAAAAAAAAAAAAAAAAAGAAAAAAAAAAACATAAAGAGATTGATACTTGTTTTTCAAATGCATATAAGCATTTCAGTTGTAAAGTACTGAAGAACCATACGGAGTAATTAATATCCTTTTCATTGAACATTTAACTAAATTATAGCTGCTGCACATTCTGAATTCTCATGTGTGCTCAAGCATTAAAGCAACGTATTCATCACAGTTTCCAGCTTTATTTAATCTGTAGTTTTAATATATTTGTTTCAATAATTAACAACATTAGAACTTGTGGTCTTAACACCACCTCAATGTGGCAGATACAACAGGTAAATACTGAACAGCTTTAAGTGATGTGTAAAAGAATTTCTCAGTGGGAGCTCTTTATGGCAGAGAGTAATGGAAATGCCATAGCTCTGGAGGCCAATTCGCAACGGCTTTAAAGATCCCCTAAAAATATATATATAATTGTAAGAAATTCTTCTTACAATTATGATACTAAAAAAAAAAAAAAAAATGAGGAGGATCCAGCAAGGCTAACATGGTAGTTTTGTGTTTTAATTCAACTCAACTCTCTTCCAGGAAGTCTGTGGACCAAAAAGTTCCTTCAGGAAGTAAGCCTACTAAAATCATCCATCCATGACCATATATACATAAACATGCAAATACAGGGATTTATTTTATCTCTCATTAGATTAGTTTACCATAAACAGGACTGATCTCTGCCTGATTTTAAAGTTACACATGCAATGGAAAGAAGACATCCTTCTTCTTTTATCTTCAGTTTAATTCTTATCTTGTGAAAAGAGTGTCTCAGAGCTTGAGTTTTGGTTAGCAGTTTTTTCTCCACCTTCGTGGTTATGATGTGGCCTGTTTTGACAGCTATGGGCAACCAGCAATGGTGACATCAATGAAGCATTGATCAAGTGTTGTTATTTTATTTTCTTTAACAACTTAATTTTAACTTCAAACCCTAGAACCCTCTCTTGTTCTTATTACTTTCAGACAAAAATGAGGTGTGTATTTTGCAGAATCATTTTAGGGACAATAAATCTTAACAATTGCTACCAATCTGAATCTGATGCTGTGTTGAACTGCAGGTTCAAAGGTCCTTCAGCTTTCATTCAATGTAAGGTCACTATGAACATGAAAAATAAAAATATATAAAAAAAAGATGAGTAAAAGATAAGTTCCCTTTATTC
>CM021729.1:64371765-64392500 GCA_011074415.1 Stictonetta naevosa | reverse complement strand
TTCTCATATTTAGTAATGTAAACCAAAGCTTGAGTCAACTGGCTGAGTTGACTAAGTGGATCTAAGTCCACTTAGACTGGATAGAGAAAGCTGGATTTTAGGTGCTTATATCCTACAGTTGCCTACTGATTTCTCAAAATAAAATATCTTAGACATACATTACAGCCTGTCTTTTCAAAGTGCAAAAAATATTCAACTCTAGGTTAAGTCAGTGGGAGCTGTAGGTGCTTTTTATAGCTGAATAATCAGGCACTTACTACTTTTATAGCCACAGCTATACTTTTTTTTTTTTTTTTTTTTTTTTAACAAATGAGCACTTAAACTCTTAAAATCTTTCCTGAACTGCTGGAAACAACTGAGTACTTAACATTTTAGGGAAAGGAAAAAAAAAAAAAAAAAAAAAGGAGGAAAAAAAAAAAAGACCACTATAAGTACCTTTTAAAATAAAGATTTAGGGTCTTATTATTCAGGCCCCATTTAGAAAGGAAATCTTATGTAAAGTTATCAACATGTGAGTATAAAATTAATAAGTTACTTCTCAAGGACATACTTTGCTAATGTATACTTGGGAGCATGAATAATTAGATTAAAAGTGCAGCTGAAAAAACACACTACCGAGAATGAGTTTTTTTACTGTATTGTTAAGGGACAGAAGTTCCACCATATTTTAATTTTACTTTCAAAAAGAGTCACTTCCATGAAACTGTGAATTTGGAGTTGGTCTTTGTTTTCAAGGAGGCAAAGCTTGACTGGGTATCACCTGCCTTAACTTGCCAATACCTGTTGGTACTGAAGCTGTGAGATTTCACTCTGCCCCACAGCGATCAAATAAAGGCAAGTCTACTTGAGACCAGCTGCAGAAGATACAGAAAAGAGAAACAAAACAAAACAACAACAAAAAAAAACCTTCAGAAATTATATTTTTTTCATAGTAAATATTGAAGATAAGAGCAGTAATAGCCTTCAGACTCTTCCCTCTTTTCAACAGGGATAAGATAAGCAGAAACGGAAGTGAATTACAGCTAAAGACACTGGGAAGAGAATGTTCTGACTGAAAGTCCAGGTTAGCACTGAAACAGGTTGTCTGCAGAAGTGCTATAAAAGCCCTGCTAATGGAAACTCTTAAAAGAAGTTAGAGACAGCTGCCAGGAAAGGTTCTGGCATTCCTGAATCTGCCTTGGACACTTCATTTACTCTGAAAAGTAAGCATAGTAGTAATAAATGTTATAAGCAAGGCTATGAGAGCTCGTAGTTGAAAGACATATTTGTGAAAAATGACAGAAAGATGTAGCACAATTCTTCCACATCCAGTCTGGGGTAGGGGAGAAATCCAAGCAGGAATTTTAATGCTACTGAAACAGAAGCAAGATCAGATTCATTCATTTTTCAATGATCATATCCTTTAGGTAAAAATAAATTTTATTGAATAAACTAAAACTGTAAAAACAGTTTTTAGACTCATGTAGAAAAGTATTTCTTCTTTTAGAATTTGTCAAGGAGAATAAGAAAAACTCTAAAGGCAGAAGAAATTACAAAAAAAAAAAAAAAATGCTTGGAGTTCATTCCTGAAATCTTTCTGTACATATTACCATAGTAATTCACCACACTTTACTACACTCTTTGGACACAATTCACAAAATCACATTAGAACAGGTTAAATAGGCTAGTCGTTTCATTTACATAATGCTTGACGTTCAAAAAGCTCTTCCAATTAGTTGTGCACTTAAGACTTCTTGCATTGTGAAATGGCTTCCTGTAAAATTAGGAGTCTTAGTTGTCAAGCATTAGCTTAGTATAATTTAATTAAAAAGTAATGAAACCAAATTATCATATTAAATGAAATATGACATACATTTTTGTCAAGGTTGCAAATTTTCATTCTGTAAATCTTGTTTGTGTGTGACTGCCAGATTTTTTTTTTATTTTTTTTTTTAACTTAGGACACGTTTTAGTAGTTTACATCTTCTTATAGGAAATGTTCTGCCCACTGCTACTGCAGCACAAAGCAGCTGAAAAAAGCCTAGTTGTCTACATCAGATTTTGTCTCTTACTAACAAATTGTGGTGTGGATAGCCAGCACAAAAGCTTTCTAGCACTGCCAGTCTCAGAAATCACTGAAGGCAGTACTCATGGTGGAATTTGGTCTGTTTTTCATTCTTCAACTGTAAACTGGCAGCATGGCATCTTATAGTTCAGATGCCATTACGTCAATATGCACAATTTTTTGGAATCTGTCTTTTCATGCTGCGAATGGGACAGGCCTTGAATGACTTAGGTTCTGTTTCTGTCACTCTCTCTAATCTTTAGTTTAGAGTCTCTAAATAATTTGCCCACATTATCTAAATGCCTATGACTCTTGAACTCATTGATTTTTTTATTTTTTTTTTAAACTTGTTTTAAAAAACACTTGTTTTCAACAGAACATATTACTGCAGATATTTTCATTAGAAATTCAGATCACCTGCTTTTCTATAGGACTGTCTTCTACCATAAAAGACTATTGTTGGTGATCATTCGTATTTTAAATAGATTACCGCATGACTGTGTAAAATAGGCAAACATTTGCAAGAACAGAACATTCTGAATACCAGAGGTACTAAATTAACATTTTTGTCTCAGAAGGTTGTATAAGGAAATATTTAGCAGATTAAAATAATTTCTTTTTCTGCTCTGTTGCTCACAACCTTTTAAAGTACAAGCAGCAGAGATATAGGTTTCTGTATGAATTCAAAATGACCTTTTAAGACTTTAAGCTGTAGCTTATCGGTAGTACACCTGCTGTAACATCTTTGCAAAGTTTATTACTTTTGAGCATGTTTCACCCACTTCTTTTTAATTATTTGGCATTCTCTTAAAGTAACAGATCTACAAATCTGTACATTTTAAAACATTTCTTCTGTTCTAGGGAAAAGCCTATAAGTAAAAATAAAAATGAAAATAAATGTGGGTTGTGTTCTTCCATTTTGAATTGCATTTGAAATTTTTCATTCAGAAATAAATTCTGTTAAAATAAATGGCACATAGCGCTGAGTTTGGGTAGTATCTTTATAGGGAGATTCATGCGGTGGAAAAAGTTACATCTTTTTCCAGACTCAATAGAGCTGATAAGTCCAAACAATGTAATCCTTAAAGGTTAATTCAGCTTTCAGACAAATACTACTCACATCAAACTCTCTGTATTGTTCTTGATAGTTTTGGCTGGTATCAGAGTTGAGCATTTAAATATTTTAAGCAATTTTTGCTTTTTTAAAATTCAAGTGACTGTGCCTTTACTATGGCTACTAATTACTATTTTACTCATTTGGCCAAGAAAAATATTCAGAGATTCTTCCTGCATACTGTTGAAAAGAGTAGAAAGAAAGGTTTTGCGGGTTGCGGGTGGGTACTACACTGAGCCTTTTCAGCTCACTGGAGATAGCTCAGGGCTCTCTAACCCACTCTTGTGCTAGACTTCATGAGCATGCTCTTTCTCAGTAA
The DNA here is from genome assembly GCA_011074415.1 of Stictonetta naevosa. Lineage (NCBI taxonomy): Eukaryota > Metazoa > Chordata > Aves > Anseriformes > Anatidae > Stictonetta > Stictonetta naevosa. The sequence continues at coordinate 64,389,023 of CM021729.1, read as the reverse complement.
GGCTTTTTATGCTTCAGCTGTTACTGCTCAGAAAATAGAGAAAAGAAAGAATTGCACCTTACAGGAAAGAATATCTGGGGAAAGAAAGAGTACAGATTGAATACATGGGCACAGACAAGAATGTAGAGACAAGAAATGCCAAGCAGGGCTGAGGCAACTCTATGTAGTTACCGTAAATGAGAAAGATGGACTATGGATCTAGTCAGGAGAGAGATATAGCTGGTCAAGAAATGGCCACACTGAGATGGCATGACCTTTACCTCCCTCAAAGAGGAGTTAAGACTGAACAAAACATGCAGCCCAACTCTGTCAACTATTCACCTAGATTTTGCCTTCTGTATTGCTAAATAAGATGCTCCCACCAAAAGCAACTGCTTGACTATGTCAAAGTCATGATGGACTATATAAAGGACATCACATATCAATAACTTTGTTTTGATGTGCATGTTAGAAAGGACTGGCACTTAATGGCAAGTTTCAATTTGCTTTCAGCTTTCTAACAATGAAAAGTTCAGTGATAGGCACATATTTATAATGATATAAATGTACACATTTTTTAATGAAGGCATACCTCAAAGGAGCTATTCAGATTTCATTAAACTTACCTTGAAACAGCAAACTTTCATTTGTTCTCTTAATCTTCCTTCCAAAGCATTCCTGAAAAGCTTATTTGGGTGATTGCTGAGCTCTGCAATTTTAACCATCAAACCCTCCGTCTAGAAAGAGTTTGACATATGCTTTAGAATAACATCACTGGTAAGTCAATGGCAAGATGCTCTCTCTCTTTTTTTAGGGTCATGGGATAAGGTGGGTATACCTTATTAATCTCTGGTCAGCCATCCACTACAGCGAGGAGTTTCAATAAGATATGAAAAAAGATTAAAGAAAAAAAAAAAAAAGAAAAAAATAAAGAAGAAAAAGGAGAAACAGTTTCTTACTCTGATTCTAGAAATAACTATTATCAACCACAGCAAGAAACAATCAAGGATCTTGTACAGCACTGTAGGTAATCTGTATCTTAATGAGATGATTTGAGTTTAAAGTGATCCCATAATGTAAGGGAAAGAATGTTTCATCCCTCCAAACATTCAGCTATAACTACTCATGATTTAATGAACTTCTCTGCCATCTCTGCTTAGTAAGTGATATGACAGTCACAACATATCTCTTCAGTTTAAATTGTATGAAACCATATTTTTGTCAAGAATATATAAAACTAAGATTTATGTGGAATAAAAAATAAATCACTCATTCATTATGTATCTATATCATTTACTAAGAAAGACAAAAAAGAAATTGAGTTCAAATTTCTGTATCTCTAGTCTATTCCCTAATCAGCTTTTCAGCCAAATATAAAAGTGTTGGAATTCAAACCACTGCCAGTGCAAATAAAGCTGTGACCTGTAATCATCTTATAGAAAGCAGGAAGAATGCTAAGGTTGTAATATTGTAGGTTTTTTCCCACCAAGTATCATATTCTAGTTAAATTGACTACATCAGGAGTATGAATATCAAATAGCTCTCTAAAACATGACTTTTTCACCAGCTTTTTATATTTTCAACAGACAAAGTTAATGTCTTTATGTTAATTCCATCTATTTCACATATTTAAGTAAAGAATGCATTCATCATCCATTTTAGTAATTGTGGGAAATTACATAACCTTTTTCAAAAAGGCAAAAAGCCAGACAAGATATTTCTGATCTTTAAGTTCCAGAAATAGTGTCAAGGCATAAGATACTACATAGCCTATAAGCACAGGAGATAATGATTGCAATAAATCTGTCCATGTGTTGAATAATTAATGTTAGTAGAGTTTATGAAGGCTTACCCCCTCCCTTTTTGCTGATACATAGTTAAAGCTGTTCTCCTGCAGCTGCATAGTAAAAGCAATGCAAAATAATAAAAGGTAATTTAAAAATAGAATAAAATAAAATGAATAAAATAAAATAAAATATTTTTTAAAAAAAAAAAAGAATAAAACCAACTCTTCCACCAGTTCTTCTTTTTATCATATTCTTTTCACATTTAATAAAAGGATAGTGAGAAAACTTCTCGTCCAACTTTTTTTTTTCTTTAAATGTTTTTTTTTTCCAACTCATCCAACTCATTGTGATTAAGGAATTCTTGCTTTCCTCCAGCATTGTATAGAAATTATCTGGCTTCTTCCATGAACTCTGTGCAGTCTTTGCTTTCATTTGCCTTACTTCCTTAGTCAAAATTCCCATTGTCAAATTTTTGTTTCCTTTTGAATTTCTGAAGTCAGACTCTTCTCATATATTTTAGCATGCTTCCTCTGTGTCTACTAATTAGTTGATTTTTCTTTCTTTTGTTCTTGGGCTTGCATATGGTATTCAGTTTTAATTTCCTTGTAAAATTATGTTGTCTAGAGTACTATTCACTTGATTTCAGAACAATAACTGTGTTCTAAAGAATGGAAAAAATATTTTTTTTGGTCATAGAGATTATTGACAAATATTCTCTTATTCACATTTTCTGGTGAGTTCCCACTTTTCTAATATCTAAATAAAAAGTTATGAATTTTGTAACTAATTTCTAGAATTGCCCTCAGTGTGTCCCCTCCTCTGAAAAACAAATCTTCATTTATCACCTCTCTGGTGCCTTCATCACACCTCCTCATCATAGAATCACAGAATCACAGAATCATAGAACTGTTTGGGTTTGAAAGGACCTTAAAGATCATCTAATTCCACCCCCCACACCTTTCACTAGACCAGGTTGCTTGGAGCCCCATACAGCCTGGCCTTAAACACTTCCAGGGATGGGGCATCCACAGCTTCTCTGGGCAGCCTGTGCCAGTGCCTCACCACCCTCAGAGTAAAGGATTTCTTCTGAATACCTAATCTAAATCTGCCCTTTTTTTGTTTAAAACCATTTCTCCTTTTCCTATCACTGCACTCCCTGATAAAAAATTCCCCAGCTTTCCTGTAGCCCCCTTTAGGCACTGGAAGGCCATTACATGATCTCCCCAGAGTCTGCTCTTCTCCAAGCTGAACAACCCCAACTCCCTCTGCCTGCCTTCACACGAGAGGTTCTCCATCTCCTTTATCATGTTTGTGGCCCTTCTCTGGACCTGCTCTAAAAGACCCACATCCTTCTTGTGCTGTAGGCCCCAGAGATGAGTGTAGGGCTCCAGGTGGAGTCTCATGAGAGCAGAGCAGAAGGAGACAAGCCCCTCCCTTGTCCTGCTGCCCATGTTGCTTTTGGTGCAGCCCACGGTACAGTTGGCTTCCTGGGCTGCAAGCACACATTGCTGGCTCATGTCGAGCTTCTCATCAACCAACACTCCCAGGCTCTTCTCTGCAGGGCTGCTCTCAATCCATCCTCTATCCATCCTGTATTTGTGTGTGGGATTGTGCCAGCCCAGATACAGGACCTTGCACTTGGCTTTGTTGAACTTCAGGTATATTTCTTTTAAAGCTCGAAAATTCAAGATTATTTTCAAGTGTACAATTATGAGGTGCTTGTAAAAGATGTCTTATCAATACATCCTTCTAGTGTCTGGTCTGGGAACATGGGTCCCTCATTACAAGTGTGTATGACATACCTAGCAAATGTCATATTTAAATTCTTTTTTCTCATTGGGAATGGTTTCCCCACTGCCTCTATATTTCAACACTCTCTTATAGAGTATCTTTGTCCTTATTCACAACTTACCATTTTGCCTGTTGGAGTACCCTTGCCCTTCTCCAAATGTTTTAACTGTTCTTATTTTCTAGAGACGGGGAAAATATCTCCAAACCAATTTTTATTTCATCTTAGTCTATTAGTCATTCTCCAATTCATACACTTATGAGGTAATACCCTACTGGGAGAAGTTAACAGCCATCATGTGTTGCAGTCATCCATGTTTTTTCCATAATACAAATGAGAAAAGAAGATTAGACTTTGTCAAAGGAGAAACATAACAGCATGTAAAAACCAAAGTATCAAAAGAAAAGAAGGTAGTGGGAGAGGATGCAGAGAAGGAACATATAGAAGAATATATAGTACATTAAAGAGTACTTGAAAAGGTTAAAAACTTGATTTCAGGTAGGCCAATAAACTGGAAGCTATCTTTTATATGTGGCTAAAGGCAAATTCTTTATTTCTTTATGGTAGTCTAGTATACATAAAGAAAGCTTAAATTTATGGAAGACTAATTATACCAAGGACTTGAAAATTAAATTCTAACTGAAATCCAGTAACATCATTGCCAATATGAAAAAAAAAAAAAAAAAGTACACTCATACATACAAAAACAAAAACATCTTATTGTTTAAAATGCACGTTAAAAACAAACTATGTCCTCAAAATAGGTGATATGGACCATTCTCTTTTGAGGACAAATTTGTTTTTAATGATTCTGGTTGCTTTTTAGCAGTGCAACTTGTTGTAGCATTTGTAATGAATTGTAAACTGAAAATGTCTCTCAAAACTGAGAGGTAGAGAACAAGGAGAAGAGTGGCTGTGAGAAGAGTTTAATCCTCGTTACACTAATGTGGCATATTTGCATTATTGAGAGAGAGATGGAAGATCTCTGTATGGTTATACATTGTTTAGTTTATTTAAAAACAATAATAACAAAAATAAAACTGTGAATACTGAATGTTTTGGGTACATTTCTTGTAGAGACAAGGTCAAACTTGCTAAAATTTTAAAATTGCATGAAACTGTACACCTTGACCATGTGTCTGTTATTGTAAATTATTAAAAAAAAAACAAAAAAATCTATTGTAAAAGCATTGTTCAATTATCATAGAACATTTTGCAAATTTTGTAAGCTTCAAAATGTTATGAGAAAGATTTTTTATCTTTATTTAACAGATGAAGATGTGGAAGCAAAAATAATTTACAAAAATAGCCCCTATATTTTTGTGTCATAAGAACAACATAAAAAAACAGAGCAGATTTCAAAGACTGTGTGGTTGCTTACCTGCCCACAGACACAGTGAAATTCAACACAAAACTAAAATCAATGATCATATGATCTGCCTGTTATACATCAAATTTTGTCTCATCCTTACATTTGACACATTTGTTCTTGCATTCAGTAGTATGACTATGTGACTTTGCAATTGTGGTAATTATTTTGGAGCAGTTTCTACCTCAAAGACTATGAGCCATATAAACACAAAACCATTTTTACACTTCACTCAGAAAAACAAAAAAGAAAGAAAGAGAAAAAAAAAAAAAAGAAAAAAAAGAAAAAGAAAAGGAAAAAAAAAAAAAAGAAGAAAGAAAAATCATTTAAAAAAATGTCTCCACCATAAGTTATAAGTTTTCTTTTGAAATATAATGACTATGATTTTTGTATTATATCTGTTTTCAGCTGTGCTTTTTGCCTGAAATGGAAAACTGGAAGTGATAGTATTCTGTTTGATCCTCTGTACTGTAGTTCTTATGCAAATTACTGGAATATATTTTTATTTTGTCTCTCTTTATGTTCTCTTTAAAATAAACCAACCATATCTTTTCAATCTCTCTTCAGAGATGAGGTTCTATGTATTAAGTCATCCCAATCATCTTCCTCTGGAGAACTTACTGTACTCTGATATGTCCTTTCAGAGTTGGAAATCTAGAATGATATTCCAAAGGAGGGAATTTACTGATTTATGTGGTGAAATTATATTTTCTGCTGCTTTCTCCACCCTGTTCCTTATGCATCGTTACATTTTGTTTATTTGTTTTTAGTGATGCTGTAAAATGGCGCCAATCCTGGTCCATTGTATATTATCTCTCACAACATCATGTTCAACTTATAATTCGTTCTTGATATTCCTTCAGCTGGTGTTTAGTTCACATTCTTTTTTTTCTTTTATGTTGGTGCTGTTTTTTTCCTCTCTACAGAAACATATGGATTAAAGAATATCACTTTATATAATAGTGTTTGAAACAACTGCTCTAGTCCCAACATGAGGGATCATACTGCACTTATGAAAAAAAAAATCAGATATGATTGTCACTTTCATTTTAGCATGCAAGGTAGAGGACAAGGCAGAAGCAATACTTTCCCACTCTAAAATGGATTATCCAAACTGAAAAAAGTTGCCCTCAATGCACTTAAGGTAATATTATCCCACTAAAGCAAATGGTCAAACTTTACTTGTCATCATTGTGCAGGGAATTTCCTCTATGAAAGCTGCACTCTCATGAAATTGAAAAGAAAAAGGAATCCTGGTACCTACAGTGGCACGTTTCCAAATACTAGCTTCTTTTTATGTGGAAAACCACAAAAACTGTGCAATCCCTGGTTTTCTTGCCTTTTCCCTCAACTTTTGCCAAATTTCTCTTCTGAGTATTTTGTCTTATACTGAAGCTAAAGACCTGCTCCTTCACATGTCTCTTTCTTGCTACCCTACTACAAAAACTGTTAATAGGTTGTTTCATATTTGTTTGACTGTGAAACTAAATTAAATTCAATAACAATCCATATATGAAGTCATCAAAGCATACTGATGCCTCAGTCTTGCTTCTGCCATCCTGTTGGCACCATCTCAGTAAACATGCAGTAAAAGACCTTGCATCTTCCTACTTGCAGCAGAGAGGTGCCTGACATTACTATTGCTGTCACCATCCACAGAACATCCAGTTTTACAGCTAATATGTGCCAAAACCACTGAAGATTTTGGCAACCCAATGTAACTTTTTGCATATTTGCACTAGGTTCATCACAGTGACAGCTGCTCAGACAGATTTCTCAGTCTTTTGTGCCATTAGTGCCCCACGTATTTCTGTCCTTGGCAATCCTTTCAAGAGTAGAAAATACCAGCTGTTACTTCTGGCCACCAGAGTAGCAACAGCCTTCTTTTCTCATCTCCTCTAAATAAATAATTAAGGCAGGCAACTAAATCTAGACTGAGGAATGGCTTCTATCTCTAAATCAAGTGGATAAAATGGTATTGACTCATTGGAGCACTCTGAGTCTTCAGTGAAAACAACACAAATAAGAAGGCTGAAAATAGTTGTGGTTCAGTTATTTGTTTTTGTTGTTGTTTCCAAAATGTACTTTTAATGGAAAATGTGGTGTGTGTTTTTCTTTTAATGTTTGCTTTTTAATTCTCCCCTCTATATACTCATACATATCTCTTCTGCAACAATACCCCTTTTCTGTAGAAGAGATAGGAATACGAGATCATCCAAAAATCATAGAATCATTGAATCATAGAAAAATATACTTGCAGATCCCAAACCAAATAGTTTCAAAATGCTGCAGCAATTTGTTCCCTCTCTGTTTAACGTATCAGAAGAATATGTTTTCTCCTCACTTTTCATTTTCAGGTTACACATTTGGATTATATCTGTGCATCATCACTTGTACACAAAATATACTGTACAAGACATCTCAGCAAGTCAGACACAATACTGGCATGAATGAAGACAAAGGCAAAAGGTTTAATATTCAAATTCCTTTACATATAGCTGATAGATAAAATCAAATGGACATGGCTATCACACTTTCATACCAGAAGGGCAAGAAACAGTTGTCAGAGCCCTTGTTAGTCTGTTTCAACACCGGTGTCTACCTAATGGAGGCAGCTCTAATCTACCCTGTAAGGATTGCTCCCTTCTCTTCCTTTTAAACTTTGACTTCTTATTCTAGCAACTCAGTGCTTTCACATGGGACTTTGTGGTGGTTTTATCCTGCTGGGCAGCTGAATTATACATCTACTCTCTCACTCCCCCTCCTCAAAGAGAAAGGGAGTGAAAATACCATCAAAAAGGCTCAAGGGTTGGGATAAGGACAAGGAGATCACTCAACAATTATTGGCATGGGCAAACCAGACTTGGCATAGGGAGATTCATAAAATTTGTTAGTTACTAGATCAGTGAGATCTAAAAGCAAACTAAAAACACCTCCCCTCCCCATCCACCCTCTTCTACCTCCTCCCTGCAAGTGGCGCAGGAGAAGGGGGAATGGGGACTGAAGTCAGTCCCTGACTGCTTTGTCTCCACACCTCCTTCACAGTCACTCTCTGCCCCTGCTCCAGGTGGGGTCCCTCCCACGCAATGCCGTCCTTCCCGAACTGAGCCTGCAGGGTCTGCCCACAGGCAGCATCTCTTCAAGAACTGCTCCCACACAGCTCCCTACCACGGGGTCCATCCATCCCCCAGGAGCAAACTGCTCCAGCAATTGATAATGAAGTGGCTTGAAGGCCACACCCAGAGAGTGGCAGTCAATGGCTCTATGTACAGTGATGAGTGGTGTCCCTAAGGAGTCTGTCCAGGGACCAGTACTGGTTAGTATCTTTATTAAGGCAGCTGCCCTAAACCAACCAAAGGAATATTCCATACACTCAGCAATGAAAGATGGGAAAGGTGAAGTAGAGGGGGGACTCTCGTTATGAAGACATCATCTCTCCTCTCAAAAAAACAACTATGCATATTGAGGCACTGCCTCGAAAGATGTGTCTGAACATGGTTCATTGATGAGATTTAGAGAATATATTTTCTCTCTCTCTTTGCTTCTTTTAGGAGGAGTGAGAAAGCAGTTGTGGGGGAGTTTAGCTGCCCAGCCAAGTAAAACCAACATACAAGTCTAAGTGCAAAGTTCTACACCTGAGTTGGGGCAATTCCAGACATGAGCACAGACTGGGAGAAGAATTCATTGAGAGCAGACCTGCAGAGAAAAACTTGTGGGTTTTGGTGGGTGAAAAACTAGACATGAGCCAGCAGCGTGTACGTTGCAGCCCAGAAGGCTGATTATGCCCCTCTGCCCTTGTGAGGCCTCACTTGGAGTACTGTGTCCAGATCTGAGACTCCCAGCACAAAATGGATGTGGGTATGTTAGAGCATGTCCAGAGAAGGGACACAAAGATGATCAGAGGGCTGGAGAAACTATACTATGAAGAAAGACTGAGGGAATTGGGGCTGTTCAGCCTGACGAAGAAAAGACTACAGGGAGACCTCATTGTAGCCTTTCAGTACTTAAAGGGGACTTATAAAAAAGGTGGAGTGACTTTTTACTAGGGCACACAATGACAGGACAAGGGGGAATGGTTTTAAACTGAAAGAAGGGAGATGATTAAACATTAGGAGGAAATTCTGCATAGAGAGGATGTAAAGCACTGGACCAGGTTGCCCAGAGAAGTTGTGAATGCCCCATCCCTGGAGGTGGGGTGTGATGGTACTCTGGTTCCTAGTGGGTGGCATCCCTGACCATAGCAGGGGGGCTAGAAATGGATGATCTTTAAGGTCCCTTTCAACCCAAGTTGTTCTATGATTCTGTGATACCATAAACATATTTTAATTTTGTTTTAGTAATTATTTATTTTTGTACAAATATCTTTCATAGAAGAGGATGCTAAGTCAACAGTCATACTGATACCAGTGACTAGACAAGTAATTGACATTACTTTCAGTAAGATGTTAGACAAATAGGGAAGATAGCAGGTAAAAATAATAAAAGTGGGTTTTGCTCGGTGCCATTAGCTACTAACAGTAATTACAAAATCAGGCAAATAAACTGCAAAAATCAGCAGATCCCCTCCATATGTTACAGCATATACAAGATGTGTGGCTTCCAAAGAGTCCAAGGGCCACTTTCTAATTTTAGATGTTCTGATATTCCTGTAACTCCAACAACTGTGGTGGAAGGGTTGCATGGGAGAGGGCAGAGTGGTGGAAAGAGAATCTCCTTCTGCACACAAGCTGAAGAGCATGTTTTTTGCACCTTGGAGTTTTGCAATTCTTCTGGGATTAGAAACTAGCCCCCAAAATAGAACATGTCAAAAGTCTGAGTAACTATAACTCCTTCATGCATGAATAAACAGTTCTTGTCCACTCTCTTCACCTCCGTTTTTCACAGCAATGTGGCATTCAGAACTTGAGGCTATCTACTCACACCATTCTACCCTTTTCATGTTGCAATGCCAATATATTGAATATTCTAATTGCTACCATTTGCTAAATCTGTTCACTGTGGTGGTGAGCTTTATTTTGAAAGTAGTGCTTTTTTTTTCTTTTTTTTTTTTTTTCTAGTTTATTTTTTCTTTCTGTATTACTTGTAATTCTCCAGAAATTGCTCACATAGACAAAAATTTGGGGTTGCATCTGGGTGATCTTACATTGCTGGTAATTGTTTTAAAACACTAAAGCTATGCATTTTCAATATTTGTGCAATACTATCTTTTAATATAAGATTCCTATTACATCATAGGATATTATATCATTCATTTTTATCTTCTGTAAAACATTAAAGCATTGCTAAGTGTTACCTGTTATCTGCCATCCAGCACACATTCAGATACTCCATGATTAAACAGTCTACAAAGCTGAAACACTTTTTTTTTTTTTTTCCTCATAACTGATGGTTAAGAACAGCTTTTCATCATTTTTGAGATAGTTGCAGACAGACATAAAGCTACAATTTTTTTTTAGTTTAATTTACAGAGGTAGATAAATTCTACCTTAAATTATGTACACCATGTCTGCACTAGAAAATGAATCATTTTATAAAGAGGTACAATCTGCTTTCATGCACTTTAAATGTGCTTTCTGGCATTGTTTTCTAATACATTTTTTTTGTGGTTCAATTTCATTTTTTTATAAGACTTTATCTTAAAATATAAAAATCTATCAAATGTTGAAGCATAAATACATATCAAAAAATCAGTATCTAACTTCCAATTTATCAGCTATGATGCATGAAATGGCCCTTTCTCTGAGGAGCTCAAATCCTGATCCACAGGTATTAAAAACAAACTTTGACTAAGTTACAGGGTTTCATTATGTTTATCTGTCTCTTGATATGCAAGCTAAGAGCAGTCTGAAGTGCAGTGTGGATAATGTGTTCTGTCAGTGCAGTTGGGAGCAAGAGACTGAACTGGAGATAAAGCAACAAGTTTTGAAGATAATGTCCTTTCCCAACTGAGTGGATGATATAGTTAGTAATCAATAAGCCAAGACACCTGGAAATGAAAGAACAAAGGAGAGGGATAACTAGCAGTTGGACTGGTGGTAGCACGTAATTTCTAGACAGTGACTCCTAGTTAAACATATAGCTGAAAGACTATATGTTCTCAGACAGAAAATCTGGTAGGCACCTGAAAGATAGTTTGAGAAGTTTGATTCTTTCTTTTAATTTTTCCAGTGCAAGTCTTTTACATGATAGAGCAAACATTCTGACGTACTCAACTTGCTTTATTTGTCCGTGATTTTAAGCAACTTTTTCTGTCTGTCAAGGAATCCTCTGGGAGTGAAAAAGAACTGGATTGATTTGACATGGGCCTTGTCCACACCTTAATAGCTAGGTCTTGAGCAGTTAGCTTAGAAAGAAATTATAGATTTAGACCTACTAGAGACAAGTTGGGCTTGCTATTACTTCACAGGGACCATAACGGTTAACAGACACACTTGCCAAGACGTATATAACCTTAGATGCACCACAGTAAGATGCAGGGCTGATTTTGAAAATAAACCAAAAGCTTTGTAAGACAAAATTAATACTCCACAAAGAGTCTACCAAAAAGCCCAGATTGTACCACAGTATAAGAATAGCTGTGACTTCTTATAAAGTTTAGGGCTTTCTGCCATTTTACTTAAAACTCTATCTGATTTAAATTTACTGCTTACTTGTATCAGGACTCCCAGTTTGCCTCAAGTAGAGGGCCAGAAATTTGCATAGGCTCCTACAGTTATTGTAATGACCCAGATTTTGATATATCCTACTGAAGACGATTTTAAAAATGCAAAGATGAATTTAAACAAGGAACCAGAAAAGTCATTACTTGCCCCAGAAAAAAAAAATGGAGAAAGGATCAGCGAATAAAATAACAAATATAAATAATAGATTCTTCAGCTGTAGCAATACATATATAGGCTAGAATATCTGTGTTTCTTTGGAGTTATTTTCATGAATTTGAAATTGCATAGTGTTTGTACTGCTTTAGCATTTACTTTGCAGCTTTATTTTTATTATTATTTTTTTTTTTAAAGCAGTTTAATGCTCAGTCTTCATCTCATTTGTAAAGGTAAAAAAATTTGTTTTTTCTTCCACTGTGAGAATACATGTTCTACAAACACATCAGGTTCAGAGTCTACTTTCTGACAAAAGAAATCTTTGAACTTTCATACAAGGAACTTTCACATTTGAAAGAATAACAGTTATAATTTGAAACAGTTATAATTTGAAAAATTTCTCAGGCAGGGCATATTTTATAACAAACAAAAAAAAAAGTTAAGAATACTTCAAGAAATAAAATTTGGAATCAAAAAATATGCTATTTCTAATCATATACAATAAAACAAAACAAAACTAAACTAAACTAAACTAAAATAGCCACAACCATTATGCTGTTAAAAGAGCTGCCTGATGATTTTTAGGTGACATAATGCTACTTTAAATTTTCTTCTTGCTAATTGTATGTTAACATATTCATTAAACTTTAAGTGCTGAGCTTCATTTTTGGAGAAGAAAAAAAAAAAATGTTGGTTTCATTCACCAAAAACACCTTTTAGATCATAAGAAATCTCTGAAGTTCCTAGAGTTACTACTTCTGCTGATAATCTAGGAAGCATATGACTTAATGTTGTGAACAAGTAGTTTTTCAACATACTCAAGAGATACTCTGCATATCACTGCTATGTATGAAAGAATCACATACGTGTTTGAATACATAAATAGCATTAAACAGTCCTCCATATACTCTTGAGATTTCCTGCATGTTTGTGACTGCAACCATGATAACAACAGTTATTTCACCACATCTTAGTTACGTAACATTAAAAATCACTTCACTTTCGATTTGGACAGTAATCTCAAAATTGTTGTGTTTTTTTTTGTTTTGTTTTGTTTTTTCTTTTTGCGTGTGTGTGTGTCTGTGTATTTTTGGTTGGTTGGTTTTTGTTTTTTTTGAGGGGGGGCTGAAAAAATGTAACTGTGAAAATTTATAAAAATCATAGTTGGTAAGTTATTACTTCTTGAAAATAAAAGTTGTCAAAGATCAATTAAGCCTATGGGGAAGACGCTTAATTATTTGATGCAATCCTTGTGATGCCTGAAAGCAAAAATAAAACCCCAAGCAAAGAGATCTTTTTGGCATGAAATTCAGTTGTTTTGTTTGTTTGTTTGTTTGTTTTTTCTGGCACACAGTTCAGTATTTCACTGTTTATTTCTCTCCACTTTTTCCTCTCTGCAATGTTTAGAATAAACTTCACCTTCAGCAACCTCAAAACAGAAGGGTCCTCTGTAAGAGTGGGCAATGCAGACAGCTGTTTGATCTTCTCCGTCTCCGGGAGACAGCTCTGTCTCCAAGGCAACATTGCCAAAGCCCACCGGTATTCTTGTAGTAACCTCTCCTGATGTTGTCTATGCCATGGATGTACAGATTCTACAGGACAGTTCCATCGGGGTGCTTTAGCCACTCATTCCCAGGTAGACTCACTTCATCCTCCAGTAAACTTCTGGGATCCCCGTCACCCCATAAATACAGATGGGTTCTTCTCCTTTATAGCTTGATGTTATTAGTGTACACTGTGTGCCAGTGACCACTCAAGCCTCATATTCTCGTGGGTACAATGTTCCAAGCCATTAAATACACACAGTCCAGCAAAGCTGATTGTCCCTTTCCTCCTCCTGGATGGAGCCAGGGCCTCTCTAGTCCTGGTCATAATATCCATAACTCACTTTTTGTAAATGTGAATCAGAAGTCCCTTTATTAAAATAAGAAGTAAGATCAGCCCTTCTACTCTGTCTGGAGAACTGCCCACTGGAAACAGGAGCAGAAGTTTTCTGGAAGAGCCCCCTTTTGTGATCATCTTTACTTGCAACTCACGTACCTGTGCCACGGAGGTCGAGGTATGTTTTCTATCACACTTTTTTATGTCCTCCGCTTGGTCACACAGGTAAAACCACAGGGTGACACACGGTGTGTACCCACTAGATCCTCTCTCCTGTGCAGAGGAATGCTTACTCCTAATAGCTGAGACACTGGTCCACACAGGTTGGGGAAAAGACATATTTTCTTCTCTTTTATCTGCTGAACCAGTTTCACCACAGCCAAGGTACAGGCCAATAAGGGAGAAGAGAGACTTTTTTTGTTTTGTTTTGTTTTTTTGTACTGACAGGGTTGGCCATCCGTTGTCTTTCCAGGTCATTACAGCCAGTGAATTGGTATACAACAAGGATGCACGCTGTACAAACTGACACAACGTGTGCCACGTGTACTTGACTTCACCTGTATCTTTGGATATTTGATCATTGTCTTGGTCCCCACAAATCACCTCCAGCACACCTAATTCACTCAGGCACTGGGTACCCCAGTCCTCCATGGATGCCCATTTGCCTGATTGATATACAAGATCTTCCTTGCAGGGATACCTTTCCTTCATGCCTGACAGGAGTCGCCTCCAGAGGCTGAGGGTTTGTGCCTCTTTTCTAATCACTTTGTCAATGCCCCCTTTCGTAGAGAGAGATCCCAGGTGCTTGGCTTCTGTGCCCTCTAATTCCTGACTACTGGCTCTGTTATCACAGCATCAGGCAGTTTTCAGAGTCTTGTCTGAGCAGTACCTGTGGTGTACTGGGTCTGTCCAGAGCTATAAGGATCTTCTCACAGAAGACTGGTTGACAGGACAGCAAGAACTTGTTCCCAAATTTTGGCACCTCTCACTGCTGTTTGTCACTCTGAACTTAGCAGCTTCATACGGAAATCTGCAGATTTCTGCAGATATTATAAAGTATTGGTGGCTCCTAAACACCAGATCAGACTTCAGACTGCAAAATAGGAGACAATAAATGATTTTTATATATATATATATATATTTTTTTTTTTCTGACCAAAGAAGTACCTCATACCTTAAATTGTAACCAGTTAGTGAAGGCACTGCAGTGCAATCCAGGATTCTGAAGTCTGTACGACAAAGTACATGGTCCTACCCCACACATTAATCACTGTATAGAAGTAGAGAAATTAAACATTCCTTCTTATTCATGTAAGATCACTAAAAGTTATTTACTTGCTCACAGATATTTTCTGTTTTTTTGATGCATTGTGTCACAATCCCAGGAATGGAAAATACATTAGGGTCCCTGTTTTAGGTAATGGCTCTGCCTTTCAATAAAATTTCCCTGTGAATAAAGTTTGTGGTTCCAGACAACACAAATAATGACTAGCCAGTAGTCAATAGCTGAATATTTCAGAAACAAATTGTTATTTAACTAATATTACAGGAAACGCTTTTCTTCAAATACAATAGTGCTTTTAATTATTATCAAAATCTATGATCCTTTTTCTTCTACAGACTTCTGTTCACCTCAGCTGAACTTTCAACCTTCAGACCTATCCCTGACAAATTTATAAATTAATGATGGTAATATGCTCTTTCTAGTTTTGGACAGAGGATGATAACGTTGATCATCGTCTAATGGAGAGTTGGAGAGTCTTTTACTTCTAAGCCCTTAGAGGTAAATAAAAGTCTGAACTATGATGTGCTAGCAGGTGGGCATAAAATGATGCCACTTTTTGATTGGATTTTGTCGGGTAAATCACTGCCAATGAACATAAGTGTTTGTGATGTTGGCACAGAAATTACAGAACATCCTTGCAGAGAGTCTGGGAGTAGCAGTCCAGTAGATTATGGCTAATGGTGAAAAGTTATGTCTATATTAAGTATCACGTACACAGTGTACTCAAGTAATACTCAAGTATTAGTTGAGCCATGAACATGTATTCCTGAGCACGGCTGTTGACTGACTAGAATAAATTCAAAAAGATGGTACTGGGCATCCCTTCTGCTATCGAAGACAGGACAGAGCCTTCACTGAGCTAGCAATCCAAAGAAGAAAATGGTTTGGCCTTTAGTCCTTTATCACAACCAGCAAGGAGAAGGCTTCAAGGATGGGAAAGTCAAAAGCAGAACAGAGTAGTATAAGCACATTTCTTTTGCCTTCCGTCACAAATGCCTCAGTTGTGCAGTGTATTCTGTATTAAAGAACCAGAACTACAGGGAGTGCACGCATTTTTGCAGAATACAGGAATGCACTGGCAGGCTGGAAATGTTGGCAGGCTTCCTTATCTCCTTTGAAAACACCAAGCAAATCATACATTGTGAATTATATAGTTTGCACTGGATGGGAATTTCTCAGTTTTTTTAGAAAAACTCACCTATTTTCAATACAGTGTTTCACAGAAATACTGGTGATGTTTATAAGAGCAGAATGAGAACTATTTTTTGTTATCAATTATTGTTACTCATTTGTATTACAGCACAGCACTGTCCAGACACAGAGCAAACACAGAGCAAAAGATAATTGTGATCTTGATTACTTATCTCTCATTTAGCTAGTAGTCTAATTAATTAGTATTGTGTTCTTCCAGGATGTGCACACAACAGAATTACATTTTAATCAATGTTGTGTGACACAAAAAAAAAAAAAAAAAAAAAAAAGATCTTTCAAGTCTATTTTAGCCTACTCTTATATTTCAAGTTGTTGCTGTTCTTCTATCTCTAAGCATGATAGAGAAAGAAAGGGAGCCAGAAAAGTTTACTGGCATGGCACAATAAGAAAAAGTCTTGTGCGTATACCCTTAGCTTTTGCTGCATTTACTATTAGGTCCCATGCTGGGGGAAATGTGAAAATTCACTGATGTTCAAGTATCAAGAGGTTCATAATACTGTTTTTGTTGTGAACTTGGACGACAAACAGCATTATGTTGTGATAGCAGTATTGCCTGAAGATTGTAGGCCTGAAAGTACTTGTTTGGTAGGGATTAGATGTCTGATAAAAATCTTGACACTGCTCTAAGGAAAAGGAGACAAAAAGCAGATATCTGTTTGATAACCCAATAAAACAACTAAGGCATGGCATGTGAGAATAATAAATTATGGCAGTGCTGAAACTGTAGCTGAAAGTACAAGATTGTACTGTGAAGTGCATGATTTGTTCTCAAAACTTTCTCATATCACTTCAAGTGCTGTCTGGTAAAAACAGAGTGTAATAGTTCTGTACAGTCATTTTACTGATGTACAGCCCAAAGTGAAAGCCACTACAGCTTCCTCACAGGCAAGCAGCTCAGTAACAACAATCGCTTTAAGCACTGTACTATAAAGAAAATTAGTCTAATTCATTAAGTCATATATGTTGAAATAATTCCTTGTACAGAATGCCAGTTTCTGCCTTCCTCATTGTTACGAGTCAAGCTGAGGTTGAAAATAAGGGTTGCTCAGAGTTTTTACTCATCAGCCTATTTTTTGTGTTCCTATATATATTTTTTTTTTTTCCAACAAAAGCAGATGCTGGCAACACTTTTTTTTTTTTT
>CM021729.1:64330790-64366765 GCA_011074415.1 Stictonetta naevosa | reverse complement strand
ACTTCCGGTATTCATGTTTATGTGTTTTGGGAGCCCAAATGAAATAATTTATAACTATCCATGTGTACTTTTTGACAAATAAGGAAGGCATTAAATGTGTAAAATCACACATAAAGTAGTAATACTAAGATTATATGGATGCAATAGTGGAAAAAAAAAAAAAAAAAAAAAAAAGCTTATACACTTAGAAGTCTTCTTTGGTCTGAAAAGTAATCTACCTTTTATATGCACAATGTACTTAATAACATTGGTTCAGTCTTTGCTAACTTCTAAACTGACAAAGAATCAAAATGGTTCACTGAAGAAGCAGCAGCAACAGATTTTTAGGACTGTCTTGGCAGGACAATAGAGGGAGAACAGCAGAGCAATAATTCATCATACAATTGCCACTGTTTAACCTGTTGGTTTTTCAAAGTCCACTTACCATTGAGCATGAGGTCTGGAAGGAATGAAACAATCATACATGATTTTCTCATGTAAGTCAGGAAATGCCTTTCCTTGACAATCAGTATCACAGACAGCAGGAACTCCAAGGGAATGAAAAAAATCAAATCACCTCCCTAGAGGTCATACTGGCAACATGGAAATTTCAGGCTTCTGGCTCACTGGTGACAGCACGTAACATTGCTTGCTACCTTCAAGGGATTTAACGGCATGCAGCTTTAGTGACAGAAGAGATATTGGGAGACGGATTTGGCCAAATATTTGTTTAAATATAAGCAGCAACAGAGTTCATTATAAAAAGATTTATTTTCCTAGGTGTTCCTAGTATGAGATTAAACAAGACAGATGCAGTCAACTCAGACATAAAGGTTTCAAAGTTGTTCTTTGAATTAGAAATTGGAAATGCTTAAGATGAATTATCTGCATTGATAGATCAAGTTTTTTGTTTCTTTGTTTTGTTTTGTTTTGTTTTTCATACAGGTTAATTCTTTTCTCCCTAGCATATGTTCAAGAAGATTTTATTGTCCATGGAAGTGAAGGGCAGAGAGTACAGCGTCCAGCTGAACATAGCTAAGGGAAATGAGATGCATAGTAAATGATGTGCATAATTCCCTGCACATTTATGCTAGTGACAGGAAATCTCAGGTGTGAAAGCATTCAACATCCCATCTGTTCTAAATGTGTCCCTTTCCTTTAGGGGGGAAATGGAAATGTAAAAAGGCCTTTAACTTTCAGTCCAACTCTACAGTGCCATTTTCATCATAAGATTTCTTTAAATTATGGAAATAGACAAGTATGTTATTTGGAGCCGTATGGAATTACAAAGAAAGAGAGTAAGAATAACTTAGGATCTAAATTGTTCCCTAGATAATGGTCAGTGCATTAAATACTGTGAAAATTTCTAGGAGAACTCAGAAGCAGTTCTTCTTGTAGAAAAGTGTACCTATGTGTATCTACATTACACAGTGGGAAAGGTTGGTGCTCATTACTTGGAAAAACTTGGCTTTAGAGCTCTGGACACTTATTCAATATCCTTCAGCATAAGACATCTGAGTCCAAGAAAGAGAAGAACACTTGGTGACAGAGACAGTTAGTTGCAACTGCTGTAGGCAACATAAGCATGCTTTTAACTCTTCACCTTTGAACTGAGAAGCCGGATTTTATCGAAGAAATAACCTTTTATAATAAGTGGATTGAATATCTCACTCATTTTTTCTCATAAATTCGGGCTCTAAACTAAAGATTCACAGCTGTTTCAGGTGCCATAAGAAGTTGCATAAATATGGCTTATTATGACTACCTTAATATTGAACAAAAAAAAAAAAAAAAAAAAAAAAAAAAACAGGAAGAAGAATGCATTGATTTCCAACACACACACACAAACACACATCTAAAATATTAGAATTTGTATTTGTCCTTTAGTCCTCCATACAAAATTAGACTTTAGTGGTAGTGTTTTTCTTATTCACCTTGGTTTAGAATTGGTATATTATTTACTTCAGAGTACTTAAATGTCTTTGCTTTTAGCAGGTTTTCTCTTTTGGCCAAAGGCTTGACTACAAAGAGATCTTTTGTGTTTAAGAGATAAGGCAATTATGTACTCCAAACCACTTCTAAATGAATTTTCACACATCAGGTGTGTTCATAGGATACTATGTTTTCCTTAAGGTGGAGTTTGCAAAGTACGTTGGAACAATTGTGTCACTGATTTTCACTGGTTTCCCCCAGTTCTAGGCATCCAAAAGAGCTAGGTCATACTCAAAGATATGTTATGAGTTGTATATTTCCCAGATTAAGTGAACAGCAATCAAAAGGATTTTAACAGCAATTTTATAATTGAGATTCTTCTGAATCTTGTATTGGGAATTTAGCTTCTGTTATAGGTTCTGGTCCAAGATCAAAACTAAATTCCTAGTGACAGTCTGCAGCCTAAACATCTCTCTGCAAATTTGCTTCTCCCAGGACTGAGAAATAATGAAAAATTTCAGAATAAACTATGTGAGAAAGATAACATTTCAAATGCACATCTACTCTTAATTTTTATCTCTCTGCTGAACATTGAAGACTAGACTAGAAGAATAGGAAATAAAAATACATATTAAAAGCCATAAAAGGCTTTAATTTGGTATTTTTAAATACATCTGCAAGAATCTGTCTGTTTCTGCCATTTAAAGTGCTTGGAGAAACCTTACTTTAAATTCTGTTAAAGGTGTGTTGCAATTGTTTCTACAGTTCTGTCTTGTGACGTTTTACTAGGTATTTTAGGGTTTTGGTAAAAGAGTGATGGAATGCCATTTAGTAGTTGTCTTTTTATGAAAAAAAATAGCAACAGTAGGTATATTATATATAAACACTCAGGAGAAAACTATCCATATTCAGAATTAAAGTTGTCATAAGTTAAATTTCAAGAATGAGAGGCAAACTTCTTTTAAGTACTAGAGATACAATTGTTTTGCAGTTTTTAGCTTGGCTCAAAGTCTGTCAGATCCAGGAAAAGATCCCATCTATCATACGCTGCAATACAGACTTTAAACATAAACATTCTCTTCTCTCCCATTTGTCTTATTCAACCCTATCCTGCACATGAATAAAGCAGGAGTCCTAGGAAACTAAAATATCTCATCAAGTAAGAAAAGGTTGTCTGCCAGGATGGATTAAAAATGACAAGCACATTTCATTCTAGGATTTGAGGTCCTTCTGAATAAAAGAAATCATGAACTCTAGCAAATTAACACCAGTAACTAATGCATTCCTTGTTCCTGACTGAGAAAACTTCCTCTTGGAGTTAAGGACTTTTTACCAGTCACCGTACCTGGATAACATTCACTATCAGCTATGAAATTATAGACATCACAGAATGTTCATCATGAGAATGTTGAAAAATAAGAGTGCATCACCTTTTCAAACTGTGCTGGCAAAGATAATAAAAGTGGTTTTATTAATTTGAACTTGAAGACCTCATTTATATATATATATATTTTGACTTCATGAACATATCTTTAAAAGATTTTAAATATCAGGCAGTGTTAGAAAGCTTTTTTTTTATTTTCTTTTTTTATTTTTTTTTTTTTTTTTTTTCAGAAACATCTGTATATTATTCTCCTAGGAAAAAATAACCACAAAACCCCAAACCCAAACCAAAACAAAATAATAAATACTTACGAAAATAATCTTATAAAAGGGATGAAATTAATCTGCAGAAGATAATCTGATAACAGAGATGAAATAAAGTGTTCCCTGTACATCTCTTTGACACTTCTTTTGCCTCTCCTAAGCCACTACTGTGGTGACTTCAAACTAAAAATTGGAATTTTGTTAAGTCAGTATTTATTTTCCAGTTAAAGAAATCAGCCAACAAATTTATATGCAGAAATCGGTGAAAAGGAAGAGTAGAGGCAATGTATTGGATGCAATCTATTAAGTCTCTATCCATGTCCTACAGAAATACAAAACTGTGTTCTTAGAGTTTACTAATATTGCTCACATGCATAAGTATGTCTGTTTAAAGTAGTAATGTTACATTGGATGTTGTATTGGTTTTGGCAGTTAGTTCCCTTCATAGCAGCTGCTACGGTGAAATGTTTGGGACTTAAGAGGAAAATAATGTTGATAAGACACTGATGTATGAATTGTTGCAGAGCAGTGCTTATAGTGAAGCAAAGACTTTCCAGCTTCTCGCTCTGTCCTGCCAGTGAGCTGGGGGTGCAGCAGGAGCTGGGAGGGGACAGAATCAGGACAGCTGACCCCAACTGGCCAAAGTGATGCCCCATGCCATATGGCATAATGATCAGTCATAAGACTGGAGGGAAAAGAAGGAAGAAGAGAAGGGATTATTTTCCCGATAAACTATTAAGCATGAGGACCCCTGTTTTCCTTGACGTGGCCTGTCAGTGAGAAGTAGTGAATGAATTCCTTGTTTGCTTTACTTGTATACATAACTTTTGCTTTACCTAGCAAACTGTCTTTATCTGGACCACAATTTTTCTCACTTTTACCATTCAAATTATCCATTCTATGTCTGAGTGAGTGGTTGGGTTGCCTCAGCTCTCCATGAATGTTAGCCCACAGATGATGTCTTTTCTATTTTCCCACAGCCCAACACACTGAATAATTCTATGAGCATCTGACAAAATCTTCATATATGTAATTTTGTGTTTCTTTTATGGTTAATACTCCTAACATTGCATTTTATTACCTACCAGTTCTAAAAGTGCTTCCTTGACTCTCTGTTCCATTTTTTTTTGCTTGTTTTGTTTTAATTTTTTTGTTGTTGATTTAAGTCTCCCCAAGAAATACCATCTCTCAGACTCTCATGTTTCTTCTGAAAACATAACGAATGAATATTTTGTGATTTGGAGCAATTACGTAGCAGCATGCATTACTTTAATAGACACATTGCTTTAAACTAAGACTCCACCATCTGTTCTGCCCTTTAATTACAAACACAGATATTACATAATTCAGAATTATATGTTATTTAAATATGATTTAAATCCATGTTTGTTCCCTTGTACAACAAATAAAATGTGCGCCTGGTAAATTTCTTCCTTGTTTTTCAAAATCAAGGAAGGATTGATTTTGGATAATATAACCAATTTTTTCATAGTTATGCAAATTCACCTTTAGAGAGTTTCTTGACCTGTTATTTTTGAAAACACCTATGCTAAAAGTACAAGTTTCCCAAGAGTGTGCTCTGTTTTTTATTTAAATAGAGAAAAACATGCTGAGGGTCATAAATTTTAAGGACTCTATGAGCTAGAAGGCAGGCTGGTAAAACTTCCTTGTTGTGACTATAAATCTTCAAAAGACAAAGAGAGAAGGGGAAGCGGAGAACAGACAAAACTACTTGCTGACTTTGAATTAAATCTTTTCTAAAGGTAGCTGCACACCTTCGAATGTGTGCAGAAAATGTAGGAGATATGGTCATCTGGGAGAAGAAGGAGTAGTATATTGTCCTTCTTGTAAGCATAGAGATCAAAGGAGAGGGTTGGGTGCTCTACAGGCTGCCATGTTCCAGCTCTCCCCTTCCAACAGCAAATAAGTAACAGGTCATTGCAAAGTCACACAGTAAGAACTCAGATCTTCCTGAAGAATCTGAGCACCAGTATTTCCCTCACAGTGTACCACTCCACTTCATTTATGATGTCTAAACTCCTGTGACTACTGACGTGTACAAGAAATTTTTATTCTCCTGTGATTTATTTTCCTTGTGATTTTCATTAATATTAAAATTCAAATTAGTTAAGCAGCCCCTCTATGATCAGTTATGTCTGGAAGTGGGATTCTCAAAGGAATATTCCTTATCCTTCCAGAGAATTTATGTGCCCCATCACTTTTGCAATATAATCATTTTATCTTCTATACGAGTGTCAGTTATCCTTAGTATAAATATGTGTTAGCCTTTACATTTTGGTACATTGGAAGAGTATTTACATTGCTCACCACCATTTTTTTAAATGCACACATCATTTTTAAAAACTTAGAAGATTTTAATGACATGAACTGTGAAATAGTAATCACAAAGCTCAAAATTGTTTAAAATAGAAAAAAAAAAAAAAAAGAAAGCTATTATATTCTGCATGATGTGTTCATCATAAAAGGTATACATAGGTAAGTATAAAAATGAATAAATAAAAATACATAGTTATGCACACAAGCATACACAGTTAAGCACACAACGTATAACACACACCCTTCTGGAGCACATAACTTCTAGAGCACATAAACATTCTTCTATGTTCGAAGAAGTTTATTATGAGAAAACATAAAAGAGCAACATGGGAAGATAACACATGGCAAATCATTATTAGTTCCTTCATTAGCCCCAAAGCGGTAGTGACTATAATGAATACTGCTTTGAATATTTTCCCATACTTGTATTCTGTCCAAGAATGTTACTACAGTACTATCAAATACTACTGTGGAAACTGGGTGAAATATCTAAAGAGGGTTAGGAGTTCAGTGGCCAGTCCTGAGCAAGCACAGTCAACAGGGTCCTAAGTAGCTGAATCTTCAGCAATACCTGTGCATTGCTGAGCCAGAGCTTGAAAATACAAGTCTTTAATGTTCATGCATAAATTAGCAAATACCAGAGATGTTAGCTTCCATGGGAGGGAACCAGATATATGTACAATTAACTCAGGCTTTGAACATTACTTCTTTCTAGAGCTGCATAGTCTCTTTCAGGCTGGTTGGGGATAAAGAGGTGTTGCAATTCAAACAAGTCTCTTTCAAGGATAATTAGCCTCACAAATAAATCCATATTAATTTTAGTCAGTTAGGAGGATGACAGAGCTTAGGGATACAGAGGCTTTCAACACAGTGCAGTTTTGTAAGGATTTAGCATGTGCTTTCACAACAATCAGCATTTAGCCATTAGAATTAAACTGGGAAAATAGCTGACCATTTTTTTCCTGTTCAGACCAAAAAGCTTGGAATTCTTCAAAGAGTGTTAAACTAACCTGGAAAAAAAAAAAAAAAAAAAATCGTGATTCTCACATTTTAGTAATAAGATTATTTTATCAATGACAAATGGTCTGAGAGAAGTGTGGCAACCCATTTTTTGACTGGAAGTTCAAGACTGCATTTCCTTTCTTTGGGGCCTTGTATGCAATGTTGTCTAAACCTAGAGCAATACTTGGATCTGTAGAAAAGGGACCTGTGACTCTGGAAGGATTAAATAAAACTTTCTTTTCCCCCTCTTCCACAGAAAAGATCCATGTTTTAGAGCATTTTTATCCAGCTGTGGTTGCTATAATGTGTTGTAAGAACAGTAAGAAATAGTTTAACTGCTGTTGCTGTAAGAATTTTGCTCTGTTCAAAATTGAGTGTTTTTACTGAAGAGATTTGAAACCTTCTGCCACTTAGTATTCTAAAATTCCAGTGTCTTCATTCAGATGTCTCTTAAGAAGGAATTAAGGAGATAAAGATATATCAGGAACATGGTTAAATTAATGTCCAGGCAGGGAATATAATAGAGTAAAAATAAAGAGCTTAAATAAAAAACAAATAATGAAAGAAACAAATACGGCAAAAAAGAACATCCTTAAGCTCCTATTATCAGAGGATTTTTATTAATGAAAAAAATATATATTTTTTTATTATTTCTTTTCAGCTAATCTAAAGATGTTATCAATTCCTTTTACTGCACTATTATGTTAAAGTGAATTTATCAAAGTCAAGGATTAGAACATTTCAGAGTCAAACTAAAGATTTTCACTGAGACAGTTTTGCAAAGTTGAACACAATAAGGCGACAGATAGATTTGGAATTGTTGATAAATACATATACTGCAGTAGTGCTAATACTTGAAAACAGTACTAGTAAAACGCAGTCCCGGGTATTCCTCAAAGTTTTGTTTTGTTTTGTTTTGTTGTTGTTGTTTTTTTTCCAATGACTCCTAACTTTCTTTTATATTCTAACTTTATTTGTTCCCTCCCTGGGGTGATGTTTAGCATGATTTGGGTGAAGAGCTAAGTACTATAGTCATGTATGTTTAGCATGTACTTCATTAAGTTCATTATCATATTCAGAGGTGTTAACTTCTGTGTTAATATTCATTTTACACATAATGAAGCAAAAGGTTTCAACCAGGCCCTCAAGATTCTGTTCTCCTGCCAAAACAGGGCTGTCCCACTAACACAAGACTCCCTCCTTCAGCAACTCTCTCATACACAGTTTGAAGACCTCCATTTACAAAGTTTGTATAAGAGATAAACAAGAACAGCTCAATTTTCCTTTGCCCAAGGCTGTTGCTTATCAGCAATGCTAACAAGCCTCCACACTGCACTTTAAACAATGTTTCTGATATTTTATCCACGGGGAAGAAGAGGGATGAATAATCCAAAGTGAAGATACAAAATACAGAATTAACATGCACTTAAGAAACTAGGAATTTAGATTAATCTGTATGACACACATATGTAAAGCACATTTAGTGTATTTATTCAGATCACTTAGTTGCCTATTGAGTAACAATGGCGAAGTTTCTGTGACATGTTTAGCAATAGGAATCATACATGGTATTTTAAGAAAAAGCATTCTTCCTAACACAAAGACTAGTATAAAATTCAGTGTATGTTCAATTCATAAAATCGAAGCCGAATAGAATATCTGATTATTTGCCCATTTTCTTCAAAATAAAATTTGCAGATGATTTTCTGTCCTGTAAATTAGCCATTCTCAGAATTAAATAGAGAATGGAACATATGACAAAATGGCTAAAGCAATCCAGAGAATGGAAGGATGGATGTAGAAAGAGGCTGATGACTAATCTCATATGCCTAATTTTTCCCCTCCTTATTTTGGCATAGTTGTTTTAGGTTGCCTTATCAATACAGGCAAAAACATCTAATATGTTTAAGTAGATATCATAAAAAAGTAATTGCACATAAGAATACATGTTCAGCTTGATTGGGAGTCTGCTTCTGCAAATGTAATTCTAAAAGTGAATTTCTTCAGACACTAGACAAATTTTGATGTAAACAGCTGAGATGTAACTAATGAAAACAGACCTCTAAATAACGTAAAATACATATCAGAATGGACATTGGTATTCATCTGCCACAGATGTAATAGAACTTACTACTGGTACATACAAGGTAGTATGAGAAATGCATTGTCTACCTCTGTAGCGTAAAGCTTTCCAGCAGCAAGAACACACATTGAAATCTTTCATAATCTTTCGTTTCCTTGGACTTTAGACTTTCATGCTTGTTTCTCGATATAACAGAAATTAAATAAATATTGAAGCCCTGTTTTAACTCTGCCAGAAAATTTACAGGCACCCTTAGTATATTTCAGATTCAGAAGGTGCTTTTTTGACTTGAGGGGGTTTAGGAGCCCAAAGGGAAGGTGCTTTCCTCTGAGTGTTATACCCACATAACTCAATAACTGATAGAGACCCAGTTAGTGGCACATGTGATTTGGTTGGTGACTTCAGGGTGCAAGCACAGTTGTTGTTTTTTTTTTTTTTGTTTTGTGTTGTTTTTTTTTTAAGCATGCACACCTTTTACCTTTTCCAAAATGCATTTCAGGCCTAACAAACTTTCCTAACAAAAGTACTGTCAAAACACAGCATGGTGTTGCAAATCAGCACTTTTGGTAGAGGCTGTTTCATTACAAAATCTCAAAGTAATGCTCATAAACAACCCTGTAATTGTTCACAGCATGTCAATGAGGAAAGGCTTTGATAATTTTATTTTGGCAGCAAACAATAGTGAGGAATTAAGTTCATAAAACTTGACTTAATTGTGGATAAAACCCTGGCATACAATTCTGCTACATTTCAGAAGCCAATTAAAGTGTTTACAGATTAGTCAACATCTATCCATCCAATTCACATAATCAGTATGCAGACAGAAATGGGAATGCTAAATAGAAATAAACAAATGCCTGTAATTTATAGTTGTAGAAAGTTGTCAGCTGCTTCTCTCAGCTTAGTGGTCTGTCAGAATTTCTTTTCTAAACTATCAAATTCAAGGAAGTTTACATATTGCCTTAGAATTTGTCTAGTCATATGTTTCTGTAAACATTATAGCATTCCAAAGACAGAAATGTCATGAGATAAAACAAAGACTTTCTCACCCATAGACAATGACCTTCTTGATCCATATTTGCAATTCAAAGTGGACATTTTTAAAACCTTTTTTAAGTTTTTGAAGTGATCTGATAAAAATCCTGTTTGCCTGATCAATAACAAACCACATTTGAAAGGTCAGTTAGACCTTTTTCTTCATAACAGAAAAGCAACAGCTTATTCACTGAACTTTAACGTCCAGAAAAATAAAATCACAAATAGGATAGATCTTGTAGGGAGAATACACGTATTTTGTCATTTAAATGTAGTATTTGCTGGCACTAGATAAATTCTTGAAGATTTTACATAGTTCTTAAAGGGATTTTTATTTCTTTTTTTTTTTAGTTTATTCAAATAAACCATATTGTAACATTTGTAATTTATCATTAATTAAATTTAAAATTATAAATTTTACCTGAAATGGTTTTAATTTTATGAAGTGTAAAAAAATCTACTTTGAGCATTAATTGGCTTATAGTTTTAAGAGGAATATCATCCTTTAATTTCATGACAGAAGGCAATTACTAATGGAAATTTTCTCTAATGATTGTATCAGGATGCCAGATTTTCACTCCAGGAGTCAGAACATCACTATAGCAGAATACGCCTGGAGTATCTGATTATGGTCCTGGGACTGTATATTGTGCAAATTAAATTATCGCAAAATGACATAAAATAAAATAAATAAAATAAAATTAATTTTCAGGCTTTGTTTTTATAAAGATAAAAGTTATTCGGCCCTAAGAATATCTTGTAATAAACACATTGTAAGGATTCAAAAAATGATTTAGCTTACATTGTAACTTTGTATTAAAAAGCCCACACTCTTATACCATATGCTGCTGTTTGTGGGAAATGAATAAATAAATAAATAAATAAATAGAGTTACTAATAACAGAAGGAAACTGCACAGAAAATCAAAACAACAGCTGTTTATCAAGGTTTTTCTTTGTGGAAGAGAGTGAACACTCCACAGATTAATTTCTAAACAAAACTAAGAGGACATCTTTTTATGAATACAGATTTCCAGGGGAGTAACAGCCCCATACTTAGAAACATGACAATTTCATCTTCTCTAAATAAAGACCTCACCTACATGGAATAGAGGTCATGGGGTGTCTGGGGTGCCCTCTCATCCCGCTTCAGCCAACACTCAGATCTAACATCAATAACAGAAGGAGTTGTTAGCTCTTCTTGTTCACTGCAAGGGAAAATTCACACTTCCCTAGAGCTGGAAAGGGGCAGACTGTACTTGTACATCTAGAGAGAAACAGCAGACTGGAAGGTTTGCAGGAACCCAGGAGTTGAATTTTGCCCCAGCTATGACAGAAATCCAGCTGTCTCCTCTACAGTCACCTGCTTTGTTGATCCACCTTGAGTCCAACAGAAAACTGGTTTCTGCTTGAAAGTAAAGATGAGGAGTAGGTTGGAGAGCTAAAGGAATGGCACCCAGCTTCCAAACAGCCATCTCACACAGCCCATTATATTTATCTTGCTACATCCACATTTCAGTTCTCTATTTCCTAAAGTCATGGTGATTTTTCGTGCATTTTTGTTCTTAGATCTTCTGGGCAGAAACTCCATTTTACTCTGATACCACAGTGTCTTACCTACAGCATCTGGTTCCTGCCTGGGCCTATTTGTGCTCCTGTGAAAAGAAAAGCAGTGGAGAACAGATGATGGTTTTGCAGGTCTTAATAAACAGCATTTGCAGACTGTCTGGATTGAACTTCTCTTGGCATACCTAGGAACCCTGTAGGGACTTTGTAATTTGTTTCTCCTGACTAACTGGTGCAGGTGCAGCTTGTTACCTTCATCCTGGATATTGAGAAGACAAGTAGGCTTGCTTCAGCAGAAAGAAGCAGTAGAAAGAGAAACAAGGAAGGAAATGCTGGTAGTTTACAAAGTATAATAATTTAAAGGGGTCAATATATGGATTTGTGCACATAAATGAAGCAGTAGCCACCTCTCAAATTGCTCCTTAGGAGGAATAACACAATAGGATGATCACAAAAAGCGTAGACCTAGAGGGTATTTGTCTTCAATTTGACTGTAACTTACAATTTAGGAAAAGAAGGTACTAAAATGCTATATGTACTGACATGGTTCTAACCTTAAATAATAGCAAACAAGAAGATCAAAAGAAAACCTCTGAACTGATGATAAGGAAGTAATATTGAGCTAAATGTGACTATTTAAAATAAAAATAGAAGATAGATAATTCACAAGTTCAGTGTACTGTGAGTACTTTGAATGTAAAGTAACCTTTGAATCAGATTTACTTTTTTTTTTTTTTTTTTCCTTGCTCTTAACACATTCTTAGTCTTTTTATATCAAAGAGAAAAACAAAGCCACAAAAATTTAAAAAGCTTTGAAACATTTTATCAGGACCACCGTATAGTGTCAATATATTTGACAGAAATATACTCTGCCCTCTACTCTGCCCTCGAATATCGTGTCCAGTTCCGGGCCCCTCAGTTCAAGGACAGGGAAATGCTTGAGAGAGTCCAGTGAAGAGCCACAAGGTTGATTAAGAGAATCTCCCTTATGAGGAAAGGTTGAGACAGCTGGGTCTCTTTAGCTTGGAGAAGAGGAGACTGAGGGGTGACATTATTAATGTTTACAAATATGTAAAGGGTAAGTGTCAGGAGGACAGAGCCAGGCTCTTCTTGGTGGCATCTAATGATAGGACAAGGGGCAATGTGTGCAAGCTGCAATACAGGAGGTTCTGCTTAAATATGAGACAAAACATTTTCATGGCGAGGGTAACAGAACACTGGAACAGGCTGCCCAGAGGGGTTGTGGAGTCTCCTTCTCTGGGGACATTCAAAACCCACCTGGACATGTTCCTGTGTGACCTGATCTAGGTGTTCCTACTCTGGCAAGGGGATTGTACTAGATGATCTTTCCAGGTCCCTTCCAAACGCTAACATTCTGTCATTCTGTGATTCTGTGAAATAGAGGAGAACTGGGTAACAAATTGCCACGTCTCAAGGAAAAAGAAGCACCTGGTGTTTGTAAAAATTGCTCATGAATTCAAAGAAACCTTTACAGATAAAATGACTTGATATATCTGCATGTCTTGTAAACAGTAACACAGAAGCAAAAACTCTGAAAACTAAATCATATGTCTTTTTGTTTTTCTATATTAAAGGGGGAAAAAGTCATTAATATCTTATGGTAGAAAAAAATAGTATTGTCATAAAGAAAAATTAATTTCTAAGATAATTTTTATATTTATTAATACTTTAAAATTACTTTCAGACTAATCTCTAAAAGTTACTCTGGATCTACAGATAACTTGTAAATTAATCATTTTTTTTCCAGGAAAATGGGGAAGTTTTTTCTTCAGTCTGTAGAAGATTAAAGTCTGCCATGTGCCAGAATTCAGTTTTGGTTACATGAAATTCTAAATTCTGAAGTTATTCCCTGTGAGTTTTTCATTTAAAATAATATTTTTTCACTTAATATATTCTACCAAAAATATTTTATTAAAAAGTTACTAGTAAACATTTCACAGAAAGTAAGCAAATCAGTATTTCCTTCCAAGTATTCAAGTTAAGAATGGTTCTGGTAAGCATACAATTACAAACACTATGATACTTTTCCTATCCTAAAGTAATTGTGAATCAAGGAAAAATATTGCTATTTTTAATTGTCAAACATCATACTACCACACATGCCAACACATACTACCACATATTACTACTTTATATCTTAAACTTTCTATACATACACACAAAAGTAACTCATCATTATAGTACATTGTCTGTATTTTTTGGTCATGATTAATCATTGATTGACTATCACTGATGAAAATAGAAATAGCCTTCTGCTGCTAAGTACCAGAAATATGTTTCATAAGCTGTGTTACATGTGTACAGTCAGTATAAAAATAACCAAGACATTGTGTAGTGAAATGTCGTTATTGCTCGGATTTGTATTTTGTTATTGCTTAAATGGCTATGGTAGGAAGTTGTTATACCTATATAAATCACCACCAGAAGCAGAAATGTTGCAAAAGCTTTAGGTATAACTAAGGTGGAAGAAAAAAGTACTTTTAGAATGGGAAATAAAAAAATAGATTTTATGCTAATGTGTCATAGTTCATTTTTGGAAGACATCAAAACATTCTTTACTGTTGTTTATTGGTTGCAATAAGCTGAAAAACATTGTTTATAAGACAGTTTTTATTTATAATTTACTATAAGATATACATTTCAGGCAAAAACGTAGAATAGCATGGTAAAATAATAGCTTTTCAGGGGGTTTAAGCTACCTTGTTTCAAATGTTGCTTAACATATATACTTTATTCATAACTGACACTACCATCTCCTCGTGGCAATCTTCTGATGTAGTAGTTCTGCCAACTATTAGCAGGATGAGAGGGTTAGATCCCACGAAATGCATGCAAAAGTGGTTTTATTGTGTGCACGTTGTGGTAGCTATGGGCTCATTGGATGTCTTTCTTTCCTGTTCACCACCCACAGGCATCTTCAAGGAAAGGAACTGATCACACAGTGTTCCATAAAAACAGAAAAAGAAAGAAAGAAAGAAAGAAAGCAAGAAAGAAAGAAAGCAAGAAAGAAAGCAAGAAAGCAAGAAAGCAAGAAAGCAAGAAAGCAAGAAAGCAAGAAAGAAAGAAAAGAAAGCAAGCAAGCAAGCAAGCAAGAAAGAAAGAAAGAAAGAAAGAAAGAAAGAAAGACAAAGAAGGACAAAGAAAAAGAAAGACAAAGAAAAAGAAAGAAAGAAAGAAAGAAAAAGCTATCATTAAGTCATAAGACTTTACTAGGCAATTTTAACCCTTCCCCAGACTGAATTAGTGCAAGAAAAGTTTATTTTGACTGGTGAGGTAGAAAGCTAAAAGAGGTAAAAGACGTGATACCTTAAAGACTATACAAAAATTACAGGACTCTTCCGTGCTATCCACATTTTTCTTTGCACTCAATGCTGTTCTAGATTCTACACTAACTATTGCTAATGCAGATCCCAACTCAATTTTTAATTCTCCAATGTGAAGAATGACTTCCAATGAATGGAAGAAT
The DNA here is from genome assembly GCA_011074415.1 of Stictonetta naevosa. Lineage (NCBI taxonomy): Eukaryota > Metazoa > Chordata > Aves > Anseriformes > Anatidae > Stictonetta > Stictonetta naevosa. The sequence goes on along the minus strand of CM021729.1, from coordinate 64,351,698 downwards.
TAAACTGAAAATACATATTCTAGGCTGTAATTTTCTTATAGAAAAAGAACATCTTTTTGTCATGTCTGTTCATCACTTGCCAGATCTTCAGGCACATGTATGTATACTTATGAATATTATTAAACACAGCTGGAAAGAAAAAAATACTTTACAGATATCCACTTTGTCTCTGGAGATAAAATAAGACTTCCCATTCATCTTTCATTAAAAGTGTTATTCTTTCTGTTAGTATTAATTGTTCTGATTGGAATCTACTGGAGGAATCATAATTTATGAACTGTTGTCACTTTGTGTTTCATTCTAACATTTGTGGCCTGTCCTGTCTTTTTCTTCATAGGTAGCTCACACGTGACACACAGCAATAGCTTCGTTTACTCCATTATACTCATTCACATATTTTCATCTTAAAGCCTATTTTTCCAACAATTTGGGTACAAATATGAAATTATATTCTTAATTTGATATTGAATTAATCTGCTTGCACATTAGAGTGTATTGGTGGAGATCTATGTCAACAGATTTTACTCTCACATGAGTTCAAATTAATTTGCTGATGTTACAGAAGTTTTATTGATATAGTTTTATTAATAAATACATATAGTATTTATTAGCAGTTATCTTAGGAAGGGATATGAAAATAATATAATATTATTACTCTGTTATTTCAGATGCTTAGTACAAGTTAAATCTGATGAGGAATGAAATGATTATATAGGCTAAACAGCTGAAGGTTTTATGTTACTTAAAAAATGTGTGGATCAAGATGTTCATAATGAAGTTGAAGTAATTTGAGGCCTACTTTTCTGAAGGATTGTTCCTTGTAATCCCTCTTGGTTGAGTACAACTATACACTACACATACAGAGGCAAACAGAGATTGAGTATGACTACACACTAAATATACAAACCTGGAATTCTGTGATGGGGAACAGAAGAAACCCCACAAAAAAAAAAACAGCGAAACAGAAAGAAAAGAAAAAGCGGAAAAAGTTAGAGACTTGCTGCTCCACCTGGACTGTCACAAATTCACAGGGCCAGATGGGATCCACCTGAGCATGTTGATGGAGTTGGTGGATGTGACTGATGGACTGCTTTTCATCATGTATCATGTATCATGTATCAGTGGTCATGGTCATCCAGAGAGGTCCCAGCTGACTGGAGACTTGTGAATGTGACACCCATCTATAAGTAGGGTCATAAGGAGGACCTGGGGACCTACAGGCCTATCACCTGACCTCGGTGCCAGGAAAGGTGATAGAACAGGTCATCTTGAATGCAATTACACCACATGTGCAGGACAACCTGGGGATCAGGCCCAGTCAGCACAGGTTCATGAAAGGCAAGTCCTGCCTTACCAACCTCATCTCTGGATATCAAGAAGGTGTTCTTCACTGAGGGTTGTCACGCACTGGAACAGGCTCCCCAGGAAAGTAGTCACAGCACCAAGCCCGTTGGAGTTTAAGAAGTGTTTGGACTGTGCATTTAGTCATATGGTCTGAATTTTTGGGTAGACTGATGTGGTGCCAGGAGTTGGACTCAATGATCCTTATGGGCCCCTTCCAACTCAGGATATTCTGTGATTCTATGACTCTATGATTCTTTATAGGACCAGATGACCCGTCTGGTGGATGATGGAAAGGCTGTTTTTGTAGTCTACCTAGACTTCAGCAAAGCCTTTGACACAGTCTCCCACAATACTCTCCTGGAGAAGCTTGCACAGGTACACTCTTTGCTGGGTTAAAAACTGGCTGGATGGCTGGGCCCAGAGAGTGGTGGTGAATGGAGAGAAATTCAGCTCTCAACTGGTCACCAGTGGTGTTCCCCAGGGGTCAGTGCTGGGGCCCTTCCTCTTTAAGATCTTTACTGATGATTTGGAGGACAGAATTGAGTGCACCCTCAGGAATTTTGCAGATGACACCAAGCTGGGGGGAAGTGTCGATCTGCTGGAGGGTAGGAAGGCCCTGCAAAGGGACCTGGAGAGGTTGGATCAATGGGCTGAGGCCAATGGGATGAGGTTCAACAAGGCTAAGTGCCGGGTCCAGCACCTTGGTCAAAACAACCCCATGCAATTCTACAGGGTTGGGGCAGAGTGGCTGCAAAGATGTGAAGAAGAAAAGGATCTGAGGGTGCTGGTTGATGCTCACCGGAACATAAGGTGGCAGTGTGCCCTGGTGGCCAAGAAGGCCAATGACATCCTGGCTTGTACCAGGAATAGTGCAGCGGGACCAGGGAGGTGATCATCCCCCTGCACTCAGCTCTGGTGAGGCTGCACCTCGAGTCCTGTGTTTTGGGTCCCTCACTACAAGAAGGACATCGAGGCCCTTGGGTATGTCCAGAGAACGGCTATGAAGTTGGTGAAGGGTCTGGAACACAAGTCCTGTGAGGAGTGACTGAAGAGACTGGAGTTGTATAGTCTGGAAAAGAGAAGGCTCAGAGGAGGACTTATTGCTCTCTACAGGTAACTGAAAGGAAGCTGTGGGGAGCTGGAAGTTGGCCTCTTCTTGCAGGTAACCAGTGATAGGACTAGAGGGAATGGCCTCAAGTTGTGCCAAGGGGAGGTTTAGATTGAAAATTAGGAGAAATTTTTCTCAGAAAGTGTAGTCAGGCATTGGAACGGGTTGTCCAGGGAAGTAATGACATTACCATCCACTGGCTGTTTAACAAAAGGTTTGACGTTGTGCTTATGCACATGGTTAGCGGGTGACATTAGTATTAGGTAGATGGTTGGACCAGATGATTTAGGAGGTCTTTTCCAACCTTAATGATTCTATGATTCTGTGATTCTAGATATCAACTAGTAGGTAGCACCTTATATTCCAGCTAGCTGGAAGTCATACTGGTGCTGAAGACATAGAAACATAGAAACAGTATTTGCATAGAAACATAGAATCATTGAGGTTGGAAAAGACCTTTGAGGTCCCCTGGTCCAACCATCAACCTACTACCAATGTCACCCAAGTGCTGCCAATAAGACAAACAGGTCTTGAACAGAAGCTACACAACCATAGCAAGCATTGTAATGATATGGACTCCACAAGTCATATGAGAAGTTGACACATCCCCATTTTGGGCAAGATCTGTTTGCATCTACTCAAAAAAAGTGCGCTTACACATACCTGTAATATATTACCAACTTTTCCATTATAACTCTACTAATATCTCCTAAATATCTCCCCCCTCAGCAGGTATCTTCTATCACAGTCTTCTTCATGTAATCTGTGAGAGTCTATGTGGGCTGAAGTCAAGACAAAGAAGTAAAAAACTATGCCATCTCTTGTTTTCAATGGCTGGAAGTTTCATTTGGTTTGCTGAAATTTCTTCACCACAAGTGTATCTATTTTTTTTTTTTTATTGTTATTACTATTGCTATTCACAAAATGAAGTGATTCTGAGAACAAATTAGGAGAAAATTCAACCTTTCTGTTCATATGCAAAATTACTTAATTTCAGTGAAAAACGCAAATTCTCCATGCCTGGAGCACGTATTGAAACTGGTCTCTGAAATACATCTCAATAATCCTGACCCCCTCTCAGCCACCAGTTCACTCCCACTTCATCCAATTTTTTTTGTTGATTGAAGACAGTAATTATTCAGTAAAAATATACTGTCTTACAGCCAAACTCTCATATAATCCAAAATTAGAGTCAGTTAGTGGAAGCTGAATATTTCCTGCTATAGATTTCCTCTTTGGGGAGTTACGGAGTTTAGGAAACACATTATACAAACATACAGTTCCTATATGAACACAGAAGCTACATGATAAAGTTGAGTCAGAGAAAAACAGGCACAGATTCTTCCAGCAAGGATTTAGGAAAATCTTGAGAGAATGAGAAGGAAAGCACTTGGCTGTCAAACCATGAAGCATAAGTATGCAGACTAAATTTGGTTAGCCTAATGAGCATATTTAAGCTTGCTCTCTGGAAAATAAATAAATAAATAAATAAATAAAGGATGCAGTGACTGTCAGATTTGATAAGCAGATCAGCAGAAATTGCAAAACACTCATCTCTCTCTTGAAATCCTATTCCACAGTTCCAAGTGCCTGTTGTAGGTACTCTTTAGGTATATATTAAGTACAACCCTATAACACGACATAGATGAGTATAAGGACTAAATTACAATAGTGTAGCTATCTTTGGTCTTCTTCAAATTATGACTGCTTTTTAGCACAACTCAAAGAGCATCTTTTTTTTTTTTTTTTTTTTTTTTTTAACATTTTCTGCATGTAATCAGTTTTGTTATTTCATCTAATGGTTGCTTATATTTCATTTGTGCTTCTGCAGATATGCAAGCTACAATATGCTAGGTACTTTATAGAATGATGAGAAAGTAAAATAATAGCATATTCCTTATCTCAACAAGCTTGCACTCTAAATTTATGACAACATACAAAAGATTGAAAAACAAACCAGGGGTGTGATATGAAGGACAAAAAGACAATGAAATAACTCTTAGGGAAGGACCTGAAGCAGAACACATTAATTTTGTTTATTCTGCTAAAATCACAAACATCATTTCAACACACTAACATTATAATATCTTGTGGTCATGAGTAGATTCAGTGTTTCACAATGTTTTGGCTAACAACAGATAGCAGACAATTAATTTTATTGTCTAATATAACTTAATTCAACAACAAAAATATACTCAGAATAATAGATCAGAACTGGTGTCAAATGCAGAGAAACGTTCTGATAAATATTCTGCCCTGAAGTAAAATAACGTCAGTACTGCATTACTTCTCCTTTTTTATGAGTTATGGATCAGTGACTGTTTTGTACTGCTGTAAATGGATTTTTTAATTTATTTTATTATCAGAAATCACTTTTCTTTCCAAGTGATGTAATCAGAGAGAAGAAAAAAGGAATTAATAAGTTGGAAAAAAAAAAAAAAAGAAAGAAAAAAAAAACGAAAGTAATATTAGGGAAGATCATTTAAATTTAAATTCTAAGCTGATGTTATATACCAAAAATAGTGATTAGGAGATTAGGAAGAAGAAAAGGATGAGACAAAGTTTTAAGGTAAAGTTAGGTTGAGTGTAGTTAATTTTCACAGATGTTATGAAAATAAATATCTGAAAAATTGTCATTGCTGATTTTATGATCTGATTTTATTTTTCATCTGAAGGCCATCCTTTGTATGGAATATCGTGTAGACATTGGTATACAATAAGACCTGTAGTTTTATTGTGATACGTCTGCCTTTCAAAAGGTATCTTAAGAGTGTATGCTTTGAAGGGGGGAGTACAAATCGGAAAAGAATGCTTGATCTAGCCAGAAATCCAAGTAATAAAATGGTATTTGCAAAAATTCAAAGCAATCTCATATGACAGAAAATAATAGTAAGATAAACGTTGTCTGTTTGTACTTCTTTGGTATTTCCATGGAGGAAATGGTACTTCATTCAAAAACATTTAGTGAAATCTATAGTACTGTTGTTTGGGGAAAGTCCAAGGACAGTGTCCTTGCATAATTATGCTTACTGCAGTGGTCTGCTTTTCCACCCTTAATATGAATTGTACAGTAGCCCATCTTTAATGGGAGAGGTAGCTAGTTTATAGGTTGGTGCAAGGTATAAGCTCTTAGAAATAGCAAACATGGCTTTGAACTTACAAGCCTGGGTATAGAGATTCAGATGTTGATCTTCCATCAGGCTGAAATGTCTTCTGCCTGGTAAGTTTATAAGAAGTTACAAATACAACTTCATTCTTCATACATTCACAAATGATGGAATCACCACTCTAAGTCCTGTGGCAATAAAAGTTTTCTAGTACTTAATGTGTCCTTACTAAGGAGAGCTGGGAAATATCCAAGTGATGTAGTTAAGGCTTTGTGCATTTGAGATGGCGAGAGTTATCTGAGGGTATAAACCCAAACTAAATTTTATTTTAAATTTACTTCTATTATTCTTATAAGCACTTTGTTGTTGATGATGGAGAGACTAGCATTATTAATTTATATTTCATACAGTTCTTATTTACTTTATCATGTTCACCTGTTGCTTCTGTATGAAGACATCTGGACAGACATATTTTCAAATGAGGGATTCTGACAGTGGCTTCTTTATAGTCAGAGGTTTAAATAATATGTAACTGAGTGCTAACATCTAAGATTTTTTATTATTATTTAGGTGGTAGAATTATTTAAAATCCAAACTTTGCAAAACACTGATTATAAAACTGATACAAATGGGAGTGCTGAAGTGCTTAAGTTAAGCATGTGTGTAAGCACTCTGGCAGATTGCACTCTAATCAAGAAAACAGTGAAAAGCACCATCTGTTCAATGACATTTCACAAGACATTGAAAAAATTCTAAAGTCTAATCTTCAGTGCAGATGAAAAAGAGATCTGTCCAGAGCAACAAGCTATCACAAAATTAATTTACAAACAGAAACAAGCAATTTCTCCACTGCACTAGGCTTTTGAGCTTCCTTACATTAATTTTGTAGATTATAAGGAAAATAAGTTATAATGCATCCCTGCTGCAGGCAGAAAGTTCAGTGAGGATGAGAAAGAAGTGCAATTTTGTTTTTCTCATTCTGTGTTAATAGTGGTTAAAGAAATCAAATATCTCATTTTATGTCTAATTTATGAGAGCCAGTCATTATCACTCTGGCTATAGTGAGAATGACATCACTGTAAATGGCTGTTTTTCTGATTAGTCGACCTTGTTTCTGAGAAACATCCATCCCTCATGCAATCAGGTCATCTTAGGGATGAAATCTACCTCACAAATTAAGTGATTGATAGTTGAAAAAAAAATCTATATATATGTCAACATGTTGCCAGATATTTATGTGGAGCACAACTAAATGCATAAGATTTCCAGACTGAATTAATGAATTGTATTAGAAACTCTTATGCTTAAAGCTTAAAAAAAAAAAAATGAGGCTGAGTTCTGTTCCAATTTCATCTTGCACTAAAAAAAAGAAAAACACCAAACAACGCATATTATTCAGAAGATAGGTGAAAAATATGCCAAGTCAATAAAGTTAGATCAATATACTCAGATTCAAAATCCTCCTTTCTTAGCTAGCCTCTGGCCCATATACTTCTCTGTGGTTTTGCAAAAGGAGAAAAAAAAAAAAAAAAAAAAAAATTACCCCTTGTACAAGCAGAAACATGCCAGCTGGTATTTGGAAGACAGATAATTCCTGCAACTCTCTGTGCCTGGCACCAAGTGTCAAATGTAGAGGGAAAAAAGGAATGGGTGTTGTTTTTTTCCTGACATTTCTAACCAACCAGGCTCACTCATAAACCTTGTGTCATTCAAGATGTCAGCATAACATATCACTAATATAATGGAATAGCACTGAAGTGTATAGATCTTTATGGCATATTATTCTTTACCTTAATGCACCGAATACCATGACATCAATGAGGGTAATTTTTCTGTTTCTTTATATGCTTGGTCATCAAAGAGATAGTGGTACTTAACAGATCATCTGTCATAATTGAGATCCAGAGTTAATTATATTAGTAAGATGAATTCTCCCATTCATCTTACTAATATCATAACCTTGCAGTGACTGCTTCTGACTGGCAATACCCAAGCAAATACCAATGAACCCTCTTCTTCACCCATTCAAAGGTTGTCTTGACAACTATGACTTCAGTGAATATAAACTGGGATATCTTTGCTGAAATCAGTGATAGTAGGATTTACAACACTGAGTGATTTGTTCCCAGCTTGAAATGAAGGATTATATTTTGAAATGAAGGATATCAGATTTCATGGAAGCAAGACTCAGTCTCCTCACTTCCCTCTCCAAAACATAAGGTAATTCTACTGAACCCTAGCTGAGGATCCCCTCCAATCATTAATACTGCTCTTGCTTCATTACAACTATCCACCCAAAGAGCAATATTAATCTGGAGGTTGTACATCACATATGAAAATAATCCACCTAGACTCTTCATTTGCTAGCATATCAGTGATCCTTCACAAATTGTAGCAGTAGCTAGCTCATCCAGACTAGGCAGAAAGAAGGAAAATGATGATGGATAAAATGTCTTTTCAGGATGATATACCTTATCTGCTATCATTATAGCAGATCTTTAGCAGTTATAAATTTGTGAAATGACTCAATTCAGTGAAACCCTGTCCCTATCAACTCTGCTGTAATAGGTTTGTTATACTTAACTGGTGCAGCAAAGTGTGCAAATAAGACCACCTTAGGGTAATAACTTAGTAGCAGTTATGATTTAATGGTTTCCAGATTCCTATGTTTTTCACCCTCTAGAGCTGAAACTGAGTTTCAGGATTTTGGAGTGGGAGCTTTCACAGCATCATCCCACACACAGAAGGGTTTTGGTGGGCTTACTGGCTCTCAGAAGCTAATTTGCATAGCTGCAGATCTGATGCTGTCTTAAGGGGCTTCATTGTGTGAAGGGTTTGGCTCTCAACACAAAACTTACTCTCTTTAATTGAACTGAGCACTCCTGAACAACAATTTCATTTCTACCTTGCCCACTTCTGTAGTTTCTCCATCTTGCTTATAGCACTACCATTAGACATACTAAGAAGCAAAGCGTGTAAGATATTTGGAAAGAGTGTCCAATTCATATATCAATGTAATCAGGTAGTAAGTGTGTGACCAAGACAAATCAAAATAAAAATTAAATTATTTTATAATATCAACTGCTTGTGTACTTGACTAGAATCTTTATACCTTATCAGCTCTAACTCTCAGCTTGTCTAAAAATATAGCAAAGGATATGAAGACCAATGAAATATATTTATTAATATTTTAACAACATATTTTCCACATTTATGTATCTCTAAACCAATAGTGAGGGGGGAGAACTTTGGACACTGCCCTTTGACATCTGTAGCTTGCTAAATCATAAACATGATATATAAATTTCTTTACAATTTTAGCAGATATTTTATACACCCTTATTTAGATTTGAGATTAATCACACTGTTTTCATTTTGTAAAGTTGTATTTTTCCTGGATCATTTTACCTCTCTGACCCAAATATCTTGAACATGTGAGGCCAGCATAACCCCTCGTCCCATACAATTGTCAGAATACTTTCTTAGTGTCTATTGCCTGTTATAGCAATGGCTATTTAATTACAGGTTTATCTTCCCCATAACAAAATTAAGCTTTCTCATATGCTTATGCTTGTTATAGTTTCCAAATAGTAGCAATATTTTGTATCATGCAGCATAATATTAGCATCTTCTTCTTATATAATAGATGACTATCATCAAAGAGTTGAAACTCTTGTCTCTTAAGAATTCAGTATTTTAAGGTTTTATGGGTAAGTTAATGCTTTCATATGGTGAGAGTGGCAATGAAATGTCTTAATCTTTTATGAAGTTCCAGGTAGAAAACCAAGATTGTGAAGTATTAGTAATATTCAGATTATAGTTAGTAGCAAAGCTGGTATATCTAAATGTGCTATACCATCAGATAAATATGACAAAATGTCATTTTTTACTGCTTTTACTCCACTATTAAGAGAACATAAAATCACTTGTGTTAATGATGTGATGTCTGTCGCATGAGGTTGCAAACCTGCAGTTAATGATTCCAGACAATACACGTTAGAAGTGAACAATTTAAAGACACTCTATAAGGTTGACATGCAATGTATACTTCATACTGCTAAGTACATGTAAATTGAGTAGATCCAAATTAGTTTACAAAATAATTTTAATATACAGTGGAGGTAATATAATTGTTATTTTAAGGACATAAATGGCTTTATGCATAGCTCATACTAACATCTTACAGAGCAAGCTGGATGCCCAAGGGGAAGTTCTGGCTTCTGGGCTGAAAATTTCTTTCCACTGCCACCAAGTACATCAGTTCTCAAAATGACGGAAGGAATGTGCTCCTGGGAAATATTGCAGAGAATGGGTAATGGAATGAAACTGAGCATGGGTGTGTGTTTGGACTCATCTGTGTGTAGGGGACCAAATAATTTTGGGATGACTCCAGACAGGAAGCATGTACAACAAAAGCAGAGGGTTTCTGTGTATATTGGAAGCCGTGTTACAGGCTCTTGGTCTTTCAAACAACCTCTGAATCATTGGCAGTGTCAGCCTGGATAAGGAGCACCTTCCTGCCAGAGGGAAAGCTGGGACAAGGGAAACTGCCTGCAAGGGAACAACCCACTAGTGCCAGCCCTGGGAAGAGCAGTGGCCAGAGCACAATTTGTCCATACCGGGCATCAGGAGAAGCCCAGATCCTCTGTACCAAGTATATGTCCTAGCACCTTGACCACACAAGGAAGCAGATGCTCAACTGCTTCAACTTTGGAACTTTACAAACTGCAGATGTGAAAAATGTGTGGTTGTTAAAGTCTTTATGTAATAAAAGAAGTTTCTGAGATATTAAGCTGCTTAAATACACTCAGACCACTGTCCTGTCCAAATATTTTTAAAATAGCTGACATAATCCAAACTAAAGTTTTCCTTCTAGATTGGTCAAACTACATCAACAGCCTTTCCCTCATCCACCAGGCAGGTCACCCATTCATAGAAGTAGATGAGGCTGGTCAGGCAGGACTTGCCTATCACGAATCCGTGCTGTCTGGGCTTGATCCCCCCATTGTCCTGCATATAATGTGTGATTGTATTCAAGATGACCTGTTCCTTCATCTGTCCTGGCACCAAGGTTAGGCTGACAGGCCTGTAGTTCTCTAGGTCCTCCTTTCAACCCTTCTTATAGATGGGTGTCACATTAGCAAGACTTCAGTCATTAGGGACCTCTCTGGACAACCATGACCGCTGATAGATGATAGAAAGCAATCACACCCACCAACTACATCAGCACCCTCTGGTGAATTTCATCAGGGCCCATAGATTTGTGGGTGTTTAGCTTGCCAAAATAACCTCTAACTCAGCCCTCTTCCACCAGGGGAAAGTCTTCCTTTCTCCAGGTTTTCTCTTTTTTCAAGGCTTCGTAGTGAGTGTGGGCTAGCCTTAGCAGTGAAGACTGAAGCAAAGAAGGCATTCAGTAACTCAGCCTTCTCTGTATCCTCCATCACCAAGGCTCCCACCTCATTTAGCAGCCCATCTATATTTTACTTAGTCTTCCTTTTGCTACTCATGTATTTGAAGAAGCCCTTCTTGTTATTCTTGATGTCTCTAGCTAAATTTAATTCTAACCTTGTCTTGGCCTTCCTCATTGCATTCCTGCATTCTCTGTCAATGTTCCTATATTACACCCAAGTGGTCTGTCCCTTCTTCCACATCATGTATGTTTTCTTCTTCTGTTTAAGTTTTCCCAAGAGCTCCTTGCCCATCCACACAGGTCTCCTGCCCCACTTGTTTGACTTCTTTCTTGTAGGGATCCTGAAGTTGGAGGAAGTGGTGCTTGAATATTAGCCTACTGTTCTGGGCACCCTTTCCTTCTAGGGCCCATTCCTCCAATTAGGTCCCTGAAGAGATCAAAGCTAGCTCTCTTGAAATCCAGGGTTGCGGTCCTACTTTTTGCCCTGCTTCCTCCTCACAGGATCTTGAAGTCCATCGTCTCATGATCACTGCAGCTGAGACTGCCCTCACTCAGTCTTCACGTTTCCAACTAGACCATCTCTGTTAGTACCAGGTCCAGGAGTGCCCCTCTTCTTGTTTGCTCACCTACCACCTGTGTCAGGAAGTTATCTGCAATGTTCTCCAGTAGCGTCCTGGACCGTTTGTACTGAGCTGTGTTGTCTCCCCAGAAAATAGGTGGTTAAATTCCCCCATAAGAACCAGGGCCTGTGAACGTGAGGCAACTTGCAGCTGCCTGTAGAAGTCCTCATTCACTTCCTCTTCCTGATCTGGTGGCCTGTAGTAAACACCCACAGTGTCACCCCTGCTGGCCTGCTGTTTGATCCTCACCCACAGGCTCTTGACTCGTACTTCATCCCCCCCTAGGCAGAGCTTCATACATTTAAGTTGCTCACTCATGTAAAGAGCATCTCCACCACCTCACCTTCCTGGCCTGTCCATCCTAAAGAGCACAAAACCATTCATGGCCACCTTCCAGTCATCGGAGCTGTCCCACCATGTCTCAATAATTGCGATGAGATCATAACCCTGTAATCTCGTGCACATCTCCAGTTCCCCTTGTTTATTCCCCATCCTGCGTGAGTTTATGTAGAGGCATTTGAACTGGGCTCCCAATGCGTCCGACTTTCAGTATGTGGCAACTGTAACTTGCCCATGTGGTCCTATGGAAACTCTCCTGTTAAGCTTTGTTCCCTCTTTAGGCTGAGGGCAGCCTTTGCAAGATGAGGTTTTCAGTCTTTTGATCTTTATTTCTTACCTAAAGCACATGCTTGAAAACTATTGCTCACAGTTAGTCTGACTGGTTATAAAGCAACAAAAGCATGTTATCATAAGGAATACTCCCAAGAGTATGAGAATTTTTTTTTTTTTTTTTTTTTTTTTATTATATATAAAAATCATAAATTTCTCAAAAACCAACAAGAACAAAGGGTGGTAAGCTCAAGCTTTAAATATCCATGAATTTGTTTAAGCTTTCTATCTGTGGTAAACACTGACTGTTAAACGGTTTCAGCATGAAATAAATATTAATAAGCTATTAGAAGTATTAGTGCAAATTAAATACTTTATCGGGGAGTTTAGCTAATGGTATTCAAAAGATGTTAATCCTCAAACATCTTCAAAAATCAGTGTTTTTATTAATATTACATAGTAACCCACTGTATCTATATTAATTGCATAGGAAAAAAAGACTTGTAATAAAAGAACTTTCACACAGATATATACATTTACAGATAGGTATGTATTTGTATACAGACATTTATACATATGCGTGGACATAAAGTGAAGTGCAAAACTAATCTCTGAAACAAACAAAATTTAGTATTTTATTTCATGTAAACATTTACTGAATTTAAGAACCTTTTATAATATCTTAGTGAAATAAAAGGACGGAATTCTAGGTGTGGGGTCTTTTAGTTGTTGTTGTTTTGTTTTGATTTTGTTTTAATCACCTCCAGCCCTTTGATCAGCTAGGATAGGTTTCATCCCAGTAATAATTTTTTTGGATCATTGAATAAATTAAGATGAAGCATTAATTTCCACATATATCTGTATCTACATATATGTATACCTAGACAAAATTGATTTTTAAATGTTCTTAGATGTACAACATATAAAATCTCTACCTCAGCCTCATTTCCTACTGACCTGAAGACCTTATTTTTCTATAGTTCTTTTTAGGTGCACAGGTCCCATGGAATGAACTAGTAAATGTCCATTATCTTCATAAAGAAATATAATTAATCTCAAAAAGCTTGAGCCAGTTCATGTCTGGCCTGTTTCTGCATATCAAAAGTTCAGATTTCTCTAGGTATGTTCCTTAGATAATGTCATTTTCCTGTCATTGTTACAGCTACATGCTAAGAGCTAGAATTATTCATTAATTTTACATTTGCTCAAATACAGGCACTTCCAGAAGAAAACTTGCTAATAGTAACTATGGTAATTTCACACATTAAAGTGCCTTTTCAACATATTACCTGGATTGCCTAAACTATTCTATCGTGTCATTTCTGGAAAAACATCATTTTTTTTCCAAATCTGAGCAAGATGAAACAGCAAGACATCAGCGAGCAACAGGGTTAGGCTGCTCGGTGGAGGAGGGCAAGACAGCAGGGCAGTGTCCTTTTAGCAATATTCAGTTTTGCCTGATGAGAAACAATAAGGAGCAGGATTTTTGCATTGAGTGGAAATGGTATCTACACCAGTCTAGGCTCCCAGGACAAGAAAGCTTGTATGCCTGCCATTGTCCCTTGAACTAGTTAGCTCTTTAAAGAGCTATTCCCACTACAGAAACAGTCTTAAAATGTAAGTTCAAAGAACTCAATACACAAGAGAACTTAAAAAATACTCCTAACAGCAGGGTAGTATAACAATATCTCAGTTACTTTCACACTAACAGGCTGAGGTACTAGTGTTAGTACCTTCGGTATAACAAAGCTTAGTGCTGTGCTAAAACAATTATTCTTGATAAGAACTAGATGCATGTATTTTCACACATCAGGAAAAGATTATCCCAGTATTTTAAGTTTTAATACGTGTGTTTGTAGATAAAAATAAATAGCATTAAATTAATTTATATATACAGTCTAATTTCCCTTGCTCTCTTTCTTGCTGAATATTTTCATTTATACATATATATATATATTTCCAGAACTACAACATATTAGATTCAGGAAATGGTAAAATACAATATTCAGTGCAAAGAAATTAAACTGCTGATCAACATGTCAGTAAATGATTAGTAAGCACAAACGACTTCCAAATGACAGTAAAAAATACAGCAGGAAGTATAGTCTTGATCCTGATGGCACTGAATTAACAACTAACTTCAGTTCATTGGGATATGTCCACTGCTCTGGATAACACAGACGCAAGAAGATACTTTATGTCTCATTTTTAAGTATGCATAATTACAGGATACTTACAAAAAACTACAACACAATGAGCTGCATGAAACTAAAAGCAAGTCAGTACCAACAAGCAGGATGTAACAGATGCACCCAAATTTCAGGTCACTGTTAATTCCTATAAAAAATAGCTTTAGAGCTATTTTTGCTGTTGATTAGGACAATGTCATGACAAGAAAGCTGAAAACTGGGTTGGGAACAAAAGTAAAAACTGTAATGTCAACAATCTGTAATGACAGTCTCCTTGGAATTAGATTTTTTTTGTTGTTCGGTTTGGGTTGTTTTGTGTTGTTTTTTGTTGTTGTTGTTGTTGTTGTTGCTGCTGGTGTTGTTTTTGGTGGTTTGTTTTGTTTTGTTTTTATAAATATATATGCTAAATAATATGCAAAATGTATCTGTTCAAGTATATCTCCACAAAACGTCAAGGTGCATGGAGATAGGTTCAAACCCATAGATTTATGTAGTGCCCTAGGTGGTCTAGATGGCAATTGAAAACTAAAGACACAACATTGACTGAAAAAAGTGTGGAACACATTTTTTTGTACAAGTTCTTGTAGCTAGATAAGGGACAGAAGAGTATATTATTTAGAAGTATCCTAAATCTTACTCTTGGTGTAAAGGACTGGAAATGTCCCACAGAAGATGAATGCAACAGAAATGTGTATATAAAACGATTCAAGAAATGCTTACTCCTAGAAAATTTGATGACGCATTCTGGATATTTTGAGACACTTTTGAAGTCTTTTGAGATCTTAAATATTGTTGGAGATTTTTATTTATTTGTTAAATTAATTGAAGTTTTAAAAGGTCTGGACCTCTAAGTAAAATAGCCAGGTTTCAGAAAGGGGTGTCAGGAGTATTGAGCAAGATGAAAACATCTAGATAAGAGACTCCCAGATGCCAGATTTACAGCATCTTTATGCTGTGAAAGACTCAATATATATGCTTGATATTATTAAAAATATTTATTCATGTGTTTCCTACTAATGGCTAAAAGTTATGATGTGCTTGCAAAAAAATACACTGAGATATATATATATAATCCTGAGATACAAATAGCTATGCACAGAATAACATTGCAATATCTCCCTACACTGTCAGAAATTGCCCTGCCTAATTTCTTCAGAGACCTACTGTTCTGTAATGTTCAATTATTGCACGCACTTTAAACATTTCTGGTTTTAATCTTAACTTCTCTGCGAAATCTTTTTGGTTACCCCCTTTCTTTATTATTTTTACATATTTTTTTTTCAGCAGTATTTTTTCCTACTCTTTACTTCATGCTGCAGTGTATTACATTTCTTCTTTTTATATGATAATAATAATTCTCTACTTCCCAAGGGTATTTTGAGGCTAAATCTATTAATATGTATGAGGTGCTCAAACTATAGTGATAAGCACCACTGAGGCTGCACATATGCATGTCTATATATCTCTACAGAAACACACATCTACACACATATATTTAAATCAGTGTATTTACTGCTAACTGGTATATATAACAATGACATGAATATACAAATACTTTGCATTTCCTCTGCATTGTTTTCTCCCACTGCTTGATCAAGTAAATATGTCTGTTATTCCCATGGCTGCATTACATTTGTTACTGTTATTACTAGGCTGCGCTGCCAAAGGCTATGCCTATGCAGAAACACGGGAGCACTCCATAGTGTTGTTCATACTCTTGATTCCTGAGACATTTCCACTGGCACCGGGACAGAGCTTATCAAGGTTCTTTTCCAGCCAGCCCACCAACCCACCCAGATTTGGGTTGTTTATTTTTCCATGTTCACAAAGATGTGAGATGCCAGTGTAGATTTAGGGCTTGTTTCATTATGCGCTGTGTACCACACCAAGAAGTTGGCAAGTTCTCCAAAGCCCTCAAATTGTCGTGTAGTCTACATGTCTCAGATCTGTATGAGAGTTATACAAATGAAAGTTATACAAGTCAGAAGACATTCACAGTCTAAATAATGAACACAAAATGTGAAATATCTCTGAATTTATGCATTTTTACTTCATGGACCTGACCATCTATGTTTTTGACAGTAAAATTCTTTAGATATTAGCATTGTATCTTCACTGTATGTCAAGTATATTTTCCTACTGTTTAGACCTTCAGACATGTTCCAGGGTATAGGGTATATACCCCATCTAGGGTATGATTTAGCCCTGTATGTTACCTTTAATGCATGTTACAGCAAGGAGAGAGTTGTTGCAGTGTGAAGGGTATGGGTCTCTTTTCTCAGAGGACAAATGAAATGACATGAGGAAACAACACCAGTTGCACCTGGAAAGGTTTAGTTTTAACACTAGGAAGAATTTCCTCAGACAGACGGACAGAAAACCCCTTTTGCTGATATCTACCAATATCCTGACACAGCTCTGTGGTTTTTCTCTTTAAGACCAGAGCCTAAAGAGTCTGAATTACAACCTAGTTAAGTAAAACAAACATATTATTTGTATCCGTACTCACAGACCTCACTTTAGCTTCTTCCTAGTAATACTGCATATATATAAATTTAGAATTTTGACACTTATTTAGAAATTAAATAGAGAATAATTGCAAAGCTGCAGTTTAAACAGAGAACCATGCACATCTTAATCCATGTTTTATAGCACTATAATTTATGGTAATGGTCAAAAAGAACTGTCTGTATTATGATATTACCAGGAATATTTTAGTTATGTGTCAGAAATGTACAGTTTGATTTCCACCATCTGAAAAGTACTGCACTCAGAAATGATTTACATGATAAGAATCTATTTTCTTTTTTTTTTTTTCTTTAATATAGTTACAAACAGAGGTCTGTTTTATCTAGCAACTTGCTTTAAACCTTACACATTATACAAATAATACATAAATTCAAGAATGTACATTAGCTGTCAAACACAATGAAAAAATTTAACTTGAGATTTTGACAGTAAAAATGTGTATTATCATAAAAGGCATTCTATTAATTCGTAATTTAAAGGGCTAGATGGACCACACTTATGTTGCCCACCTGGATCCTTAGTCTAATCTAAATTCCGACTCAATCAAGAATGATATCAGTTGACACATTAAGCCTGGTGATGCTCTTTGCCTCTTGAAATTTTGAGGTGATATGTAGAAGCTGCAATAAATTACCAAAGATCAGAGAAGCTGCTGGGAAAGCAGCACAAACATCTGTGTACTTTTCCTTCATAATAGTGTGTTGTGAAGGTTTTACCAGCTGGGCATCTGAGCTCCACCACAACCACTTTCACTCCCCCTCCTCAAAGGGAAAGGGGGAGAAAATACAATGTAAAGGGCTCAAGGGTTGAGATGAGGACAGGAAGATCACTCAACAATTATCGTCATGGACAAAACAGACTCAGCACAGGTCCCCCACGGGCAGCAGCTCTCCCCAGACCCCCTGCTCCTGCGTGGGCTCCTCTCCACGGGCTGCAGCTCCAGCCCGGGGCCTGCGCCTGCGGGGGCTCTCCATGGGCCGCAGCCTCCTCCAGGCCACATCCACCTGCTCCACCGGGGGCTCCTCCACGGGCTGCAGCGTGGAGATCTGCTCCGTGTGGGACACATGGGCTGCAGGGGGACAGCCTGCTGCACCAGGGGCCTCTCCACAGGCCACAGGGGAACTGCTGCTGCATGCCTCCTGCCCTCCTGCTGAGCTCACCAGGGGGCTGCAGGGCTGGTTCTCACTCCTCACTCTCCCAGCTGCTGTTGCACTGCAGTTTTTGTTGTTGTTGTTGTTTTCCCCCTTCCTTTAATCTGCTCTCACAGAAGGACAAGCAACATCACTTACTGGCTTGGCTCTGGGCAGCAGTATGTTCTTTTGCAGCCGACTGAAACTGGCCCTTATCTAACATGGGGGAGCTCCTGGATTCTTCTCACAGAGGCCACCCCCGCATCCCCCACTATCAAAATCTTGCCATGTAAACCTACTAGATGTAAAGGGACATCCCACAAAAGTAAAAGAATAGATCATTTCTTTTTTTCTTCAGTTGCTGACTCATTAGTATTTTACAACAGTTCATCTATTACGTTCTTTGTAGGTGAACTAGATATCCAAATCTCTTAGGTAAGTAACTGTAGAAATGCTATATTTAGAGCATAGAGCAGAAAGCCTAGGATTAGGATCCTCATTTTAAGGAGGTGGTGGTTTTTTGTTGTTGTTGTTTTGTTTGTTTGTTTTGTTTTTTTTTAGATCCCTTGAGATCTTTATTTGTGTTTTCTTTATACCGTAAAATTTTACCTGAGCTCTGATCTAGTCTTTTCTTAGATATTATCCTACTGTATGTCATTTGAAACCAAAATATATATATGTATATATATATATGTATTGCTACCTTATAAAGCAGCATACTGGAATTTATGGCAATCATAATATAAGTATACTGTATTTCATATCACTAAATTCTGAAAGTTAATAATTTAAGCAAATGGAGTCATAAATAACTTAGTCATATGGTTAATTTTTAAACTTATTTATACTTAGAGATGTCAAAATAAAAAGAACACAAGCAGATTACAGAAACAAATGTCAAAATTTTCCTAATTCAGTTATCATTCACTGATGACTGCTTGCTTTGCATGTCTTCTCTCCCACCTTCCATCAAGTGTGTACTTTCTGTGCGTGCACTGATTATGACTTGTATTCAGCACAGTATGAATGAAATTTTTACTAGGATCACACAGTATTACTGTGAAGTTCATGTTATTTCTAAGTAGTTCTACAGAAGAAGGGCAACCATTCAGCCCTCCTGAACAAAATACACCTAAGGATGTACCCTGTAATCCCTAGGGTCACTGTGATCTAGAAAGAAGGGACGGGAAAATAAGATGCTGGAAGAATGCAGTTTTGTGTCAGGACAATTGCTGGGGTCACTAAGCTCAGTCTCATAGTGCAGCAGTCAACCATACAACATACTTTATTCCTTAATTTATCAAGCTGTAACTTCAATCTTGTTGTTTTAGTTTCTGTTTTTGTTTTTAACTCTGGTGCCTACATGAGGGGTCCTGAAATGCAGGATCACATTTGCCATCTGCACTCATTGGGCTCAGATAGAATTCTTTTTTTTTTTTTTCTGTTGATAACAATCTTCATTGCATAGGGAAAAAAAAAGGTTAACATCCAAGTACAAAATCTACATACATATTTTAAGTTCTGTTATTAAATGTCATATGTCATTCCATTTTATTTCTCCTCTCATAAAAGCACTTAATTCTTACTGTATAATTTTTTAATCCTTCCTTTTAATTCTTCCTGCATAACTGTTCCTTTCAGTTTAGCTACTACAGTTCATTTTGTATAAACTGGAACTATAAAAGCTCCAATTTGTGTGCCAAAGTCTGAACAACAAGGTAAACTATTGCTAAGTCCTTGTGACTTCCTTCAAATATACATTCCTTTCAACACACTCAGTTATCAACCCCAGCACAGTTTCTTATCTATTTCACAATTTTTGTCCCAGCATTTTGTCCATGGATGAGGATTAGTGAAACCTGTCATTTTCCTGTATCCTCCAACTCTTGCTTTCTTGACATGGAGGTGGGATCTGACAGCTCCAAGCACAACTTTGCAGCACATCTCCACCGCTGCACCAAGCAGGGGAGCTGGTGAAATCTGACACTGGCTGCCAGAGTCTCATCCAGAGAGATGGACTCTTCAGGTCCTCTCTTCGAGTCAACATGGGGGATATTTCTGCTTTAGGTTAGTCTCAGTGTTATTTCTTTCCCTCATTATCTTGATATTAACTTGATATTCTTGTTCATTTACAGGACAAAGAAGTGCTACTGGTCTTACTCAAGCTGACCCTCCCTATTTGAGGCCTTGACTATTTCTTTCATTAATGCTGCAGAAAATAAAGGAATCAAGGGAAATGGGCTTCATCTATAGCTCTGACAAGTACACAAATTGGACACTTCCATAAAAAAGCTTGAGATTAAAGAACATTGAAGTAAGCTTGTATATTATTGCAAAAATGTTAGAATTATTAAAGTGAAATTTGTCTGAGTGTATCCCTTAGTAAACATGAATAACAGGCTATATATTAGATCAGATTCACAGAAACTGCACAGATGTATGTGTCTTTTGTTGTTGCTGTTTTGTTTTTTGTTTTTTCATTTTAACAGAATTCGTATGTTGACAGAATGTCTATCTTCATTCTTCATTCCAGGGTCAGGAAGGCACTACCATGTGGAAAACTCTCCTGCTACTGAACTGGATACTTAAAATGGTATTTTAAAGTCAAAGATAAAAATCTGATCAGGTTGTTTAGGCGGCAACTTTTTATTAGGGCTAGATTTCTGTATTGTAAGTATAGAAGTTTTCCTGTATCTTTAATGCTAGCAAGCAACAGTGTTATTTAAAGATAAAGTTTACAGAACTAGAGAGGAGAATTAGTGACATTTGGAACTATGCTGGCCAAACTCCAGAATCCAGCCCTTCACGCTGGTTTAAAAAATAATCAGGTATTTCAAATTCAAATTCTGAATTCTGGACTAC
>CM021729.1:64294761-64306836 GCA_011074415.1 Stictonetta naevosa | reverse complement strand
AGCTTCAGCTCATTTGAGCTTCAGAACAGCTACAGTTATGTACTTAGCAGCTGAAAAAAATGCTTTGTTTAGTACAGTTTCTATTATTTTTTTCTTGGTCTGACTTGAGTTGTCATTAAGTATTATTGTCCTTCTTTGGCACTTCATTGTAATAATGTAAGATACTGCAAAAGCAATATAGATAAGAAATCCATTTGTTAAGGATGAAGGATTCTCCTAATTGGAAAGGAATATTCCAAAGAGCAATGTTTTGTTGACATGAGTCTAATACCTGGCTGGTTTGATAAGGTAAAAAAGACTTCCCAAAAATCTAAAAGCTGCCAAAAGGTAGGTGTCACAAAAGAAATGGTTGAATTCAGCTGAAGTTTATGTGATTTTATTTTTAATTAAAAATATACATGCATATATCTTTCAGCATATCAGATATAATTGGCTGTAATTCACTCAAAAGCATAAGTATTGCTGTACTATAAAATGTTTGTATTTGCCATAGCGCCTAGTCTGTTTGGCCTACAGATTATTCACTGTGTTCTTAAAATCTGCAGTTAAAGTTACAACCAAATAGAATAGGTCAAATAGAAGAAATAGATAAAAGTGTCTTTGTTTTGGACAATTGCTTCATGTTCTGTGACCTAGAACTATCCAAATAACTGTAAAACAGTGCAGATCTGAAGTTAAATAGTATGAGATATAGGATTTCCTTGAGATTTGAAAATGAAGGTTAGAAGTTTGAATGATCATGTTTATGTCTGTATGTGAAAGGAGAAGAAAACCAACAGTAAGATGCAGAAAACAGGAAAATGAGAGGAAAGTGTTAGCATGGGAGGAACCCAAGAATTACAAACTACAGTTTCATATCAAAACAGGCAGCAGTAATACTAGCTTAAAGCATTGCATCCTGTTTCTTACTGTCACTATTTCTTTGTATTGCCCACCATACCCCACCATAGTTGTAATGAAGGAGTGGAAGGGAAGAAGAAAGGCATTAACTGATTTTTAAAAGTCTATTATTTTCTTTTGTGAAATCAGAAATACAGTTTCACTTTTCCAGATGACTGGCTAAAAAGAGAGACATATTTTCTGATACTGTCTCCTGTTGATTGGTTGTAATGTGTTTCAGTCAATTTAACCTCACCCAACCAATTGCAGGATGGAGAATACATGTGGAACTAAGATTCAGTAATATAATCATTTTGATTTTCCATCAGTATGGAATTGTCTGGTATTTTTAACTTTCAGATAGATTACTATGTGAAAAGTCATTGGTGGTTCAGATACATATTTTTATGATTTAGTTCTGCTTCTTTTCAAGATTGCCTTCTTAACCAATAACAAATTGTAAATTTAAAATCTTAAATGATTAAAAATGAAATTAACTTCAAAATCTTTTATCCAACAGCCACTAAATTAAAAATTTAGGGTATTCTAAGTACTTCTTTTATTCTAGGAACAAAAGAAACAAAGAAATAGATCTAAAAGATCTAAATATTTAAGAGTGTTTCCTTTGATAGCTTACTAATCTTTCCTAAAACAAAATTGGAAAACTCCACTCATAATTACTTGATTTTTAGATGAAGATGTATTATCATCTGATACATACAGATTTTAAAATGCAAGAATTTCTTTGTGGATTATCGCTGTCAGAATGTACAAAATCCTCAGATCACTGGTGAAGTGA
This sequence comes from Stictonetta naevosa, assembly GCA_011074415.1. NCBI lineage: Eukaryota > Metazoa > Chordata > Aves > Anseriformes > Anatidae > Stictonetta > Stictonetta naevosa. Next base: position 64,305,158 of record CM021729.1, on the reverse strand, counting down.
GAGTTGCAGAGGGGGAGGAAAAGGAAAAATGAGATATTAATAACTTCAACAGTGAATATAACTGTCCTTTTTATTCTGTAAATAAGGAACAACAACAACAGCAACAAAAAATAACCTATGTTGCTGTCAAGGTGAATGAATAAGCAAAAATGTATTTTGTGCCAGACATATGTGATATGCAAGTTCAAGTTATACAGCTACTGTACCTGGAAAAACATTCCTTTTGAGCTGTAAAACATGGCACTATGAGCTGCCATTCATTTTTACAACATAGTTGTTTATCAATATGGTACACATTTGATGAATAATAAAATTCCAGATTTAATTCACTGGAGTCATTCTGAAAACCTGTGAAAGTGATGAAATGAACACTTGTTCATCAAAACAGAGTGCAGCCTGCAGCTGCAGAAACCACCTCTCAATACATTGCAGGATTCAGAATTGATTGCTAGTGTTATGATTTACCCTGATATTAATGGAAAAAGCCTTCTAGAGTGTACTGTAGGGACTTTTGTCCCATAAATCCAGAGCTAGAACTTACCAAAGAATTGCTTTTTTTTTTTTCAAAAAACAATTTTCCTCTCAGCCCCATGCTTCACTTGCTTACACAACCTAAGGCTTTTTTTTTTCTTCTTTTTTTTCTGCATTTTTTTTTTCTTTTCAAATGGGCTAGAGTTGTAAACACATCGACTTTCACTAAGAGATTAGAACTTTGACTGTGTCATGATCTGGGAACAGCAAGAGGAAGGACAAATGAATGTTTTTGTGGGTTAACTTCAACCATAAAAAGGTGGAGCCCTGCAGCCTGTGGTGTCTGGGTATGTAGTGTGTCAGCTGGCACATGGGACTTGGCTCATCATGGCCTGTGGCCAAGCAGGGCTGGGCTGTGCAGTCTCACAGAACCACTGGTGCAGGTGATGTTGGCCCCAGGCTGGGATGACATGGGGTCCTAGGCACACATATACTGGGCAGTATATGGAGAAGCCTGGGTAAGGGTGGGTAATGACAATGAGTTGTCCTTTCAGAGGACAACTCAAAACACCAGAATTAAGCTGCTGCTCCAAATGCCTCTCTATGGACTGTACTGGAGCCTAAAGAGGACTCAACCACAGTGCCTAGCACTGATGAAATGCAATGCTCCAGTCTATAAAATAGTTAAATCTGACAAACAGCACTGGACACACACACACACACACACACACACACACACAAAGTATCAGGAAAATATGTGAACATGACACACAAATGAGACTGAAAATTGCTTAATTCTGCTCCTAAAATGAAAGACATATTTCAGTATAAAGCAGTATGAAAGGAAAAGATATTCATTCAATTTATTCACCAATGACTCAGATGAGGAACAGAGAACACCCTCAGCAAGTTTGCTGGTGGCACAAATCTGGGAGGAGTGGCTGATACCCCAGAGAGCTGTGCTGTCATTCAGAGGGAACTGGACAGGCTGGATGAATGGGCCAAGAGGAACCTCATGAAGTTCAACTTCATAAACTTTGTCATGAACTAGGGTCCTGCACCTAGGGAGGAATAACCCCAAGCACCAGTACCCGCAGGGGGGTGACCTGCCGTACAGCAGCTCTGCAGAGAGGGACCTGGGAGTCCTGGAGGACAGCAGGCTGACTGTGAGTCAGCAATGTGTCCTTGTTGCCAAGAAGGCTAATGGAATCCTGTGCTGCATTCAGAAGAGTGTTGCCAGCAGATCAAGGGATCCTGCCCTTCTGCTCAGCCCGGGTGAGGCCACACCAAGAGAACTGTGTCCAGTTCTGAGCCACCCAGTACAAGAAGGACATGGAGCTACTGGAACAAGCCCAGCAGAGGGCTACTAAGATGATGAAGGGACTGAAGCATCCCTCATATGAGGAGAGGCTGAGAGAACTGGGCCTGTTCAGTTTGGAGAAAAGGAGGCTGACAGGGGATCTCATCTAAGGGTGTAAGTATCTGATGGAGGGGTGTCAAGAGTACAGGGCCAAAATTTTCAGTGATGTCCACTGACCAGACACAACCTGAAACACAGGAAGTTCCCCCTGAATGTGAGAAAGCACTTCTGTACTGTGAGGGTGACAGAGCACTGGCACAGGTTGCCCAGAGAATCTGTGGAGTCTTCTTCTCTGGAGATATTCAAAACCAGCCTGGATGCCGTACTGTACAACATGCTGTAGGTGATCCTGCTCAGCAGGCGGATTGGACAAGATGATCTTAAGAGGTCCCTTCAAACCTCAACCATTCTGTGGTTCTGTGATCCCAGACTCATTTATTAAGTCCCACCTAACTAGTTCTGCCAGTGGTACAGTGTCAGTGGCATTATGGGATGCAGCTGGAGAAACCCTCTCTACTCACAGCCTGTAAATCACTGGGTATGCTGGTGAGTATTACACTGGGGGACGGAAAGATGGACTTCCTAAAGCAGATATTTGGAGGGGTTGGGTAACACATTTTGGTCTCTGGGAACCACCTGACAACCTAAAGCAAGCAATTTTCAAGTGTGTTGTTCAGTCCTGGTTCATCCTACATCAGTGACTTCTCTGCCACCATCCTCACCTTGAGAGACAGCTTTGGGGCAGAGCCTTTCCAGCATTCAGACAGAGCCCAGTGGGGCAGGGAGAGATCAGGGCATGCGACTGTGCTGTAGAGGACTCAGAGATTTGTCATGGAAAATTAAGTGGACATCTCCTGTTTGGTGTTGATATGGAAAATCAGCATGTGGTGGGTTTCTTAAAGTGACACAGCCTCAAGACCTGGCTTTCTACTGCCGCTCCAGCCCTTTCATCTGCTTCAGAGTCTACTTCAGACTTTATAAACTATCTTAGCTCAACAAGAATGAAAAAAAATATATTTTCATAACATTCAAGGATATTGAAATGTTAGCACTTGAATATGAAAGCACGGGATATAAGAAAGCCTTTAAGTTCAATAAAAAGTCTCCTTCATATCTTTGCCTAAACAAAAACAAATCAACTAAAGTGTTTGGTTTAAAATTATTTAGCTTTTAACGTAGGTTATATCTGTCTGTGGGGTCTTGAAGCTTGAATCAGAGAGCAGAGGGACACAAGAATTGTGACCTCTTTGAGAATAGTATGAAGTTGGGAGGGGAAAGGAGTATAAGGCCAAGGAAAATGAGAATGAGGGTTGCACAACCATTGCGAGAGGAGAACATACAGGATTAATTCAGGTTTATTTAAATCATAAATTAGAGCCATATCTCCACGGTCAGTTCTGCTGAACTGTCTGTGCCTCCTTAATGATGCCATGTCTTCACCTGGAGCCAGTTCACCATAAGACGTATTAGGGAAGAATGTGTGTAAAGATTGCTTCACGTTGTGATTGTACATTGTGCAAGCCAATTAAAAACTTAACATAAACGCATTGCCAAATTTGAGATCTGTTATTTTTAGTTGCTTACTTTCACATTTAGTGACATATATTTCCAGAAGTCTATCCTTGTAAAAAAAATAACAGTAGAACAATAAAACAGCATGCCTTATGTTCAAAGGTTGAGGGACTATGCAGCAGTGCTGCATGTTTCTTTTGGGCTGAGAATGTTGATATGGAATAGGTGGATGTGCAACTGTTGGAAGATATATGAGTGATTTCGGAAGATAGTAGTCTATTGAATTGGTGGTTTGGGTACAGAAAATAACTACACTGTATGCATAACAAGCAGGATAGAGCTCAGCTGTTTGAAGTAACACATGGACAAATTAATGAGCAAATTGAAATTGTTTGAAAAGAATGGTTGCACTGAAACCCAAAGTGAGAGATAGGGTACTGGATACTGTCCACACAGATGGGCCAAAGATTTTTATGTAATTTTTTTATCCATGCATCCAAAGCATATCTGGTTTCCTCTGATTTTGTAGAGATACTCTGTTTGCATTGCTTGTTTTTATTTTTGTTTCTGTTTTAATTCCTGTTCAACAGTCCTGTCAAAAGACATCTTAGAGGTGTCCTTTCCAGGCACAGGTTGGAGAAGAATATTACTGCTCGTTTGTCCTGGTTTGGGCTGGGATAGAGTTAATTTTCTTCATAGGTGTTGGTGTGTATCATGTTATGGATGCAGGAGGAAAATAATGCTGATTACACACTGATATTTTATTTGTTTCTGAGCAGCAATTACACCAAGCCAAGAACATTTCAGCTTCTCACACTGCCCTGCCAGCAATGAGACTGGGGACACACAAGGATCTGAGAGGGGACACAGCCAGGAGAGCTGGCCCAACTGCCCAAAGGGATGTCCCTTACCATGTGGTGTCATACTGAGCAATAAAACTGAGGGGAGTTAGCTAAGGTGTCTAGGGGGCTACCATTGCCTGTGAACTGGCTGGGCATTGGTCAGCTGGTGGTGAGCAATTGCATTCAGCATCGCTTGCTTTGTGTATTCTTTTCATTACCAGACCCTTCCCCTTTTCTTTCCTATTAACTGTCCTTATCTCAACAGACAAGTTCTACTTTGCCTTTTCTGATTCTTTCCCCGTTCTCACTTTGTGGGAAGCAAGTGTACAGCTGCATGGTGCTCAGCTGCCTGCCGGGCTAAACTGTGACACCTTTTTCTGGGAATAGTAATGATCACAGTTACAGCACAGCTGTCTTAAATCACAGAATTCCCACAGCAAAGGTAAAAAGCTACCACCTATAAAGTTTACTAGGAAAATTCTCCTTGATTTCAGTGTGAGTAGAGGACAATGCTTGGAGGAATAAACTTCATCATAAAGAAGCATATTGTTGAATGTGTGAAGAGTCACCTTCCATGCTTCTTTTTAAATAAAATGTCCGTTTTCATTCTTTCCTTGTGCAAACACAGGCTACTTTCCCGGTTTGAAGTAAACTTGCATTATCTGTTGGTTTACACTAGTACTATGCGGATTTTCATCCTGCTTATGCTCTGCAAAGCTCGGTCTCCTTCATTTTCATCTGAGCAAGTGCCTTGACATTCATATGAAATTCCTGTTTTTTTTTTTTCTTTTTTTTTTTTTTGGTTGTTGTTGTTGTTTGTTTGTTATTGTGTTTTTGTTTTGTTTTGTTTTGTTTTCCAGAAATGCTGCAGAAAACACCTGCTTATGAAAGGCCACTGTTAGTAACAAAGTTCAAGCAGATCCCTAAGGTTCATATATGTTCAGGGAGGGTAAAGCATTAGAAAATGAATGAGCTTATGAACTTTTAGAGGTCTCCAATGTGTAATTATTTCAAATGATGTCCCTCTCATAAGCTAATACTGGAGGAAGTTAACCAGAGTTAATTAGCATGTACTTTGGCAGTCTGCTCAGTTTAATTATTTTGCTACATCCTGTTAGGGCAGAGTATCCAGATAATAATAATGATAAAAAAGACTTGTGAAAGATCTTGCTTGGCTGAGGAGCTGCATATCGCGAATGACTGCTCTTGTGCCCTCACTGCAGGCATTTTTTATATATTTCTTGAGTGAAGACTCTTACTAGAACTGCAGTCAGACACCTATCTGCCATGGAAAGCTGGGGTGGCAAATAATATTGGGATATATCATGAGAAATCTTATTTGGATGTCCGATTTGAGAGAAATTAAAATAAATCCACAGTCTGTCAAGTCTCTTGAATTAAATAAAATAATATAATCATTCAGGTTGGAAAAGACCTCCAAGATCATCAAGTCCAACTTTTAGCCTAGCACTGCCAAGCCTACGACAAAACCATATCTCTAAGCACCACAGAGTGTGAGAATTCAGGCCTATTGGTCTGCCTGCTACCCCCAGAGAAAAAAGCACTAGCATTTTTTTTCATCTGAAAGCAACACACAGAGAATGGTATTCAATAGTTAACAGCAACAACAAAAAAATACATATGATTATCCATTCAGTAGGAAAAACTGAAAATAAGGTAATTATGGTTCTTATCCATTTTCTTCTGGTCATATTTACAGTTTGTACTGAGCTGAGCTCCTGACTTCAATTTTACAGATGCAAATCAAAACCCTTGACATTTCAGACACACATTCATAAGGTCAGAGAAGCATTCAGCAATGTACATGAAGACTCCCTAGGCAGGCTGCTTCTGTGCTACTTCTCTTCTCAGGACAAGCAGTGCACTTGGATACCAGTTTTGGATGCTCACTGTCCCCAGCATACATCTATTTAGACCAAAAAAAGACCGAAGGAGCTTTTGAAGAAGCCTGGTCAGCTGTTAACCTTGCCAAGTTAGTTAAACACTTATCACTCTTTCCTTCTCAGAGATTCACTGTTGATAGCAATGTGTCATTACTTGACCATTTTTTTTTCCCATGAGAAATTTTGATTTTTTGGTTGAAAAGATGTCTTGATAGTGTATGCAAGAATTTCCATGGTCTCTCCTGACACCCAAGCTGAACTGACAATTATTTTCCTTGCTGATTCCCAAAGCAGAATACACAAGGATAGCTAAGCAGAATGGCTGCACATGTGACTTTGCATGCCAGACTCAGAGTAAAATGACAAATGGTGCTAAGATAAAGTTGTTCTGTGTTGTAGGACAGTAATAGTGTCAGGAACTAAGCTATAGCTTTAACAGTTATCATGTTATAGCCCTCCAGAGATTAAAATTTTGCACATTTAGGGAGTGAGAAAACAGATGGATTTGAATCAAAGCATAGATGTTAGTGAACAGATATTCACCACTGCTTGGATCAGCCTTTGCGAGATGACATATTGGCATGTTCTGCAGCCATGAAGACTAGCACAGATTTCATATTCAAAGATGCCCAGGAAGGATAGATCTGACAAAGGAGAAGTGGTCTCAAGACTGGCCAGTTGTACAGCTCAGTGCAGAGGCAGGGCACAAATTAAATAAAGTTTGCAGCTGCATTTAGAGAGGAGCAGTGGAGGAACAAAGAAGCTACAGTAAAATGACAGGCAAAGCTTTCTCCAACCAATATTGGCTTCCTTGTGCTTGCTACACCACATTTCTCTAGCTGGTCTGTTCATTCAGTGGTTTCCACCACTACCACCACCACTACCCATGGACAAGCTCTTGACATAGGTTCTTGCTTGCTGCCAGCAGTATGGGGACTTTTGATGTGATTTCTGAAATTATCAAGTAAATAATCTGACCAGCTTTTCCTGAGCAGGAATGAGTACACCTATAGTCATGAAAGCCAAGGAAAAAGACACTAGTTAAATCCAACATTCTCCATTATATCATGAGGTTTTTGCAAGAGCAAAGCAGGAAGGGCTGTATCCATGAAGAGCAGTCCTTCTAATCTAAAATCCATGCATTTACGAGGTAAACATTTATTTAGGAAAGCTTTTCTGATTTTGTAAGAGATTTATTTATTCACATATAAGATGATCAAAACTGTTTTTCCATGCAAAAGTATTCTTCCAGAGGCTTCTGTCTGTGAAAGTATTCTTCTCTCTGCTCTGTAGAGTTCCTTGGTATTCCTTACCAGACTAACATCTACCACCATAAGGGACTTGGAACATTTCCCATTACCTAACCTGGGTCTCACTCTGACTCACAATGCCCTCACCTTTAGAGTTTGTCCCTCAGTAACTGAAATGCATTTTTCCTTTCTTCACATTCAGAACCTATTCTCCACATTCAGATCCTATTCTCCACTGGCATCCACTGTAATCTCATTTCCTTATCTTTTATTAACAAAACACATTAGGAAAACTTCTGGGTACTTTTACAGAACAATATTGATTTACAAACTTCAGTGGAAAAAAAGAAAAAAAAAAAGGAAAAAAAAGAAAGAAAAAGCATTCCTTCTGAGAAAATAAATTCCTCTGAGATGTCAGACTGTTTTGACAGTGCGTTGTGTGACAGCCTTGCTCTACTCTAACAATTGCTTTCAATAAAGCCTCAGTGATTAAAACCTGATTCCTCCTAATTTTGATTTGGAACTGCCACACATCTCTTGCTCAGTTATTGCAATGGAGCCGTTGAAAGCCTACGTAAACACCCTTGTAAGTGTAAGAAGAACATGCTTGTAAATTTCCTTTGGGTCAAAAAGATTAATTTGTTCTATTAATTAGCATTCAGGCCACTGAGATTTAAATATAACTTGTAGAATGCTAAGCAAAATAGTCTACCAGGATCTAATATCTACTTTGTTCTACTTGATTAAACACAACATAAGTGCCACTGGACCTCTTGGAACTACATAATATACTTTTATACCCAGATGTCCCAGTTTCTCCTTCATTTGCATTTACAGAGACTTTTAAACTACAGTACTTGCTATCAAATCTCCCATGCAGAAAGTCTGAAAGAAATTAGCTCTTTTCAACCTAGTGCTTCTTTTTCTTTCTTCTTCTTTTTTTCTTTCTCTTTCTGTCTTTCTTTTTCATTATTCTTTCTTTGTCTTTTTTCTTTCTTCTTCTTTTTTTCCTTTTTCTTTTTTTTTATTTTTCCCTTTTTCTTTTTCCTTTTTCCCTTTTTTCTTTTTTCTTTTTTTCTTTTTATGGTCTAAAAGTCCAGTTAAGTTCAGGGATAAGCCATGGTGTGGTTTTATTTGTAGCAGAAATGAAGGAGCAGATTTTGTCATGCCAAGAGGTAGGGTAACTCCTTTGTAATAATTACAGACTTTAGAAGGAATAAGGTATTTTTGAGGGGAAGTGTTATTTAGTCTGGTTCTTAAACTACTGTATTAATATTGTAACTATTAATACAGTATTAATAGTTATTTTCAGAAAATATACCCAATAGATGTGGAACACTGGCGGTTTTATATTTATCTATTTATTTATTTATTATTCAGTATAGAATAGTAGTTGAAGAGATCTTTCTGAAAGAAGATTGAAAGAAAAGATAAATCACGTCTGAATTTAAAGACCTAATCAATATCAAACTGGTGTCATATTTTAAATAGAAACATTGGAATTATTGTTCAGCTGTGTAACCTTGTCGTAGTATAAATGATCATAGCAAAAACATTATTCATTAATAGTATTCAAAGTTAATTTTAATTGTGTACTAAATGTAGCTATGACTAGTCACCAACAATAATTTTCTAATAGGCAAGATACAAAAAGTGACATTACTTTGTCAAATCACAAATAAAAATAATCAATCTTTCAAATGCAATGTTCTTCACTAAAAGTGAGCTCCTGTGTGTTTGTTCCAAACATGCTGTAAAATACAATCACTATATCTGCATGAGAATTACCTGTGAGAAAAGGCTGAATTCCATTAACAGAAGAAAGACTACCAAGTACATGAAATAACATCATTATTATCAGGCACACATGTATGAAACCTTTTAGAAGATATTCATAAAGAAAGTATACTGTAAAATTACAATGCATGATTCAAATTAAATAGCACAGTTATTGAAACCTTCTAGAAAAGAATTTTCATTCAAAAAAAATAATAAGCCTTGTCAAGAACACTGATGAGCTTTGGAAATAGAATGTGAAATAAGTGACGTGAGTTCCACTTTCCTTATTCATAATTTCAACCTTCAGCTACCAATTTTGTATTTCTTTCATGATGAAAGGCAAGTATTCTTTCCTTTATAACAAAATAGAGAAATTGAATTGCAAATAAATTAAAGTTACATTCATACAAGACCTGATTGAGGCTGGAGCTGAGCACTCAAGTATTCCATTCAAGTGCATTAACTTCCGAAAAACACACTTCCCACAATCACAAATTCTTCTGCCTTGCCTTGTTCTAAGCATTTTCTACCACTTAAAATGTAGCTTCAAAGGACCTCTTATATATATATACACCTATGTATATATATATATACATAAAAGCTTGTTAAATATTAATAAGGTAATTTTAGACAGCGTATTTCCTGTTTAACATGAAGCTTGAAAACCAAACATGTATGTTTGTGAACAGGGAGGAATTGTGTGGTTTTGTTCATTCATGAATATGATGGAAGCCTGCTGTAACTCAAAAACTGTACAAAATGCACTTTAAGTTTTATAATGTAAGTGTACCATCATCCTTCCAGAAACTATAAGCATATTTTGCTTCTGTGCTTCCTCAGCCATAATAGCAAACATATTGCTTGCCATGGAGACAAGGAGACCAGTAATATGTCCCAGTATGTCCTAGTTTCATTTATTTATTTATTTATTTATTTTTGCTAGAGTTGTGCATGTGCTTAAAACCACAATTAAATTATTACTGTATTCACCCCAAGACAAGACAGATAGAAGAGGAACATGAGACAGAAAAGAAGTGTATGGGAAGAAAAGAGGTTGTTGGAAAAAAAACACTTTTTTTTTTTTTTTTGGTTATACTCTGTTTTTATGTTTCATAATACAAGAAAAACTTTCATTATTCTCTCTTTATTCCTTTGGGTAGGGGGGTGTTGGGTGTTCAATGTTTCACCTTCATATTCACTTCCTTTCATTAACATATTGTCATTCACCAGTATTCTTTGTCTGCTTTTTAGTTGCTTATCTTCTGCTTGTAAGGTCAGG
>CM021729.1:64246306-64281165 GCA_011074415.1 Stictonetta naevosa | reverse complement strand
CTTTGAATAGTCCTTTTGCCTGAGACTGTTGAAACAGATTCTAAAAAAATGAACCGAAGATTTTATCTACAAAGTGCCTTTGGCATTGAATTACTGAGATGAATATTGCAACGGTGAACATTTAGGGACTTTGCCAATGAGGAGAGTCCATGCTCTAACGTAGAAGCAGGTGCCATGGATTCACAAGACTTACCAAGGATATGCTTAGACTTATCAATAAAAAAATGAAAAAATAAAAGGAACATAAGAATGTAAGAGTGGCCTTACTGCACCACATCAAATATAAAAATAAAGCTAAAAAATGAGCTGAAAAAATAGCTCATCACAGCTCACCAGGTAACCTGTCTCTGATAGTAGCCTGTAAGTGTTGCTTTAGAGGAAAAGAAAATCAGGTCAAGAATACAAAATACTTTCTCAGTTTTCAGCAGGAGAAAGTTTAGGGTTTTGTGAGAGAGAAATGACATTACGTATTTTTAACTCCATCCGTGTATTTGTTCATGTTTGTTTTGTTTGTAAGTGTACTGCAGGAAGCTCCCTTCCAAGCAGAACAGGAGATGTTGTAACTCAAAATTGTGCACTGGAACTCACAGACAGGCCATTAACCTTACCATCTGAGTCTAAAGTGACCTTGCTCATCAGTCAAACCTCCTAAGAGTACTAACTTGGGTTACAGGAACCTGAAACCATGTTATTCTGTTTTTATGCACAAATGTTTCATTTCAGCTTTTATCAATTTTAGCAACTACTAACCTAAAACACCGATCAGTGCTGTCTTGTGAATTTTGCTGGAATTTAGCTGATGAGCTGATCATCAGGATTTCCTTTGCTGTAGATAGTGAGAAAAAGGGAATAATTAATCCCATCTTTAATCTAAAAGCTCATATAACATAAGTAGATTAGATGATTTAGATGACTGTGTTCTGTAAGTGATTATTTCTCTCCCTTCGCTAAAAAGATGAGTGCTATCTAACATTGCAGACTTCCAGTTATGCATGTGCCAAGTACAGTGTACTATGGAATAATGATTTTTTTTTTTCCTAAATTATTTTATTGAAAAACAAAAAAAAAAAAAAAAAAAAAAAACTTGCAAAGGTGATAAAAATAATGTGATATTGCCTTTTCCTTTCAGTAACCTTCCATTGTTTTGTAGCTTGTTCCATTCTGGTTTGGTAAGAAATTACTCCTGTAGGTGTATGCACCACACACAGACAAACCCAAATGTATATTAAAAATTATTTATGGCAAAACTGACTAGCATATATTTATTATATTATTGTTGTTATTGTTGTTGTTGTTGTTGTTATTGTTACAACCACTACTGAATTCGGAGAATGGAGGAAGAGAGAATGCTTCCTCTTAGATAAAAATCATTTTGATTTAGTGATTTCAATATAGCATATTGCTAATTATTTATTATATTTTTGAACATGAAGAAGAGAGTATATTTGCCTTAGGATTACTTTAGGCTTCTTTTCTTCCCCGGAGAAACTTTTGCAGGGGGACACATGCTTGTAGGATAGTAATTTCCTCTAAATATTAGTAATTAATTGACTTCCATTCACTTGTTACAACTCATTTGAGAATGCTAACTAATTAGTTGAGAAAGCTGACAATTATTCAGGTTATGAAAAAAATATCAGAGCTTCCCAACTTCCTAAGTCAAAGCCCAAGTTGATGTGAAGAGAAGCAGAGGTCAGAGGTTTTCTTCCATAGAATGGGATGTTCCAGGCTCTGCCCATCATTACTTGGTTTATGCTTTTCTCTGAAATATCCTCTGCCATGTTTGTTTGAAAATCACTGAAGCATTTGCTGCCAAATTTGAATGGGTGACTTTTTTTCAGCTGACAAATTATCCAAAGTATAACTTCACTATGACACATCCTGTGTCCTGAAGGACAAGAAGCCAATGTATGGTGATTGAGTTTTACTTCCAAAAATTATGTATTTTGTAGGCCATTATAAGTTTTTTCTACAAGTGGAATGAGATACATTCACTTTTCTGAGCCAACTCATAAAATTAAATGGGCCAAATATTTGAATGATTCAAAAATTTTCAGCCAAACAATTTTTATAATTCTAAGCCAAAACCCACTGAAGTAAATAAGCATTGATCAAATTTGTTTCAAAGAAATCAGAGGGAATTCATGGAAACATAATAATAATAATAATAGTAGTAGTAATAGTAATAATAATAGTAATAATAATGTAACTAACTGAAAAAAAAAAAAAAGTCATTTCCTTAGGTAGGTTTATTTTAACACAGAATAAGATGTTTGATCCTGTTAATAGACTCTTTAACATTACAAAGTATATCACAGAGAAGGTATCCTTAAGTCAATAAAATTGTTAAGAGGAAAAATGTAGACAGAAAAAAGAAGAAATAAGAATGAAAGATTTTCCATCAAAAAGATTCATGAATGTGCATAAATGAGAACATATTTACCATGTACACTGCAGGCAAATCTGGTTTGCTCTAGAGGAACTGCTTGTGTTACTTAATTTAACTCATCTGGCTTTAAATCCTCTATCATTACAGCTTCAGCACACATTGCAGACACACCCAAATGAAGAAGTAATCTCATTTGGGGTTTAATTTCTAGTGATAATTTTAACTGGCAAATGCACTTACTCCAAAACTTTTCATGACTGGACAAGTGGCAGTGGACTCCTCAGGACCACGACATATGGTTGGATCCAGACAATAAGCCACAAAACCTTCATTAGCATCCCTGAAAGCAAAACTGAGAGACTAGATCACAATCACTAGATTGTGTGCTGTACTGGAGGAGCTATATGTTTATTTAAAAATAAACCAATTCACTTGTCTAAGTTATTGTCCTAAGTTATCTGACTTTCTCATGAACCTTTGGTAAGTAACTGCACTCTCACTGAGAGAGCAACAAATTTGTGCAGGCTACATTTATGGCACATTTCTCCATAGGAAACTTCACCATGAGAAAAAGCTTTCAAGAAAACAGAACAAAACAAAACAAAAACAAGCAGAACAGAGCAAAACAAAACAAAAACAAGCACACACTCACACACACAAATAGGAAACACAAGGAAAAAGAAAGGAAAAAAAAAAGAAAATAAAAGAAAATGAAAAAGAAATCTGTGAAATCATCTGGTCTGTTCAAATGAAAGATTACCATATGAAAGAAACCCATATGTCTGCACATCTTATAATTCAGTCAGTTGTGTGACTCTTCTGCCCTACCCAGATTTATCATGTGACAAGGTTTTCACTAAGTGCTATAATTAGAAGAATTTGTTTCTTCACCCTGCTCTTTCTTTCCCTTCATCCCTCATCCTGTACCTTTCTCAAGTTCAGAATTTCTGTTTCATATTCATCTTGAGTTTCCCTGTGGACTCAGAAACCCAGATATATGTACCCTGACCATCAACAACTTGCTTTCAGGTATGAGCTGCCAGAAACAGCCTTGCAGAGAACAGGCCACTGGGGTGGAGCCCACTCCTGGGAAAGGTGCTAGCCTGCCCAATTTGAACGGTTGTAATTGATGTCAGTGTTTCCCATTGTGCCTGACTCCTAAACTGGGTGAACCCCTTCTTTCACCATTAATCTGACATTGCACTGAGAATGATCTAAAACTTCATGCCAAGTGACAAGATATCTTACATGAAGATCAGCATTTTCTGTCCTGCTGCTGGCTTATTTTAAGGTGGACTGAGGCATTGGACTCTGTATATCTCCCATATGCTCAGGACTCTGTATATCTCCCATATGCTCAAACATATTTTCATTTTTGGTGTTAGCTTGTTTGTCTTCAATTACACAAGTAATCAATAGCAGAAGGGCCAAGACAAGCACTTACTTATGATCATTTTCTGAAGAGAAGCTTGGTATCTCACAGACATGTCTTCTTCCAAAATGAATACTTTAGAGGTCCATGGCAGTAAGTACTTAAGTAAGTACTGTGCATTGTTTACTGGGTCTGTCTGGGATGGCTGGATGGCTATACAGCTCCATAGGAGCCCATTTGGTACTGTGTTTTGGATTTGTGACTAGAACAGTGTTGATGAAACGCACCAGCATTTCAGCTGTTACTGAGCACTGTTCCCACAACATCAAGTCTTTACTTTCAGGGACTTTTTTTTTTTTTTTTTGTCTTTCCCTATTCAATTAAATTGCCTTTACCTCAACCCATTAATTTTCTTGGTTTTGTTCTTGTCATTTTTTACCCTGTCCCTCTGTGGGGGCAATGTGAGCATGGCTGCCTGAGGCTTAGATGCTGGTGTGGTCAATCCACCACACACAGGAAAGACTTCGTCCTTTTATTGCTTTAAGAAGACAAGTGAACTATGATATTTCAGACATTTATATAGAATCAAGTCACGTGCCCAGCACATGCCCATGCAGTGTAGCCTAGATATTCAAGATTATTTTTTCTTTGTAATTATCTATAATTATGAGCTACAGAATCTGGATCCAGTTCTGACCGTCAAAGGAAAGAGGGAGCATTTTGATAAAATTCTGCTTTAAATACAGCTCTTATTCTTTTTAATGCATTATTAGCACACTATGAACTTACTCAGTTGGCTAATTAACATTTCCCATGGAAAGTAATTAAGGTCTATTGGATACCCTCTATCCCTGCAGCAGTAGGAAGGAGTGAAATGGAGAGGAAGAGTAATCCTTACACAATGTAATCACTGCTCTCCAAAGCCATTCACTATATTTTGGAAGGTTCTCACTTTGTGCAGTCAAAGTGATTGTAAGAAAGATGTCTGGCCCATAGCAGATTTTCCTCAAAAAAAAAGCTTTAACTTAATAGCTTTTACTACACAATTCTATCCCTTAGTAAGGAGAATAAGTATGTCCTTACTGGATCATGAGATCAGTATAAGGACATCAGTGTATCACTGCACTTAAATGAATGCATTCATCTGAAGTGTTCATTAACACTTAATGGTACTCACTAGCAGATTTATTAGCTCAAACTCTACCTTGTGCAGCATGCAGCAGAACAGCGTGTTAGTGCTGTTGTGTTCTTTCAGTTTGGGAGCTAGTGTGGTCTCTTGCTGTCTTGAGCACCTCCACAGTGAGATGTACTACATAAAATGCAAAATGCCTTGATGTTTGTCATGGTATAAAAATACTTACTCCAAACAGGAGCCACAACAGGTGTACCTGAAAAAAGCATCCTTAAACCAAAATTTTCTGCAAGACCTGAGGTGCCAAGAGGTTAGAAATCACCTATGGCAGAAAATGTATGAAAGTACATGAAAGGGCTCAGGACCATGGGGTATCGCAGGACTAATTTCTACTGACTATGTCCAGGCAGAAAATAGGGATGATTTTTATTTTTATTTTTTTTAAGAACCCACTCCAGTACTTCTAATTATCAAAATATTATGAACCAAATACAAATAACTGGCAAATTAATGCTGGAAGAGACTCCCATATTTTCTCCCTGTTCAATAAGAAATAGAAAATTAACTTATAGTACTGCTGTAAAACATATAAAGTATATAAAATAGTAGTATTTTCTCAATAAGATTCTTTAATATTGTATCCAGTACTGACATAAATCTTTTATAACGTCCATCCAAGTGACACAAGTAAGTATTCTAAAGCTCCTGGGAAGGGAGGGCAGGATGACTGGAAACCACCATAAACAGTACATATAGATATAACTGCTCCATGGAGACTACTCCAGCTTCAAAAAGGATGGAGTATCTGTTGTTTCAAAGTCCTCCACCAAGTAACAGCAGGAGAAAATACTCCGTGTATCACTAGAAATATTAATTCATGTAGTGATATTTTCCCAAATCTCAGGAACAACAAATTGAATTTTGAACTTTCAAATTAATGAGCAATTTGTTCATGGGCTTGAATCAGAGCAGTCTTTAAAATATTTGATATTTAAATTCACAATTTGTGACATTTATAACTAACCTGAAATTAATTTTCTTAATAATAAGTCCTTCACATACAGAAAACATCCTTCAATGAAACTGATCTTCACAGTTTTACTCAAAAGAGTAACTCCTTTTATATGTAGCCAAGCAATATTTATAGGATTACAGCCAGAAGATCAGGCTCTTTTCCTGCCTGTGTTCTGTCTATATTTTCTTGTATGGCAAAAGCAACGCCTCATTAGACTCTGACCCCTCATTAGACTCAAGACTTATCTAAACACACTGGATTTTTAGTGGTAGTGGAACTGTTTTCTAACCTGAGTGGTGAAGCTGTAGGTTTTAGAAAATTATAAGTGATTCTCAATGAATTATTCATTGATAAGAAAGACCAGATAAGTTTTTCTACAGACAAGTTTACGAAGAGTTTTCTATTCTCTTTTCTTATCAATGGCTTCCAGGTTGCATTAATTAATTACTACTAAAAGCTTCCATAATCTTATAATGTCTTCTGTGGTGCCAGTATTTCTCATTTATTGAAAAGATGTGGAGTCTTGTCTTCATTCAGCTGCTGTTTTAGTTTGGGGTGTGGAGATATTTTCTGCATGTTTTTATCAGATTTTTGGGGAGTGGAAAGTTACTTAGGCTTAAACTGTCATATGGGGTGAACAACAGCCTTATGTTTTCCAGATACTCACTTTTGATTAAGCAGTATCCTTATAAAAAGTAGTTGCTGTTTTTCTTTGCTTTTATGGCAAGCACAGGTCCAGAGTAAGAAAAAGTAGGTCAAAAGCTTTAATTTTCACTACAGGAATCCATTTCTTTGAATTTCATAGGGAACTTGTACAGGAAAAAAAAAAAAAAAAAAGGCATGATAAAACTAATGAAAATAAATGGTGTGAAACAGATTTTTGTACTAAAAGTCTTCAAGCCATTTCAGTGGTTTATGTGGTCCATAAGAGCATGTGAAGTTAGAAGGTTCAGTTGGGAAGAAAGGAGAAGGGGAAAGGAAAGGAAAGACTCCAGACATAAAGAGATGAAAGTATCCTGGTATCCTGTACTTTTATTTATGGCATGGTTAAGCAAAGTGGAATTTCACCTCATTCCTCCATGGTGGATGGAGAGAAAAAGAAGTAGACAAAATAGGAAACATTCATACAACTAATCTTGGCAAAAGTGAGTGTCTAAGACATAAAGGGACAAAGTCTGATGGCCTTCTTTAGTATTTCTGGCTGTCCACATCCAAATACTTGCTAATTTTACACACAGCAGCAGATACTCAAGTAGCTCTGCTTCAGCACACATAAAAAATAAGTAATTTATCTGTGAAAACATTCTTTTTACTTTTTTTTTTTTTTAAGGAAAAAGAATTTAAGAGAACAAACATTGAGAAAAAGGAAGTCTGGAGGCTGGACAAAAAGAAACTTACGGGGATATATAGTTTATGTTTAAATAGGACATTACCAAATAATAATTGCTGAATTATTAAAAGAAAACTCATTAGGTGTTTTTTCATTTCTCTGTAATTTGATTTTATGACCAATGACAAAGCTTAATAATCATAGACAATCATTGCTTGCCAATCTAAAGCAGTATATAAGTTTTTACCTTTTGCTTGTCTACTTTCATATACTTCTTTTACCAGGAGAAACAAAACCTTTTGGAATGACTGAACCTAACAAAGAACTATCAGCCTTAATCTAGTGTAGGCACAATCATGATGAATGACCTAGAAGTACTGAAGCATATTTACCAGAAGTATTTTCCTGCCTTTCATAAGGACTATGAGAATCTAAGCAAAAGCCTCAACATCCTGAGAGAAATGGTCCAGAGCTGACATGGAAATAATTTTAGTGCTAGCAGTGTCATCTATTTCACAGCTCAGAACAACATTTTTGATCCTTATTATTCTTTAAACTTGGAAGAGGGCCCTCAAAAAGAAAGAAAAAAGCAAAGAAACTTGTGTTTTAATAATTTTTTTCCTACATAAACAATTTCATCCTTTCCTTGTTTTAGCAATTATTTTTAAAAGTAATAGAAAAATGTGAGTATTTATACCATACTATCAACAGTACTTACTTAACAAAGAATTGTTGTGTTCTCTTCTGCCATATGTTCAGCAAATAATGGGCACAATCCTTAATTATTTGTTTATACATTTCTGAAACTGTTTAGTGTGTAGTCTGCCTACAGTTTGACAAGACATAACAAAGAATCTTAGAAATCATTAACTGAAAATACATTAATCATACATTTAAGACAGTTGGTCAGAGGAAAAGATACTAATGCGTGAATCTGTCAAGATTTTCTTCTAAAAAAAAAAAAAAAAAAAAAAAAGTCTCAAAAACCAAAGCTAGCTTTGCAACAATAGACTTTCTTCATATTTCAAAATATTGTCCCGAGTAGTAATATTGCTGTGCTAGCAATAACAAAAGGTTCATGAGTTTCATCCTAAATTCAACCCAACATATTAAGCCTATATCAAAGAAGCTACTAACTTGAGGATTAATGTTATTTAATTTCTCATTGAATAGATATATATGTCCTTCTAATGTGACTTGCTAGACAATACTTTCATTTCAGTATTTGACATTGCTGGCAATGCTTCTCCCCCTCTGTGTCACTCCAGTCCTTCTAATAATTTTACAATAAATATTTATCTGAAGGCATTCCTGCGTTTCATTTACTACAGCTTCTGAGAGTATCCTGGGTATTCATCACACTGCAAAGATCTTTACCTGGGAAGGAATCAATATCATCCCCCTTTACAAAAATGAACAGAAGCACACAGGAGCAGCATGTCCAGAGCAGCATGATTTGAGAACATGTCATAATGCTCAGGTTCTTCTAACCTTTTCTTTTCACTTCTGCACTCTGCAGTGGACATTTCTGCCACAACAGCACCTAGTAACTGCAGTATGACAAACGGTACTTGTGTGGAGGTGACAATCTTATCCCCTAGGGAGCCCTATGCAGTATGTCATATCTGAGGGCACTGCCTGTGCGCCAGGAGGACATATGCTGATCTCTGCGCTCAGGAGGAGCAGGGCTTGGGGCATTGCTTCTTTCTCCACCCACAGGGTAGCCCAGGTGGGCTTATGGCTGCACCAGAGCATGCATCCCTACTGCTCTGAGCATCCCGTGTTTGGTGAGCCATAAACCATAATCGCATAGACACTCAGCACTGGTAATACCAGTCTCCAGCTTGTTTTCCAGCCTTTAACCCAACTCAGCTTCCGGAATTAGAGTTGTCTTTTTTTTTTTTTTTTTTTTTTTGTTCAATCAAAAACTAGGGACAGTCTTATGATAAACAACTAGATAGGACAACTGCGTTCAGATTACATAGAAGGGTAGCATCTCCAGACCCCCTGAGGGATCAGAGGATAACATATATATAGTTATGGAAGACATGAAACAGTAGTGTACTTAGTTTGTCTGATCTGAGGAAGGAGCAACCTGTTCATGTGCACTGTGAAAGAGAATGTGCACTGTGCACAGAGAATTAAGAGGTAGAGGAACCAGGTATCCGCACTCTACCCTAAACACAGTTGGAAACTTTTCAAATTTGCAACCTTATACAAGTATAGACAGTGAATCAGGTGGGAATTAGGTTTAGAAATTTGTGACAGTAAAACTCAAGCCTAAATAAATAAATAAATAAATAAGAAGAAGGAGAAACAAACTGAAAGTATTTAAGATCCAATATTTACTTGCATATATAAATAATTATTGAAAATATTTGCATTATTGTGGTGGTTTTACACAGCTGGGCATCTGAGCTCCACCACAACCACTCTCACTCGCCTTCCTCAAAAGGAAAGGGAGAGAAAATACGATGGAAAGGGCTCAAGGGTTGAGATAAGGACAGGCAGATCACTCAACAATTATAATCACAGGCAAAACAGACTCAGGATGGGTCCCCCACGGGCGGCAGCTCCCCCCAGACCCCTGCTCCTGCGTGGGCTCCTCTCCACGGGCTGCAGCTCCAGCCCGGGGCCTGCTCCTGCGGGGGCTCTCCATGGGCCGCAGCCTCCTCCGGGCCACATCCACCTGCTCAAGCGGGGGCTCCTCCACGGGCTGCAGCGTGGAGATCTGCTCCGTGTGGGACCCATGGGCTGCAGGGGGACAGCCTGCTCCACCAGGGGCCTCTCCACAGGCCGCAGGGGAACTGCTGCTGCGTGCCTGGAGCACCTCCTGCCCTCCTGCTGCACTCACCTGGGGGCCTGCAGGGCTGGTGCTCACTTCTCTCTCTCTCCCAGCTGTTGTTGTGCAGCATTTTTTTTTTCCCCTTTCTTTAATCTCCTCTCACAGAGGCACAAACAACGTCACTTATTGGCTCGGCTCTGGCCAGCAGCGGGTCACTTTTGGAGCAGCTGGAGCTGGCTCCTCTGTGACATGGGGCAGCTGCTGGATTCCTCTCACAAAGGCTGTCCCTGCAGCCCCCCACTTCCAAACCCCTTGCCACTAAACCCACTACAATTATATGGCTGTCTGTTAAAGTACTACCTGAAAGTGCTCTGTGGTCCTTGAAGGTGGTTGTGTAAGGAAGTAAATATTTTTCCTTTCTGTAAAGAAATTGGATGATATTATTCTGGGGGAAAAACAGGGAATGACAGAGTCAGGGAGCTAACTTCCTAAGACTCTGTCTTCTATGAAATATCTATGAAGAGGTATTCCTGCCTTTAAATATATATGCATAATAATAATAGATAAATAAAATTAAAAATCCTATTTGCTAACCCTACAGCAACACCAACAAGAACAATAATCTGCATTAACTTATTTGTGTTACCTAAATTATTCTAAATTATTTCAATTTAACAGTATTTTTTGTTGAATGATAAAACAGGGATATAAGTTACTTACATTTATTCTTCCTATTGGTTTTATTTCAGAACTACCCTTGAGCACCTGCAAGGGAAGCAGAAGGGTCCTGCAGACAGAAATCCCTTTATTCCTGCAAAAGCTTGAAACACAGGAGGAAGCCGTGTGTCTCAGCATTTTGAGTATTTCAGGTATTATGGGAGTCTGCTACACCTCAGTGCAAAAATTCCCAACACCTAATATTAGTTATATTCTAAAGGTTTTGCAGGGGAGATCACAGATCATTTCCAGGCACTTCACAGCTACTTATTTTCTTCCTATTCAACTTGACTTTTTACACACCTAACAGCTAAATGACAGCAACTATATTTTTTAAATATCTCCTTCCTCTAAATGCATTTTACAAGAACTATGCAGCATAAAAAGAGTATATGTTATGTGATTCATCTTGAATCTGGTAAGAATGATTTCCATTTCTTACTTATATTTTCACTCATGAGCAGAATAGCCACAGAAAACAAGCAACAGTTAGGTCTTAACTCTGATGCAAAAGCCAACATTGCAAATTCTCTCTTTGTATGCAAGAAACTAAGAAAATCTAAAGATCAATGCAAGATGCCATTTGATAAACAAAGCAATTTACATAAAATTAAAAAAAAAATGTAAATAAAACTACAGTAAAGGTCAAGTCACTTTTAATAAATGTTAGAAAGTATTTTAAGAATGGCTGCTGCATCTTCAAGAAAGCAAATATATATATATATGCATACATATATATATATATATATCCTCCAATACTAATTCACCAGCCACAATGATTTTTGGCTGTTTGTATTGTTATTCTAAAGAGTATTGTGGAGGAAAATACATGCTAGATAGAAACCCAGAAATGGGAATGAATAAAAATGTAAATGAGTACATGATGTACATGAGGAGAGTAATGTTAAGCTGTGCTTTTTCTTTTCTTTTTTCATATAAACTATCAGAAACTTACAGCCATTGCCACTTCAGCTGTACTCAAGTGTCCTTGAGGTGAGCCATAAAAATTGTTGAATGAGTAATTAAGTTTCTTTGAGTTGGTGGTGTTCCTGCTGAAGCACTGTTGGATGTTTGTAAGTGGCTGTGGGAGGATCTTGTATTTCCAAACACTGTTCAAGACAGAGTGTTTTTAAACAAATAATTCTTGTGCAGGGATTTGGGAGCTGATGAATATGTCAAGTTCTAACTTTAGAAAGGCTATATTTGATGCTGAAAGCTTTATCTGTTGATCAATCTATCACGTTGCCCCTATCACATGCTGCCCCTCCTTCTTCTGAATAATTTAGTTTTTATTGAACAGTTTTTTCTTAATCTTGTTTTCCTGTAAACTTAATTCCTATCTATGATTGATTCATGGAAGAAGGGAAGATATTGACTACACAAAATAAAGGAGAATATAAGTGATTCTGTTTACATTGGTTTTGCAAGTGCTGATTAGGTATTTAGGTTTTAAGGCAAAGGTAACACAAGATTTCATAATGATAAATGGTTTTATAGCAGATGTTGAAGTGTGTCTTCTTTTGTTAATCTATTATATGTATGTCATTGCATTGTTTTTGACTGAGATAGAGTCAATTTTCTTCGTAGAAGCTTGTATGATGCTCTTTTGGATTTTTAATGAAAACAGTGCTGATAACACACCAATGTTTAGTTGTTGCTGAGCAGCACTTAGACTAAGCCAAGAACATTTCAGCTTCTCACTCTGCTCTGCCAGTGAGGAGGCTGGGGGTGCCCAGGGAGCTGGGAGGGGACAGAAGCAGGACAGCTGACCCTAAGTGGCCAAACGGATGACCCATACCATGTGGTGTCACACTCAGAAATAAAGTGTGTGACATTTGGAGTGATGGCATTCCCATGAAACTATTACTTTTGATGAGCTCTGCTTTCCTGGAAGTGGCTGAACATCTGCTAGCTGATGGGAAGCAGTGATTGAATTCCCTGTTTTGCTTTTCTTGTGTGTGCAACTTTTACTTTACCTAGGTAACTATGTTTATCTCAGCCCACAAATTCTTGCACTTTATGATTCTCTCTCCCATCCCACAAGTAAAAGTGAGCCAGCGGCTGTGGTGCTGCAGGGAGGACAATCATAACCATGCTCAACATTGTCCAGGGGTAAAAAACCATGGTTTTCTACATTAAGTTTGCTTGTATTGGTTTTTAGTTTGATTCAGTGCTGTGTGCACATATTTTAGCACCATGTGTTTTGATCATTTGTGTGTGGATTAAGAGATGACAAGATACAGGCATGTAGGAGAGAGGCTGTCGATCAGCCAGTCAGTCAATCTGGATATCTTTCAAAGAATAGCACTGAGATAAAAGGCTGGCAAATCACAGGTGTTAGTAAAAATAAACTCTCTAATCAGGCTGTTTTTACCTTACTGAGAGACTGTAGGGAAAACTGATCTCATGAGTTACTAAAACAGTTTATATTACTTGGGTAAATTCAGTTTTTTTTTTTTTTTTCTCCATTTTTTTGGATAACTCCCATTCTGTTGAATGAAGAATAATCACCCATGTTTAAATTCCAATAAGAAAATCTGATATTTTGTTATCCAAATATCCATCTCTCATTTTTGGCTCAGGTTTGCTTGATTATTTGTAATACCCCACATCTGTTTCTTACAGTCCACTGTGAAACTATTTTTAAATTTCACTATTGGAAAAAAAAAAAAAATTTATATCTATAAAATTTATAAATATCCTTTCAGTAAAGACACTTTTTATTATTATTATTTTGTCAATATATACTGAAGAGAACATAAAGTATATTAAAGATATCAAAGATGGGAGGGAACTGTTTTGTCAGATAGCAAAGACAATAATTGCTATGTGTATGATATCATATGCTTTGAAAGGTGCTCTTCCAAAACCTTAGTCATGAATTTCCATGTGACTACAACTCACTAAATGGTGTTATTAAGCAAATTCTCTGCTTGGTTTGTTTACTTGGACTGTTGCCATTAAATGTTACAAAGCATTATGAATTCATTGTAAATCACACTGCTCCTTGTACTGACATTTTTGGTGTAACAATGATTGATTTAACTGAAATTCCTCATGAGTGATGGCCTTGTGTTCTTATTTGTGAAGTTGCAGATATTGCAAATTAATCTGATTAGTACAGTTAAAATGAGCTTCAGGAAATGTTCCTTGGTTCATTCAAGTGGTTAAAGCTTCCTAGAGCTGCACTTTTTCCCTTTTAGAAGAGCAACTGTGAATCAAACAAAAACATATAAAGATGAGATAGCATCCTAAAATAATGAGCTCAATGGGCAATATTTTAAAGTGGATGGAAACGAGATAATATGAAAAGCAAGCTGAAAACTGAATACAAAAAGCATTCAACATTCAGTCAGAATACTAACTATGGACTCTAGTAAATATCAATCCTCTCTACTATTACAGAAGTATCTGTTCTTATAACTGATATCTCAAACTTTATGCATAATATTTTAGTCTGTGAAAGTGCTGGCTAAATGTATATTTCTTGCAAATGATCAAAGTGTTTAACGTTAACCTTTGCTAATGGATAACACCTCCTTTTCTTCTGTTATTGGGCATCACAGCAAAGGGAAATACTTGTTTTTTTTTTTTTTTTTTTTTTTTTTTACAACAAATAAATAGAGTTACAAACTGTATTACATTTACGTTTTCAAAACATCATTATTAAACAGTAATTTTAAAAAAATTTCTCGATAAGCAACAAAACTAATTTAGCCTTATTCCCTACATATATTGTAGTGTCATTATGTTTGTTTGTCAAAATCTACTGCAATGGCTGCATGATGGTCCAACCATGTTAATCTCTGTCCTCTTCTATGAAGCCATATGGCAGAACCCTCAGGCCATCCCCACCTAATAATTTATTAATATTTTTCCTCCACATCACAGCATTTTAGTCTCTTAAATGAATTTATCTCCTCCCTTTCATTTTTTCAGTCTTTGATGATATTTCTTGTTACTTTCTGTGGTCTTCCAATTAAAAGAAACCTCTGATCATTCTGCTTCCCATTTTAGTGGGAATTCTCCATATATTTATATATATATATATATATAATTATTTTTTTAATGGAAAAAAAAAAGACTCCTCTCCACTATATTCTGATTATTCTTCATATTGTCAACACTGTGAGTGATAGCTGTCTAATTTGTGTGTATGCCTTTCTGCCAAGGAGAGACAAAAGTGCCTTTATTTGGCAAGGGACTTTCCCAATGCAATGGGACATGAATCCATCTTTCAAATAGCCAGACTCCAGAAGTTATTTTAAAAGGGAAAAATAATAAATAAAATAAAATAAATAAAATAAAATAAGATAAAATAAAATAAAATAAAATGAAATAAAATAAAATAAAATAAAATAAAATAAATATCCTGGATTGACTTTGAGAGCATAGTCTTCCAGAAGTCGTGTTTCCAACACAGAAAATGGGTTAAGAAATATGGATCAGGGGAAAATAAATCTGTTTTTTCTTGAAGTAAAAATCTTATGGGGGATAAGGAGAAACTGGAAAAAACAAGCAATCAATCAAACAAAAACACAAACAAAAAAACTTGAAGACAGAGCAATTTGGAAGGAACTACAAAAGATTAAAAGAATAAAGCTTTGGGTGAAACGGGAAACTGCCCGGTAGGTGTTGGAGCCATTGAGCTCCAGAATTTCTGAAGCTTTATTTTTTCCTGTGGGAGTTCAGATTGGGGAATTTATACAGAATCAAGTACAACAGCAAGTTTTACTGTCTCTGATGACTATTTGGTTTGTTGCACCTCAGGGTAAATAGTTTATTTTTCAACCTTGTAAAAAAGGAAAAAGAACACAATCCAAACATGCTGATCCAAATTAATGGTTCTGGGGAAGAGGGACTAGTAGGTTGGGCCACCCCTTTGATCTATAGGGATTTTAGTTGCCAGAGGCAAGAATTATAATGTGTATAATTTAGGAACATTTGGCATTGGAGTGCATTTCTTTTCAGTCCATCTAATGGAATGTGACTTCTCTTAAAAATAGATAAGGAAACATCCTTCAAGTGTAAGGAAGTCTCTCCAATAGGATGTTTTTACAAACTGGGAAGAACGAAGGGTTGAAATTATCCTTTAAACAGTTCTCAATTAAAAGACAAAATTCCCAATCATAGACATTAAAGTTTTTGAAGTGGCAAACACACCATTAAGATAGCAATTCAGGATATTTAAAATAAGTGTATATATATTAAAACCTTGGAAGAAATAAAACATTGTATGTGAACATTTACATATTTTAATGTATTAGGACTTGTATATAGTATTAGAAACTTTTAGTCACAATATTTTATGGCTTCTGTTGAATAATATGATCAAACTGCCAACCAGTGATGCTATAAATTTTGTTTGTTGTGGGTGCCCATAGTTAAACCTTTTTGGTTTCTGAGTTTCTGTTTTCACCTATGGATTATTATTATTTTTTAAATTAGTTAAATTGACTGCTAGTTGGGTAAAATAATACTGCAGCAACCTTTTGCTCCAGGAAAAGGTATCCTGATTTTAAGCTAAAAAGAGACGGTGTTGAAGGTGCTCTGCGGCATTCACTGAGGTCTCCTACCAAAATCAACATCTGGTAAGAATTAAAGCTACAAATAGGAAAAAGAATTGCAGGGATAGATCTTATTTTGTGACAGAACATTTTATTTGTTACCTATTCTCTAGCTCATTGGCTTCATTTCTTGCCCTGTGTTTTTGGCTGCAGTCTCGAGGAGGGCATTCTTCAGGGAAGCATTGTTGATGCTGTACATTGGCACAGCCTCTAATGTGTTGTTGCCTCAACCCTTAGTCACTTTGGCTAGAAAATATGTTTTGACTGTCAATAAAGATAAAATCAAGTAAAACAAAATGAAGTTTTCTGAAGATTACCATGAGAACCAAAGTACGCATCGAAAAAGAGGAGTCCCCCATGGAGCAGAAAATATTCAAGATATTCAATTGAAGTACCAGAAAACTAGATGAAGCAGCTGTATTGCCAGAATTGGAGTATGGGTAGGAAACTCGGCATCTTGTCTCAGGCAAGAGTATCTTGTATCTTCTTTAGATCAGCATGGCCTTTTTTATCTCACATACAGATGTTCTACCAGAGACAAAAATTTTCACCTTTCAAAAATTTAACTGGAAGTAGCACATCTCCTTTCCTCAACTTTTCATTGCTGTTGTGGTTTTGGTGAATTTTAACTTAGGTGAACTTCTAACACCCATCTGCCATCTCCAGAGCTACCTCAAAAAGAAAAAAAAAAAAATGAAAGAAAAAAAAAATCATTTAAGATTAATTTTATGTGACAAGGAAAACTTGTCATACATTGAGACAGGATGGTTCTGACAGTTCACTGCAGTGCCATAAAAGCATTCCCCAAATCTCTCATATTGCCTAATTCTAATTTAGACAGTTTACAAAATGGGTTGCCAGTTTATCAAAAGATGAAACAAAAAATACAAAATTTTGATTAGTTGTCTTCTTGTTTCACACAAAGTCTGTAACTGAAATCTGTGTATGCAATGTTGATTTGAAATACATCCCACCATGAGAGATTAGCTGTCAAAAGTCTCCTGGTTCTAATAGTACTCTCTTATTTTGAAATCATGATATCTTTGGCTCAGTTTGCAGCGAAGTGTTGGAAATGCAGATGGCATAACTCTATTAAATACTTCATTGTGACTTAATGGTTCCTCCCCTGGGTTCTGAAATACAGTGTGAATGAACTGCTAAAACTCACTGTCCAATAAAAGTGCTGAAAGTAAGACAAAAGATTTTTTTAAAATTATGTCCCAGATCTCTCTTTCTTTCTCAGAATACTTTTTAAAAAGAGGAATAAACCTTTATTTGTTGGAAGGATCAAGAGAGCATTTAGGAAAAAGCAGTTTTACAGACCCACAGAGATGTTTACCATTTAAATGGTTAAAGAATATTTTTGCTAGGTTAAAAATATCATGCAGAGATATCTGAAACAAAACTTTTCACCAAATCCATTAGTTGTGTTGATCTTGGAGTTCTAATATAAATAATGGGAAGATGTAGACCTTGATAAAACACATTTAACTTTGCAATATTGCAAGTTCAGCATTTATGTAGCTCTGAAGCAATAAACGACTTGGTTGTTAAGTACTTTAAGGTAGGAACTTTAGATTTGCCTCTAAAAAGCTCTATTTGGATGCTACCAGATTCCTTCTACCACAGACATTTGGATATTTTGCAGAAATCCAGCTTCAGCCTCATTTGATCCAGTGGTAGCAACACCAGGGAACACAGATTTCAAAGACTGCAACGTATATTGGATCAGAATGAATCCTTTCAGCTCGTACAAACCTGTCTCACTGGGTTGTGTTTTACAGGTGTTTTTACAATGACCCAGGGTGATGATGGGCTGTAACATTTGGGGGCAGGGCAAACTTTGGTAGAGATTTCAAATAACAACTGCCCCTTTTTTCTTAAACAGATGTTTAAAATGGTATTCAACACAATATTGTCATTAAATATGATGATTATAATTGCCATAGCAGGTAGGATGAACAAGCAGGGCAGCACAATCTTCATGATCTTTTACAGTCTTTACAATAGGATCTAAACCTACCATGGCAGACAGTATGTAAATGGACAAGACAGGAATCATGCACCAGTGCAGGGAGAGAGACAAATACAAAAAGTTGGAAGTGTGTTAGCTTGGCTTCATAAGGACTGAAGTCTATTCAATCAGATAGGTTTTGTGTTTGTGTGTTTTCTGCTAACTGTTTTCCTCTAATTGCAGATGTCTGCAGCTGGAAGCAGGATGCATGCCATCGAAGGCACAGAGTGCCAAGCCCTCCTCACCAATGAATGCAGAAGCATTGCATCAAATGATAAATGGTTGCAGGT
This sequence comes from Stictonetta naevosa, assembly GCA_011074415.1. Lineage (NCBI taxonomy): Eukaryota > Metazoa > Chordata > Aves > Anseriformes > Anatidae > Stictonetta > Stictonetta naevosa. Next base: position 64,262,554 of record CM021729.1, on the reverse strand, counting down.
GACAAACATGGAGTTAAGCAGTGTCATGGCCACTCTGGGTGCTCCATGTCCCCTCAAGAGCTGTGTGTACGCTGAGTCTTTTGGGTGAAGGGGCCTTGGGCAGCATACCCATACGCTCCCACATCCAAACACCCATTGTGTGCCACTTGCTCCTTAGCGGCGTGTATCTTTGTCTTGTTATCCCTCTGCACTGCAGATGTTAAGTGACATTAACGTAAAATTCACACCTCCCCATGCAGAAAGCAGAGCCACCAGGTGCTTTTGGTGATGAGGCGCCTGCAGGAGCAGTGAACAGACACATACCCATTAGTGTTATGCCTCTACGTTTACCTCACTGCTGCTGGAAGAACCACTGCTCCCCATTCGTGTAAATCTAAATTGCTATCTTTCATCCTTTCACAAGTGGGCAGGCAATAATTTCAGATGAAATTAATTAGCATCAAGTTCCACAATTTCATTGGTGTGTAAAATGGTATGTAGAACAAAATGTAGGAATAACTTGTTTCAGGGGTTACTCTTGCACCACACCAGCACACCCTTCTCCTCTCTTATGTTCTCGTGCACATTACACATTCACATAGGTGGGAAAGGATTCATTTTAAAACATACTCTAACATTTAGCCACTCCGTAGGATTTAAATATGCCATCTGTATTCAGTGAAAGCTTATTTCCAAGACAAAAGAAAGGAAATCAAAACCAATTACAGCACTGATTTTGTTTCATCCTTTCTAGAAATATTAAAAAAAAAAAAAAAGTTTTCTTGTTTGTTTGTTTGTTTGACAATGAGATTGAGGATCCCTGTGTCACACAGAAGTGCCTCTCCCGTTCCTGTGATGCAGCAGTACATGACACTTCTTTTGAACCAGAAAGGTTTGAGGGAAGAAGTCTCCCCCATGCTTTACACAACAAAAAATCTTGTTGGCTTAACTGGAAACCTTTCAAGTTCAAGAAGCGGGGGCCCAATCTCTATTTGGGAAGAGATAAAATAACGAACTATTTCCCCTTTTTTAGAGGCAGGATGATCCCGGCAGTGTTGCCGTGGTGGTGACAGACAGACATAGTATTTGTTCTTGTCTCCAAGGCAAATACATGCCAATGACTTGCAGATTCAGAGTAGCCAGTTATGGTGAATGGTGCATGGCAAATCCCTGACAAACAAAGTATGTATTACTCAAAAACATTATGGAAAGATTTACTGCTTGTTTGCAGCAGTGGCTTTTAGTAGCCACTTAATTGTAATGGAGGTAGCAATATAACTCTGTCTGTACACTCAGGGCTCTGAGCTGGTCTGATCTCTCACTTTAAGAAGGCTCAAATCTGGCCACGGATTTGATGGGAGTCAGTGATAAAGCTAATCTCCTAAACAAAGCTGGTACCCAGGATGCCCTGAAAGTGTCACGGCGTAATTCACTGGTTACATTCATGTTTACTAGATGACTTCTAAAACTGGCAAGAGGTTAGCAAATGATAAAAGTAAGCTTTTAGTCTCTTACCTCTTTATGACTGCAGCACAGACAGGAGTTACTTGCTTCATCTTCTGTGTAACAAGTATTAGACCTTATGTCACTGTTATTAAACCTTAAGCACTATCATGTACCTAGTGCTAAATATGTACTCCTTTTTTGCATTAAAATCTGTTGTTGCTGTTGCTTTATTGAAGGCTTTTTTATCCAAGGTCAGTGTGGCAAATGAAATGGCTGCATACATTTCTGATGGCTTTTTTTTTTTTTTTTTTTTTTTTCCTTCTTGATGTGCTTCATGACTCCAAAGGGCTAATTTAAGCATATGAGGTAGGACAGAAAATAATACAGAAAAAAAAAAAAAAAAAAAAAGCTAATAATGAAAGGAAGATGAACTAAGCAATGGGAAAGTTACTGGCTGTGGCATAGCTATTGCCAAGGGTCAAAGAAGCCTGTGTTTTCCCTTTGCAAGGTGACAGTTCATCTGTCTCTCTGCTAACCACTTAAAATCCCCAAGATAACAGGAATCCTTAGCGAAGGACGGGATGTCGCAGATTTAGATAGCTCCTAAAGTTCTTATCTGCTAATCTTGTTAGGGACAAACTCTGTAAACAATGATCATCATTTAGATGGAAGAAGTTCAGTGAATTGGTTGTAAAAGATTTCTTGACCCTGAGTGATTAGTAAACACATTATCCTGAAGTGTGGAAACAGTGTGGAAAATGAAAAGAGGCCTTTGTGTGTTGTGTTCATACACCTAGTGGCAGAAAAAGGAAGAAAAGATGAGTAAGGATTAATACCTGGCAGCTCTTGAGCCCATTTTGGTAATAAATTCCAGAAAATTAAGAGCAACCATGACAGAAGGCAGAAATCTTACATTTAATAAAATATCGGAATACAACATAAAAATTCAATATTTATATGCTGCATGTATCATAGAATCATATGCATTTAAATGTATGCCAAAGGTGAGAATGTCAGCTTGAACTGCAATAGCTGGTGCCATTCCAGTCCCATCTCATCCATATTTCAGCCTAGTGCCTACACCCTCTGGGAAGTCATTAAGGATTTGCAGATATGTAAACAAATGACGGAAAGATAATCTTCAGATGTCTCAGGTCCTGGGTCCTGTATGAAAGGTCCTCAGGTCTTGTATGAAAACTACATTTACATACCTACAGCACTCATAAATGGTGGCAGAAGTCAGGTTTTTCCACTGACAGGTGGGACAGTTTCTTCAAGAAAGGTGCATACAACATCACAAGTCCACCATTTCTGAACATTAGAGGACAAAGAAGGACACTGGGTCAACCTCTTCACTGAGAGATCAGGTCAGGGGTGGTCAGGGATGAAGATGGCAGAGAGCACTGTGACATGCTGCAACCTCAACAACCCTGAAGACAACACTGATGATGTAGCAGAGAAGCTTGGGACTGTAGCCTGGGGAATCTCAAAGTAAAACTGTTGCTATCACAATAGCAGGTTTGGTTTTGCATGTCAGAAATCTTAATTAAGAAAATCTAGATGCAAATAATTACTATGCTTGAGTTGGGTGGAAGGAACAGACTGTACCTCCCAGCACTGAGCTGGAGCACTGCATCACCCCATGCCAGGGAAAACATCTGGGCTGGAGTGAAGCATTGGGTGAAAGGGAGCTCCTGCAGGCAGGGGCTCAGTCCTGGAGTCAGGGTCTTCCCTGAAATGTCGGAGCAAGTGATGGGGAGCAGTGTTTGGAGGGGACCCCAGCTGAACAGGCAGCAAGAAGGATGCGGGAGCAGTCCAACAGTCTGAGAGGACTACCAGAGAGATAGAGGGGGAGACAGATTTTGTTGAATAAAACTTATTGAAAATCTGAAAACAAAAAGTCTTTGCACTTTAGGTAGGAACCAAACATAAAAGCCTTTTGTTGTTTCATCACTTTTGGCTGAATAAACAATGCCTTGCTTTGAAGAAGCTATTTCTGTGTCGTTTTAATCAGCAGCTAGTCAAAGGCTCTCAGTAGAAAAAGGGCTTCCCGGTACCAAATATAGTTAGGCCCTTTAGACTTATCCTAATTGGTGAAATAAAGGAGCTGCATTACAGGATTATTCCCTCAAGAAAAATAAATAATTTTTTTTTTTTTTAAAAAAGGCAAGCCAGCCACTTGGGGGTGCAGGCATGCTGGGCTGCCACAGCAGCTAAACTGCAGCTTGCCTTATAGTTATGACAGCTGGATTCTTGGTTGTAAAACAAAGATAAGCCGCAAAATTAGCACTGTCGTGGGGAAATGATGCATTAATATCAGAAGCTTTGTAAAGGCTTCCTAAATTTCTACTATCTCTGTACGGATGGAAAAGCAACCCTTCAGGAGGAAAAAAAAAAAAAAAAAAAAAGGTATTTCTTCCCAGACAGTAGTTCTTCAGGGAGATCTCCAGCATGGAGACTGATGAGTGAAATCCAAGTCACTGTGAGGTAGTGATGTAATCGCAAAGTCTGTGCAGCAGAAGGAAGGTGTGAGCGCAGCCCATGCCACTGCGGCCAGGTGAAGAGCAGCAAAGACACAGCAAAAGTTTGGGTGAATGCTATTGCAAGTCCAGAGAGATGCACTGGACTAAAGCCCGTGCTTACGTATCTCCTTTGCTACTGTGGGCTTCATTAGTGTAGGCGAGATTTTTTAAAATTATTATTATTATTATTTTTCGGTTTATATCTGTGCTAACCTGCTGGCTTATTTTGCGGCGCACCACGAAGCAGCGGCTTGTGTTTGGGTGCGGGGTGAGGTGCACAAAATGCGCTGGGGACCAGCATGTCGGAACCGAAATACCTCCAATGTCGGCGGAAAAACGCATTTAATTGCAAGCTCGGAGGTAAAACCGGAGCTTTAGGGAAGGACTGTCACCCTGCCACTTACTGGCACTTAGTGGTAGACAAAGGGCTTGTAAAAGGAAAAGTTGGAAGCTACTGGGAGATGGGAGCCGATGGACTGGGTGACTTAACAGGTCGTTCCCACTTTTAGATTCGCGATGTTTCTCCCTCTTGTCACGCAACAGCCCGGCCATGGACCTATGCTGTGCCTGCAGAAGGGCTCCTCCGCGGGCTGATGCTGTTGAGTGCATTCCTCTCGCTCAGCATTTCTATTAACTTTTAATGCAGTATTAATACGGGCTCTTTTACTGTAAGGGCAGGTAGAGGGGATGCAGATCACGGACAGAAAAGATCTGAAGAGCCTTTAGTCTCCCGCTGGACAATTAGTACTTATTTCACTCTTATAGATGCATACAGCAGGCCGGAAAAAAATAAATATCCATCAGCACCAATTTTGCCAGCCCAGCTCTGACAGGCAACCTCGGAGCCCCCCACCCCGTGCCATTTCCATAATTTCACCCTTGTCCCGATTCCCGAGACAGAGATTTCCAGGGTAAGGGTCAGGCTGGCACCCCACCTCGGGGAGCGGCTGGGAGGAAGGGTGCCCCCGAATTTCGTTAAGCGGGATGCTGAGAAAGGGAGAGGGGGCGAAGGGGGACGTCCAGGGCCTCCAGACAAAACTTTGCATGCCCCTCCCCGAGACAATGGGATGCGGGGGACTATGCGGGAGGGGGGACACCCCCTCCCCTTTATCACCCTCCTCACGCTTTCCTTTCCCCCCCTCGCCTCCCCTCCACTCCGGAGCCGCTCGGAGGGCCGTGCTGGCGGCTGGCAGGGAGGGAGGGAAGGAGGGCAGGAGGGAGGGAGGCTGCGGAGGCGGAGGCAGCGGCGGGACGGAGGCCGGCGGCCGCTCTGTGCTGGAGGAGCGGCGGCGGCACCTGGCGGGCGCGACGGGGCATCCTCCTCGTCGCGGGTAGGGCGGCGGCAGCGGCATCGGGAGCTGCGCTCGTCCCCGGGGCCGAGCCGGGAGGGACCAGCCCAGCCTCACGCCTCGCCTCGAGGAGGAGGAGGAGGAGGAGGAGGGAGGAGGAAGAAGAGGAGGTGGAGGCTCCGCCGGCTGCTCGCTCCGGCAGAGGCTGCGCGGCCGCGGGAGGAGAGGGGACCATGAGCAGCGCCGTGCTGGCCTGGCTGGCGCTCTGCGGGAGCCTGGCGCTCGCCCGAGGTGAGCCGTCGGGGGCCGGGGGTCGGGATCGGGGGTCCCAAAAGTCTCAGCCCAAGTGCGCGGGGGCCGGGCGGGCGCGGCCGGCGGTGGCTGCCTCCGGCCGGGCTGCCTTTTTGTTCGCGGCTGGGCATGGCACGGACTAAGCTCCTCATCCCAGGCAGAAGCCGGCCAGCCTGCCCTCCCCGGACACGTTTTGTTTCGCAACTACGCTTAATGAGCGGGGAGAAGACATGCCCGGAGGGCTGAGATGTAACCCAGAAGAGCGGCTGGGAAGATTTAACAATACCCGCAGAGCTGTCCACATCTCTCTCTCTCTCTCTCTCTTTTTTTTTTAATTATTATTATTAATTTATTTATTTATTTATTTATTTCCTTTCTTTCCACCCCGCCACACCGCCCCAACCAGCCGTCTTCATTTTAATTTGAAGGCTCAGGGAGCCGGAGGTCCAGCAATCCGCGGAGCAGTTTGCAAATACGTTCGGGGGCTTCAGCATCGCGGCAGCATTGGACAGCTCTCCTCAGACTCCCCTTTCCTGCTGCTCTTTAACTAGGGCACCTCCGTCTAAAACATTAGCGGCGCCTTCTCCATCTCTCACCCACCCCCCCAACACGCTCGGTAAAATAATTCCCAACTCCCGAAAAATAACTTTACGAGATCTCTTCATCATTATTAGAAATAAGCCGTCACTGTAAGCAGAGTGGGGTTTCCTACTCCGCATTTAAAAGAAAAAGAAAAAAGAAAAAAGTTGTCGGGGCTCACCCGGCGGCGGTGCGGGAGGGAGGACGGGGACCGGCGGAGAGGGGAGGAAGGCTCCGGGGGTGTCCAGAGCTCACCTGCCCGGTCCCGGCCACCACATCCTCCAGAGACAACCCCCGGCTGCCCCCCGCCGGCTGCCGGGCACTGGTGAGGATTTTCGGCCGCTGGGAGCCGCGGCCTCGCCCCCCGGGTGGAGGCTGCTGCGGTCCCTCCATGGGCAAGGCACATCTCGGGGGGTGGGGGTTGAACAAGAAAGACCTTGTTGTCGTCCCGGTTGTACCTCCCCGAAACTGAGTAGAACAAGTGTTACCCTGAGGACTCACAGAGTATTTTAATTGACCTGTTCTCGTTATTGTTCACTTTTTTTTTTTTTTTTTCATTTTAAAATGAAACCGATGTATCAGTAAAATTGAATATTTTATCAGATCTTAAATTATTCAGCACGGTGCTCCTCAAAATCCAATAACGTTCACACGATCGCAGCGAGCATGTGACAGCTTATGCAAGATGTCATTGTACCTGCAGTTTATGCCTAAAGTCTTTTAAGCAAAAGACACTGCAACTCGCACAAAGTCTAGATGTGCCATTTGGCTTTGCCTTGGGCTTCTGTAGGACTTTGTGGGGTTCACACCTGAGACGTTTTTTCATTTAAGTCTATGATTTTGCAATGTTTTTAGGTGACTTTGGAGCACAGAAAACTTCACAGGTTTTCTAGAGCTGAGGAATAGGAAGAAAGAGTCCATTTGTTCTGTTCCTGCTTGGGCTGTGATTGTTCAGTTAAGGGTTTGTCCTTGGGTTTCAAAATGGAACAGAAGAAAATTATACAGCCTTTTTTTTTTTTTTTTTTTTTTTTTTAATGCTGAAGCATTAAAATGCTGCTTGACAAGTCTGATATAGTGGGTTAATTTTGCTTGCTTTCATAATGTTTACTTTTAATAGGTCTTCTCAATTTATGTAGACTCTAAGAGCTGTAACTAACAAACTCTTTAGAGAGCAGTTTTTGAACAGTGCAAAACTTTTTGTGCATCATTTGAATATTACTTGCTGATGAGTCCATTCACATAATGGAGTATAATGAATGTATAATGAAAACCTATGGTAATGTCATCTGTGCAGTGGTCAGTTCTTCCTTTTTTTCTTCAGGGGTAAATTCCAACTGCAGATCAAAGTTAAATTATATGGTTCATTACAGACCTATGTTTCAAGTCTGCTGTCAAATAGAAAATACCAATTGTTTGTTTTTTGGAGCACTGAAGAGTAATGATGGAGATCAAATTCTGGTTGATTTATCACATCTTAAAAACCTTTTTTGCTTTTTGCGTTTGGAACACATACATCATTATATCATACAGTATATCAGTATATCTGCAAATCATTTATTTTTCTTTAAAAAAGGGGAGAGAGGGACAGGGGAGGGTGAAAGTCATCCCCGTAACATGAAAGTCATCCCAGTGGAAGACTGGAATTATCTCCTCTGTGGCTGGTCTGACAAATTTGCAATCTCATGCGCTGTAACAGGAGTCTGATCTTCAGAGATGTGTTTGTATGCATGTATATGATGAAGCTAGTCTTCAAGGGTGAAGTGACTTCTACTCCTTAGCTTGCAAGAAAGATGCAGTTGCATTTTTAATGAGGGATGTGCTTTTATATTTATTTCTAAACAGCCATAAAGATTCACATTTGCTTTTGTTGCTGTTCCTTCATCAAATCAGAACAAGAGCAAATCTGACGTTCCACCATGCAGCAGACAGACAGTAACTAGCTACTAGAGTGACTACAGAGATTACAGGAGATTATTTCAGGTGGAACAGATACAGGGCTTCTCATCTGCAGAAGAAGTGTAGGTTCTTTAGTTCCACTGTGCATTTTGTAGGAACAAATAAGCACAGCATTGCCAATAGATTTTTGGAACAGTGAGTGGAGATTGGGATCATATGAGGGGAAAACATAACTGAAAATTGGTGGCTGTCTTAGTCCCCAGATTTACTTCATGAAGCAGGGCAAACTGATCAGCTGTGGTAATGGTACCGTGTATTCCATGTCTATGTATTGAATGGTTTTGCAATAGAATCTTCTGAAGATTTACCATCTGAGTTGTCTTTGTCATGGAGCTAGCTGATCCTTAAACTGTATTGTACATTTTCATTTTCCTTGTTACTGAGTTTTTAGGTTTCGTTTCCCTAAAAGTGATAGTGACATTGCTGAAACCAAGCAAAAATCTCATTCTTCTTTGATTTGTGAATGTGAGCCTGAGATAAAATATTTTGGAACTTTCAAGGAACTGTTTCATAGATTTTTCTTTTTCTCCATTACAGGAGAGGAGGTGGGAACCTCCACTCTCTCTCAGGCTTAGAAGTATCTGTAAAGTCTCTTTCTGCAGCTGGAATGAGCTGCAACGAGTAAAAATCCTGAGAAACAAGAGAGGTAAACTGTATGTTTGTTCACATGCAACTGTGCCAAAAGACTGAAAAGATCACTGACACTTGTAAAGGCCAAGATTCCTCTGTTTTACTGAACACACCTTTACCTTTATGGATGGCATCTGCTTCTGTACAAACTGCTGACAGTGTGACCCTGCATAATGATTTCCATTTTTCTTTTAACAAATTACATTTGTATTCAAATTGATTTTCCATGACTGCTCATACAGCCTCCAGAAAGCATATAGCAGATACACTCCTGCATCCAGTCTGGTCAGTCTAGGACAGAATTTGTTGTCAAGCTGTGCATTCTTATAACTGGATTTAATAGTGCTGGTTGTATTGTTTTCTTTTATTTTCTTTTTTTTTTTTTTCAAGTATCCAACTTTGTTTTTCTCTGCCTATCTACTTAAATCCTGTACGTCTTCTTTCAAAGGATAAATTTCATAAAACTGTGTTTTAATGATAGCGTAGTGAAAAGGGGCACTGTATTATCTTTCATCCCTCTCCCAGTTCTCCAGTTGGCATCCAACGGAAAATCAAGGAAATGATCCACTTTGGAAGTTATTTCAAAAGACAAATGCTTTGCATTAGGCTGTGGATTTTTATGCCTTGAACTAGCTATTTATACAGCACTTATCAACACAGCAGCCATGGCATACTCGCAACCAGATATCTCATCAATGTAAGTAAAGATACCAGAACCTGGCCCTGGAAAAGCAGTGCTTATAGGGACTGCAAGAGTCAGAGAAAATATGTTATTCTCAATTTTACTGTGAATCTCATAGCAGTCAGCATGTTATTGTTTTCTCTCTCTTTTTCTTTTTCTTTTTATTTAATGTATTTACACATTTCAAACTTATGTAAGCCCCAGAGCCAACAGCATGTCTGAAGTCTTAGAGAACCGTCTGCATTGTATTACAAATTATGTTGGGCTTCTTTGTAGCATATCTGAGGCCTAGCTGCCTCAACTTTGAAAGAATATGTGTTGAGTATCAAAACACTGTTAATTTATTTTGACTTTAAAAGCATTTTCACGGTGAGAACGTGAGTTTCATTTTTATTAGTCAAATAGCGCACTAGAAAAAGGAAGATGAATTATGAGATTTAAACCCAAATAAAGATTGTAAGTACATTAACATTTACAAACTTAAAAACCTTGGAAAATGCTGTTATATAATTAATGGAGGACCTACACACATATTTTATGCAAAGGGTGCAAAGCGAGGAAATAAGGGGAAAGCTAACATGAGCCTAAGTTCAATGCATTATATCACTGATAATGGGTCTAGGTTTCTTCTGTAGGGAACTTAGGTTGTGCAAGACCTTATCTTAGAGGGAGAGCTACTCACTGTGTGTACTGACAGTAGGATAAGCCTAATTTCCTAGTGGTATGCAAAGAGCACTAAAGCAAAGGAGCTTTTGTGCCCTTCTTACTGCACAACCAATGCGTGGGCTCACCTCAAAACAAAAACTGCGACCACAAACCTGGGCACTGGATATTACTGAAGGGTCCTAGAAATTTGGAGGTGCAGAAGTGCAGAATTTGTGCATTTCTGTCACATGCAGGTGGTTTGGGATCTTGTAAAATCTCAGTTTAGGTATCGTGGGAATATACTTAACACTTTTGTTGGTGGTGGTGGTTGGTTGGTTTTTGATCAGCAAGCTGTGTTACTTTCAGTCACAGCATTGATGTTCTATTTTAAGGTCAAAAAGGTGAGAAATTAAATAGACCATGGTCCACTAATAAAAAGTCAAGCTAATCTAGCTAATAATTGCAGCATGTGGTGTGTGAGTGAATGCACTATCCCATGAAACACACGTGAAAAGTTAATTTTGCATGCTGTATAGTAGCCACGTACATGTATAGTGGGCATATCCATTCTCTTTAGCTAGTGTGCAGTGGAATTATGTTCACTTACGTGCCACACATCTAGTCTGATACTTCGTAAACCATTTTCAAAATGTTTGGGTAATGTTAAATGAGACTTCATTGTTCTATGAACTCTGGGTGCAGAGCTCCATAGTTCAAGGCAAAATCTGTTGTATTTGGCAAAAGCAGAGAACATTTAAAACTATTTTTGAGACTCATGGTTGTTTTCTTCAATTCACCTCCCAAAACTTTAGTTATGGCCACTTGTAGGCAAAGTCTCAAAGTCACAGGACTTTTGTGGAAGTTGTTTGAAAATACAGAGGAAAGTATTCATCTGCATGGTTCACATGGAGAACCCAGCATAAGCATATCTTAACAATACCACTCCTGTCTGCAGAAGGCCAGTTTCAGGAGTCAGGACTTGAGGCACAGGAGATGGAGGACCGTCAGCAGGCACAGGGGGATCTGCTCCTTGCTTGGAGCCTGGGCAGGAGCTTTGCACATGTGAGTGGGAAACTGAAGGTGCGAGCAAAGATGTGGACAGCATGGGTTTGCGTCAGCTCTGAAGTATTTCAGGCCAAGGTTTTAAAATGAGAGTCTCCATTTTGTTCTCATATATATGGAGCAGGACTTTTTCAGTGTTTTGCAAACAGCCTTCTTTTCCTTCTTCCTGATCCGCTCCCTTGCAACTCATTGTTTTTCTCAGTTGTCTTCAGTTTTAAACAGCACAAGGCACTTGTGCATAGCCAGACTGTGGCCCTTCTGTAAGGAGAAAGCTACTGTTTAGGCCTAGAGGATTTTTTTTTTCTTTTTTTCTTTTTTTTTTGTCTTTGAGTGTTCTCCTAACAGCAACTTTTTGACATAGATGAAAAAATAAAAAAAATTGAAAGAGATGATTGCTTTGCCAATTTTTAGCTGAAGTAATTTTATTTGCCATGCTTCTATGTAGGGAGGCTGACAAAATTTTTATAAAAACTGCTTTTTTCCTATCATTGTCAAGATGCTGTGTCAACCTGTATAATTATGGAGAGCTGTGACAGCAGTGGGTAAATAACAGTAATTTCTGCCCTGTGATTACTCATGTCCATAGGTTTCTACAATAGCAATGCTACGACAGACAATTTAGAAAGTACTTTTGGATAAGACTTATATATGCTGTGTGTGTGAAAAATATAAAATAAAGAAGTGTTTATTTATTTTAGTTTTAACATTTACATCTTTCTGTCCATCTCCCCCTCATGTACGACAGCCTCTGTCCCTGCTGGATATCATTGCACACAAGCATTGCCTTTAATCCAGGCTTGCTCTCTGGTTATTCTCTATTACAGTCCCATAGGCTGTACCACTTTAATCTGTTTGCCACTTTTCATTTTTCCAGCTAAGTATTATGTTTTGAGACAGTGGCATGGGCTTTGAGACTGTTTTTTTTTTTTTTTTTTCCTTATTCATACTCTTTGCAGTTTGGTCTTTCAAAACAGAGACAGAGAAAACATCATTTGCTGCGTAACTTGTCAGGTTTCTTACTTGTGTGAGGAATTGCACAGGATTGTCTTACAAGGACTTTTGTAGGTTAAAGAAGATCTAGTAGCTGATTGCTCTCAGATGCTATTCCATAACTATTAAAAAAACACTGAACATCCATTTATTTGAACAATTACAAGGAAAAATTAGATCAGTACAGTGAATGGTATACAGTGTGGATGAGGAAATTATATGCTGTTGTCATGAGAAGTAGCTAAAATGACCTAGTAGTTCTCTTCTATTGTACATTCTATAGATATTTCTTTAATGATGCTTTTCTCTAATTTCTTAGATGTCTCTTTTATGGCTTACCTCCTGACCTCATATAAAATGATGCATCAGTTATAAGCACTCCTTCAGGATAAAGACCAACCTCTTTAATAATGACTTTCATTTCCCTAAGTCTGATCAATCCCATCCTGTTCTAACCTCTTGACTTCCTTCACCAGGCTTCTATTTAATCTGGTGTGCTTGTTCAGGTGCGTGTTGTCTTTTAGAAATGCTGCATTGTCATACCCTGCATCCTTATGCATATGCTTACGCTCTGTGGTTCCTGTGGATGGCAGTTATCATTTTTCATTGTAATTAACTGAACACCTCCCAAAAGGTAGATCTTTGATTCAGCCTGCTACTGAAGTCACAGTGGACAGACAGGGATCAGGAAAGAAAAAAATAATAATTCAAGCAATGTAAGACATACTCAGAAATGTAGTCTCAAAAAAGGTAGTCAAAATCAAAGCAACATTCTGAGACAGAGCCCTGAATTCTGCTGAGTAAAGCATGATTGGCAATATGTAGTGGCTGCACATTAAGGCTACGTCTATATTACTTCACACATCAAGAGCAATTATTACCCTAGTGTGCCTCAGTATCTTCCCGTACAGTTGGGTAATTACGTACTAATATACAGCTATAGTGCTGAGTGTGAGTAAAAGTAGGGTAGTAAAAGTTGCAGCTCTGACCTGTGGGTAGAGATGCTGCTGCTTGGCCTCTGGAGGGATGAGGGGCAAGGTCCAGTCTGTAGAGACTTGTCAGTCCATGCAGTTTGTTACCACTAAGCATCAGCTGATGAGCAACTTGGATGGGTGTTTGGTGGCCAAGCCCCTCTCGTTGATTCTTGGCACTAATTTACATAATTTCAGCACTGGTGACGGTCTTAAGCAGAGCAAAAGAAAACTGCATTTCTCTGCAATGCTGGTTTTCTGATAATTCAGCTTCTTGGGTGACTTAGTGGCAGGACCAGACAAGGCCTAGTACGGGTACAAGGAAAAGTGATGGGAAGTGGGAGGGAGCAGTGAGCGTCATGGTGTTGTTGGACACTGGATGTGTCCTCACATTCTTTCCCTTCTGCAAGGAAAATTACAGATCCTTTTCTCAGTGACAGCTTTCAGCTTTTTTTTTTTTTTTTTTTTTTTTTTTTTTTTTCCTGAGAAATAGATTTCTGGACCTACACTTATGAGTACTTGCTGGCTATCAGTGTTTGTGTTAATGTCCCAAGTCCATTTTTCAGTAGCAAACAGGTGAACTTAAACCATATTGAGCAGTAACACAAGCTTGCTTGTTCCTCCACCCTAGGCAGAAAATGCCAAACTCCTCCCTGTCCCATGTGTGTAGCTATATATCACCTACTCTAGAGACCAGGTACAAAAACCATACCTGTGAGTATGTGTTGAGTTCCTGTCTGTGTGCACTTGCAGTACATTCCTGCAGGCCGAGGAGCAAGCTCCACGTTTCTCTGGCCACCTCCCAGCCCAGAGGCACGCTGCCTTGTGCTGCCAGGTCCACTCAAGTGCTGATTAACACAAATGTTCCTGGTAGGCTATTTTGATGAGGGTAGATTACAGTGTTTTTCTTCCCTAATTACTATGCACAAACTATTTAACTTGTGGATAAAGATCACTCCCTGGCCACAGAGAGCCGTCAGGAGGAGCTGCCTCCCTGACAGACTCTCCCCTTGCTCATTCATGGGCAAGCAAACTGCTTTAGAGCTGCTGGTGAGGAGACGTGGCTCTGGCTCCTCCATTCCGGCTAACTGAAGGCTGAGCAGGGAGAGAGAAGCAGCCAAAATGAATGAGTAAAACCGTGACATGTTTCAGTTACTCCATGGGGAAACTCTTCAAAATGTAGACCTAAAATATTTCAGTTATTTGTTCTGGTAGCAGTTCATGTGAATGTGCACCTGTGGAGTCTGGCCACTGGGTTGCGTTGGACCAAGGTGCATCCTTCAGCGAGTACGTGACTTGATGAAGTGCTATGCCATTCCCAGTGGCAGCGTCCCTTTACGCCAGCCTCACACACTAGCTCTGTGTCTCTTCCTGGGGTCTGAAACCAGTTGTTGATTAATTTTAACCAATTTGGTCTTCTAACAATTTTTTTTAGTAGACATGTTTTGAAAGTTTTTTTATGTTTCCTGTAGAAAGCAATAAATATTTAAGTATAGGTAAAATGCTTTCTTTTCCAGTAGGAGATTTAAATCTCAACTAAACATTTACTTTTAAGGCAGGGGAGAGAAGGAGGAATAACCCAAAACTGTGCCCAAGTTAACTGAGATAAAGATTAATCAGATTACATATAGTCAGTTTTCTGAACTGGGTAGCACCATTTCCAAGCTGAAGAACTGTAGCAAGAAACACGGGAAGTTTTTTTTCTTGCATTTTTTTTGAGATTCAGGAAGGTATTCTTTCACCCTGTAGATGTTCTAATCTGGCAGATATTCCTAATATTTTATGCCAGCACCTTGCATAGCGATCTTTTTTTTTTTTTTTTTTTTTTTTGTATCTTGTGTCACATCAAGCTTTTTTTTTCTTTTTCCTCCTTCTCTTTTCTTGAAATGTATGCACCTTCCAGATGCTACAAAAAGCATCCCTGAAGTCTGAAGACAAAGGTCAATACATCAGATGGAAAGGCATCTATTTTTAAGAAAAAATAATGAAATTTGATAACTTACATCTACTTACCTACAGCCTGGATGTTAGGTCTCCTGTAGTGTAAGCCTCTGCAATGCAAATATTGCAGTTGGTTGCACATGGATTTTACAGTGTGTGCGCAGTGTTAGCATGCGAGTGATATTTACCCAAAGACTTGCGTGGATCTCACAAACAGGTAATCTTCTAGAATTGCTGTTTCAGGAAAACTCTCAGCTGGAGTTCTTTCGGTGTTCTTGTTTTATTACTGTATATGTAAGAGATTCTCATTTCTTTTCCATTTTCAAAATGAGGTGTTAGAAGTTTTTAAAATTCAAATTGCAAATGCCCAGTCTGTTTACAGCATGGTATATGTATTTTGTAACAGTTGGAATAATTTTTAAAAGCCTTTAATATAGGATCTCAGAACAGATTTTCTGTAGAAAAAGCAGCTTCAGAATGGGTATAGTTTTGTTCTGCCCATTTTCCTGTT
The DNA here is from genome assembly GCA_011074415.1 of Stictonetta naevosa. NCBI lineage: Eukaryota > Metazoa > Chordata > Aves > Anseriformes > Anatidae > Stictonetta > Stictonetta naevosa. The sequence continues at coordinate 64,247,060 of CM021729.1, read as the reverse complement.
AAGATATAGCAGTAAAATTACTGAAGATTTTAGACATATTACATCTGTTCTTTGAAAGAGAACAGTATAAAAGACATAAAATTACTGTTCTAGTAGATTACAATCTGTAGTGTGTATCTGCTGAAACTGATTTATTAGGCAGTGCTTCTTCTAAATTGATATAGTTTAAAAATAAAATACTAACTTCTTTCGGCTCATACCTTCCATGAGCAGTGCAATAATGCTGCATCATATCTCTGCTCTTCAGCCACGTAGGCTGTGCCTGGAGGTTGGGCTCTGGGGAGCAACCTGAAGGCCATGATGTAGGGACAGAGATACTCTACCAGGGAAGGATGATCCTGTGCAAGTTGCTTGCAGTTGCCGTCCAGGTGGAAAGGGAGCATACTTAGTCTTTACTGTCTTTAGGGAGGAGTACAGACCTTATTTTATTTTCCTGATGGAAATGAGCACTCAAATCATGTCTGTCTGGTATGTTGCCAGTGTGCAAATGCCGCTATACGATCCTGTATATACAGGACTACTCATAGGTGGTCAGTCTGTGAATAAGCTGCAGCGGTGTAAATTGTAAAAGAAACGTATTGGCAGGAGAGGATAGGGAATTACTGTATGGCCCTGCAGTGTTTGTGGTGGCTTTTGGCTTATTCTAGCAGATCTGTAAGTACTGACACAAGGCAGATCTCTATGTAGTATTTATGTTCTGCAATGTTCACCAAAAAGTGAATAATGGTAATGGCATTTGTAAAGAAAAAAAGGC
>CM021729.1:64202962-64238439 GCA_011074415.1 Stictonetta naevosa | reverse complement strand
CCCTCCTTAAATCTCTCATTTATTTTTTTAAATATTGAATACTTATGTAAATCAACAAAAATCAATGAGTGACATCTGTGGCTCAGTCTTCATTGTAGTGTTCAAGAAGCATTTGGACAACACTCTGACATGTGGTTTGATTTTTGGGTGGTTCTGTGTAGAGCCAGGAGTTGGACTCAGTGAACCTTCTGTGTCCCTTCCAACTCAGGATATTCTATGGTTCTATGATTTTATTCTATGATAATATCACGTTAATAGGTTGATGTATACCCTTTCTCTTTTGTTTTAAAAGAAGACACTTTAGTGGAGAATAATTTTAATGCCTTTTTATTATGGCAAGTTTTTTTCAGAATGTACTTTCTCCAGAATATGTGAATGCTCCATGTGCATTCCAGAAATTCTTCTGTTTGCCAAAATAACCTAAGATGTAGTATTTACATCAGAAATTTCAAAATAAGTGCTGCATGAAATGTCCTGTATTTGTGTTTGTAAGTTAACTTCATAATTCAAGACACCAGTCCTTGAAATTCACTACACAGAAATAGTTTTGTGAAAGGGGAAAATATAGACCTCAAAGAACACTGTCAAAAGTTAGTGCAGTTAAAAACAGTTGACTGACATGTCTGGTACCCAATCCTAAAAAATCCAGCCTGTAAATTGGAAGCCTTGTCAAAACCTAATTAACTTTAATGAGACTTATAATAGACATTCAAGGAGACAGGGTTGAGGCTCAAATTAGTACTGAGTTGTTGTATGAGGACTTGGAAAGATTAATGTTATTAGTATATGATCTGTTCTGGCAGGTTATTCTATGAAGAAATGGGTTTTCCCGTTTTTCAAATTGGAGGAGTTTTTGGTTTGCATCTAGTGACTGAGTTAAAACATGCCAGAGTAACTCCCTGGGGCTTGTGGAGTCTTTGGTTTTATCTGTGTATATGAATGTGTGTTTGCAGGGACGTTGGGGTTTCCTTTCCTGGAAGACACAGAGGTGTCTTCTGCTGCCTTTGCATCCTTTATCTGCTTTCCTACTGACTGTGTTTGCATAAATAGTGTGCAAGTTGGGAGTTATGTTTCATTTTTCTCCTTTGGAAAAAATTTTCTGCCACAAAAAAAAAAAAAAAAAAAAAAAAAACACAGGTCATGCAAACAGATTTTCCTCCTGCTGCTTGGCTTGCTACTAATGTTGGCTCAGTCAGCTGGACTGTTCTGCACCGTGCCTGTATGTTATAAGCTAGACATGCATTTTCCAATAAGAAACAACACTTACAATTGGGTAGAAGCCTGTGCATTGTGTAATATAATGTGAACATGGAAAGTGAATGAAGAATTTTAATTCTGTGTTATAGGAAGTCAGTTGTAGGATTTACAGAGAGCAAAGTTCTGTTTTACAGAATGTCAATCCACCTGCAGTATTTTAACACCAGACATCATTGAGAGCCATTTCATCAGCCACATCTTTCCAAGAAAAGTAGAGGTGGTGACTGCAAATGAGGAAACAGGAAGCAAGAAGTCAAAACATTTCCAGATGATATTCTGGATATTCCTAAAAACATATAGATTAAAAACAGGTAAATTTAAATTATTTCCTCAGACACTCTGGGCAGTGTTTTGCTTGATAATGGAAAATACCATATTATCAATGCCCAGAGGCCCCTTGTAGATTTATCGTAAAAGCAAATACAGACCTATTATGTACCATCAATATAATACTTAAAGTCGGGTTATAGTATTTTCCCAGTCTCCTTTCAAGTTGCTATTTGGCCACCTAAAAAAATCTCTGGTTCAAAATTAGGAATGCTTGCTTACCTGAATCGGCGTGGATGTCTGGGAGAAATGAAGGATTTGTCAAAGCTTCTGGCTGCAAACTGTACCTTGATGGATGGACCACTTAGTGAGTAAGGAGCTGGTTCTGTATGGTTACACTCAAAGAGTTGGGGTCAATGTTTCAATGTCGAAGTGGAGATCAGTGACGAGTGGTGTTCCTCAGTGGTCAGTTTTTGGACTGGAGGTTTGACAACTTTGCTAGTGACATGGGCAGTGGGATCAAGTGCACCCTCAGCAAGTTTGATGACGACACCAAGCTGTGTGGTGCGGTTGACACATCCAGAGGGACCTCAGCAGGCCTGAAAGGTGGGCCTGTGCGAAACTCATGGAGTTCAACCAGGCCACATGAAAGGTCCTACACCTGGGTCAAGGCAATCCCAAGCCCAAATACAGGCTGGGCAGAGAATGGTTTGAGAGCAGCCCTGAGGAGAAGGACCTGGGGGTGGTGGTTGATGAGAAGCTCTACATGAGACAACAATGTGTGCTTGCAGCTCAGAAAGCCACCCGTACCCTGGGCTGCACCAACAGCAGCGTGGGCAGCAGGGCGAGGGAAAGGATTGTCCCCCTCTGCTCTGCTCTCATCAGACCCCACCTGGAGCCTGCACTCAGCTCTGGGGCTCCCAGCACAAGAGGGACATAGACCTGTCCAGAGGAGGCCATGAGGATGATCAAAGGTGTGGAGCACCTCTCCTACAAAGGAAGGCTGAGGGAGCTGGGGTTGTTCAACCTTGAGAAGATAAGGCACTGGGGAGACCTCACAGCAGCCTGACAGTGCCTAAAGTGGGCTGCAAGAAAGCTGGGGAGGGACTCTGCGTCAGGGGTGTAGGGATAGGACAAGAGGTAATGGCTTTAAAATAAAAGAGGGGAGATTTAGTTTAGATATCAGAATAAAATCTTTATTGTGAAGGTGGTGAGGCACTGGAACAGGTTGCTCAGAGGAGCTATGGCTGCCCAAACCCTGGCAGTGCCCAAGGCCAGGCTGGATGGAGCTGGGAGAGCCTTGTATGGTGGGAGGTGCCCCTGCCCCTGGCAAGGGGTTAGAGTAAGATCCTTCAAGGTCCTTACCAATCCAAATCATTCTATGATTTTGTGAAGAGCGCCAGTAGTGCAGGCATTACAAGAAAGATTCATGTCAATTATTTATTTTTAGTTTAGTAATTCTTAATATATTTTTTCTGGCACCCCCAGTTTTCCTGGTCATTGACTGCAGTGTTCATTATTTAGATTTTTTGCTTTGAGAAAGCCATAGTTCCTGCAGAAAATTTGCTTTCTTCTTTCCTCCTTATGGCAGTTTCAGTAATACATTTGCGCTGCATGTTTCATGCAACCTATAAATTTTAAAAATCATTATTTTAAGAAAAAAAATAAAAACAATAGTTGCTGGCTTGTTGCAAAGTAATTATTAAGAAGCAGGCACCCAGGAAGGTCTCCCTGTTGTGTGTGTTTACTGCTTGCTTGTTACTGTGACTTACTCTGTATAGATCATTCCCAGAAGCTATTACTTAATGGGGATGGAAGAGCTGGATCCCATTTGATAAATTATATTGTCTGGGAAACTGATTTTTTTTTTTTTTTTTAATTGACTGCTTGGGTTTTGCCAAATAAGACAAGTGAATTTCAGGAGGTTTTGTTGTTTAATCGTGTTTGCCTTTTTTTTTTTTTTTTCTTTTTCTTTTTTTCTTCCCCCTCCCTTTTTTTCATGACTACTGTGATGCTGATGCTTCTTTGTAAGTTTAATTGACGACATGTAAGTCTATTCCATATACAATCCATTATCTATCACCAGTGTTTCTGGTAGAAAAGTAAAAATATTATAGAATGGTATTTTCTATGTTAGAGCTTTTTAAAAAATCATAAATGCATTCACTTCATGACTCAAGCAATGGTATGAAGTGCTCTTTTCCTTCTTTGTACTGACATATTTAAAGAAAACACTAACAAATGTTAAATTAAGGACATCCATGCTTGATCAAACTATGTGGGTGAACAGTTCATGGCCACAGAATACTTTCAATGTCTGGAGTCATGTCTGTTTTTGGGTTTTTTTTTATTTTTTTTTTTTCAAACTGTTGACTGCAAGTTGTCTTTTTTGATGATTGCACTTTCTAAAGGATGTAACTTGAGTGTGATGTGAGTTTTTTTCTTCTGATATTACCAGGTTCCAGTGTTCCATAAGGAAATATACGTAAAGAAGACTATCATAAGAGATTTAGCTTAAGGAGATAATTAAAACAGGCTCATCCAAAACCTGACATGAAATACTTAGAGCAGCAGGATTACATGTGTTAGAAAATGAATATAAATATATGATAATACTCTTGACTAGAAGGGGTACCCATATTGAGGAAGTGGACTGAGAAGAAAAGGATATATTTCTATCCAAGCCTGTATTTTAGGTTGGGTGGTGGTGGGCTAACCTTAAAATAGTAGCTGTATTAGCATTTGTAGCCCCCATACTGCAGGAATTTAAAATTAACTGTAACTATGCAATGGACATAACAGGCTATTTCTTTATATGTCTTTGCTTGTCACTTAAAAAACAATCACCAAGCAGATAGCAGCTAACATATGCAAAATTAAACACCTACACCTGTATCCACAAATCACAACTGGGAGCTATGCAGAATTCCAAACATCACGAGATTGTATGAAGTGGTCCAAATAGCTTAAAGCTACAGACAACGTAGTGCTTTGATCTCACAGATCAGGTTTTCATAGCAATACTGGAAAGTTATGAAATTCATCATAAATTACTATGATTCATCATTCTAATCTTATTAGATCATAAATTACTATGATTGTTCATTATTTTAGCTGTGGTTTGCATGTTTTCTGGACATCACTGACTATGCAATTACTTACAGAATGTCAGTTGTCACACCTTACTGTATTAATGATAAATTAAATTATGGAGTGCTTGCAGTGGTTTGCTAGTACACTTTGCAGAACTGAAATCTCTTTTTTTTAAAAAACAAACAAACAAAAAAATTGAAAGTTCTGATAGCCTAAATCAAAGCCAGATGCTTGCTGCTTGCATCCTTTAGGACCTTGTTTGGATAGCTTAGACATAAGGTCAACATTTTTATATTTCTGTAAGCCATATGAACATTTAGATACTATTAAACTATTTAATTACATTTTACTGTGATGTTTGAGGTGAAATTCAGGGCTTTTATTAATTCAAAAGATATGTTAGTTAAATTGCTTCAGAACAAACCTAACAGTCTTTTTATTTGTAAATATAACACTGTTAAACAAAAAGTTTTTGATTGGTCTGATAGTATGTATTCTCTACCCACCAGTTGTGTTTTACATTTAATGAACTTATTAGCAAAACAATTTTCTTTAAAATAATCCAGTACTAAAATTTCTTTCTTTTTTTTTTTTTTTTTTTTTTACAGTGGTTCTGAATTAATAACATCATAATCACAAGTTTAGAGTGAGATTTCATTTTTTTTTTTTTTTCCAAAACAAAAATGTAATTCAATATGTATTAGGGAGAAATACTGTTTTCCAAAGCATTTCTATGCAGGAATTTATGCTGACTGTGCATGAGGTACACTGAGCAATATTGAATTAAAAAATAAATATTTAGACACATCAGCCTGTATGAATATTTAGCTTTATGTTGTATTTTAGCAACATTCATAGTCATACCAGTAGAAGAACTCAAAGCAAGCTACCATTCCCCAATAATGTCTTTTTTCTACCAGCTTCTGTGCGATAAGCTCTTGTATAACTTTTTGTTTTTGTTTTTGTTTTTGTTTTTTTGTTTTTAATAATCCTCACTGACTTTTAGAAGAAAAAGAGAGAACAACATGATCAGATTTCAAAAAGCAAATAGTTTAGAATCTTTCCCTAATTATGTGCAAGATAATCCTTTCTGATTTTTGCAATGGAGAAGTTGATAATAATAAAACAATAAAACAAAACAAAAACACAAACTGTTAAGCAGCTGAAAATCTGTTGGTACTCAGGGTTTGGCTTATCTGACACTAATTTTTACTTTCTTCTGATTTTTTCCTCCTTTTAAAATTTCTATCAGCTTGAAGAAAAGTTGAGATTCAAGATAGGACTGGAGATGAAGAGAGAGACATTACGTGTGACAATGATGCTGTTTGCTCATAGCATAAGAAATACACAGGAATTGTCCAATAAATATTTTTCACAGTGTAATGTTCTGGATGGCAAGGGAGGAGCTGAAAAAAAAACCAACCAGGTGCTAAGATGTTGGGATGGCAGGATAGCTGTCCTGGAACAGCAGGAATAGTGAATCAGATGGCAAGTAGCTATGTGAAATCTTTTTCTTCCAGAAAGTTCTCAGAAATTTGTAATGAAGGTTATTGATAAATCTGTGAACATTTCCCAGCTACCTGGTAATGGAAACAAATATTGTTGTGCATCTGCTGCAATTCCAGAAAGGAAGCTTGGATTAGGTATGGATATTTGAGTAATAACTGGCTCATACATCTGTTATGTGCGTCAACACTTGCTGAATGTTGTGGTTATACTATTTTATTTTATTTTTTTACCATTTAACAGGAAAATAACATGTTATTTATTACTAAAAATAAAAAATATTGAAAGAGTCTCAAACTTCATAGTCAGATTTTTCATCTCACAAGACTGTTTGTCCTTAAGACATCAATAGAAATGATTTAATATTAAAATTAACTGTTCCAACTATTGTAAAACTGGCCAATTCAATTAATGGTGTGATCATGTATTGTGTTGTGCCTGATTTGAAAACTTAGTGCATTATGTTATGCATAGTGGCTTAATTTCTTGTATTAAGCGTAATGATTTTGAACTAACACGGTAGTCAATGATCCAGCGTATCCACACGGAAAGTTCTTGTCATTTAAAGAGGAAATACCTTAACCTAAATTATTCAGTTAATTCTCTTGACAGTGATAGTGACCAGGTATAGTCAAACAGAATCATGTACTGAAAATCTTGTTAAAGAATGTGTCGAGCTTCAAAAGATAACAGAAAACATTCGTACTGGCTTCTTAATGAATTTCATATTTAGAAACTCAAACTATTATGATTTCTCCAAGTTCTTTAACATGCTAATCAGAAAAATCCAGGCATGCTCTGGAGGGATAAGAATGTTATTTCACACCTACTACCTCCTGCATTGATAATGAGAAGTGAAAGCATCTCCTTACCCGTAACATGTGTGTTCATCTCATTCCTGGTGGCTCAACTGCACGCTGAGCATGGTGCGTCTACTGGACCCCACTTCATTTTCCTTCTTCAGACCAGGCAGCAGAAGACACAGAGATCATCACTGCATACAGTAGATGATCACTGCATACAGCTGGAATTTCTCACAATGACCATTTTGTGTGTCACTTATCACACAGTTATATGGAATTTATGCTCTGATCACCCTGCATTTATTTAGTACTTGGCAGTGAGAGCATTGCAAGTTAAAGTTGGTCTGGAATTCTTTCACCAAAATGAATTTCATGGGAAAATGGCAGAAATTCAAAACATAAACTCTTTATGGGAATATGAGTGTTGCCAATAATTTGACCAGAGAGTGTGAGGTCCCGACTTTTTTGATACAAGCTCAAATCTTTCATTAGGTTAGACACAAAATAATGCATATTCTTGTACATGTGTCCATGCTGGTTCTATTTGTCAAACACTATTTTTTGTACAGCCGTAGACTTTTTGCCTCATTGTAGAGTTAAAAAAAACAACCAAACAAATAATAATAAAGTTTTTTATACTTCCTCACATATGAATTCTTATACTGGATTATAGCCATCCAGCCCTAGTGCTGTTGAAATTTGGATTCACAGTTACTACTACTTAACATTCAGGGACAGTCTGACTGTATAGTCATACCGTATAACTTCACCACTCAGCAAATGGCACGGGTTTTTCAGTGTGAAAAATAAATAGATCTTACTGATCTGGGGAAGATACACAAATGTCTGGCAGGATGTCATACGAGGCCAAATGCCACAATTTTCTAACATCTTTTACGGGTGCACTGAAGTCAAGGGGAGTATTGTCTTACCGAACACATAAAATCTAGTTCTACATGAGTGTAACCACCTGATTGCTGTAACCATAGCCAGACCACTAAGAGATGTGGTAGTCCCTATGCATGGATAAAAATTATAGCATTCCAAATCTGTTCCATGGTATTACAGGAGAAGTGTAAGATGTGTTGATTTTTAGGGAGTGTGCTGTTGACACCATACCTCAGCATGCTTTGTGGTTTCCATTCGGACGGGTGGGAATTCAGAGTACCAGGAGGAGACCAGGACGAACAGAGAAGGATGAGAAAACAGACACATTCTCTTTGAGCAGCTTCAGACAGGAGCAGAGAGACAATGCTGTAAATATAGAGATACTGTGAATTATTAATCTGTAATGCCATTTACCAGGATGTTATTTCAGTTTATTTTTGCTTTGTAAACTAGACTTCAGAATACAATCCAGCTTAAAATAAGCAAAATGCAGTAGCCACATGTATGTTGAATGTGAATCTTAATACATTCTGAGAGATTTTTTTCTTTAAAACTAACAAAGGGGAGAAGTAGGGAAGTAGAAGTAGTTTTTTTCTGGAATATGTGTGCATTCTCCTGTGCCCAGATAGTAATCTTTTTCTGAAAGCAGATTAATTTGGGAGTACCTGTAATCCAGACTTCATTCAATTCGGTGGTTGTTGTGGTTTAACCCAGTGGTCAGCTAAGCACCCTGCAGCACTCCACCCCAATGGAGGGGAAAATAATAGTAGTAATATATATATAATAATATATATATATATGCACAAAGCAAGTGATGCACAATGCAGCTGCTACCCAACGTGCTGACATGGTACAGGCATGGTACATTCGTCTGGCAAGCTGGGATCAGCTGTCCTGTCTGTGCCCCCTCCCAGCTCCTTGTGTACACCCAGCCTGCTCACTGGCAGGGCAGAGTGAGACGCTGGAGAGTTCTTGACTTAGTGCAAGTACTGCTCTGCAACAACTAAATCATCTGTGTGTTATCAGAATTATTCACATGCTAAATCCAAAACATGGCATGATACCAGCCACTATGAAGAAAATTAACCGTATCTCAGCCGAAACCAGGACAGTGCTCAAGACCTGAAGCACAAATCCTGCAAGCTGCTCTGTACAGGGTCTCTGAAGAGCCCCTTTGATGTCCATGGAACAGATTACATTTGAAGTCAGGTGGATCTTTGAAATGTTAGGATTATCATAATGCTTTCTGTTCAGAAGACCTAGGAATGGAAGCTAACATTCAAGAATGTTTTAGGAAGGTGCTGGGAGACTGGAAGGTCTTAGGATGATTTGCAGCCTTTGTAGACCTCTGACTATCTGTGGTTAATGAGCTTCCAACATACCAGGGAAGGCATTGGATGCTTGCCCTGGCTGGGTGGTTATTCTTAAGGTAGTCCAAATGTTTGTCCTTCATCTGGGTCAAACCCCATGCGCTACTGCTAAGGCATCTAAACCCATTACAATGGCCTTGCACAGAGACTGAACTTGATCAGAGGTATTCCTAGAGCAGGCACCACTCGGATTCTCAGCTATAGTCTGTCATTAGAAAAATGCATGTTTGATACTTCTAGAATTCATTCATCTGAAACCCAGATGTGCATGATAATGATGCAGAGAAGGCAAAGGCACCAAAACCAAACAAAAACAACCCAAGCTAATTGGAAACATATGGGCACTTCCTGAATTTGTGTACAGAGAAAAAATCACAATCTCATGAAAATGTATACTCCTCATTATATATAGCCTGGATAGCAAATGTGCTTAATATAGCACGGAAAGAGGGTTGTAGGGAATTAGTCACTGCTCCCTTTTCCACAATGGCGGCAAGGAGATTCAGAGAGAGAGGCAGCACCCACTACCTCATAATTGTCCCTTCTTTTATGGCCTATTTATTTTGTCTTGTGTATATCTGGAACAATGGAGGGCAGAAGAGCCTCCTACAAGAGGGTCTCCATTTCCCCTGTTTGTCTGATGAAGTAGTTCTCATTTTTCAGACGCTGACACCAGAGGAAAGGGGATTTTTTATATTTACAGATTCTGTGTTGGTTGTAGTACAGGTCTGCTGCACAGAGCCAGACACAATCCCACAACAGTCTATACTGATAGTTCTTAACCCTGTCCTCGGCGTTGAGCTATGTCAGGTGACAGTCTCCTGGGCAGTCTCTGGTACAGTCTGGAGAGTGGGATTTAAAGATTTAGTAGTGGGCAGGTTGGATGACTCACCTATAAGAAAAGAGATTTATGGGCCCAATATGTTGTAGATCTTTTTTGTTTGTTCGTTGGTGTTGGGTTTTTTGTTTGTTTCTTTAAGATGGCTATAGACAAATATGTGTTTTTTGGTTCTACACACCATTTTTAATAACTTATGTTTTGCTCAGTTTTGTGAAATTGCTGTTGCAGTAAGGGGAAGATTTCTTACAAAAAGCTAATCAATAACTTTGAACCTGATCTAGCAGACAACATTTTGTACTCATTTTTTTACAACATCAGGTATTAGGATTTATGATGAAGTAGATGATGATGGTGGTACAGATAACTTTCTTGTTTAAAAGAGAGGTCACAATACCATGGAACTATAAGTTTATACAGCCTACATTTTAATGCAACTGACTAGGTTACATCTGTAGAAAATGCTTACGACTTTTCAATCAGTGATTTTTAAGACAGAGCTTTCCAGCACTCAAATACTGTATTTTCTATGTTTTGACTATCTTTTAACTACTTTGTGGTCACGGTTTTTAATCTAGTTTACATGATAATGTTTTATCTGAGGTTGGAAGATGTGACGTCTTCATTACACTTCTGAGAATCCTACCAAATTCGATTCATCCTTACTTTTATTAATTTATAGCCGTGGTGGTTTTACCCAGGTGGGCAGCTGATCTCCACAACAGCCTCTCACTCACTCCCCCACCTAAAATGGAAAGGGGGAGAAAATATGATGGAGAGGGCTCAAGAGTAGAGATAAGGACAGAGATATCCCTCAACAAAAACGGACTCATCATAGGGAGATTAGTAAAAATTATTGCCTATCATTACAAGCTAGAGAAGTGAGAAACAAAGGAAAGAAACCAAAAACACTTTTTTTTTTTTTTTTTTTTTTTTTTTTTTTTTTTTTTCCCTTTCTTAAATCTGTTCTCACAGAGGCACAAACAATATCACTTAGTGGCTTGGCTCTGGCCAGCGACGGGGCCCTTATCTAACATGGGCTGGCTTCTGGATTCTTCTCACAGAAGCCAACCCTATTGCCCCCCGCTATCAAAACCTTGCCACATAAACCACTATAATATCATGCTCCCGGAAAAGAAAAGAATTCAGTGCAGTAGAGTAGTAGATCTGTCTTTGATCTATAGTTATTCAAGATACTTTCTATTGTGATGCCTTGTAAATTGCTTTTAATAGCTAAGCTTTTTGGACAATGTTTGTTAGGCAGCCCCCACAAAAGTTAATATCCCAGCTTGCTTGGCACCTGCTGCAAGGAAAAGATTCATCTTGTATTGTCTTCCTTTCAGCCTCCTACCAGGCTAGATGTGTAAAGAAGAAGCAGTTTGCAAAATGCTGAAATCCAGCAGGAGCTCAGTTTGAAGTGATTTGTCTTGAACTATGTGCAATACCCTGATACCTTGAATGCAGCTGTCATAACCTGAATCACTTTATTTCTGAATAACATAGCAGGAGGCTTCAGCAAATAACTTTGTGCAATAGAATAAATGTCTGACACCTTTCAGTTTTTTTGTATAGCACAAGTGTGAATAAGGGATTAGCATTTTTAATTGATTTCTACAAATTACCTTACATACATGATTTACATGTTTGATTCAAGCAGAACTAGCAGAAGCTATTTTCAGCAATCTGTGGCTTAGAAATTCAGCACTGATAATGTCACTGGAGCACACTAAAGGGCTCAAAAGTTTATAGACACTTTGAAAATAATAGCTTCAAACCTACTTAGCCAGAAAACTGTTGCAGGTGTGTAATGAGTGGAACAATCCTAAAAGGCTGTACACAAACTGAAAAGCAAACACTAACTACCAATTGAATGAAGTTCAAATAAAAATAAGTTGGGCTAAAAAAAGGCAGAACTAATCAGCAATTTATGATAAATTGAAAACATAGTTGAAACATTGCTGGATTAAAAAATAAATGAGACAGGAAATTAGAGGAAAGGATAGAAGCAACACTGTGAGGAAATAAAATCCAAAGAAAATGTTTCAAAAATTGGTTTTGGTGATACAGTATAAATAAGTAATGGAGAAAGCAATTCAAGTACTGCTTTTACTGACAATGTGGAACAGGAATAATGTCATTAAACTAATGGAGTTACTTCGGACTAGCACAAGAGTAATGCAAGTCACATTTGAATTTAAACCGATTCTGCTGATATTGTTAGAAGATGTTGTGTAACCGCTCCTGATGTAAAGATCTTGAGCACCAGTGTCCTGATCCAGCTTTGTGGAAGTCGGTAAGAGTTCTGCTTTTAACTTCCCTGGGAGATTTATTAGGCCGTAAACCTGCAGGAACACCAAGTGTTATGCAAATAATACTCTTATCAATCTGAATGCTCCAGCACAGCTGTGTGCTGTGTGCTGCTGCTTCTTGCCTTTAATGAGGCAGTGTAATCTCAGGGAGCCCTGCCTGCCTCCTGGCTTGTCCAGAGCAGCTCTGCCTGCAGCTCTGTTGAGGAGGAAATCTGATTTAGGAAGGTGATCATGTCCTTGCCCTTAGTGGTAGCCAACTGAGGTATGATGCTAAGTGGTGGTCTGTGGCTGTGTGGTAGGAAATGTTTTCAGAGTGTTAGTCTGAGGTCAAGATCAAGGCAAAGCAATGGCAGCAGATAACCCACGGTGTTGCTGGCCCGTGAGCTGACTCCCTGGGCAATATAGAAATGGGCACAGCAGTACAGCTTTAAACTAAATACATTTTAAAACTAGCACAGATTAGATTTAAGGAATAAATTCTTCCCTCAGAGGGTGGTGAGGCTCTTCCACAGGCTGACCAGAGAAGCTGTGGCTGCTCCATCCCTGGAGAGGTTCAAGGCCAGGCTGGATGGGGCTTTGGGCAGCCTGGTCTGGTGGGAGGTGTCCCTGCCCATGGCAGGGCGTTGGAATGAGATGATTTTTTACCAGATGACCCTTCCAACCAAACCATACTACATTTCTATGTATGCTATACTTTTACTATGCATGCTATACATGCACAGTACAATAAAAATTAACTTTAGTTTAGGGAGAGGAGGGATCAACAGCTGTTTGATTGTTGTTGTTAGAACAAAATTAAAATCTAAGCCTGTCCTCAGAGGAAGTTAAAATAAATAAATAAAGAAATAAAAAATTAAAAGTCCCAGGACTAAACATGCAACTGCCATATACAAAAAATAATGGCTGATTCCTTTAATGAGGATCAGAAATACAAGGGAAAATAAAGGAATTCCCTAATGAACCTCTGAGTTATTGTTAATAGCTTCATTTGAGAATAAATACATTGAATCTCAAACTGCAATCCTATATTGTATTGTCAGTCTTTTTTACTGAAATCCCTTTGTTTGTCAGGATCAGCCAGTAGCAATCTATTTTTGTGTACCCACAATAACTCTTTTATATTTCCTGTCAGTGAATAATGAGGCTTCTCTAATCACCTGTTTGTGCTATATAACTACTGTGTTCTTTTTTGTTGGAATGAATTACTGGATACTAACCACAAATGATAAAGAATAACATATGTAAGCCAGGGCATGGAACTAGAGACAGGAGGAAGTTAATTTTACTGAATTTTATCTTTGGGGAAAGAAAGGAAGATGCCTAAGTGATGTTAATTGCATGAAAATGTTTGTAGTTTGAACATTTGTTGTTGTACAAAGACAGGAGGAAGTAGGAGAGCAGTGACGAACTTGTCCTGCTCTGAACAGTGAGTCAGTGCAGGTGAGCAAAATAAGCGCTGACCCAAAGTATTAACACTGTTGCAGTATTATCACTGTTCCATTTCTGAAGGTGTCCGGGCACAAGAATTGATGAGTTGAAAGAAGGTGTTTTCAGGTAGCTTCTGTATGACAGCAATGACATGTGAGAAAGAGCATCTGTTCTTGTTAGAAAGCGGGTATTCTGCACATTTCTGTGTCAGCAGCTGTTGACTAAATGAAGCTAAAAGGCTTCATAGATGTGTCATACCTCAATTTTGTTTCATAGAATCATAGAATCATAAAATATCCTGAGTTGGAGGGGACCCATAAGGATCTTCAACTCCAACTCCTCACACCGCACAGGTCTACCCAAAAGTTCAGACCATGTGACTAAGTGCACAGTCCAATCACTTCTTAAATTCAGACAGGCTTGGTGCAGTGACTGCTTCACTGGGGAGCCTGTTCCAGTGTGCGACTGCCCTCTCGGTGAAGAACCTCCTCCTGATGTCTAGTCTAAACTTTCCCTGCCTCAGCTTAACCCCATTCCCACAGGTCCTATCACTGGTGATTACGGAGAATAGGTCACCTGCCTCTCCACTCCCTCTCGCAAGGAAGTTGTAGACTGCGATGAGGTCTCCCCTCAGCCTCCTCCAGGCTGAACAGGCCCAGTGACCTCAGCAGCTCCTCATATGTCTTTCCCTCTAGGCCCTTCACCATCTTCGTCGCCCTCCTCTGGACACTCTCCAGCAGTTTAATGTCCTTTTTGTACTGTGGTGCCCAGAACTGCGCACAGTAGTGGAGGTGCGGTCACACAAGCGCAGAATACAGCGGGACGATCACTTCCCCTGGAGAGCAAAATGAATTTTCCATGAAATTCCATGTTTCCAATTAGCAGTGTAAGAAAATATACTTGCATGAATATTCTCAGAGATTACTTGGTTTACTATTTTCAGTTAAGCATCTTTTTTTTTTTTCCTTTCTTTTTTTTTTTTTTTTTCTAATTATAGTAGTGGCATAGAATTTTATTTTGCATACTTGAAATATTGTATATATTTATTTATTTTATATGTATATGTGCATATATAAATGAATGTTATATTGGTATGGGGCTAGCTCCATACAAATCCCTGTAGAGACGCAGTTCTTACCCAAAACAAGATAGTTTTCTTTTGTGGCATCCCATGTCTAGAATTGTAGGAGTGAGGAAAGTGGAAAAAATTAGGTGTCATTGATGTACAGTGACAAAGGCTTATGACTCTAAATTTACCTATAAACTGCAATCACATTCTCCCTGTGTTCCTCCATGCCTGATGAAAAATGGCATTAATTTCTTTATTATGGATTATGTTTATTCACTATATACATATATTCATAATATTCATTGTTTTCACCTTTTTGTATTTTTCTTTTCCTTTTGTATTAACTGTCTGCCTAGACTGATGTTTTTTAAAAATACATGTTATACATGCAGACTTAGACTTCAGTTAAATGCTGAAGAACAGTAATTCAAACACACCTTAAACAGTTAGCTGGGAACATCCTAAACATAATTAACCATATCAACATTACCTGGATGCAGTTAGTAAAGCAAAGCTGTAGATAAACCAAAGTAGGAGGCCAGTTACTAAGAGCATCACTTTCTTTTTTCTCTACTAGTTGAAGCCAGAATGGGAGACCAGCTTAATTTTTGAGCTCACTTAAGACATTCTGTTGAGCCTTGGATATACCTGAGATGTTGAAGGGCAGGTCAATGACTTGGCCTTGAGGCTGCAAGCAATTACAGTTCCCCAGATCTGATATTCTGGTTGTCCTGAGACACCAGACAAGAAACAAGTTACAGGAACATGCATCTGTGTTCAGAATTTTGCTGAAATAGAATAGCATTTAGTCAAGGATCCATTTCTATCATTATTAAGATTACAATTAGGGTTCCTTTTACAACTTACTTTACTAAAAGTATCATATTCTCAGCCCTTCCATTTGTGAATATCTGTCATTTATACTATTCTCTGCTGGGCTTAACTTTTATTTCTTTCCTCTTCATTTTTCAATGACTCTTCCCAGTTCTTCATTTTCAAACTTTACTCTCTGGCAAAAAAAAAAAAAAAGCAGTAAGCTCATTCAAGCTGCAACCTTCTCCGTTTGGGTTTGGTTTTCCAGTGAGTGCTTGGATGGCCACTGAGCCATCTACATTTTGTAAGCAGCAAGGCCAAATGGCTGCTAATTGTCTGTTCTGTGCTGCACAATTCAGGACAACACAGGTGTATGTGAAGCATTTACAACCAAACAATTTTATGTAGTCCAGTATAGGAGCCCTTGGCCGAGTCCTGTTTTAGGTGTCTTTGCATCACATTCAGCTGCATAGAATGAAGTTAAAACTCAGGTCTTACCTGATGCATTTAGTTGAAATGTGCCTAGCAGATATGTAGTTTCATGGAATTTTGTGTTTTATTTAGGGAAAATCTAGGGCCAGAAGAAACCTTTTACAGTAAAGGTATGCAGTACAATCTACACATGAATCTTTATATGTGCAGAAGTTTTAGATTTTATTCTATTTC
Source organism: Stictonetta naevosa (assembly GCA_011074415.1). Taxonomy (NCBI): domain Eukaryota; kingdom Metazoa; phylum Chordata; class Aves; order Anseriformes; family Anatidae; genus Stictonetta; species Stictonetta naevosa. The sequence continues at coordinate 64,222,132 of CM021729.1, read as the reverse complement.
TGAACATGTTTACCCAAAGATGATAAAAAATACATCTGTACATCTTTCCAGAGACTCTTTCCAAAAATTACCAAAGGGATATGCATCATTCATCCCCAGAGCTCTAATGTTACTGCTAGCTACATCATCTGAAATAAACAGAATTGCTTTTTTTATTGTAGCCGACAGCCCTAATGCACTTATTATTTCATATCTTTCACAGGAGGGGCACATATCTTCATTACCTAATTATTATTCTGAATGTGATCAGTAACACCACCGTTCTGTAAAGTCAGAAAGAAAATGATTAAAACCAGCAATACTGTTGTATCTCTCTAGGTGACTTTTTTTTTTTTTTTTTTTTTTTTGTGGTGACAGAATTTTCATGGGGGTTAGATTTAAACATCCACATGGACAAAAAATGCATGGAATGCATGAATAAGTAAGACCAGGCAATTATAACAGTCAAAACTTTGAAGATATTTTGCTTTCTTTTCTTTGCTATTATAGAAGACCTCATTGTAGAAAAAGTTTGTGTAGAAAGAGTGTTCGGTGCCTGTTCAATGCCTGATAAAATAGTTTCCTATCATGACAGTGAGCTTTGGAATTGAAACCTGTGATTGCCTCCACATTCGATGCTTGCTTTGCATCAGTCTGCGAAGTGGTTTTGATATGTGTAAGCTAGATTTCTGAGGACATCAGGCTACAAGCTGTGCTCAGATGGGAGATTAATGCACCTTAACCCCAATGACTACTCAAGGATCTGAACCACTGACTGGTCACTTGGGCACCTTCTAACTAGAGGGGAAGTGACTAAATCTGAAAAAAAAAAAAAATCCTCAAGCTTCATGTAATGTAGATACAGAAGCCTCAGCACTGAATACTTTGAAATACTGGTCCACTCATGTTGTCCCTGGCAGTTTTCTAACTTAGATGTAGACAATGCTAACTGCCTCGTGATGTGTTTTCATATCTGTTTTACAGTTCAGAGTATTGCTTGAAAATAGAATATGCCAACATTTTTCTTACATGTTTTGAAAATGTTGATGAAGATAAATGTGTGTCTATTTTTGTATAAATGAATGTATTTTGTATAAATGTAGACATATATTTAAGGACTTTTGTGGGATTTCAGACTTAAATGATTTTTCCAAAATTCTGAAAACTGAATAAAAGTTTTTTCTGTGTTTGTTATTTTAGATACCTAATTGGGGATATTAAATATCACCTATTTCGTAAATATTGTTGACATATGTCTAAATAAAGTATTTAATACTGGATATCAAAAAAATAGAGGTAACTGAGATCAGTGAATACTTTTCAAAGAGTAATGAGAATATGTTTAGAACTCATTGTTTTAAGTTTCATTTTGGTGATGATAGGAGGATATTATGAGTGTAATAAGAATTTTAAAAACTGTTAATGATGACTTTTTAATTGCTCAGCTTCCAAATTTGGATTTACTTTGTATGAGAAAAGATAAATTCGCCAGTGCAGATGAAACTAATAATTGCCTAGCAACCAGTGCCTGATTTTTTTCCAATATAGAGCAAACAAAGGAAAAGCAAACCACTTTTATTTCTATATATAGTGTATGTATAATTATGGAGCTAAATATATGTGTGTATATATATACACATACACACATGCTCTGGTGGTGCCAAAAGATAAACCTCAAAAGCTATGGAGCCCAAGGAAAAAATAATAATAATAAAAAAATGAGATGTCAAATGTGGAAGAAAATCAGGAATATTTTAACAGCACAAAAGTGATATTTCCACAATAAGTTTTCTTTTTTTTTTTTTTTTTTTTTTTTTGGCAAAACTCCCTCTTTTCTCACCAATGAATTAAAGGCAGAAATTGGAAAGAAAAGGTAACTTGCAAGTCAATAATAATGTACCTAAATGCCCCCAGACCGTAAGGAAGTGAAAGAATGAGGATGTCTCCTATTTAAAGAAGGTTATAAACCTAAGAATGTTAAAGGGCACCCTTTGGACTGTGGTACTGGTTGGACTACATGGAAGGCAGGGGATGGGGAAGGGAGAAGCTACTGTGTCTGTGCTGTTCCCTGATCAGGCCTTAGGACTAATTGTTCAGAAACTATAGACTGCTGTTCAGAAACAATGAATCTTCTGAAGTAAGCTTTAGGAGGAGCTAATGATCAAAACCAGAACTTAGGTTAAGTCAAACAGGAAATCTAGCTCCCTGTATTGACTATGTCATGGTCATCAGTATATAATTGGAGCCTATCAGCAGTTAATGGACAAACCAACAGGAGCCCAGATGATAGCTGACAGAAACCACCCAAAGTTGTATCAGGAGATCTGCAAAACACAGTAATGTCTAGCAAGAAATATGAGTATTATACTAAACAAGATATTACATGTGAGCACACTATTCAGATTCTCTGGATCAGCTTTGAAAGCAAAGGACAAGTAACTGGAAATGATAATGTATTCACATCATGATTTGCTATCTCCCCCAAAGTTTTAATTGAGCAAAATACAACTTAATGGGGAGGCAAACACTTTAGACTTGTACAGAACATCTCAATTTAAGCTCTTATTCTTCCCTTTTCATAAACCTCTCTTGTCCTGTAAATCTGAACAAGTGCTGAAATATCAGTTGATTCACATATTGGTGAGTAGTAGATAAGTTTAGTAACATGCCCAACATGAATGACAGCTGAAATCAGAGCAGTACGCTGTGGTGGTTTCATAGTAATGGGCAGCAGCTCCACCACATCCAGTCTTTCACTCCCCTGCCTCAAAGGGAAAGGGGGAGAAAATATGATGAAAAAGGTTCAAGGGCTGAGATAAAGACAGGGAGATCACTCAACAGTTACCATCACCAGCAAAATAGACATAGACTAGGGAGATTAATGTAATTTATTAGCCATTACTAACAAACTAGAGCAGTGAGAACTAAAAGCGAAGTAAAATCATCTTCATCCCACCCACCCTCTTCCACCTCCTCCATCCGAGTGGTGCAGGGGAACAGGGAATGGAGGCTGCAGTCAGTCCCTGACGCTTCATCTCCGCCGCTCCCTCACGGTCCCTCTCTGCCCCTGCTCCATGTGGGGTCCTTCCCACAGGATGCCGTCCTTCTGAACTGAGCCTGTTGGGGCTGCCCACAGGCAGCAGCTCTTCAGGAACTGCTCCCACACGGCTCCGTACCACAGGGTCCATCCATCCCCCAGGAGCAAACTGCTCCAGCATGGGTCCCCCACGGGCAGCAGCTCCCCCCAGGCCCCTGCTCCTGCGTGGGCTCCTCTCCACGGGCTGCAGCTCCGGCCCGGGGCCTGCTCCTGCGGGGACTCTCCATGGGCCGCAGCCTCCTCCAGGCCACATCCACCTGCTCCACCGGGGGCTCCTCCACAGGCTGCAGTGTGGAGATCTGCTCCGTGTGGGACCCATGGGCTGCAGGGGGACACCCTGCTCCATCAGGGGCCTCTCCACAGGCCGCAGGGGAACTGCTGCTGTGTGCCTGGAGCACCTCCTGCCCTCCTGCTGCACTCACCTGGGGGGCTGCAGGTAGGCTTCTCTTTCATTTCTCACCTCTCTCTCCTAGCTGCTGTGGCACATCAGGATTTTGTATTTTTTTCCTCTTTCTTCAATCTGCTCTCCCAGAGGCCCAACTGGTGTCACTCATGGCCCCGCTCTGGGTAGCAATGGGTTCCTTTTGGAGCAGGCGGACCTTGCTCATCTCTGTCAGCTGCTAGTCTCTGCTCGCAGATGTTGCTCCTGCAGCCCCCGCTACCAAAACCATGCCACACAAACTTAGTGCATATGTGTGAGGAGAGCCTGGGTAATGTTTGCCACCTTCATTATGGAAGATTGTATTGGTAGGGATCCAGGCACCTGCATTAAAGACATTCATCAATGGCTTCCTTGCTTGTATTAGGAAAGAATTGTGGTTGTTAGCAGAGGCTGGATGCTCACTGGTGGTATCAGTTGACCAGCATGGGGGAATATATCTCTTTTTGTCTGATGAAACAATGTCCGAATGCATGGCTGCTTTCCCCAGATCCTCGTACCAGTGCATGGAAGAAATCTTTTCCACAAGTTGCAAAAAAATATTCAGAAATGCATTATATAACTGCTCCTCTTTTAGTCACTTTTGATCCCTTTCTTACTAATAAAGATTTGAATTGACAGGAATAGTTCATCTTTTTCCCTGAAGACATACTTGGCATAGAAATGAACTCTCTGTAACTACAAAAGAGAGAAGAGTTTACTTTTTAAGCTGTTTTCTACTTCTACTTGTATTTCGTATTGTCAACCATCAGATGCTTGAAAAGCCTGTAGCACAGCAGGCTGAAGTACAGTGACCTACTGCTCTTTCACATTCAAATGAATAAAGTAGCTCATGCTGTAGACCTTTAGAAAGGGAAGAGATTATACTTTTTTAAAGCAGAAAAGGATTTATTATGATATAAATTAATCTCTGCAGGCATTACATCAGGGCTCTATTCTAACCCTGAAAGCAGGGACACACTTTTACAGTTTTGTACTAGTAGACTAAATGCAAAGCTTAAGTCAGCACTTCACCCTGGATTAATACTTCAGCATAGTCCTAGAGTGGTAATCTAATAAGAATTCTCTGATTAGAAAAATTTGGTTTTCTTTTCACAGTGCCATCTCATGTTTTCAGAAATCAGCTGTTGCATCCCCCCACTGATTGCAAGACTGGAAAAAGTTAAATTTATAGAAGTGTTTATGTCTAGTTCACAGCAGTATTTTGCAGTTCTAGTCCACAGATACAAGCTGTTTTATTTAAGTGCATACAGTCTCTTGATCCCAGAGGCTTTCAGAAAAAGAAGGCAACCACCTCAGCTTCCATGAGACCTGTGATAAAATCATGAGTTTTTTGTTCTGAGATTTATGATCTCTTTGAATTTTTCACATCCAGTTCAGACTTGGATGTTTAGAGTTAATGATATCAATTTACTAATTTTCTTAAATGATTTAAACATTTTGCAATTCATATTTTAGTCAGAAAGCTAGCTGAACATTCTACCTGCATAGTAAGCAAATCAGAATAGAAAACAGGCAGAATGGAGGCAGATGAGCCACCTATATCTAGAAACTTTAACTTCCCTTTCAAATAAAAAGAGATACAAGTTAATTATTCAGCTGTCTTTTTAGCTTAGGAAAAACAAATTAGCTGCCTCACCACTAAATCTGAATAACAGCTTACAAATTTGTTAAAAGAACTGCAGAGCTCATCTGTTCTCATGTTCACATTTTGCATCTCTGCACAGGTGTGTCTTTAATATGATTTATAGTTCTGCTTCTCGGTAGCGGTTCAGCTGTGGAGAAATAGATTTGAACGTGGACACTGTATAGATGATTCTGTAAATCAGAATACTATTAAAGCTCTTTTTTTGAAAATTGATTTTAATGTGAAACTGCTAGTGGTAGCAAGTACTTTCTCAGTCCTCTTCTGAAGTTTAGTTGCTCTTCTGGGGTTCATGACTGGGGCTCATTTTTACTATACTTAGAACAAATTTCTATTGAATGGTTATTTTCTGAGCTGTTTATTGTTTGGAGTCACCTGGAGATTTCTTCCTTGTAACAAGTTTTATTCTCATGAAAGGGAATAGCTATTCATTTTATTTCTTTAGAGACAGCTTTTAAAATAAGCTATATTTCATGTAGCAATATAGGGAATTGAAAAAAATGTAGCCGTTGTTTTAGGTAGAAACAATGGTCCATTTTTCTCCATCAATAGTGACACCAAATATTCAGCTGTGTAACACCCATTACGTAGCATACCACTAAAAGGTGGTGTACCTACCCAACAACATCTGTGACTAGCATCCTGAACTGGCATTACAACCTTTTCAACTGTTTACCTACCAACTTAATTATGCCTTTAGTTTGGGTCTGCAGCTCCTTGGATAGCTACAGTATCAGTGTGTTTACCTTAGTATCAGCTTCTGTAAATTTCACTACTTCAGTATGCAATGCTTACTAAATACATTTGACCCTATATTTAAGGTACAGGATGTCAAACAATACATAAGGATGCATTATCCATTCACACTTTCATATAAATCCTCTCTTCTTAAGTTATAGAAGAAAATGTATCCAAACACAAATTTTCTTCTATCATTTCTTTCCTTCCAGTTTTGAAATCTTGTGATTCCATGGGATTAAGACATATTTATTCCATTGTCTAAAGCAGATGTTTCTTACAGTAACACTTCTGCCAAAAATCATAACAGTTATCACTCTAGGTGTTAAAAGGTAGTTGAGAGAAATTACATTCATTTCAGGATAATGATTTTGTGAATAGGGACTCAAATGCTTCTCCCATGCCTGATTCTGGACACTGTTCTTGAGCTTTTGACAGATATTCCTATACCAAGGACAATGCCGTTACAGAGTAAGTAGTTTTTAATCAGAGTAAATGATTTTTTTTATTATCATTAGTTTTTATCATCATTTTTTAATCATTAGTGAGCTGCGATAACAAATTGAGTTGCAAGTAGTAATGGTAGCTGACTGGTTTATATAATTTTACAACAAAACAACTAAGAGTGCTTTGCAAAGGAACACACATATGATTGTGGATGGTACAGTTCAATTTGCACGGTGCATCTTCTTTAGCCTTCATATCACAAAAATTGTTTTCATAAACTCTGAATTTTTGTTCTTGACAAGAATTGATGGCCTGTTACCATCATGGTGTGTTGCATTATTTATATACTGCAGTTGAGTTCCTTCTTTCAGGTTGTCCTTTGCTGTCAAGCAAAGTATTGCACTATTCAGTAAAGAGTCATGTAAGAGTTTTTGGGGATCTTATAGGATTAGAAAATACTCAATATGAAAACATAAAGTTTGTCAAATGGTTTACAACTGCTCTCTCCACAGCTACCTGTTTGTGGTAAGACGCAATAGTCGTATGTTCAGCATCTTGTGGAAAGATAGAGTGGTGATGTGAAGGTATGTCAGAGAACAAGGTGGACTTACAGAATGGTTCCTCTCTGAGTGCTTTTAATGAAGGTTTAAGCAGGTCTGCTAACTGGGTTCTCCGTGGAAAAAGAACAACAACAACAACAAAAAAACACAATTGGTCTTAAAAATAAATAAATAAATAAATAAACAAATAAATAAATATTTTTTTAAAAAGCCTATTTGCCTAATCATTACTGGAGAGCAAATGTCTTACTATTTGAGCTTTGTTGTATGTTTTTTTCTGAGTTCGGATGAGGAGGGAGAACTCTTTATTAGAAATGTATTTTTGAGTATGTGTGTATCCCCACTTTCATTTTATTCTTTTTGTTTTGCATTTTTATTTTTAACCTCAAAGATTTATTTGACTTGGGCATGTTCTGAAAAAAAAAACAAAAACAAACAAACAAAACAAACAAACAAAAAAAACAAAACAAAACAAAAAATCTGAAGACATGAGGAAAAATTTAACAGCACATCCTGAAAATGTAGTAACTTCTAATCATTTAAATGTACTATCTACTCCTCAATGCAGTCTGGTCTGAGACAATTTGGAGTGGATATCTGCTTTAACTCTTCCATGCATGCTGACATGACAAAACAGTAACTACACATATACATGCATTTATTTGTATATATATATATATATATATATATATATATATATATATATAACATCGCTTCCACTTCAAACGAAGAATCCCTTTAAAGAGTTAAATTCAGAGGGGTTATGAATTCCAGCAATTTTGTGCAGGGACCATCTGAACATATCTTTCCTTAGTTCTGTTTCACAGGTCCTTGCACCAAATCTCAAAAGCTTGATGTGATGAGAATTTACAGTCTGAGAGATTTCCAAGGATGAAATAAAGACAGCAGTAATTATAGCACAAATATTATGTATTATGTTGTGCCATACCTTAATGCTTGAGTAGCCGTATAATGAAAGGTGCGGGGTTAATCAGACAGTAAAGAAAAAAATTAATTGTTTTTATTTGACACTTGCATTATTTATTGGACCCTTTTCAATACATTTTATTTAATGTACACTATTATTTTACAGTTTTTGTTTGTTTGTTTTGTTTTATAGTATTATTATTATCAGAGTTCTGCTTACAGTGTTTTATGTATAGAAACCTGCCACAGTTGCGTGCAAACAGCATGTCATCCACCACTATGGCAAGTCACCAGCACAGAGCACAATTCTGTAGGAGCTGATCTATGGATATAATTCTTTGTGTTTATTTTACTCTCCCATTCACAATGACTCTAAGGTTAAATTCCCAAACTACTGTTGTGTTAAAGGTTGTGTCATGTGTAACATAGTACTTTAATGGTAACAAATCCCTTAATTAGTTATGTTAAAAAGTGCAAAAGTACAAAGTGCACCCATATAAGCTTTTCTCCTTCAGAGCAAAGCCTTATAAATCATATTCTGTACATCAAACTGAGTAGAATGTATAACAAATTAGAGTTCAATATTTCAACATGAATGGCCTCTCAAGAGGCACAAAATGTAAATTGAGGGGAATATTGTTGATTCAAAGTTGACATTTATTTTGTTCTGCACAATTTCACAGGCACTAAGTCATAAATAAGAGTGCTAACATTTTAAGTGAGTTTTAGTAATTTGAGTATGCAGGTTTTCACAAACTTTATGTCTAGTCTTACACAGAATTACTGCTCACTTGTGTCTGTGCACTTTCTCAGACTTTAAACAACAATAAAACACCAAAAATTTAATGAACTAAGCTTGCCACAGTCTAACCAAATAGTCATTTAAAACAGTAACATGAAACAAAGGCACGTGCCTGTTTGTAATCCTACTGTGAAATGGACTAGAAACAGTTACGTTTTATTTATTTATTTATTTATTTATCTCTTGGAGGTACACTGGTAGATAATGTCATTGGTAACTGGACAATTGGTAACTGGACTGGTAAACAATTTTCCTAGTTCCCTGTGAGTGTGGATGTTAGATGTTTTAGTGTCTTTGCAAGGTTTCCAGGCAGGTGACCATGAATTCTGAGGACAGATGGAGCATGTTGTTTGTGCTGTGTTGCCCATTATGGTTATGCACCCTGCTTGATATCAGATGCCCTCAACATAAACAATAATAATATTATTATTTAAGTGTGAAATGTATTAAAACCTAACAGCATTTTGCTACAAGTTATGTATAGAGAAGTCAGATTTGTTTGTTTCGTGTTTTCTTATGAATACAATTGGAAATTTTTTCAGCCCAAGTCAGAATTTGTTCACTCCTTGTGATTATATTCACTGTTTACACTCTTTTTGATAGTCTCATTTTCTTTAGAGGTGTGCTCTGCTCATTTTATTTCTGTGGTGTAATATAATGACAGCAAATTTATACCAGTAAATGACAGTAGAATTTGGGTCAGGATGGCTGGGGTCAAAAGAGCAGTTACTTCTTGAACACGGAAATAAATGACCGCTGTTAAAGGACAGCATCTGCTTTATTAGTTCCAAACTGTAGGTCAAGGTACTTCGCTTCAAGCTTAAGAAGTCCATGCAAATTTTCAGACAAATGAAAACAACGCAGATAGCAATGAACACTTTGGTTTTAGTAGGAGATTTCAAATTCTGGAAATCCAATGGAAAATTAGCAATGTGTTCAGTTTGTAATCAGTATAAAACATACAAATGGAAGCAGTTGTTTGTCTTTCTACCTTTCTTTTTCTTTCTTGTTTTGCATAACTGAAATCTGAGTGAGGAAACATTTAGTAAAAGTGTCCCCTCCCATTTTAATACTATCCATTATTATTATGTTATTTAACATAACAAGTGTCTCTGTTCCAGATTATATTTAATTATTTTGTTTAATTAAAGGCATGGGAATGCAGTTTTCAGATCAGTCAGTTCATACTGATTGTTCTTTCACAATCAAATGCCTAAGCCACATGAAATCTAAAACATCCCTTGTGAACCAAATAATGCAATCAGCAGTCAAGCTGAGAAGGCTTGAGTTGTTTAGATTCTGACAGGCAAAAAAAAAAAAAAAAAAAAAAAAAAAAAATTCTAGGTATATCTCGTATATGTTATGGAAAGTTGTCATTAACTCTTTTCAAATTGCCATACTTCATCTTCAGCTGGACAATGTTCAGTATAAGCCTGTTAGTACCAGATAAGTAGACACATGACAAATCGCTGTGCTATGAAGGCCATTAAAGCTGTCAGATTGATTAAAAGAAAAGGGGAAAAAAAAAAAAAAAAAAAAAGTTTGTTTGTTTGTTTGCCATTGATGTGCAGAATTCACAGAAGTTTTGTACATTGGCTTGAATGATTGTTAGATTGGAATTCTCACACAAGGCACTGATCTTCAGTCTGTGGGCCAGAAAGGCATTAAAAACATTTTGGTCTTCCTTGCCATCACTATAGTCCAAAACATATTAAAATGTTAGTACTACTGACATAAACAGGTGGACTTTGTGTAACTCCTTCTAGAGTTACATGTCAGAAGGCAATTTTTAAATTAAAAAAAAAAAAAACATACAAAAATGATATGCTACTTAGTTTTTTAAAATTGCCTTTCTGTAGATGTTGCTTTAAGTTGCATTCGCAAAAATTTTGCTAAACAAAACTACTGTACAAATTATTGGTATTTCTAAAAACAATACTGAGCATAATGTAGAATAGCAATAGTAACATTCTAGAATAAAATACTCTACCTGTAAAATGGTGCAACTTTGTAAAGAATTAAAAATCATATGGTTGGGGAAAAAAAAAAAAAAAAAAAAAATTGTTCCCTTCAAGTTAATGAATTTGCATTTGTGCTCAGCCATGATTTTGATTTACTTGCAAAATTACATTCCATATTTAAAGAATTTGAAGTTACTGTTATGTTTTAGCAGAACACATTCAAATATTAGGAAATTCACATTCGGAGACTTGATGCTAAGATATGTTGAAGGTGTTCCTATGCCTTATGTCATATGATATCATACAGAAATCAATAAATAGCACAAATCTGTTTTACAAGATGAAGTGTGAGATAAGTAAAAAAATCATCTAAAGATGTATATCTGATAAAAAATATGAAATGGAGGCTGCACAAAGGATATTCTTCAGGATTGCCTCCAATTATCCCACTGCAGACTGGACACAAAATTACCTCTTGTAGTTCTCTTTCAATGGAGATGTAAAATATGTCATGTCTTGGTACCAGCATGACAGGAAAATAATAGTCATTAGCAAGACTCACAAACTGTGGATCAGATCTCAAACTGACAACAGGTATTTCAGATGTTTTCAGCAGAAGCAGTCCCATATTTCAGCATATTTGTAGATCTGTGACAGGGTGTGGTTCTCTGAAGGTGCTAGAGGAGTAACAAGAGTTGGACGGGCACTCTGTTCTCTCTTTTATAACTCCTCATGAAGGCGGTTTTAAATAGTATTAGATAATGTACTGTATACACTGGTAATACTGGAGACGTGTTCAAGCACTGAGCATATAAAGCAGCCCTGGAGTGCATCTTTCAGAGTTTACATCTTGCTGCTGTTGATCTCCTCAATGCTAATTAGCCAAGGAGGCTGTCTTCCCTGAAAAGCAATTCAAAGATTAGCAAAATCTGCTTGTTTATCCTTATTGAGGAAAATTGAAGCTACCCATTGTGCCTGTGCTTGCCATTACCCAAGCAGCTTTGAAGCATGGCTAGTTCATAGCACGGCTTGGTTTTGAAGCGAAGCATAGCTTCGTTTGTAATTGATTGAGTGTCCAGAGGAGGGCGACGAAGATGGTGAAGGGCCTAGAGGGGAAAACATGAGGAGCAGCTGAGGTCACTGGACCTGTTCAGCCTGGAGAAGAGGAGGCTGAGGGGGACCTCATTGTGGTCTACAATACAACTTCCTTGCAAGGGGGAGTGGAGAGGCAGGTGACCTATTCTTCGTAATCAGCAGTGATAGGACCTGTGGGAACAGGGTTAAGCTGAGGCAGGGAAAGTTTAGACTAGACATCAGGAGGAGGTTCTTCACCGAGACGGTGGTTGCACACAGGAACAGGCTCCCCAGTGAAGTAGTCACTGCACCAAGCCTGTCTGAATTTAAGAAGCGATTGGACTGTGCACTTAGTCACAGGGTGTAAACTGTGCGTTGCGAGGAGTTGGACTCGATGATCCTTATGGGTCCCTTCCAACTTGGGATATTCTATGATTCTATGATTTGCTCTGTCTCTGCAGTCAGAGCAAAGTGGTTGTGGGATAACTTGGCAAACTTCCTTGGGGCATGGAGGAGACTGGAGGAACACTGGAGGTCTGTTCCCAAGTCCTTGCTGTGGTGTTGGTGGATCTCAAGGGGGAGTGAAAGCTTCTCTTGGCTCAAATATCATCGTTAACCTTACTGTTAGAATTAAATTGCTCAAAACCCTTCAGTGGCTGTAATTTTTATTGTTGAACTTCTTCCTGAAAACACATGTAACGGGTCTTCCTGTGACTAACATAAAATCAACATAGAAGCACACTGCTGGCCTAAATTCTGTGCTTTGTTTTCAGCAGAAATACTGTGTCATGCCTGATCTATACTGCTGAGTGGTTTCAGAGTGCATGTATCTGGAGCAGGTGAGGATGTAACCACAGTCACAGTTCTTTGCTCAGGAGCTAGGTGTTAAAATAATATCCTGAACCAAAAGCACCATTTGACTTCACGTTCCATTAAATCTGGAGAAGTAACTTTTTCCAAATATATCTCCTGATCGAATTCAAATGAGATAAAGTATTTATTTATTTTTTTTAATAGTATTTTGTTTTCAAATGAATATCTGTCATTGTGCTTAAGAGAAGCCCTTTTGGTGGAGTAGAAGGCTAAGAGAAAGTTATGAGACAGAGGTGTACTGCTAAATAAATATAAAACAGAATTAGCCAAAAGATACTCAGAGGACACAGAGGTTATCATACTTGTCTGTTCTTGATCATCAGTAGTCTACCATACTTGGAGCTTGTGTATAACTTTTGCAGTTTCATACAAGAATCTTTTCTTCCTTTAACCCACAGGAGACCTGTGTGACTCCAACCCATGCAAAAATGGTGGCATCTGTCTGTCAGGACTGAACGATGACTTCTACTCATGCGAGTGTCCTGAAGGCTTCACAGACCCCAATTGTTCTAGTGTTGTGGAGGTTGGTAAGTGCAAAATCTGAATGGAGGAATAGTTGTTTGAACATCCCGTTAGTTGTGGCCAACCAGTCAGTGATTTTGTCCACTGCATTTTGTGTAGTGCTGTGGTTGTTGCATTGCTTGTTTTTGCTGTCTCATCCTTTTTTTCTGTATCACAGATATCTATGTCATAGAATCATAGAATGGCTTGGCATTGTCTATTATTATTGTTCATATTAGGAAGATATTCTGCAGCTAGAGTGAAGACTCTGTGGCAGCACCTCTTGTCTGAAGGCTTTGCATACCCTCTGTGCATTTCTTTTGCTGACAGCCAAAGTATTTTAAAACAGTACAACCCTTCAAGTATTTCATATCCGACGTCTATGTTTGTAATTTATCAATCTGGGTTACACTAACATGCTTTGGTCAGTGACAGCCGAGTACAGCTCACACATTTTACTTCTGCCAGCTGTCCTGTAGGACACCAGCCTCGAGCAGAAAAGCAATGCCAACAGCTGAGAGCACTTACTTCTGCAAATGCCTTGTTGAAACTGTCAAAGCTAGTCTCAGCGCCTCTCTAACACTGCATCTCTCCTAAGTCTATGTTGATTTCCTTTCTTAATAAATAAGTCAAGGTTACACAGGCACAACCTGAAGAAACCCTTCTGGGGATTAAGTATATACCTGTCTGTCATGAAACATGGCTAGCAGAACTTAGACTAGGAACCCACATTTGTTTGTTTTTTTCTTTTCTTTTCTGAAAATGATGCTTCTGTCGTTCTGGGAGTGAATCCTAAGTCTCCATAATGCAATTTTAATTATGTCAGAGATTGGGTTGAATTTGGTTCCCCTGAACATAAGTTTGCTAGAAGCACATGTGGTAGAATGACAAACTTTGGTCAGACACCTATTGCACTTGCCTCTGACTGTAACTCATCATCAGACATAGTAGCTGGTTATTACCTAACATTTGACTTGCATGAGAAACTGTTATTTTCCATTGGTGCAGCTACCAAGAAGCAGGAACACACTACCTTTGAATCCTGTTTTCCATGTCTTTCCCCAGCATTTTTATGCATGCTGGAAGGTCTGAATTTATCCTAGAAGTACATGCCACACTGCCCTACAATGGCTGTGACATGGGTTTACTGCAGGAAACTTTGGGGTCTATCATGCATTAGGTTGGCAGGAAATTGCATTGCACATAACAGAGAGGATGTTGATAGTAACTGAATTTGAGATAAAAGCATATTGTGATAATTGCCACTGTAATTTACATATACATATTAACAAGGCTTTAAAAATGCACATGTTCTTAAATAAGTTCTTCAAACAGTTAAAACAAAATCTCAGTTTGGTAAACAGAGTAAAACATAAGCAAATGGAGAGCTCTAGAATATGTGGTAATCACAATGTTTATGCAGGCACAATATTACATTTTTTAGTTTGCAATCCAGAGGGAATATGCAGGAAACAACACTGATTAGGTACAGGGTTTATTAAAATTCCTATTTTAGATAAAATACAGAGTGTTCATTCTGTTTGTATTTGTTCTTTATGATTATGCTACCTGTATGGATTCAGAGAAAACTGTTACTTTCTGAAAACTTTAAAATTAGTTATTTTTAGGAGAAAAAGTAGAAAAGGATTTGTTTGCTTGTTTGCTTTTTGGTATAGACTGTTTGAGGCTGATCCAGCATTATCTTCCCCTACATAAAGTAAACCACTGAAAAAATGATACTTCAAGATAATATCCTGATTTTTCCTATGAAAATAATGACAAAGAGGGTAAGCTGTTAGTAAGTTAGACCCCCTTAATTAAAACACTGGAACATTCCAAATAAAAAAATCAGTTGCAAAATGGATTTGAGAGGAGTCCAGGAGTGTAAGACCACGTGTGATCACTTTTACCACAAGTGTTTATTAGCAGATGATAAGATTGGAGAAAGGATGCTAATAAAGCTTGTTTCTCTTTGTCTTTTTAATGATTTAATACTTTTAGTTCCTGGGATCTCCATAAAGGTTTCTTGACAACTTCCTGTGTAGTTGAAAGCAACAAGGTGGTTTAAAACTAGGTATTTAAGATGTCTGGAAACACTGAGTAAGAAGAAAAGAGGAGGGTGGGGGGAAAAAGAGAAAGGGAGAGGTACCTATGCCAGTCCTGCTCCCCTCAGAAGCACTGTACAGCAAGAATGAGATGCAGTGAGGTATTCTATGCAACCCTGTTGTCAGAGACTCCTATTTTAGATATTATTCAGTCAAGGCAACAAAATATTGCTGATCTCTGAATACTAACTGGAAAGTCACACATTTTCAAGGAATATATCTCAGACGGGGATTTAACAGGAAGAGGTAACAGGTTTTACTTAATGACAGAATCACAGAATGATTGAGGTTGGAAGTGGGTAAATAAATGTAATACAGATAGGAAGGTGTAAATTCTTGTTACAGAAGAATGATAGATGCATGAAAATACTCCAGGGTAGAGAAATCAAATATTTAGATGGAAGTACCTACATTGACCATCCCCTTTTCAAGAAAGCTGGGGAGCAGCGTGAGTGTTTCAAGGACATAACGGTGTGCCTCCAGTTACATTTTTTCTTATCTTAAAAAGATAACATATAATAACCCACCGTGATCACAGCACATTTTTTCAATATTGGTGTTTCTTTCTAAACCTTACCAATGGAAAGTCCTGACTCCTCTGCTAGACCGCTCCAATATTTTCTGATCCTGTAACTTTGAGTGAGCCTACCTAAAACAGTTGTTGTACAGTGTTAGTAATAATTTATGTATTATAAATTAACAATCATATTCTAATCCTATTCTTTCTCTAAATGTAATCCTCTCTCATTTTCTGTTTCTTTATATTAAATACTATATATATATTGTCATGCTAAAAGAATTGAGATTAAAAGATAGATCTATACTATTACTGTGTTTGTACAGTTAGGTCATTTTAATACTCTGTACCCTAATAGATTATAAAAAGTTGATAAACTAGTGGAGAATAAGATAGAGGCAAGCGGGAAAAATTGCATTGTGGTTCTTTTCAATACAGCACATCCTCCAGTGAGGCAGAAAAGGATTTAGCTAAACAGATAAGAGTAAAAGGTAATTATAACCAGCTTCCCAAATAGTAGGATGTTTTCCAAAGATAATAAGGACACTATGGCCTGAGTTATCTTTTTGGCAGATTCCTGTATCTTTGGCAACATGATTTTTAGACTAAATTGAAAAAGATTCAAATGTAATTTACATTTGTATTGAAATGCCTCAGAGACAATAAGTTGACAGATTTTATAGCATTTAAATAGCTGACAAGTAACTCTCAGGAACTATGTAAATTACAGAAATGCTATAAACTGCAGGTGTTACATACAATTAATAGAAGGTTTTTCATACACATTGTTAAGGAAAACTATTAATGTGCATCCTAATCAATGTGAGTAGCCATTGAACAAAAAGAAGCTTAGTTATGAGAGGAGCAATGACAATGTGGCTATATACATTGAAATAAGACTGGCAAAAATATTCTTAAGATAAAAAATAAAATCTAATCCCATTTTATTTGGTGTGTGCATAGAGGAAAACAGGAAGAGAAATACATGACTAAAGGTAAAAGTTAAAGAAAAAGGCAGCTACGTTTATTATGCCATAAGACTATTGGTATGTAGTATGAGTGACCATGCTCTTCACATTTGAAAACTGAGTGACTTAAATTACTCAGTTTTGATCTTCCAGATCTGAAATTCAATAGCCGTCCACCAGGATAAACTGGTGAATGTTTAGTTTATGTAACTGGTAAAATAAATGATATAAGATGACAGGGAGTGTAAAAGATACATGAGCATATTACAGGAGAGCTGCAAACACTCTCCGACCCTGCATTCAAATAGGCTGTTGGGACACTTTCGGGAAGTGCACCTTTTGCACCAGATCTGATTGAATATTGCCAAGGATGGAGACTTCACAGCTTCTCTTGGCAACCTGTGCCTGTGTAGTGACATTCCCCCACCTCCCCACTAAGTTTAAGTGGTATTTCCTGGCTTTTAGTTTCTGCCCTTTGTTTCTTATTCTGTCACCATGAAGTGCTGAGAAGACTTTGGCTCTGATTTCTTTATTTCTCTGAGCCTTTTCTTCTCCAGCCTTAACAGTTCCATCTTTTTTAGGTGCCCCTCATATGTCAGATGCTCCAATCTGTTAATAATTCTAGGTAGGTGATCACCTCCCTCGACCTACTGGCAGGCTGCCTGTGCTAAGTATTGGGAAATACCTCGACCACACACTCCCAGTTTCAGCATCTGTTCTTACTTCAGTATATGTGTTGTGTCACCCAAATTGACTATATTTATTGCTATCATGACTACATCTACCTCAGTGACTTATCCACCGTCTGCTGCATTGATCAAAGGGAGATATTCTTCTTCAGTAAAGTGTCATCATGCTTTGCTTCTGATGTTGATCAATTTAACATTTGGAAAGTTGAAAAGGAAAGGATTGTCTCTTTTTGCTTTGTTTTTGTTTTCTTTTGTTTTTCTTAAAACATGTTTCAATGGTCCCATTGACACAAAGGTGAAACTGTGGAGTTGTGAGTGGGCCTGTGTTTATCTGTATTTAGGAAGAATAATCAGCTTTCATGGTAGTAGACTAGTCTCATCTGGGAAAAGAGAGAGGTGGAGTGGGAAGGGGTAGAAAACAAATTTTTCTCTGCTGGGCTTTGGGTATGGTACTTGTTTGGATTCTGTGCTAATTTCTTTTCTTGGGGGCAAACAGGGAAACTGCTAGTTTTCTTCAGCAACCACTTACTCCTGCTGAGTTCTTAATGATAGCCAGGTTTCCTCTTCTGAGCAATGGAAGAAGTTGTTAAAAGGAGCTCTATCAACATAGCACCTGATAAAACTGAATGTGATTTTGTGTGAATCTGTTTTTTGTTTCTTTGATTTTAGTGGGAAACATCCCCAAGCTATTTGCTAAACAGTTTGAAATGCATTCTTATATTACCTTTCCTATGATTAGAATTGTCCATATGAGTATGGACTACTAAGTTTCCTCTTACTAAGGCTGTAACTGTTGTATGTTCAGTATATTGATGGCATTTCTCACAGTGTTTTTTCCCGAAGTCTGTAGTCTGTAATGCCACAACTCCAATACAGCAGTTTTAGAATTGACTGTAAGACACGTTTTTAAACAGGAACTATCACATACAAGGGCACTTGACTCATTAAGAGATGTTTTCCAAAGATACAGAATTCTGTAGAAAGACAATCAATAGGTATTAATAAAAATAATTTGACTAATTAAGCCTTAATTGTTAGCTTCTGAGTAGCCTGAAGGGTGCATAGTACACAGAAATCTAAACTGAATAGCGTAAATGCATGCAAGCAGAAGGTCTTGGTAAATGGCATTAAATGCAGAGCAGAAAACATTATACTTTGTAATTGTAATATTGTAAGTAATTGTGCAAGGTTTCTGCTGTAACAATTTTGGTATTGATTGCTAGTAAACCTCTTGTGAAAACAGGAGCTCAAGTCAAAATTGGTGAGAATGCTAATACAATGGATATTGCATCAGCATCAGTAAATTAGGTGAAAGACTTTATCTGTGAGTGATACACAATCATACTCATTTAGACCAGAGCTAATATTTTAAGAGAACCTCTTTATTTGGATATTGAGAATGAAATTCACTAGGATAGTGTCAGAGAATCACAGAAAGCTGATGCAGCCCAGCATGCTGTTAGCAATTTAAAAAGTTATATATATATATATACTATATAAAGTATATATTTATGTATATACTATGTTCTTGGGTTTAATCAGGACATACCCTTTATAAAGCATCCTGAATTATATGTCCAGTCTTACAAGTCTACCACTGATCTCAAGATGACCATCCACAATGTGTGTAGGTAAACCCTATCTTGAAAATCATAATCATACCACACTTTTTTTTTAATTATTTTTTTTCCATTTAAAGATTTATTTTATGAAAGTACAGACTGGCAAGGAATGAGTAGTTGCTTCAGAGCATTTGACAAACAGGAAAACGAGCAGTTCAACATAGCGAGGGAGATTTTATGCATTTTGGTCTAATTAAAAGGACAACCTAAAAACATCCAGATTCTC
>CM021729.1:64144840-64202562 GCA_011074415.1 Stictonetta naevosa | reverse complement strand
AAAAAAAAAAAAAAGAAAAAAAAAAAAGAGGGGTTTTCTTAGCAGCATGATGTGTCTGGGTTCTGAAATGTTTAGAACTGGCTTCAAACAAGGAGGTACAATAAGCCAACTACATTTTGCCAAACCTTCCAGTAAAACATAAAAATCTGTGAAGAACTTATGTTAGCAGCCAAGGAAAATTGGTCTTTGGATAGGTGCTCTAATGTTGTCTGGAGAAAGAAACCTGCAAATAATTCATCTGCTTTGAATGAAAGAGGTTTGGGTGGGCAACAGATGCAGCAGATTAAAACAGCTGAATTGAGCACACATTGAGACATTGAAATCTATGGAATAAATATTCTGTTATGCAACTGTATGAACATTTCAAATCCATTAGTACCTCTGAAGTAGTCCTGAGACTTGTTGAATTTACTGCTAGGCTGTTTAAACTAAGTTCCATGTTATGTTGACTTTGTTATTCAGTGTTGTTTATTTTTGTCTAGAGTGGAAAGATCTGTAGTTTCTAAGAGCTATGCAAGCTCTGGTTAGAAGAAAGTGATGTTTTCTGCAGACGCTCATATTATGCATATCAGATGTTCATCAGCTGCCGCACAGACCTGGCCCTATAATAAATTCTTTGGTTCTGTAAAATTTTTGAAAAGGCAAATAGTAAAGATTGATCTCACCCACCCTTACTTTCTATTTATTTATTTATTTATTTACATGTGTTAAAATACATATAAAACATACGTTTTATTTTTTAAATTGCTAGTAGATTGTTAGTACTATAATCTGCCCTAAAAGAGTTCCCTGTATATCATTTTTTTAGGTATGTCAAATGCATATATCTTTGCCAAATATTAAATCCAAGATCTGTATGTTTTTGTCTGACTCTTGGTAGAATGAAGAGTTGCAGAACTTTTGATGTTTTTAAAATACGTTATTCATTAAGAGCTATCAGAAGGATCGAGGATTAGTTACTCTTCTGTTTTGCTAGAAATGGGTGGTAGCTTTTTAGATTCATTTTCTTCTTCCTCTGGCTTCTTGGCTGACATAAAATATGTAGTTTTTATGTTTTTGAAGAGCCCAGATGATGTAATTTCTCATAAAACATAGACTTCAGAAATAGATGTTCTTAAAGTACTGTCCCTTTTTGTGTTCCTGTTTTATATAATCTAGTGTTCTCCTGGATTTTTGTGTAGAAGGATATGACTCAACAGCTTGAAAACAACTTGCTAAAATAAAAATGCCAGAAGGAAGCTGATTCTCTAGCTGAAAAGGCAAATTGATCTTTAATGAGATGATAATTCTGGCATTTTAGGAGATTCAGATTAGAAGATTTTAGACTTGCTAGGCTAAAATGATCAGATGCAAAACCTACTGGTGCTCAGGTTAATGCAAGTTCTAACTACACTGCAGTTCCAGAGTAAAAGAAACAAAAATTAAAAGATGAATATTGAAACTTGGGGACAGATGGACTTTACTATTGTTTCTTTCATTTCCCCTCCAAGTTATTTCCCAGATGTTTTTTTGCAAAACTATTTATATAAAGGGCTCATGAAGCAGAGCAAAATTCATCATGATTTGGAATCACATTTGCTTACCTTCTTCTCCACAAGTATCTTTAGTTATATTTAAAATAATGAAGTAGGGAAACATTATTTTGGAATGTTGATGTTATAAAGAGATGCCCTTCCCCCTTAAGAGAATTCTTACTCCTTTTTCTTTCATTCACTAATAAATACTATTATCCTCAGAATCAGAAGCAGAAGAATAAGGTTCGCCAAATGTTACTGTGCATAAAGTTAATATTTCTAACTGGGAAAATTCCTGTTTGCAACTCAGAAGTTTCTTTCTACTGTCTAACTCTGTATGATCTGATGCTTTTGTATGCTCTTTCACTCTTTATTTAAAATCTCTGTTAAGGCATTTGCTTAAGGGTGCAATATCTGACCTCTTCTGATCAGCACTCCGTTCCAGATGCAGATTTCTTTTAAGTGTTTAAAACAGTGTGGTGTAATGTATGTGCTCTACTCTCTTGCCATCTATTCTGCAATGTTCCAGAATACTGTGTGAGCTTGTTAAGGTTTTAAACTGGAATGTATACAGCTCATAGGAGCAGTTGAGGGAACTGGGGCTATATAGCCTAGAAAAAAAGAAGGCTCAGGGAAGATCTTATCATTCTTTACAACTGCCTCAAAGGAGGCTGTAGTGAGATGGGAATCCGTCTCTTCTCCCAAGCAACAAGTGATAAGACAAGAAGAAATGACCTCAAGTTGTGCCAGAGGAGGTTTAGGTTGGATATTACAAGAAATTTCTTCCCAAAAGGATCACAAGGCATTGGAACAGACTGCCCAACATCACCATCCCTGGAGGTATTGAAAAATTGTAGGTGTGGTACTTAGTGAGTGACATGGTTTAGTGACGGACTTGGCAGTGCTAGGTTAAAGGCTGGACCAGATGATCTTGGAGGTCTTTTCCAGACTCAGTGGTTTCATGATTCTGTGATTGTAAGTTAAAGACAGAACTGTTTGTAGAAGTGGACTCAACTCTGAATGTAGAAAAGTAATGCAGTATACACCAACGACAATTTTTTATAACAATTTTCAGCAAAAAGTAGTACTTGCATTCCCATTTTACTTCATTAAGGAGAAGTAACTAAATGTTCTAGCTCTTAGAGTTTTTTGTATATTTATAATATAAGTGTAATTATAGGAACTTCCTAATAGGTTTATGGTTTAAAACTGTTCCTGTTAAGTAGACTACTGAATAAATGGAGAATTTGTTGGAAGGAGTAAGCAAAACGGGAATTAAATGAGATAATCTAAAATGGGAATCAGAATTTGAAAGACTCAAGATTCATTATCAAACCCCCATGAAAATTATCAGTCAAAATAATAGGGAGAAAAAGTGCTTTCATTTCACAGAGGGACATTTTATATATGATAGCCAGCCATCATAAATTAATGAGATGTTGGGATAATCTGGGTTACTGATGAATGGAAAAAGTGTCTCTATAAGACAGCTCCAACTGTTTTATGGAGGTCATCTGAGAGTCTTACCTTCTGTGAGGGTAAGGACCGTTTTTTTTCTGGACTTTCTGTTGTTAGGCCAGTCTGGCCTGAACTGCATCAGGCCACTTAAGGGCAGCTGCGGATAACCAGGCTGAAGGATCTGCACTACCCCCACTGGTTCCTTTCCTCTTCTTTCATTTACCTAGTAAATGATCTGGGATGGGCTGCTCATGGGTGATAAAAGGCACTGCACAGACCTGCAACTGCTGGACCTCAGCACAAGTGTGGGGAGAGCTACAGACACTCCGGTGTGGCATGGGGTGTTGCCTAGGGGTGATTTTTCACACTTCAGCTATTTTGTGCAGAGAGGTCATGCATCTTTTCCCTCTTCTTTCTAATTCGGTCCCAGAGTGGATAACAAGATCTTAAATGAAATGCTGAATGTATGAAGCATATAAATAATTTCATTTAGAGGTACTGGGACATTTTTTGTGTGTTGTATCAGAGGTGTACAGCTTTCTTAACTTGATGATGCTGTAAAATAATAATAATAATTCAATCAAGTTTATGTCATAATATTAACGACCAAAATGGGCATGAGATTCCATTCTAAATTATGGCTTCAGTATAATATTTCAATCGTATTACTTGAGCTAAGCAGCTGGGTGAAAACTGACATTGCACCATAAGTCAGGAGAATCAGTATATTACTTCCTATGTCTAAAAAATAAAAATAATAAAAATCAAAAATCAAAAGGATCAAAATTTGCATTTTCAGTTGGTGATTTTCTGGCTGTATCTATAATACTAGAATACTTGCTGGAGGTACAAATGCTTCAGTCATCCATACTATCTTCACTTTGAATCACACACTGGGCTGATTCTACTGTAAGCCAGCCAACTCTGAAGTCTGGAAAAGCACGTGCAAGGGTTTGATTTGGACATTTTTGTTTGTTTGTTTGTTTGTTTGTTTATGAGATTAGAAAGGATGCCTGTGTGATTTGGTAAAGCCCCACTTCAGCTTTGTTTGTATTTATAATGGTATTCAGCTTATGTGTCTCTTCATGCATAATTAGTACAAATATGCATAGTTCTGCACTTCTGATCTATGCTTTTGACAGATACCTAATTCAAATATGCTTGAATGCATGCAAGGTTTTAATTTTTTTTTTTTTTTTTTTTTTTTTTTTTTTTTTTTTTTTTTTTTCAAATGGATGAGAACAAGACATGCATATGTAATCTACTTTGTTTATCTGTCCATATGCACAAAACTTTAATGTCCTAAACTTATTCCCTCCCCCCTCTCCTAACAGAATAATAGCAGTGGTCAAAATAGACTGGATTATTTTAGGTTTGCAAAAAAACAATTCTGCTGATAAACATAAGCATTTTCTACAGGGAGAAAGGAATACAAATTTCAAGTCTGTTTGGAGATGCTTCAAATATTCCATTTTAGTTCCTGCACACCTCTTTACTGCCCTTCCTCTTTCTACATCAGTGCATCCACACAAATGTAGTGTTACAACATGATGCTAAATCACTTCTGGGTAATGCGTTCACTGTTCTTTAACCTACGTAAAAGAACACAGAAAGTGGAGGTCTCAGATATTTATGTGCTATCCCTCATAACATCCTCCATGGTGTTTGGAGGAGAGTGCGCATGCCTGGGTTCAGAACTTCTGTTTCAGAGGGAAAGTCTAAGATACCCTTAAATGCCAGGGTCCCTTTTCTAAATCCCATCCAGTATGTTACATAGTTGCTCATTGCTTTTAACAGCAATTACTATTTAGCTTCTGTTGACTATGTTCACTCAAGTGGTCTCTTTAGCTGTAAACATAGAATACAAAGAACAGCTGCTGCTGTGGTAACCATCTTAAAGTTCATTTTTATTCTAGACATAGCAGTTTTCATGGAGTCTGGTGTCTTTTGTGGTGTAAACAGAAACAGGACACACGTAACATTTCTCTTGTCCATGCAGGTATCTGTGTATCTAAATGGAGTGATGCCTATGCTCTGTTTCACTTGTTATATTTAAAACTAGAATGAGATGACTTGGCAGCACAAGGCAAACAAAATACTAGCCAGAACTGAATTAATTCTGCTTAAAATGGAGAATCTATGGAAAATCATTAAGTTGGGTATTGCTCTAGTATCTTAGAAATTTGTTGTTTTCATTGCTGTATCCGAAGAGACCCAGACCTTAGCAGAGGTTGCAATGGTGCCAATTCAGTTAGCTGGTAGAGATCTGCCAAAACGTTTGTATCTAGTTAGAAGCTAGTTCATGGATAGTATATTTTTTCAAGAACAAAGGAAAATATATTTTTTTTTCTTTTCAAATGCAGTATGAGTCATTTCTAGAATATATTTACCCTTACTTGGTACAAACAATGAGAAACATTGAGAGTTGTTAGAGACTCTCAATGAGGAAGGAAGGTATGAATGAGGAAGGCATGAATAGAGGAAAAGGTATGAATGGTTTGTTGTGAAAGAGGAACAGAAGCAGTATAATGAGATGCATGTAAGAGATGAAAAAAGAAATAGAATGCAAAGTTTTGCAGATTCTGTCAATATTCAATTCTTTTTTTTTTTTTTTAACTGACTTCTGTGTTTGTAATACTAACTTCAGAAACATTTGCTGACAACCAAATAAACAAACAAAAATACAATACAAAAAAAGTTATAGTAGCCCCCAAAATGGTCCAATGTGTTGTAGCAAAGACCATGGCCATGGTATGCTCTCATTCTCCTTCCTTTCTTTCTGCTGAAGGGTTGTATTAGAGGTTCCATCCAACCATATGAAGAAAGTATTGCTTGGTGGATCAAGCAAAGAAAGCTCTGACTGTACAGTGGGAGAAAATGGAGGGCATGGAGGATGGGAATAACCAAAACTGCCAATTCTCAGACATTAGGATACTTTTAAATATCTTTCATGTGTGTGTTTCTTAAGTGCAAACCTCACCAATTTTACCAGGAAGAAGGGTTATGCACATGTTAAGCTGTATTATCTCAGAAGTTTATTTTGCAGAAGTACCCCAGCTCTTTGCTCATAATGGATTAAAGCTGTGGGCAAACAAGACTATGCTAACAACTTATGTGGTCTTGTGGCCTCTGTCCGTGTGGCACAGTGTCCTGTTGCCTGAGAAATGACAGAAGGGGAAAAATGCCTGTGAGGTTGCACTCAGGAGGCCAAAGGTTGTTCTGCAAGGTTGTTCTGTTGGAACATCTGAACACAGCTTCCTGTGTTCTTTGTTCTTCATGGGACCAGTGGTGAGCAGTCATGTGTTTGGCAGTATGTCAGATGAACAAAGACAAGAGATGTAGGGATTCCAGAAACTGGAGTGTCAGGAGATGCAGTAAGTGACAACTGCCAAGAAAAGACATAACTGAGGCAAAGGTAATACGCGATTAGAAGTATACAGGAGAACTGCCATGTTTTCTCTCTGTTCTTTTCCAACATTATAGTAATATATGCATTCATTAAAAAATACGTATTTCTTAGATTATTCCGAAATTACAGTGACTAGAAGTTTAGCAGAAGTGCAAAGCTCGGTTGCAAGATATTTGTACACACTGAGAAGTTGCACTTAATTAAGGAGAAAATCAAATCTTCTGTGAGAACCTATAGTGAGTAGAGAAATAAGTATTTTGGAGCTCCTCAGTGGAAGATACTTCTTTAAGCTTTAATATTATTTAAAAAGTTGTTTTGCTAATTAATAAAAGCATCATAAGAGACAAAATCCCCCATTTTCAGATATGCAAAAACCTATTTTTTTCTAGTTCTGTATATAGAAACCCTGTTCTCCCAGTAGATGACTCCTTCCACCAGACTAACCAGCTTTCTGCTGTAGGACAACATGAACGAGTAACATTCCTACTATGATAAACAGTGTTATAATTGTTAATAAGGATTCTTATAGAGTCATGACCATAGCTGTATAGATATACCTGAGAAAAGCTCTTTAGAAGTTATTGCAGCCTTTGGCTGGCAAAAGATCTGTGTATGCACAGGCAGTGGTATAATAAAGGCTTATAATAGAGTCATTATTGTGGATCAGGCCTTAAAACCCTGAGAAACAAAAGAAAAAAAATATTTTTAATAGCTAAAATTCGGTGTATTAGGTTCCTGTTATCTAGAAATAAACAGTGATATAGCCAGTTCAGAATATAGCAAAGTGCATTTGAATATGGCATTGAAAAAAAACATTCTTGAAGATGCCTTCTTGATTTTCTCCATGTCAGGTAAGGGTTAGTATGAGTGTGAAATAATAAGAAGATGGAGGCCTGCCAACATATTTAAGTACAAATAGATGCTTGTTGAAAGAGAGAGGGGGGTGTGTCTTGACTAAAAATTCTTATTACTTTCCACTTTTAAATCATCAGTTATATCATTCATTTTGAAAAATCTTAATGAGGACAGAATTTGGTCATATAAGATTAGCTTTTGCAGATACGAAAACTGCATTGTCAGTGACATTTGATTTACTCAAAAATATGACTGAATGGGCTATAATTTATAAGGGGAACTATAATGGCCATAAAAAGAAAATATTTAATTTCAGCTTCTGCTTTTTCTGGCATGAAATAAGAAACATCTGCAGGAGTCATTAGCTCATAGCTGAACAATACATTAGCCTAAGTCAGCAACAAACGTAAGCAATAGATTAACTTTGTCCTCACTAGTGGTGTCATTGGGATCAGTCTCAGCTATATTGAAACAACAGACCCTGACCTAGGTATCATAAACAAAGTAATTAAACATATCAATCAGATTCCAAATTACAGATACTTCCAAAACAGCATTACATTCATCACTTGCCCTCTTAGGGTGGAAGAGGTACCTGAGCTCTTTAAAAGCATCAGTAATCCAACATTAAATAATTATGTTTCAAGTACTGCAACTGAATATATGAGTACCTGAACACCATGAAAGGAGAAGGTTCTTAAAATAAGGAATGTGAATATTAAACTGGCAGGCTATGAATCTTGATCCACTTTGGAATTGGGATGTGTTACGCATTTATTTTATACATCTTTAATTTAAATACATAAAGAAATAAAATGTATGATCATCTTCTGGCCCTGCTGAAGTCAAACCTGTAGCAATAGTTATACAGAAAGATCCAATCTTTGTATGGGAAAAGAAATACTAAAATTAAAATAATTTGATTAATCATGATGTTATAAATGGCATATTTTTGAATATAATTTAATTTGCCACTAAATTTAATTTCATACTCCGTCTGTAACAAACTGTATTGTATTCATTTGTCTCATGAGCACTGTTAATTCAAAAATGATCCATGGTAGCTTCACTGTTCTTCTTGACTTGGCAGCCCTAAATCACAACCCTGTTTGCTGCCTACCATTTGCCTTTCGTTTCAAGTATCGACATCAATTCTATGGAGCTGATTGTCCTGTGAGGCATGTGAAGTTACTCAGTGGCTTTGGTCTGCACAAGAAGAAAGACACGTTTTCCGTGATGAAGTCACTTAGTTTGTTGGAGCAGGTCTCCATAGAACCTCAAAAGTCTACTGGTTATATGAGTGAAGAGCTGGGACCTGGGGGGATGACTTAACTGATCTAATTTATCTGTACCTTTATACACTGTTGACTCCTGTATGTGAATAAGAAGGGGCCAATTTAGCTTTATAGACACAGATATTTTTTTTATGTCGTTACCCAGCATGTGGTATGTGAAACATAGTGGCAACAGTCTGGTGAGAATAGGAGCAGCAATGAGAATGTGATTAATAGAAAACCAGAGTGCAGCACAGTGAAGCATAATAGCATTGGCCTACCTGGTGAGAACAAAGTGATGAAAAGAGCGTGATTAAAAGGAATGAAAACAGCCTAGCAAAACAGCACAAGAGAAGGGGTGGGAACAGATTCCATGGTTCAAGTGAAGCCAGGAAAATTAAGTCTTGCTGATTAGTAATTGTCATTTGTATTCTACAGTAGTATGCAACCCATAGGACTACATAGTTCCAATCTTTTCAGCAACGGATTTTTTTTCTGTATCTGATTATGCATAGTGTTCAAATGTTTCACTATGTTGTGTTTCCACCACCTGAATAACAGAAATCCCTAGCACTTATTTCTGATCATTTCTAGTGTTTCTAGTTCTTGTAACATTTCTGAGGTGTTCATTTTCTCTTTCTTTGATATTTTAATGTTTTTGCTGAAATGTAGATACAAAAACTGGGTAATTTAATCTAAATCAGTTTAGCAATGCTGTAAGAAGAAACAAATTAACTTTTGGTATTCCTTTACATCCAGGAATCTCATTTACTGTAATATTTACTCCTAATATTAAAAAGGAATGGGTGATATGACAGAAAAGGAACTGTTTGAAGTGTTGCAAAATAATTCTTAGATCTTTAAGTAAACAGAGATTGCTGATGAGAAAGCCATGGAGCAAGAATAGATATTAATTTCACATGCAGTCATTTTATTTGGTTTAGGGGGCAAGGCCTTGGTAGCCATGGGCTGCAGGGGTGGCCTGTGTGAGAAGAGCCCGGCTGGCTTCAGAAGGGACCCGCTGCTGGCCAGAGCCAAGGCATGAGCGATGCTGGTTGGGCCTCTGGGAGAGCAGATTGAAGAAAGGGGAAAACAAAATCTTAGCTACTGCAGCTGGGAGAGAGGGGTGAGAAGCAGCCCTGCAGCCCCCAGGTGAGTGCAGCAGGAAGGCAGGAGGTGCTCCAGGCACGCAGCAGCAGTTCCCCTGCGGCCTGTGGAAAGGACCCTGGTGAAGCAGGCTGTCCCCCTGCAGTCCATGGGTCCCACATGGAGCAGATCTCCACGCCGCAGCCTGTGGAGGAGCCCCCGGTGGAGCAGGTGGATGTGGCCTGGAGGAGGCTACGGCCCATGGAGAGCCCCCGCAGTAGCAAGCCCTGGGCCAGAGCTGCAGCCCGTGGAGAGGAGCCCATGGAGGAGCAGGGGGTCTGGGGGGAGCTGTCACCCACATGGGGGACCCATGCTGAGTCTGTTTTGCCAGTGATGATAATTGTTGAGTGATCCTTATCTCAACCCTTGAGCCCTTTACACTGTATTTTCTTCCCCTTTTCCTTTAAGGAGGAGTGAGAGAGTGGTTGTGGTGGATCTCAGCTACCCCCATCTGAGTAAAACCACCACAGTCATACAACATAATCATTGCAGGCAATTGGATATTGCAAACTCAACATAGGACTGTGCAGAGCACAATATCAACAGTGATCTCAATGGGAGAGGAGAGTGCAGGTCTGTGCATTTGAACCAAGTATAAGGCTGTGTGATTTAGTGTGTTGAATACCCAGAGAAAACCTGAATACAGAAATAAAGATTCCTATTAATCTTTCAGTAGCAATGTTGAAGAAGGAAAATAAGCAGTATGAAGCCTCATCATATTTTGAAATCACAGAATCATTTAAGTTGGGAAAGACCCTTGAGATCATCAAGTCCATCCATCAACATGTCACTACCAAATCCACTTCTAAACCATGCTCCTAAGTGCCACATCCACAAATCTCTTTAATACCTCCAGGAATGGTGACTCCACCACTATCCTCAGCAGTCTGTTCCAATTTCTTACCACACTTTCCATGAAGAAATTCTTCCTGATATCCAGTCTAAACATCTCCTGGTACAACTTGAGACAGTTTTCTCATGTCCTATCATTTGTCACCTTGTCAGAAAAGAGACTGACACCCTCCTCATTTCACCTCATTTCAGGTAGCTGTAGAAAGTGATTCAGTCTGCCCTCAGCCTCCTCTTCTCCATACCAAACAATCCCACTTCCCTCAGCTGCTCTTCTTATGTCTTGTTTTCTAGTTGTTTCACCAGTTTCATTGCTCTTGTCTGAAAACATCCCAGCAACCCTGTATCTTTCTTGTAGTGAAGGGTCCAAAACTGAACACAATATTCAAGCTGTGGGCTCACCAGTGCCTGGTGTACATGGGGGCAATCAGCCCCCTAGTCCTGCTGGCCATGGTATTTTTCAGATACAGGCCAGGATGCCATAGGCTTTCTTGGCCACCTGGGCACACAGTTCACTCACGTTCAGACAGCTGTTGACCAGCATCCCCAGCAATATTTTTGATGGGCAGTTCTTCAGCCACTCATCCACAAGCCCATACAGCAGCACAGGGTTATTGTGACCCATGTGCTCTACCCAGCGTTTAGCTTTATTGAATGTCATGAGATTGGATATGGCCCACTGATCCAGCCTATCCAGATCCTTCTGCAGAGCCTTCCTACCCTCAATGAGATCAACAGCCCCCTCCGGCTTGTTGTTGTCTGCAAACTTACTCCTCAGCAAGATCACTAATAAAGATGCTAAATAAGTATTGAGCGCTGGGGAACACCGCTTGTGACTGGCCACCAACCAGTGTGAAAATCAGATAAAAAATATGATTTATTGCTTATTATTTATTTGTTATTTATTATCTATTATTGTTATTTATTTTTATTTATTATTACTATTGCAAAGCAGCAGCAGATAACAAGCTCATACTCAGAAGGGCCAATGCAGGCAGCAACGAACCTATGACATGGAAGGCTTATGAGTACCTAATTCAACTTCCTGTTTGAGTAGGAGAGCTGGAAGAACTTTGGTATGTGAGCTGTCTAGAGATTTAGTATCACTCATAATCACAGGGTGGAAATAAATCCTCAAGCTACTGTAGTAATGTAAACAATTTGTGAGAACGATTCATACACAGTGTACAGAAAGTACAGGAACTTCAGGAAGTTAAAAATATTATTAAGTAAAAAATATTTATTTGCAAGAATTTCAGAGTTTTTTTGAAAAGTAATTTGTACTTTTAATCTAAAACCAAACAAAACATCCATCATGTCACTATGCACTGCAGAAAAAAACAATACAGAAAACAGACAAGTACCTTTTAAAGCTCCAAGATGACAAAGAAACAAAGGCAAAAGGACTTGGAGAAGATTAAGAGATGAGACATGGACAGAAAATTTTTGGTGTGCTTGATTTCAGTTTACTGGTTCAATTTTTATGGATCATATGGATTTGCCATTAATTTCTTACTGCCTTAATGACATTAGGAAACAAACAGCTGCCATTCTTTAGTTTGTACCAAGTTCCTCAATCTGCCAAGGTGACTGTATGGTGCCAACTGGTCACTTTTTAAGTTGACTGATAAATCATGTTTAAGACTATCTGAAATAATAGAAAGCTCTTTAAATTGGGCTGTCCCCTCCCCTGGGGATCACAGAAGTTTCTGTCAATGTTGGAAAAAAAAAAAAAAAAGGGAAAATTAAACACTTTCTCCTGTGACCTGGTTGGCCTCTTTGATGGACAGTAGCCTACCACAGACCTGCAACTATTGACATTTCCCAAACTTTTGAGGTCATGAATGGCATGAGGACTGAAGTGTTTTGCAGTAAAACATGTTTTGGAAACCAGCCAGAACCTCATTAAGCTTCTCATTCATTGAGGGAAGCGTGCTTTTGTCATGGTAAAATGGCAGCAAAATTTACAAGATCACTTTCTGCTAGGAAACCTTGACCTCCTTATAGAGGAACTGTCCTGGTGTCATTAGGTTGGATAGTTCACTGCTTAGACTAAACTCCAGTGATTTTGGTGGAGTTTATATCTGCGTTATGTAGGTCTGAATTGGCCCTTAGTGATGTGAAAGGCCATTTAAAATTTTCAGAAACTGCGAGACAGTAAAGAGAAGAAGTATGAAGAAGTAAGAGAAGCACAGTCAGTGGAAGGTAATATACATGTGTATTTGATTGATTTATTACAGGTCACCAGGAGACAATAAATTCAGTCAGTTACTCTTACATTTATAAAGTGGATCTCATGTAAAGACCTTTGTGTGGTGCAAAGAATCAATAAGATGATACATAAGTAAAGGAAATTCAGTCAAATATTGTTTGATCCACTTTAATCATTGACTACAGGTAGCAATCAGACACTTTGTTTTGTCAGCCTGTAGTAGGAGGGCATGTATGTATACATATGTATGTGTATACATATGTGTGTGTGTGTATGTCTTTTTTTTTTACATATATATGGAGTGAGTTATTTTATCCTCTTATTGCAGAGTCACGGCTAAAATTTGCTAGGTTAAAACATAGAATATTTATGAAGAAGAAGAATTTGCTCACCTGATGAATATTTCATGACTGCATTTTTTTTATTTCTATTTCTTGAAGATGTCTTATATTTAGTCATAATAATCTTTGATGTAGAAAGTTCTTGCAGAATGCTGTAGATAGTAATTAACACTGACTTTAAAATACATGGTTTAATTTAAAATTTAATATTCTAATGAAATCCCTTAAGGGAATTGCTTGCTGTTCAGTGAAGTCATCATAAAAAGGTTTTGGAGGAAAAAAAACAAAAAAAACTTGTTTTGACAAAATATTTTAGGATTACTTTTTGTCTGTTACTTAAGTCAGTGGAATTATTTGACATTTACCTTGTTATTAGTTACTGGTATTAGATACTCTTTCATGTTTATGTTCATAACATTGTAATAAAGTTAAGAAATTGAAAATGTATTAAACTGCATCTGTTATCATTGTAGGTATTTAACTCGTCCATCTTTAAACCTGAAGTTTTTTACATGCACATTAGCTGGAAAATGCCATGGGGGTTCTGCAAATTATTCACAATTATGAATTAAATTCAGAAGGAATTTCTGACTTTAAAATAAGTAACAAGTATATATATGACCTAAAAACTAACAGAAACAAAGTTAAACCTAAAAACTTGGAAAAATATTCATGAAAATATATTTATGAATTTCATTTTTATTTTTGTAAGTCAATGTGGATTGGTGTCTAACTTTCTAAAAAAAAATCCATGTGTTTTAAAATGACCTTTTTTTCCTTTGCCTCCTAAAAGGGCTCAGAATAAAATGAGGTATTTCACTACAAGAGTGAAAGTGTAGGTTGACCCAAACATAAACATTTTTTTCACCTCTGCTTAATATATACTAATTTTTCCTATTGAATGAGGGGAAAAATACAGCAAAAGACAGTTCTTTAGGTTCTGTCCTGAAGAAAGCAAGTAATGGTAGGGAAGACAAATTAGTAATTTTTTTTCAATTGTGCACTTCCATGTAATAAAAATCACTTGTGTTTCAGTCAAGGTTTCTCAGAGTTAAATATATGAATATCTGCCTGTCATTTTCTCAGACCACCAGAAACACTTACAGCATTTAAATTGTATTTAAATTTAAATGTATTTATCTTGAACATTAGACATGAGGACCATGTAAGCAGTAGGGATTTTTCCATCACTGTCTTTGTAGGTAGTCTTTTAAATGTAATGTATTCCAGTAATGATAATATGACAGTCAACGTGTCCTAAAATACATGTTAGATAGCAACATGAAGCAATATGAATAGATTGACATGCAACAAATATTTAAAGTAAAAAGGACAAGTAACTATGGAAATATAGTTTCTTCCTCTACCATTGCACAGCTCTTCTGTTAACTATTCTTTAAACACATTGTGTTTAAACACAAAATCACAGAATGTTTAAGGTTGGAATGGTCCTCTGGAGGTCATCAGGTCCAACCCCATGCTCAAGCAGGGACAGCTAGAACTGGTTGCCCAGATCCACATTTAGGCAGCTTTTGAACATCTGCAAGGATGGAGACTCTACAACCTCTCTTGTCCAGTAAGAAAAATATTAAAATTTTCCATATTTTCCCATGTTTGGAACCCAGAAGGCTAGTGCTTTAAGAGCCCAAGTAAAAGATAAGAGATAAGAGTGGACAAGACTACCAGTCTACTTGGCCGTTCAAAACACCATGCAGCTTCATCTGTGAACCCTGCTTTTTTGTATGCCCAGAAGCAAAGATTAAAGTACTGATTTATATTATTCTGACCTTAATTGACCAATAGAAACACATTTTGCAACATCTCAAGTGCTGAGGAGAGCATATCATATGAACAGTTTAATGATGGGCTACAATGGCAGTCATTTTCAGGTGCTGAACACAGAGATGACTTTTCAGGTGCTGAACAACAAAGATGACTGTGGAGGTATAGTCACTTGGAAGTAGGGAGGCAACATGAGGGAAGTTTTGCCATCAGTTTACAGCATGGAAGAGGGGAAAACCAAAAAGAATAAAGGACAGATTTTTAACATGGTTCACGAGAGCACAACAGCTCTAATTTCTCACAGTGGGAGGAGGTGCTGGTTGGGATTGGTTTTGAGATGCAGCCACTGGTGAGTGTACATGGTATCCTCTGAAAAGACAGAACTCTGCTTCTGAAGGACGGTGCATGGAAAATGAATAAACCCGCACTGAGGATCATAAGCAAAGTAGGGGAGAGGTGGGTTTCAGAAAATTTCTGTGCACGGAGTGACAAAAAATCTTGCAAAAACACAGCTCAAATTCAATAGGGCTGGCTCCTACACTAGTGAAAATTGGAAGGCGTGGAGGAGCGCTGGAGTGCTGACTGACAGCTGCTGCGAAAATGCTTCCTACAGAGTTGAAATCAGAGAAGCTGATAAACTTTTGTCTTCTAGTGACTTTACTCATTAAGATAAAAGAAAAATCAATGTAAATTATCTTCATGTATTCATGAGAAATAGCTTTGATGGTAAAGTTTTATTTTTATTTTTTCTCTGAAACATTAAGAACAGTAAGTATACAGATAACAAGTTGAGAGAAATGTGACATTTCTGGAAGGAGTAAAGAAACCTTAACCCAGCATGATTTTTATATCTCATATCACCATATTCTCTCTTGGCCTGTATACAGTATGTAGCAAAGCCATGTTGGAGCCAGCAGGAGAGAAAAACATCTGTTTTTACATGTTTTAACATTTTTCTGTTCTTGAATTTCTGATGCTGAAATTCACTTGTCAGCGAAGAGCTTCCTATGCTCAGTAAAACCAGTCCAGAACACAATAACTTGTTAAAACTGCTCCAGGCTTAAAGTAAACTTTTGTTGTTGTTGTTGTTGTTGTTGCTGTTGTTTTGTCACCTGTATTTAGGGCAGAACAAAGTGCTAAGTTTGAAGATGTCCAGGTTCAGTATGGCCTCAGATGGTATCTTTAGATAAATTGATATTTTTGTGGGCCAATGTCTATTTTTAACAGACATAATCATGATAAGTTCTTTGAGATCTAGAGGAGGACAGTGTTTGTAAAAGCCGGACATTTTTAACACTGTTTTACCACAGCCCACATCATATTGAGTGCACCCTCAGCACATTTGCCGATGACACCAAGCTGAGTGGTGAGGTCGATACACTAGATGGAAGGGATGGATGCCATTCACAGGGACTCAGATAGGCTTGAGAGGTGGGCCCGTGTGAACAACATGTGGTTCAACCAGGCCATGCACAAATACAGGATGGGCAGAGAATGGATCGAGAGCAGCCCTGAGGAGAAGGACCTGGGGGTGGTGGTTGACAAGAAGCTCAACATGATCTGGCAATGTGTGCATTTGCAGCCCAGAAAGCCACCCATACCCTGGGCTGCACCAAAAGCAGCGTGGGCAGCAGGGCGATTGTCCCCCTCTGCTCTGCTCTCATGAGACCCCATCTGGAGCCCTGCACTCAGCTCTAGGGCCCCTAGCAACGGAAGGACAGGGACATGTTAGAGCAAGTCCAGAGGAGGGCCACGAGGTTGATCAAAGGGCTGGAGCACCTCACCTATGAAAACAGGCTAAGGAAGTTGAGGTTGTTCAGCCTTGAGAAGAGAAGGCCCCAGGGAGACCTCACAGCAGCCTGTCAGTGCCTTAAGGGGGCTGCAGGAAAGCTGGGGAGGGACTCTGTCAGTTGGTAACTGATATATTAGAAAATTTGCCAAAAATTTTCCAAGGCTGGGGGAAAGCACTAAAAATTGCAGGATGTGTATTTGTTTTGAAATTTTAGGGATTGAAAGTTGTCAGTTTTTCCTGTGTGAAATTCCTAATATTAATTTCAGTGAGGCAAGCCGTTCAATCTGGAAGTAATTTGTTGGCAGAAGGCACTGGCTGGTTGAGGTTAATCTATGGTAAGGAATGATGGTCTCACAGAAAGTTCATGTATTTAAGTTGGTATCTGATGTTACCATCATCATGTAGAGTTTAGTTATCTTAACTCTGTGATTTTCTGCCTTTTTTTTTTTTTTTTTTTTTTGAATCTTTCTCATTCTGTGGGTTCTCTTTTGAGGTATGAATAGCTAAAATTTATTGTTGTGTTTCAGCACTGATATTACTAATATCATCTCCATTCTTGGTTCTTGGTGGAACTTTTCCTTCTAATTCATTATCAGGTAGTATGATACGACCTTCTTATTTATAGTGCAAAACTTGTTGATGCTCAAACTCTGTTCAGCCATCACATATCTCCATTCCATCCCGTTTTGTTTCAGGTTGAAATCTTGTACCCTAGAGAAAGCTTTGCTCTCCTTTGGACAAAGAGTGGCAGCAGTTGTCAAGCTCCGATTAAGCTGTTTTCAAAAGCAGACCAAACTGCCCTCTCAATCATCATTTGTCATCTGCTCGGATTGAGATGCAACAGATTTTGCAGCCTGTAATACAAAGGAATTGTAAATCTAGCATGGGACTCGGGCACATTTATCTTAGCCTGAATCAAGTCCTTCATCACACATTTGCAGTGGGATAGTTAACCTGGCCTCCCATGCAAGTCCAAAACCAGACTCAAACACATTGTGAGCATCAGTGTTGGATTTTATTGTGTTTTTGTTGTTGTTGTTTTTCCCCGAGAGGGGGAATACCCATAAAATAAGATCATTATCATCATCCTTGTTATTAGTTTATAGTGTGATATACTTTTAACAAATTCTCTACTCATGTAAGAATAAAAGGTCAAAATTCCCTTCAGATACACAAAATAACCAAGTGAAAAAGTTTCAGGTATGTGCCTGATGTATGAACATGTTAAATTATTTGGCTTGGAAGGTGAAGCTTTCCATGTGTAGCTATGGGGATATTATCTATAGGTTTTGGAATCATTAGTGTAGCACATACTAGCTACACTAGGTTCTTAAACATAGCTTTATTTTATAGCCTTTTTTACAGATTATTTTTAACATTATGCTGTTGGAGAACGCTCTCAGAAATTTAAAGGAACAAAGACTACTGTACACTGATTTATGGTCTTAGTCACTTAGCTGTTTGAGAACATTTGATTTTGTACATAAAAGCACTAGGATATTTCCTCATTATATTTTTTGCTCTTTTGGAACATGCA
Organism: Stictonetta naevosa; assembly: GCA_011074415.1. Lineage (NCBI taxonomy): Eukaryota > Metazoa > Chordata > Aves > Anseriformes > Anatidae > Stictonetta > Stictonetta naevosa. The sequence goes on along the minus strand of CM021729.1, from coordinate 64,184,393 downwards.
CATCTTCTTGAAACAGTGCATATGGCACTGTGTGTGTGTGTATGTAAAACTGAGCAATATTTCAAGTCATGACAGACTACTCCTGGTTTCAGAATTACAGCTTTAAGCACTGTTGTGCCTTTGGCAGCACTTGAAACTTTGGCAGGAACTGCAGCTAACTAAGAACTGAATAATTGTTTTTAAAACAAATCTTTTTACTCTGTTTTCCTTAGCAGAGCATCCTGCCAAATACTAAGCGCTGCATTGACTTCCTTATTCTACAAAGTTGTAAATGCAAAGGCAAGAAACACAAAAATCATTATCTAGTCTTGTCTTCTGAAAAATATAGAATTTAACCTGCCAACTAAATCTTTGGAAACATTTATTTTATATTTAAACATTTTCTCATTCAGCACCATACCCTGATGCTTAGAAAATGAGGAAAAATATTGGAGAAGAATTAATCACCACTCTTGATATTTCCACTACTGTCATTTTAAAGAAGTCAATACTCTATATTTTAGCAATACCTGAAATTTTGCTAAGATACCCAGTTTTTTTCTTAGAAGTGATTTTATTGAAATAAAATAATGAGAGGAAGAATAGCTTTTGCGTAGACTTTAAGTTCTCAGTGAATAAACCTATGAAGAGTGCAGATTTACTTTATTAAGTGGTACAGGCTTTGCTGGGAACTCTTAATTAAAGAATTTGTTTTCTATTTTCCATTAATCGTTCAAGCACAGTTTGGTCAGTTCATAGTGTGTGACTGCTGACACGCAGTAGTGGGTTGCCTGATGTCCTATTTCTTGATGTTATTTTATTTAAGAATAGCTGCAAACACAACTTAGCCAACAGAAGATGGAAGGAGGCACAGCTGTTCCTGTGGGCCTGTGAATGTCAAAAGATGTATTGGTGTCCCAATAGGACACTTTCTAGACAGAAAAAGACATACAGTAAAAGAACAAACCCAACCTCACTGTAAAATTGAAATAAAACCTTACTCACACTAACAGATGTATATTTATCTGTCATAAATGGTGCATTTTCCAGATTCATTGCCAGTCATATCTTAAACTAGAATATATAACTGGAGTCCCATATCTAGCAGAGAAGAAGAAAGGTGTCCTACTTTGAAAATTAAAAAGAGATACAAACCAGTTTAATGTTGGTGTAGTAATTCCTACTATGCATTTCAGTTCTAATGCTTAGTATTACTGAGTTCTATATTTAGTAATACTGAGTGGAAGATGGCAAACAGCCCCACGCATCATATCACTAGATCAGGTTTCTGAATGGCAGGTGGAAGAAAGAGAGCAAAGCTTAAAAATTGGCCTTACCTAATATGTTATCTATCCATCTTCAGTATAGCATCATCACAAACTTCCTGTGTTACTGCTGAAGATTACTCAGTGACCTGCTAATTTTTGTTTCAAACAGTGGTACGATTTGATCTTAATGGAGACAAGCAAATTATTCATCTTGAAAAAAAAATCTGTTTTTCTTGGGGTTTGCTTCTCCACTGTAAATAACTTGGGATGACAATTACCTTGTAGATAATCATAGAATCACAGAATCATTTAGGTTGGAAAAGACCTCTAAGATCATCTGGTCCAACATTTAACCTAGTGTAGTCCCAAAGCCAAGTCCGTCACTAAACCATGTCACTAAGCACCACATCTACACGTTTCTTGACGACCTCCTGGGATGGTGACTCTACTACTCTGGGCAACCTGTTCCAATACTTCACAACCCTTTCAGTAAAGAAGTTTTTCCTAATATCCAACCTAAACCTCCTCTGATGCAACTTGAGGCCATTTCCCCTCATCTTATCACTTGGGAGAAGAGCACCTTGCTACCTCCTTTAGGGTAATTGTAGAGTGTGATAAAGTCTCCCCTGAGCCTCCTTTTCTCTAGGTTAAATAAAATCATCTCTCCCAGCCATTCCTCGAAAGACTTGATCTCCAGATCCTTCACCAGCTTCATTACTGTTCTTTGGACACACTCCAGCACCTCTATGTCCTTCTTGTAGTGAGGGGCCCAAAACTGAACACAGTTTTTGGGGTGCGGCCTCACGAGAGCTGAGTATGGGAGGACAATCACTTCCTGAGTCCTACTGGCCACACTATTCCTGATACAAACGAGAATGCAATTGGCTTTTTTGGCCACCTGAGCACACCACTGGCTCCTATTCAGCCAGTTACCGAACAGTACCCCCAGGTCCCTTCCCACCATGTAGTTTTCCAGCCACCCTTCCCCTGTCCTGTAGGGGGCTTGTTTTACCCCAAGTGCAGGACACGGCTCTTGGCCTTGTTGAACCTCATACAGTTGGCCTTGGCCCAACAGTCCAGCCTATCCAGATCCCTCTGCAGAGCCTCTCCATCTTGTTCCAACTCTCTGCTTGATGTGATGAAGGGTTGCCACATCCATAGTGGCAATACTGCCCACAGGGGCATGCTGTGGGCTCATGAAAATTGAGCCAGTTTACGGAAAAATGAACTGATTTCTGAGGACGAGGGAGTGGATGAACAGACAAACTACTGTGGGTATTTTTAATGAAACATCTGTATAATTAGCATTGCAGTCTTAATGACTGATGCTGAGTTTATGGGAAGTCAGTCAGTCAGCCGCGTTAGCATGCAGGTCCTCTGAGACCCTGAGATGTAATGCTGAGTGGAATATAATTTATTTTTGAAGTTGCATTGAGAAAAAGTTGGATCCTGCTGTTCACAGGTGGTTTATTTGAATCATTTTGCAGAGCTCTTGCATATCCTTTTCCACAGAGATGTGAACAGATATCTAAGTTTATTCTTTTACACACGATTCATACATTTTATTCATGTTAAGGGAAAACATATTTCACATTAATGTAAAATTAAGACAAACCTTAATATAAACTCTGATCTAATGTAATGTATCTACATGACCTCTGGAGCTCCCTTCAACCTCAACCATTCTGTGGTTCTGTGATTCTGTATCATGTAATACAATACACTGTTAGACTGATTCTGCCTCCTTCATAGTACCGCAGAATCAGAGAATCACAGAATGGTTTGGGTTGGAAAATTGGGCTGGTGAAAGGCCATCTAGTTCCAACCTCCTGCCATGGGCAGGAATACCTCCCACCAGCCCAGGCTGCCCCCAGCCCCATCCAGCCTGGCCTTGGGCACTGCCAGGGATGGAGCAGCCACAGCTCCTCGGGGTAGCCTGGGCCTGGACCTCACCATGCTCTGAGTGAAGAATATCCTCCTAAAATCTAATCTAAATCTCCCCTCTTTTAGTGTAAAGCCATTTCCCCTTGTCCTATCCCTACACCCCTTGACAGGGTCCCTCCCCAGCTTCCCTGCAGCCCCCTTAAGGCATTAGAAGGCCACTATAAGGTTTCACCAGACCCTTCTCAAGGCTGAACAACCCCAACTCCCTTAGCCTGTCTTCGCAAAGACAGGTGCTTCAGCCCTTTGATCATCCTCATGGCCTTACTCCGGTCTTGCTCTAACAGGCCTGTGTCCTTCCTTTGCTAGGGGCCCTTGAGCTGAGTGCAGGGCTCCAGGTGGGGCCTCACGAGAGCAGAGCAATGGAGGACAATCCCTTCCCTTGCCCTGCTGCCCACATTGCTTTTGGTGCAGCCCAAGGTATGGTTGGATTTCTGGGCTGCAAATGCACATTGCTGGTGCAAGATCTTGCAATTGGTCTTGTTGAACCTCATGAGGTTCACTTCGGCTTTCCTATGTGTCAGAGTTCAGATTTTTTCCAGACTTGCCCAGCCTTCTAACATTGTATCGGGAATAATCTGAAGTTTGGAATAGTTGCTCAGATATTATCCAAGCACTGTCTCAAGCTCCTGTATGTTGGAGCATATGTATCCTTATTATATTTCTAAATCAGCCCATATTTTGTTTTCTTTCCCCAGTATCTTTCCAGTATTATTCACATCTGAGGAAAAACAGACTGAATTTAAGGGGGAAGAAAAATATTATTGAAAACACTTCAGAGCTGCAGTTCATAGCTTGGTCATGTGAGACTGTTGTCACGTCCATCGCAGCTGCTGGGGGGGATGCCTTTGTCAGACACCCAGCTCCTCCAGGAAGTGGGGAGGAGGGGACCTTTCTTAGTCTGATTCACTGTCTGGTGTAGAGAGTCAACTGCTGTCCAAGAAAGCAACTCCAGATAACTCCATATACCACTACTCTGAAATAAGTAAAGAAAGTAAATTATGGATGATGGAGATGACTCACTGTACAAACAACTTTTTAAAATAATTTCAGGTTTTAAATCACTGGTTATGGAAAAAAAAAAAAAAAAAAAAAAGTGGCATTGTGGGCATTGTGTAGGAAATTTTTGGCATGGTAATTTATAGCATTTACTTAACTAAGAGAAAGCAGAGAGCTGACATTGCATCTGAGGTGGTATGATAAAGCAAAAAATATTTATTCTTTGAGTATTCAGTAGCTTACTGAAAGTTGTTTTTTAAAACATGGTTTATCAAGCTGTGTGGAGTGAAGGAATACACATACAGCAAGAGATTAACTTCATTTGATTAAAAAGAAGGTATGCATGAAGTACAAACAAGTTCATAACTGTCTTTTCACATCTGCTTTTTAATATGCATATTTAATTCCTGTCCAGGATTAAGAAATACATTATTGACAACTAGAAGTAGGTCTTCTGCCTTTTACAAAAGCAGTTCTGAACTCCTGTCATGTAACTTGGCATGTCATTAGACCACATTGAGGAAAATGGATTAATTTTAATCGGTGACACCTGACTTCATACCATGTTAATTCATGCAGTCAGGGTTTTGTGTTTAAATATATTGGTCTCTGACAAGATATATATTGAGTAATTCTAGTCTCACTAAATGTTACAGCATTATTTTAAAGAACTTTATTATCTTGTACGTGATTTTGAGAAAAAAAAAAAACAACAACAACAAAAAAACAACGAGACTATCAAGGACAGTTGTTATGGCTATTTGTAAGACAATTCAGCACCCATGAAATAGGAACAAACACAGTCTGTGTCTGAAAGACCTTAAATCAGCAATCAAATAGTCAAAAGTAATTCATTAAAAAGAGAAGTAACATTAGCTGTCTTTACATCTGAATGATTTATTTCAGCTGAGATTCAGCTATCCTATTTTATTTAGATGTGTACCTAAGTGCAGAGTGGTCCCATTGAAACAACCATAAGAGTCATAACAGAGTGTTTGTTCATCACAATAATTAATTCTACATATAGTACTCAAATAGCAGTCTAAAAAAAAAATGTTACTGGAATGAATATTCCCTGTATAATTGAATACTTCTGTTTAACCAGTTTCAATGCAGTGTCACTATCATTTTTAATTATTTGTTGCTCAAGCTGCAGTTCCTCATGCAGATAACGGAAATTATTGACATTTGCAAAATTTTAGAACTGAAGTTCTAACTTTTATCATGTGCTCAATTTGTCTAGTCTTCCTCTCTGCCACTGATGCCTTAAGAAGTATTAACATCCTTGATTGATTGAGTTTGTAATCCATTTATTTACTTCTGATTCTGTTCTCAAGATTTACAAACTCAGTTTCTTTTCATGCATTTAGCTGTTGTGATGTACAACATTGAATTAATGGTGTATAGTATTAGTTTAATTTAAGAACAATAGGGTGTTATTTTCCCTCTTATCTTGTTGTCTTGAAATCTTCTCCTGCAACACATTTTACTTAAATGCAGTACATATATGTTATATACATGAAATGTTATTGAAGGCAAAAAAAAGGCATGGTTTACCAAACTTGATCTTTGTGAAAATGTTTGAAATCTTTATCTGTGCCACCTGCAAGCTCTGAAGCCATCTATCAGGATGGATGAATGTCTCCCAGAGATGTGGGAGCATTGTCCTCTACAGTCTGCCAGGCTCCTAAGTAAATGGGTACACTGACAGGCTGAAAAGAGGGCTTCTTTGGAGAAAAAAAAAAATATTGTGGAACTGATTCTGCAAGAAATCAAACAGAAGCAGCTTACATTTCAACTGGTAGAAGAGACTGTTTAAAAGAGAAAAAATATGGTACAGGTAGATGTGTTTACTATCTTAAGTGGGTCTCTATGTCATGTTTATGGAGAGTCGTCTCAGACTTCATGGTGCTTTTAGAGTGCCCAGGTGAGAAATGCTTGATTGTTGCTTTCTCTTTTGTTGAAAACTTCTCAAGACTGTGAGAAGACCATTTTTATGATGCATGTGTATATAAACCATACTGACTGCAAAGAAAGAACTAGGTAACAGATGTACTTTTCCAATACAGTTTTACTGGCAATAATGTCTGTTTCTTTCTTTTGAATGTATGGGTAATAGATTGTCCGCAGTCAAAGGTGCTTTCTGATGGTAACTTAAAGCAATTTAATGGCTACCCGTGGTCAAAAGGGAAAGGTTCTGCTATGGACATTTGTTTTAATTGCTGTCCTCAGGCAGTAAACAGCTGGATTGGAGCATCAAAAAGGCACCCCCTTGTTCTACAAGGAGAAACAAACAAACAAACAAACAAATCCATTCCGGATTTGCTCCCTAACTGTTTAATTTTGGAATCATTGAACTATTACTGCCAGCACAAACTTGAGAAGAAACAGAAGGATGCATAAGGGGTGGATGATGAAGAGAGGGGAAAAAGACGTAGACTGTGTCTCTGTGTCATCAGGCAGAAGTCTTTGTTAGCTGACTAAATAACGGGTCCTGCAGCTGATTTTTTAAAAATGCAGTCTGTACCTTAAGAAATGCACTTTTTTTTAGTACTGGAACAGCTAGCTCTGACAGCAAATATGACAGCAGAGAGGTTAGACAAAACTCTTCTATTCATCCTTGCTATCACGGTATTGGGCCTATCCCCTTGGATAAATTAGAGGGAAACACTAACAGTGTAAGTTATAAACAGAAACCAAGAACTTAATGCATTTTAGATTAGTTGTATACTTTGATGAAACATCTGTTACTCAAGTTTATCAAATGAGATAGAATAAACAATTCTTTCATGATGTTTTATTTCTTGTATACTAAGAAAAGTTAATTAATAAATCAATTTTTTGGATTTCTTCATCTCTCTTTTTTTTTTTTTTGGTCGTCCTCCCCTCTTTTCCCTTCCCCCGCCCCTGGCCCTGTCCCCACTCCCCCCATTTGCACAGCCTCCATCGAAGAGGAACCAACCTCGGCAGGTATGAAGAATTTATGATTACACATCAATAATAGTGACCATAACTTGAGAGCTACCTTTTAAAAATATATATTTTGACCAGGCTTATATTTGTCATAACACATGCTAAATATTAGTGTTGGCTTCTTTTCTGTCTGCTGCCCTTCCTTTTGGCTTTCTTTTTCTCAGTTCAGAATCACCAGGAGATAGTCTTTGGTGAACATTTCCTCCAGTAATAACTCAAAATCTCCCCTGCCACTTGTTTCTTCCTTTGTATTTCTTCATTGGTTAAGCTGGCACATGGGGCTTTATACAACAGGCTTGGCAAGATGTTATCAGGAATCAAAAAAAAAATCAGTTTTTGTGCTAGTTTTTAATTTGGTTTTATGCTGGTGAAGCTCAATAAGCTGAATGATCTGCATCCTTCAGGAAAGCACAGCTTGGGAACAAGGAGTGAAAGAAGGGCAAGACAGAGGGTGCAGAAGCATGCTGCTCAAAATAAACATTCAGCAAACTGTGGCATGGATATCTGCTCAGTGAACTTTTATTTCCATTGACAGACTGCCAAGTAGTGAGAACAGTTAACAACACAGTCATAAAAATTAGTTTAGGAGCTCTCTAAGAGTCACAAACATGTAGTGCTTATTCTATTGCAAAGATTAACTATTTCTAATTAATTGGCAATCCATTAGCTTGGGAGTATTTAAAGAAAAGGAAGACGTACCAAAGAAGAATGTTGCTAAACAGATTAACATATTTGAAATGGCATTAGGGTGTATAAACTTAGTGAGCTGAAACATCAAATGAATAGGGAGTTATTTTATAGTGGCTTGTTAAAAGAAGTAAAGGTCTCCAGAGGACCAAATGAGAAAAGGTATGAAAAGTGAACAAAAAAGAGGAAAATGGCAATGAAGAATTTAATACTAACTGTTTACAACACTAACCTAGAACTTGGGAGCAATATAAATAATTAGGATACGGTGGAGAATAATAAATGAAAGGACTGAGAACAAAGCCACAAGTAGGATGTGAGAGGGGCAGAATAGTTAAGAATAGCACCGAATAAAGAAGCAAAAGGGAGCTTTCAACATAAAGACAGTAGTGGAATAGAAGTAGTGCATGACTGTGATGAGGAAAATCACTACAAAACAAAGAGAGGAAGAGCTTTAGAAAGATTAAGACTTTAACTATTTGTTTCTTCAGAGATGTGTCAGTTTTGAAACTTTCATGAAAAATATGCTAATAGCTATTGCAGCTTTTAAATAGAAGAGTCAGTTATGAAAGGAGATACAGGGAGGTTGTCTGTCTCCTTTTTTTATATAGGAAAGAAAGAAAAGCACCTTTTTCTTTCTCCTTGTGGAGCTGATGTAGGTATGCACATTTTGTAGAGTGTCTTTTGAGGTATATATTAACACATTACAGTAATGTCCAATACAATCTTTCTGTGGTTGTACACTGATAAATAGTCATTCCTGTTTCAACCAGTGGGGCATCTTATGAAGACAGAGCCTGCTTCCTTCCATTTTGAACAACAGTGCAGTTTTTGGTGACAGCCCATGTCCATGAGCTCACCAAACTAACTAGGCACATCAGCTGAAAATGCATAACAGGAGGGAAGTGACATTTATAAGACAGCCACATGGGCTCCACTACAGCTGTCTGCTGGGCTCACTATCTGAAATTTCAGTAGTTTGACAGAAGCTTACAAGTTTTATACAGCTTTTCTGGAACCCATGCCATTTGGAGTGCCAGACAACAGAGTTTTACGCTTGCTTTCATACTCATTTAAATAGTTTATTTTGTCCACCTCTAGCTGCTTTGTTTTACTGTGCCCTGTATTGCTGCTTTAGTTATTTCTCCACATAATTCCTGTGTACAGCAGAGCTCAGACAAAAATTTACAATGAATGTCTTGACCATTGTTATATCACATAATATTCCTAAAATTTCATAATCCCCTTGAATTCACCCATTACCTGTTACATCTTTCAAAGAAGTATTTTTTCAAATATTTTCCTCCAAGACTTTGTCATATATGTTCCAAACTAAATTTACTTAACTGTGGTTGGTTCAATGAACTGCACATAATTTTTAGTCATTATTTGTATTACTGTACTTCTCACACTTTCAGGGTTTGTTGACATCCAAAATATGTATCACAATTACTTGTGCGGTAATAGTTATACCATCATAAATTTTAATATGAAAATTCTTAATGGAAACACAAGTGACCTTTTCATGTTAGTTATGCCATAAGAGGATGCTGCTTGCAGTAGGGGTGTACATGTGGGATCTGCACTGATACAGCAGTGCAGATAGATATACCCACACAGACAAATCATCAGCTAGAAGTATAAAAACAAAGAGCACCAGAACATTTTGTTCTCTGAATTGGAGAAATAAGGAAATGACTCTATCATCTACATGGTAAATTTGCAACACAAGACAGAACACATATTTGTAAATATTTGTGCAAATAAATCTCAGCTTCTCAGACATTATATTACAAGGGAGCATGACGAAATACCTGCAAAAGTATTTATTTGTTATTTAATCTGGTTGTGTGACACAGATGCTTCACATCATTTGAATTTTCAGGAATTACTTTTGAAATAATTATTTTCTTTGGGGGAAAAAAAAAAAAAAAAAATATTAATTTGAAGTTTTTTTTTTTTTTTTTTTTTTTTCAAGATTTATTTTGACTAGACTTCTCCTGGTGTACAATGAGATTTTTTTTCCCTGTTCATAAGAAAATTTCCTCTTTAAAATGGGTACCTTTGGGAAAATAGTTCTGATCTTTGCCTTCGGGAGCAAACTCTGGATCTTAAATTCTTCTGCTAGATATTACCAGAGTATAATCCAACTCTGTATTTATATGAAATGTGTCTGTGAATAAAATAAGGCATATGCAAGTATAGATACTTTTTTGTTTTTTTAGAAATTTCATAAGATGAAAAATGTTTACCAGCACAGCTGTGTGTACCTTGTTTTGAATCATCCTCAGTAAGGCATTTATATACAAAGTTAGTATATCTGAATAGTCCATTTTACTGTCATTGAGTAATAGACCTGTTGTCTTTGTGAGCATGTGTTTATGCTTGTGTTTGCTAGAGTGGAACTTAAAGTACTTGTACTGAAAGTGCAACCTGGAAGCACAATATATATTTTAACATTAAAACACACTTTTGTTCCTGAAGAAGTCAAAATCAAAAGCAGCCAGTTGCATTAAAAGCAGGTGTACAGTTTTAAATGTGGTGACGTGCACATGAGAATGAAGTTATACTTAAACCCGTGTTATAAACATATTACATGTTCTAACTTTTCCAGAGGAAAAATTATGAATAAAGTGTAATTGTTCTTCAACTAAATATTTATACCTTAAAATTTAATAAGCAATACTAGCTTATCAGATGCTTTTTAATTTACAGCTCCTATTGATTTTACGTCAATATCTGACCAGACACAATCGTTTTTAAATTAAAAGATTAATGCATTTTTACAGGGTTGTTCTAATATAACTTATTTCTCAGATTGTATTGATTTTTATAAATCTGTGTGTTCTGCTTGAAACAGATATTATTCCTCATAGTAGGAAGGCAGTCATGACTTGAAAGATGCAGGGGTGCTGGAAAACAAGTAGAAAATACATCCAAAGCCCCCTGGAGGCACCTGGAGACTTTCTCAGAAATTTCAGGGAAATGTGGTCATCTTGAAGAGATGTGCTTTGTACGGGCAGAAAGCAAACTTCTCTCCACTAGCAGATTTTGTTCTTTTCCTGAAACAGCAGCCCATTTCATCCAGCTTACAACAATTATCTGAATGTAGTGTAATTAACTTCCCAATTCCAGTTCTGATCAGTATTGTCACTGGGGAGGCAATCAGGCAGTTCCAGCTGCAAGGCTCAGAATTTAGTTACTACAAGTACTTTAGACTGTCACATAAATACTCTTAGGTAAGAAACCGTATTTAGTATAACAATTGCAGGGGAGTAAAGATGAGAAGATTAACTGGAGGGTAACATGTAATGTAGTAGTTTTCCAAACTATACCTTTACTTACTAAAAAATACACTAGGATAAATTGCAACTCACACGCTGTTATGAAGATTGTGACCATTACAGGAACGTTTTTATGAACATTATAAACTTTTAATTGACCAAAAAAGTTGGTCAAAAGTTGGGATCAAAACTAGATTTTTTCTTTCTGTTTAATCAAAGAGATAAAATAATACTATTTCCCATTCTCTGTTCTTGGGGTGGTGTTTAGCTTCTCTGACAGTGCCTCCCCCTGCCACCTAAACAAATAATCTCGTAGAAGTGAAGTGTTTAAAATTATCTCAGACTCATGTAGCCCCTAGAATGAATATGAATAATCCCATACATGCTCCGTGAGTATGTCTCTATAGGAATGGTATTTCATTGGGGTAAAATTCAGTGTCAGAATGTTTCAGTCTAAGCAACAAACTGTAATTATAAATCGTTAATCATACTTCCTCTAAGACAAACCATACTCATGTTTTGCATGGTGTTTAGCCAAAGCAGGAACAAGGAATTTTTTAAACATTCCTGAATATTTCAATTAGTTTTTTCTTACCCTTGTTCTGGGTAAGGACTGATCTAGATCTTTTTTTTTTTTTTTTTTTTTTTTTTTCCCATTTTTTCTAAATATCTTTCTTTTTGGTTGTTGTTGTTATAGACATCTAAACACTCTTTTGAACTACTTGTACATATCTGTTCATTTATTTTTCATTTCGGGTCAGTTGAATAGTTTTACTGTCACAGAAGCTCATGAATCCTGTGAAAGCTAGCTAGGAAAACCTAGGGACAGTTCTCATGGAGATTTGTTTCCATGTGACATGAGTCTTTTAAGTTTGTTATTTAGCTAAAAGGTGGTTGATTTGTTGAAAATTGTTTTTAAGCATAGTGTATCAGCTTCTGTTGGATGTCCTGCTATTTGAATCTTTGCATCTCAGAAATGTTTCCCCATGATTTAATGTATTCCTCCCTTTCATCAAGGAGTCTGGAATTGTTTCTAAAGATATCAAAGAGTAGTTCTCCCAAGACAAGATGAGAGATGATGCAGCTTAACATGCGGCAGTTTGTTTGCTTGCATTTACACTGTGACTTTGAATGAAATAATAAATATATGCCCTTTTGAGATCATAACTTAACTGAATACATTCCTTGCTTTTGTTGTCATTGATTTAAGTCTAGTGTTTTAGATAACTGTCATTTGTGTCTTCGTATTCCATCTATATAAGATATGCAAATGTTTCTAGACTTTCATGATAATAAAAGCTATTTAAGAGTTTGAATTTATTGTTTTAATTAAATTTGGCATTGAAGAGACTCACTACATGACAGGAAGTTCTTCTTCAAAGACATTGGTAAAAAGCAATCCGTACAACAACGCTGTGGCACAGTATGTAGATGAACAGATGGTTGTATCACATATCTATGTGCAACTACTATTTGCAGTCTTTTTTTTTTTTTTTTTTTTTTTCCCGTGGAAAGTAGCATTGCTCTTCAGCAGCTCTCTGTGATATTTAATCTGTTCCCTTCCATAGAATTTCAACTTACATAAAACTTACTTAAGCATTTTAGAAAGGGAAAATCAGTTTTGAGAAACAGCAAGGTTTGAAAATGCCATGGAAAAATAAGAAAGGGACTTGTATTGGACAGGTTTGCTGTCTTTAGAATGAAGTTTAATTTGAAAGAGGAACAAGAAAGTGCAATAGGAAATATTCCAAGGGAAAAAAAAAAAATGCTCTAGAGATAGCACTTAAGAGTTGTCAAAAATAATAATTAAAAAAAAAAAAAGAGAGAGAGAGAACATCTAACTAATTAAAGACATGTACTTTTGTGTCATGGTCCAAAAAGGAGGGAAACTGCATGGCCTGTGAGTATATCGTGATCTTAACTCTTAACTTTGCACTTAAGTGAGTTCAAAGGGTTCCATGATACACAAGGACATGGAAGCTTCACTTGCTCAGGATTCCTGTCTATTACAAATCATATTACAAATCAGCTCAAATCAACATTAGCAAGGCTACTAGGATAAATCTGGCAAATGTATCTACCTATATAGATTGACATACAATGAGGAAAAGAGTGTATATATGTCTAAATATAGACATATATAAAATATCTGTCTTTTACATCTAAATCTTAAATATCTAAAAACACACACATATTTATATATGTAATGGATATTAAGAATGTAGTACCAATTAATAGTAGCAGCAATTAGAAGTAGTAGAAAGGGTATTTGAAATAGGAAACTATAGCAGCAGATATGATTTGGGAATAATTATAATCTCATCGAACTCATCAATGATTCTATCTCAGTGAAAATACTTACAGGTTACAAACTTATCAATACAATAATAGCAATTGTTTTTTTTTTTTGATTATTTATTTTTATTTTTTTTCTGTTAGGAAAACCTCAGGTTTATTTAGCTATTAAAATGGTGCTTTGTTTCTGCCCCGGGTCGCTTGCAATCAGAGGATTTTTAAAATATATTGTCTTAATGTATGCCTTGTAACTTGTTTGCAGGATAAGAAACTAAGTATCAGTCATTGTGTTTGAAAAAATAAAATGATGGGGGAAAAAAAGAGTAATTAAGAGTAATTTTAAGTTATTTTAACCAATAGTTATTTAATAATTTTCTTACTGGACATAGCCTGGACACTCTCTCTCACTATAGAGAGCATACTGGATTTCCTATTAGATTTCTTCAGTGTCTATGGACTTTTATTTTCTCATCTACCTGCTTTCTAGGTTTCTCTCTTTTATTCACATTGACATTTAAATGATTTTGGTTTAGACTAGTTGCATATTAGGAAGCAACAACATTGCCTTTTGGAGCTCCACTCCCTTCCTGGGTTTGTCCCTGGACTCAGTGAGACCCTCACTGTGCGAGTTGATCATGGAGGTTTCTAACCTAGAAGCCTTTCTTGTCAGTGGCATGCTGAAATGGCAGGGCAAAACCAATATCTACTTCCTAGCTTATAGTGCACAATAGAATGGAAATTATGTACTCTTGTTAAAATATGCCTGTGTCCTGAGTTCCCCTTTTGGACTTGTGTAAATGGACAGAGTAGAGGCAATAAAGCAACATATTTGTTGTGTGTTTGCCAGGCATAATTGCTAAGCATTACTAATCTGTTCATTTAAAACCAATATGCAATCTTATTTTAGTGATAAATAGAATTCTTTATTAATTTTCTGGTAAAATTACTGGATCTACAGAAATAACATTGCTAAGAGTTTTTAATAAATAAATTAATAAAGAAAGAAAGAAATTCGTATTGGAAGAGTTGCAAATATGCAAACTGAATTTTGTTAAAAAAAAAAAAAAAAGTTTTTACTGAATTACCATTTTTGATAGATTTCAAGCCATATACATAAAATTATCAAAATCCCCATGTTTCCCTAGTCATAATTTATTTTTCTTTTAAGGGTAAATTCATAACTTTAAATTATAAATTTTTTGATTTCTCTTAACTACTTGTGGTACAAGGTGGGAAGTTTCTACTTAGCTCCATTTTAGCTAGCTTTACGTTAGATAGTTTAGAATATTAGATATAGCTTTTGCTTGAACAGAGAAATTATTCAGTTTTTCAGTGCCTTTCCTTCCTTCACGTCAGCAAATGCTTTTACCTTTTGGTGCTGTTAAGGTGCATTCATCAAAGAGTTAAAGAGATCCACGTGGTTCATGTAACAGGCTGCTGATTTTTAGACAACTGCACTATGACTTCAAGTGAAAAAGATCTGAAATCTTGCTTACATTTATGTTTCCATATGAAAAATAGCTTAGGTTTCTATAGGCTAATTATACTTATGTTTGCCTTACCTCTATTTGACTGAGTGTGAGTATGAAATTGGATTTCACAAAGGGCATCTCTTCTTGAAAATAATGCCCTAATGACCTTTTATTTATGATGATGCATTTATTGCAAGAAGTTGAGACTGTAACACCTTTGATCAGGAAATTAAAAACAAAATACGCACATGTCCATGGTTTACTGTCAAGAAACTTCCCAGAAAGTTGATGGGGTATTTAATCTGCTTACTCTCACCCTCAGATTCTCAAAGTTGCATCTAGCTTATTTGCAAGGATTTTAATTTACCACCCACTGTACAGCAGAGTCCAGCATGTTGTAGTTTTGTGACAGCTTGCTCCCAGGCTGTATTCTGGGGCACAGTAATTCTGCTGTGGTATGCAAAGCTATTCTGTTTTGTACATTTTAAAGAGAAAAACTATCTTTCCATATTATTGTAAGGGAAAGGATTTGCCAGTCCCCTGGGGTCTGTAAGTGAGCTTTACTTTCTTGCTTACTTACACACTTGTAAAAATTCCTTTTCTTTCTTTCTTGTACTGCATACTTTATTTTTCAGTGCCTGAAGCTAACTTATTAATTATTTTTCCATATATCCTAAGCAAAATGTAGACTAAGTCAGACCGTGATATAAAGGTCATTTTGAACCCTATTCTGATGGAAATTAGGCTTATGCAGTAAGAATAGCCCTAGTTTCCAGGTGGCACTGAAGGCCATTACAGTAGGCTGACACATTTAAAAGCTGGAAATCTTGCTTAAGTCAGGAATGGAAATTAAGTAATATTTTCAGCCTATCCCTTAGCAAATGTTTGTCCATATATCATAAAAACATCTCAGTTTGGCAAAATAGCTAAGTTCTTTCCAAGAGTAGACAAAAAGTGTGCTTGGAGGTTTCTATTTGCCTGCAGTGCTGGCAGCTGTCTGAGAAACTCATACATGTGCATTTTCCATAATCTGCTTAGAGGATGGTATTTTTGGTGAGGACACAACATTCATCCCAATGTACAAATAGTATCCCCTAAATGTACTATTGCTTTGTCATGAACATTTTCTGCAGGTCGCTTATCACTTTCCTGAAGTTTGAGATGGAAGTTCTCTGTACCAGGCACCTGTCTCAGGCCAAACTCAGCTCAAGTCATTTCACTGTTTCTCACAGTGAGGTTGAGGAAAAACGAGTTCTCCTGACCATTTTGATTCTTACAGCTATTCTGTTCAGAAACACTTCTGCTCCAGTGCTGGGGAGCAGGGGCATGCTGTTTCATAGCACGGTGTCAGAGAGAGCTTTTATTATTGCTGAGAAGTCCACAGGGTCAGCAAGGAGGCAGTGTGTGTTCACACTCCATCATCAGAGACAACCGCTAACCCCTAGAACAGAGTTGAAAAGACCGGCATTGGCAAACCAGCAGTGCATAAGCTCTTTGAAGGCAGATGCAATCAAGTCTGCCATACTAGCTGCCAATGGAGCAATGAGGGCAAGGAGCAGAAGAGGTGGAGCTGATGCCCTGGAAGGGAAACACAGCACCCTTTCCTCAGGCTCCAGCACTGTCAGCATGTTGTATCCATACCGAGACTGCACTAACAGGGTAGCTTTACTTAGATGGTCTTTGATCTGGGAATGAGTATACCCCAAGAACAGGTTTCACAGGTATCTAGACCCTTCTTGGAGGTGAAGCATACAGAAAATATGGCAAAACACTCACCGTGACAGAGAACAGATAGTACAACAGATAGTACAAAATACTCTCCTGTTAGAACACATAGATTTTCATCTGAGAAGTGATGGAAACCAAGACAAAGAATTGCCAGGGGGAGGAGGGATTTGACAGGCTGAGATTTGCGATTAATGAGTTGTGCACAGGCACAGAGTGACTGGGTCTGAATAGGGGCATTCAATGGGATGGCTGCATTGGGATGACCTCTATTGGGCTGGCTTCTGTTGAGATCCTGCTGAAAGTAGACTCTCCTCTAATGCCATTTCTCTCATAGAGCTATGGTTCTGTTGGATTAGTTCCTCATCTGCCCTGTAATACACATGCTGTGGTGGGAAGAATTTGGTAGAAACATGTAGCCAGAGCTGCAGTTAAGGAAAGGAAAAAAAAAAAAAAAAGCCAGAAACAAACAACAACAACAACACAAACCGAGTTCTCTTCAGTGAGAGACTATATTAAATTAGATTAAAGCAATCAAGAAATACTAGCTAGGAATCAGACATGTGGAAAAGGAAAAAAAAAAAAAAAAAGATGAAAGCACAACAAGCATTAGTACTGGTTGCTTGAGGATTTGGAAGCAGATTAATAAGACTGATGCAAAGGACTCTGCTCAAAAACAGGATCTGAAAGAAGGTTATTTTCTACATACTTTGGTTTTAAACTGTGTCTTATGTCCATCTTTAAAGCATGGATTGATTGTGCAAACATAAAGAATACCGGGGAAGAAATTTTCCTCATTTTCTGTTCAGTGCAGATTTAAGTGGTTTTCATTTACTGAGGCTTTGTATTACACATGCAGCAAGGAGGATAAAAGAAGTATTGAATTATGACCCATTTGCAGAGTGACTGGCCCTGTAGAAAGATAATACATGATAACAATGTTAAAGACTGTAAAGTAAGTGAGCTCTTAAAGATTCTAAATACATTTTGCACAGACAGCAACTCAGGCCCATTCGTGGTAGACATTGTAACCCAAATACTGTTCATTAATGTAAGGTTTTAGTGGCATCTTATATATTATGGGTGCCAGTTCTTCCATACATACAAATTTTAACTGCTTAAAGTTGGCAGTTTGACACTACACTACACTGTGCTGTGGTGGTTTTATCCAGCTGTGCAACTGAGCTCCACCACAACATCTCTCTCACTCCCCTCCTCAAAGGGAAAGGAGAAAAACGTGATGGAAGGGGCTCAAGGGTTGAGATAAGGACTGGGAAATCGCTCAACAATTATTATCACAAGCAAAACAGACCCAGCATAGGGAGATTAGAGAAATGTATGGCCTATTACTAACAAGCTAGACAAGTGAGAAACAAAGAAAACAAACTAAAAACACCTTTTCCCCATCTACCCTCTTTCACCTCCATCCCCTGAAGCAGTGCAGGGAAATGGGGAATGAGGGCTGTGGTTAGTCCCTGACACTTCATCTCCTGATGTCTTTGACAGCAGTGCAATAACAGTTTAGGTAGAAGCCTGGTTTCCTCTAAAAGAGTGAGGAGTCCAGTGTTATGCAGTTTTTGCAGTCAAAGAGAAACATGAACCTGCAGAAGACAGGTCATCCAGGTTAGTCAGATATTTGAAAGAGAGAGAGAGTAATTATTACCCCATTTTTTCCTGTTAAATATGGAAGGAGTGTACATGAGTAATGTCATTTTGGAAAAAAAAATAAAATAAAAATCTCTGAAATTAAAAAGTCCTATTTCTGTTTCTACAGGAAGGACCCAAAAGTGGATCTTGAAATTGTGTAGCCCAATATGATGGTGTCTATGCACACATAAGCATGCACATGTACTAAATTTCTCCTGAGCTTTTTAGGACTTTTCATTTTTTAAAGCTATTGATTTTCCATATTTGTTTTTGGTGGGTTTTTGTTTGTCTGTCTGTTTGTTTGTTGGTCTTCTTTTTTGTTTGTTTTTCTTCATATTCATTTATTATATCTCCTCTCAGGGTATACATTTAACACGTTGAACATTCTGTGCTTCAGAGACTTTAAGCGTACAAAAAGCTAGGTCCATATAGTTTTACTTCACTCATGCAAGTTTTTAAAGATCAGTCTGTAAATAGTTATATTTATATAAAACAAATAAGAACGGCTATGATGCGATCCCATGAAATCTAATGATGTTTGAGGTAGAGGTTGTACACTTTTTGTGCTGACTGCCTCAATTTTTTTATATGCCATTTATAGATTCTGTGCAAAGTTAACCATTGTGAATCTTGAAAATGCTCTATAACATTGATAAAATTGTTGTGCACTAGCATCGTGTTGGAAGAAGGGCACAAACAAGAAAAATTAGAGGAAAAGCCTTAATTTGAAAATATCTTAAGAGCAATAAATATAGAAACAGAATGCCTCTCTGTTAGTATTATTTCTCCATATGTTATAGCATTTACAGCAAAGGAAAAAAATCATGGTAAGTTTAATCATGTGTCTTGATATATGTTTATTTGAATAACTTTTCCTATTTATTCATTCCTCTCGTTCTTAAATAAAAATATTTTCTACCTATTATCTGCAGTTTAGTAAAAGTCAAGCAAACAAACAAGTCTATACTGATCCATGGTAATCTTGCGCTGTCAAAAAGGTGTTATTTTTTTAAAACCAGAAGTCTTGTTCTACATTTTTAGTACTTCACATCCTATTATGTAAGGGTGTTAAAGAAATTATAGATATTCCTAGGCTTGGGCAGGTGGGATAGCTGCTAAAGCAAATAAGGAGGAAGGGCTGGGGAAAGCTCTTGGGCATATGACAATGTAGAGGAGAGCATGGCTGAGCTGAACACCTGTAACACTTTTGTTAATTTCAGGCTCCTTTGCAACCAATTTTGTAATCAGAGAAAGATGTGATCTTTAGGATCAGTTTGTGATGTTGGAGCATAGGTTGCATTATATGAATTATAGTTCTGTTTCAGCAGGAAAGATATAAAGAGGAAAGATTTGTAGATACAGGTAGCATATTTGATTAAATGAGCTGATGTGATTAGGTGAAATAGACAGTCATTCAGACATTAAGTTTTTTTTTTTTTTTTTTTTTTTTCAAGTTTCGAACACCAGCATTGTATTGATCATGATCATGGATATGTGTAATACCATTACACTGGTGTGGATTTGTCATGCATCAAAGCTCAGGATGTATTTAAATTGACAGATAATGGAATTATCTGCAAATGGAATTAAGTGCCCTGGAGGACGAAGAGCAGCATTTAAAATACAGCTGAGCTTTTTGATTTTTTTTCTCCATCTTGTCCTTCTTACTGTGAATCTCTGTCTCATCAACTACTCATCTGAAGCACAGTTTCCATCCAAATGAGTTTGTTCCTGCATTGCACTGTATTTGCTGTTCCTCTATGTAAGACTAATGCTCCCCAAACCCACACCAAGCAAAAATTCCCAGCTGTCCCCAAATGTTTTGACTCTGGCTTTGGCCAGTAATATTTGCCAGTAAGGGCTGAAATGATTGGACTGTCTGAATATTCTTTTCACTGAGGTGTTGAAACATTTAAGTCTATACTAGCTTTAACAGGGAAATATATATATATATATATATATATATATAATGTCATTGTATTTTAAAAACATTCAGAGATTGCCTACCATTAATATTGACCAAGAATAAACAACTCTCTGTAAAATGTATAATTGAAGCAACATTATAGGTGACATCCAGATTTAGTTCTATTATATAGAGAACAAAAATGGTTTTAGGGGCATAGAAATATCATGCAAAAGCATTATCAAATTTTCTCAGTCATGAACGTGTGGATTTCCACAGGTACGCACCAATTTCTTAGACCTTCTTTTACAATAACAAATATCTGCGCCTTCATTCACATCTAATAATTCTCATTATTGTTCTAATTGATTGGTTTTCCATATGCTAATGACCATTTGCCAGAGCTGAAACCTTCTTTTTTTCTTTATCTTACAAATTGAATATATTCTTTTCTTGTGTATTCTTTTGAAGCCTTCACTATTTCAATTAAAATGCATTTAATTCCTCCTGTAAGTCTTTCAGATAAACAATGTATAACCTCAGAGCATGAATGTCCATTATTAGTCTTAAAGAAAGAATGACGTGCTGTATTCAGCCATGTTCTGCACTATCGTGTAGTTTTATTTATACAATTATAGTGTTTCAAAATACTGTGTTGGAAACAACTGATACTGTCCCTTTTCTGGTATGTATGTAAAACTGTTGATTTCAGTAATACTCGGTATGATTAAATACTGTGTGACTTCAGAAAAGTGGTAAAAACATTTACATAAGCTTCACAGTTCTGTAAAGAAATAAAGCCAAATGGGAATTATCAGTAGGACTAGTGATAAGTAAAACAGCTAAAGCTTTCACAGCCCAGTCCAGAAGTGTGTGTTCATTACTTATTCAAGACACAATTTCCATTGGCTGCCACGGGAGTTGAGCTTGTATGACAACTGTTCTGATAAAAATAACAATTACAAAAATGTAACATGCTCCCATGAATGCCTACTTGTCTATTACTAAAAATGTTAAAATGAATTACACCTTTATAAATTTTAGAAATTACTTGAATTGTGATAAATAGGCTGAGAAAATATTTGAAATACTGAAATGGCTATCTGCAATGAAGAAGCCATAGCCCAGGAACAAAAAGGTGTGGATTTAAGCTTATGTATTTACTTTGCCTAGAATACCATATTTTAACATTTAGTGGCAGATCATGAATTAACACTGTTCAGCAATATTACAAGTCTGTCATTGAACCACAGAATGTCCTGAGTTGGAAGAGACCCAGGAGGATCACCAAGCTCAATTCCTGGCTCCATGCTGGACCAACCAAAAATCAAACCATATGTCTGAGAGTGTTGTCATGCTTCTTGAACTCCAGCAGGCTTGGTGAAGTGACCACTGCTATGGGGAAGTCTTTGTTACAGTTATTCTTGAATTCCATTAGTTTCCAGTTTTTTACAGAATTCATCCCCTTAAAACAATACTTTTCATTTTTCTGAATCACAGAACAGCATTTATTAACTTATATACACTAAGGAAAAATGTCAATATTTAAATCTTAGTCTTTCTGTATTGACCTAGAATTTCTAAATTTTTTATTTTTTATTTTTTTTAATACAGCCACCTAGAACAGCAAACCAGTCTAACAATTTTTATCTGTAAGACAATAGTACTGGGCATTTTTTGAAACAAAACACAAATCAATGATTCTGTAAGTCAGCATTTGGCTTTATCCTCCCTTGAGCAGGGACAAAAGGTTCAATGTAACTTACTTGTCATCTAGTCTTGTTTCTCTAAATGCTTGGTTGAAGAATAAAGGCAGTGCATTGTAACTTATTAAGAACTTCCAAATTAAGAATATACTTTAAACTGTGGAGGTCATGTAGCTAGGGATATCCTCACTGAAAGTACACAGTAAATCAGTGATGCAGTGTGTTTGTTTTCATTGCATAGCACATTGGTGTCACTCGATGTCATTCAGAGCCTAATTGCAATATCCACAATTTTTCAAGAGTGGTGACCATGCCTGACTCCTTTCCATCAACTCCTTTCATCAGATGAAAAGCATTTGGGATTCCATTTCCATTTCAGGAACCATATCCAGATACCGATTAGATTGGAAAGGGAATATTGACATGCTCATAGATCATCTCTCCTGAGGGAAGGGGAAGTTTGCATTGTCTACTTTGAAGTCACTCAGGTGAATGTGGCCATCATGATGCCCATGTGTGGATCTGGGGATCTTGGAAGCCAGAGGAAATCTGAGTGTGTCCCATGTCGTAGCTGAAGGTGGACACCAGAAAAGATTGTGTATAATCCCTTAAAGAAATATGTTTGTGGCTTCATGAGCGCTGCAGTACTGCAGCATATGCCTAGTTCTTGCACAAGTCTCTGTTGAAGGCAAAATGTACTTACCTGTTCAGAGAGCTATCCTGAACCACAACAACACCTGTGTTGTGTGTAATAACACACAAAACAAGAGTTGAAGTTAAAGCACAAAATCTCTGGCATAGCTGTGGAGAAATTATTACTATAATCCACTGAATTAGGTCAATATTTTCATCTATGTACAACTGCATCTGAATGACATTAATCAAGAGCAATTCATTTATATTTGTACTGTGGATATAGCAGGTGCAAAGGAAGCAGGAATACATTAATTCTACTGTGTATCTTAACAACTGAAGGCACGTAACAGCAAACACAAGTTGCTATTTTAAATTGGGATGGTTATGCACTATGTGGTTTGCTCAGCTGTCGAGAGACCAAAACGAAGTGGGGAAGAGGTACAAGTAAAAAATATAGTGATGACCTAGCTGAGAAGAAAGAAAGATATGGTGAATAGTGTCAGAGCACAGGATTTAGAATTCAAAAAGATTTAGGGCAGGATACGTGAAATTGGGAAAGTTTGATGACAGCTGAAAAAATGCAAACTGGAAAGAATACATTTCCTCTGTCCTACATCCTAAGGGAAATAAACAGCTGGAGTGTAAGTCTTCTCTATTTCCCTTGATTTCTGCTGTGGACAACCTTATGTCTTTTTGGTCTATATATATTCCACGTTTAGTAATTCTCTTTCATCACTTTGTAATATTATTTTGTGTCCTAAGGATAACCACCCTCAGAGATTCTCTTCTGCTCTTTCCATGTCATTAACGCAACATTAGTAATTAGAACCTGACTCATAGAAATACGAATAGAATAAGTTTAGGTTATTGCCTTATTTAGTTCCCAGTGGAATGCTCAGCAAGAAGACTAACTGGATTTTAATCTATTTGCTGTTATAATTAAGGTTCACATTATCTTTTCACTTTTTTTTTTTTTCAATTTTCCAGCTATTAGTGGAACACAGCTCTTCTAAAAAGGATGCGAGGCCATGATTGCTGGCAGTTTAAAGTGAAGTGAAACAATGAAAACTGACATCTTCATATATGAGGACAAGGAATGTGCTGCTAAAAATAGCCCAGCCTTGTTACACAGAAATCCCAATTAGTACTGGGTTAGGTACCAAACTATATATAGTTTATTTATATATAAAATTCTTTATATATTCTTTCTATAGTTTCTGTATATCTTTTACTTAGGCAGCAGACCAATGTAGTAAATACAGAGAGGGATTTGTTTTAATTAAATAGCAGATTTGGTGAGTTTGTTTTGATGGACACCCTGTAGACATAAACATCAGTGCTGTCAGCAGTGCACTTCTGAACGGAACCCCTTTGATCAACCAGACTCATTGTGCTTTCATTCGCATTACAACATGGTCTAAGTGAAGATGGGCTGGGTTAGTTGTGGCTAAAACAAAACAGGAACATGCATTTTGCTACCCAGACTTCTCTGCTTACTAATATGAATATAGCCTTTGACCTCAACTTATTTACTAGATAGATTTTCTTTGATTTCTTTTGCTATCAGTCCATGTGTATTTCTGTGATATCCTGATGGCAGGACACTGTTTTTATGGGTGTATTACTAAAGCTAAGGTGGTGTGTCCATTCTCAGGGTGACATGGTTTGTATATAAAGACCTGTGTGTGGAGGCTGTTTTGCCTGGGTGAAACCCAGTAACATATGCACTTGGCTCTATCTCTGCTCTAAAGCTGCTGGATTGCTGACCAGCAAGTCAAACCCAAGTTCTTTTGATACATAGTGGGCAGCAGGTAATTTTAGTGATTCACATTTCTTCAAAACACTCAAAGTCTCACTGACAAGCAGAAAAAGAGTAAACAGTAAAAAAGTTTTACTCCAGAATTTTTTTAAGACCAGGTATTAGTTGGAACTGTTTGATGCCTGATTAAAAAGATAAAATATACCTACACATCTGTCATATTTGTTTCCACTCCCTACTGCCTGCTCTTGTAGTCTGTGGTCTTTAGTGAGATAACATCAGTTAGTATTAGAATATAAATTCAAGCAGGTCAGGCAGGTAAACCTTTTCAAACTAACACAGTCAAACACTCTAAGTACTCTGTACTTTGAGGACTTTCTTGCTGTTTATGTCACCATTTTTTTCATGTTTGTTCACTTACACAACTTACTTAGACCTAACTCTTGTGGACAGTGTCCCAGCATAACATCAGTGAACTAAACTTTGATGGTCTCCTGATAAATAAGTCCTTCACAATCTGTAATATTTCTCTGATTTTAAGTGAAGAATCAGAAAGATTGGAAAGCTAGTATCTTCTTTTAAAGTGTTCAGCATTTTAAATTTTGTAGAGATGAGAAATGAATTGGCTAAACATACACACAGAAAATGGAATGTAGCAACCAAGCTCCCACATTTATGTTAGCAAGAGTGATAGAAGTCAGTGACAGAAGCAGTGTCATCTGGGACAAAAACAAAGACACAGATTCCTAAGTGTAAAGTTAGAGAGAATGGAAAGGACCTAAATCTGGATGTTCTGCAAAGCAGATATTCTTTGAGAAGACAAACTCCTGTGAAAGGGCACGTAGAGATCCAGAGCAAGTCTCTCAATTTACTACAGTAGGTTTATGAGATATCTGGTTGTGGAAGAATACTGTGGGCTGTATTCAGAAACACAAAGTAAGGTAACAAATGCTATAAAGTGCTGGGGAAAAAACAAAACAAAACAAACAAACAAACAAAAAAAAACATTGAAAATGGAGGAAAGAAAGTTCTGAAAATTGGAAGCTGAGGAGTATGAAAACAAATAAAGAGAGAGAATTTGGGGAAAATGTTTTGTAGTTCATTAAACTCTTCTGAAGCATTTTCAGGTCTCACAATATGCAGTATCCGCTACCTAGCCTACTATACTGAGCATAGCTCAAATGTTGGTATATGGTAATAGTTAAGCAAATAAAAGTTAAGTAAGAAGCTTAGACTGTTTATTAAGGCAAGACACTGTATAGCTATCAGGTTTAAACAACATCTTGTCAGAAAATATTCTAGTTATTCAGATAAAAAAGCATTGAGAGATGGCTGGACGATCAATGTAAATTTCTCTGTAATACAAAATCCACAGAACCAAATTAGAGGGAAATGTGCAGAAATGACCTAAAGCATTTTGCACTCAAGGGGTGAACCTTAGCTTTTGCTGCATCCAGATGGAGACACCTTTATCATTATAATCAGCACACTCCATTTGCTGCATTAAAAAATAAGATAAATATTTAATCACAGTGCAATTAAGTCTGGATCAGTGCCATTAGTTTATAATGAATTGTTAAATAGGATCTAATACAGTACTAATACACTTATGAGCCAGGCTAAACAGGTTTAAAAAAATAAAAATAAAAATTCGAGAATATTCACGAGATACAAGATGTGGGTAACTGCTAATTATTTTAGTAGTTTCATGGATTAACTGGAATAACATATAAAAATCAGCTATTATTACTGATATTCCACATAGGCTGTGAATGATGTCCTACCATGTCTGTTCATTTCAGTTTAAAATAAATAAATAGCAAGCTGTAGCTATAGTAAATATTTTTGTTATAAAATTAATCTGTCTCCTGACAGCAAAATAGGCTCAACAGTAGTAAATCCAAAAGTAAATTGTCTGATATTTACTGATCTTAGTATCTGTTGTATTTTTTTTCTTTGTTTTACAAATATTCAAGTATGCTGAACAAGCAAAAATTCCTAGATACAATTTGGATGTTTAGATGTTTGTGTAAATTTTAATCCCAGACTAGCTTTTAAGGGGAAAAAAAAAAAAAAATAAAAAAAAAAAAAAAGCAATACAATATATTCTTTCATTACTGAAGATGCATGATATTTAAGTTGCAGTACGAGAGTGTTGACTAGAAGAAGACACTTCTGTGATTACAGCTCCTACTAAAAGAAGGTCTGTGGAACCTGGGAACTCTTTCCTTGAAAGTCCTCAAAACTGTGTACTGCAAAGCAAGCAGTTGAGATGCGGTTGTAGTTTCAAATACGGAGCAAATATGTTGTTCTTTGGATCCAGCTATGTCAAGAGTGTTCTTGGGAAGTGGTAGTTTCCTCTAAGTGAAGGAATAATCTACAATGTACTTGAACAGCAGATTAGTTTTAGCCATAAAGGTGGTCCATGTGCTTGAATTACATGTTCTAATGAGGCCTAAATTTTTACACTGCAGTTGCTGAATTGGACATGTCATACTTCTGTGCTTGAGCCTGTAGATTAAGTCAGGAGTATGTATTTTGCTATGATTTAGCTATCCCCAGAACTCAGCAGGTGCAGGATCATTTCTGTGAAGTTGTTATAATGGTTTTGGTCTAATGTATAAAAATTCCCACACAGACACACAGCTGGGGGCATTCAAAACCAGCCTCTGTGTCAGGTAAGCCTTGCACAATCATACTAAATTAATAGGTGATGTAGTAAATGTGAGGAAGATCAGAGACCCCGAAAAGCATTTGTTATATTCCTGCCCTTTTTGTGCAGTTCTCTATCAGAACCTGTAAAGACATTCCTGCTGTTATTGAATGCTCATTTGTGTGCCTCTGTGGAAGACAGTCTTTTTCAAATAGGGTTGTTTTATATTTTGGATTTGTATCTGCCAAACTTAGAAATCTATGAGCTCACATTTCAAGGGGCACACCTTTTAAAAAAATCCATTTAATTGAGTTCTGAAAAAGATGATGAGGAAAGTAAAAAGTCAATATATTTCTGAAAAAGAGGTGGTCTCTCATTTGTGAGTGTACTTGTGGTCTTTTAAAATGCAGAGAGAAAATGTATATTAGAAGAGAATTTGAAATGTAGATATTCAGAGATTAAACTCATCTCAAATATTTATGACATCTAGTACAGATTTTTTGTTGTTATTCCCAGTTCAGGATTCTTCAACTTTCTTCTCAAGTTGCAGGAACTGATGAGCAGCAAGGATAGGATATTGGATTACCTGGATACTGAGTTCAACCATGTGTGAAAATCCGTAACTTTTTCATCATGGGAAGCTTGTTCCCTACTTGAGCTCCAGCAGCAAGAAGATTAACTCTCCCATAAGTGTGAAAGAAGCCATATATGCCACTGCTTTCTTTTACATATATTTGTTTCAAAATATAAGAGCTCTTTGTAAGTGAACGGTTTATTTTTAAGACTACATTGGCAGAGGAGGCATCTTTTTTTTTTTTTTTTTCTCCCATTGTGAAAACAAAGTGTAAAAAAAAGAAGACTTCAAACTACTGATGTTAAAACTATGAGAGATTGCCAATGAAGATTTCAGTTTACCAGAGGGAGGAAAAAAGATGTGATTGACATTCCAGTAGAGCCAAGAGGGACTTAAGAAACATCAGTTGTATGAACAAGCAGCTAGAGAGTATTTATCTTTTACAATGAAATTCAAAGGTATAGTTTGATACCTTTTATTTGTTTGGTGATAACTTCAAGCTTAGATGGAAAAAAAATGTCCACTGAAAGAGAGGTCAGACAACATGAGGGGATTACAGAGATGGTATTCCTCATTGTAGGGGGAAAATTTGTGTAGCCAAAGCTCAGTTGGAGTCTGGCCAGTACTGTGGGGGACAAAAAATAAAAAAAAATTAATTATGTTAACAGCAAAATAGGTACATAGACAAAACGGAGACATTTAATGGGTTCTTCACTTCTGTATTCAGCATTGATGATGGGCTCTGGGACCCCAGGATGCATGTAAGTATATGGGGCCTGATGGGATTCATCCCAGGGTACTCAGAGAGCCAGCTGATATCATCATGAGATATGGCTCAATTATTTTTCAACGGTCTTGGGAATCTGGAGAGGTCCCAGATGATTGAAAACTGGCAAACATTGTTCCAATTTTCAAGAGGGACAAGAAAGAAGATCCTGGAAATTACAGGCCTGTCAGACTCACTTCAGTGCTGGCTGAAAATATAGAGAAAATTGTCACAGAATTATTCTAGATTATTATTCATTTATTCTAGGAGTTCTTGAAAAACTCCTGAAGGACAAGATAGTCGTTAACAAATTTGATTTCCTTTTATGAAGAGGTCACCCATCTAGTTGGCTAAGGAAAGACAGTTGAAATATTTATTATTATAATAATTATTATTATAATAATTATTATTTATTTATTTATTTTATTTCAGCAAAGCTTTGATACTGTCTCTCACAGTATTCTTCTGAACAAAATGTCCAGCACACAGGTATATAAATGCATAATATGATGGGTGAACAAGTGGCTGATAGGTCAGTCTCCAAGGATAATTGTAAATGGCTCTGCATCAGGCTGGTGGCCAGTCAGTAGCGAGGATCCTCATAGTTCCATTTTAGGGCCAGATGTCTTTAATGTTATAAATGACTGGGATGCCAACTTGAAGGTACACTAAATAAGTTTGTGGATGATATTAAATTGGGAGGAGCAGCTGCCTCCACTGAGGGTAGGGAGGCCTTGCAGAGAGATCTTGACGAAGTAGAGAGCTGGGCAATCCCCAACAATATGAGGCTTAGCAAGAGCAAGTGCCAGATTCCACACCTGGCAAGGGGCAACCCTGGCTGTACGGACAGTCTGGGGAATGAGAGACTGGAGAAAAGCCCTGCAGAAAGGGATCTGGGGGTTTTGGTCAATGGCAAGTTGAATATGAATCAACCGTAGGCCCTGGCAGCCAGGAGGGGCAATTGCATCCCGGGGTGCCTCCAGCACGGCATCGCTAGCTGGTCGTGGGAAGGGATTGCTGTGCTCTGCTCTGTGGTCTTTCAGCATCACCTCGAGTCCTGTGTGCAATATCAGAAGGACATGAAACTATTAGAAAGTGTCCAAAGGAGGGCTTCAAAGTGGTGAAGGGTCTGGAGGGCAAGGTGTATGAGGAGCAGCTGAGGTCCCTGGTTTTGTTCAACCCAGAGCAGAGCAGGCTGAGGGGAGGCCTGCAGATCCCTCATGAGGGAAGTAGAGAGGCTGGTGCTGAGCTCTGCTCTCTGGGAACAGTGACAAAACTCAAGGGAACAGCATGAAGCTGGGACAGGGGACGGTCTGGCTAGGAGTCAAGAAAAGTTTCTTCACTGGCAGGGTGGTCAGGCACTGGAAGAAGTTCCCCAGAGAAGTGATCACAACACGGAGCCTCATGGAGTTCAAGAATGGGCAATGCTCTCAGACATAGGGTTTGATTTTGGGTCCTGTGTGGAGCAAGGGGCTGGACCCAGTGATCTCTGTGGGTCCTTCCAGCTCAGGATATTCTGTGATTCAAAGTCAGTGGTTCTGTATTTGTTTTGATGGTTTTTGGAGCTTACCATATCATCAGAGTAACATTATCTGCTAGCAATATGCCACAAAATAAATGAAGCAATTAGCTTTGTAGCTAAGTGTCTTCATCTTGATGCATTATCATGTTCAATATAAAATTTAGTATTTTTCATTGAAATTGTATTACTTCTATGAGAAGAGGAGATGAATTGATAGGTATCATCATCAGAGTTAACATTTGTAAATATGATAATTTGGCATGTGTGACTTCACTGGAGTATATATTTCTTTATTATTATTCATTTTATTCTGGTTTTCATATTTGTCATCTAATCTTGTCTTAGCAAGAAATGATGGCTGATATTTGATTGTCTTCCTGTTTTAGCACAGCAGCAAGTGTGCTTTTGAGTACAGGTAATCAGGCTTTGAGGAAGACCTGACTAATGTAGAGTTCTTGTTTAAGTACAACTTAAACTTACAACCGCCTGATACTTTTGAATATCTTTCCCACCACAGCAGGAGATTTTGTATTTGGCAACAAAGACTTGTAATATTTGTTGGAAGTGAGAGAAATGGTTTATTTTACAGCTGAGTATCACTGAATTGAGGAGCAGTATGGGAAAGAGTCATTAGTTTTTTTTTTTTCATTTTTTTTTTTTTTTCGTCCTATTACAGATGGCATTTCAACTATTTTCTGGTTTCTTATATTTTGTGAAGCTCATGCTATACAACACCACTGTTAGCCACTGTGCTTCGAAGTTGGCCATTGTCACATTTTTAAGTCCTATGTAGAATTTATCAGAAAAAGATCTGGCAAAGCATTTGTAGACTTCTTGATAGTGCACTTCAATGCATTCAATGAGATCTTGTGTTTGCATGTTGTGACCTTGAACATATGTACAGCTTGCCCTTTCAGACAAGCTCTGTGCTTTTTCCTGATGCAGTTTGCACTGGGGATGCAAATGAACTCACATATGGCCCTTGCTGTCTTCAGCTGGATGAAGAGTGAGAGGGCTGCACAGCTTCATCACCAGTGCACAGGAATCACAATCTCTTTTTTTTTTTTTTTTCCCCCTTAAGCGTTAATGCTTCTTGGACACTTAGAGGGGACAGTAATTAATGTTGTATCTCGTATGTACAAACCAAAGCAGACAAAAAACTTTTACAGAGACTAGAGTTAGCCCAAAGTAAGTTTGCCTCCTGCTTCTCAGGATAGACACTGTATGGATAATGGTTCCTTAGCATCAGCTGTCTTGTTCTTCAGGTCCTTTTCCATTGCACTGTGTAGCTTGCTCATGTCGATACAGCCAGTCTGTACTAAAATTAGTTCACTTACCAAGAAACTGAAATGAGAACAATCAGAAATTTAGGTAATGATGTTCATATACATAAATTTAAATGCACTTTACAAATGTTAGTGTCTCTAGGGTTATGTTTGTTTGGGTTTTGTTTTGTTTTGTTTCTTCTCAAAACTGGGTGGCTGTGCAAGAAAAAAAAAAGCTGAAAATAAGACTGGATGACTGGATATTTTAAAAAATATGTTTCCTCCAAACTGTCAGGCAAAAATTGTAGAAATATATTTGAATAATTCTTTGAATTATTTCAAAAGAATTCGAGGACCATAAAAGACAGAATGAGGCAACAATTTTCATACATAGGCTTATTCACTCTTTGTATTTATTATCGCTGTCAAAAATTACATTTTGATGAAATGATACTTTCCTTGCTTCTCTTGCTCTAGACAAACTAATGGTCTCTTTCAAATATGTAATTATTGCTACAGTACTGCATTACACAGGACTGTTTTTATGAAGTTTTAATTGACTGTACTTGTCAAAGAAAAAAACAGATGACATAGTTCTGCCTTCAGCCCCTTTGCATCTCTACTGAGGATACATTTGTTTGATTCCTCATCTATAAAATCTCAGATTTAGTCAGAGCATCTAAAAAATTTAACACCTGCTATGCTTTAAGTTAACTTCCAATATTTTTTCAAAAACAGCATGGGATTTCAATTGAAAAACAGAATGATGTATTTTGGAGTATACTTGTAATTATTATTTTGGCTAATACCACTGGAATTGCACAAAGGACTCAAAAGAGCAGCAAAGTGAATAGATCTATTACTTTTAGTGCACAATTAATCTTGTTGACATTACTTTATATGAGCAAGGATAAAAATGCCTGCAAAGCATACCATTGAATTCCACTGCTCATTAATATTGGTCAAATGTTGTTCTCCTTGTGTTGGAAGCTACTTAAAGATTACCTGCAGAAGTATTGCAGTGCTATTGATTAAAAATAATAATAATAATAAAAATAAATCCCTGAAGCCCACTGTTCTTTTAAAAAATCAGTTGACAAGGGTGCAAAAAAGGATGCTTTCAAACTCACCACTATAGATCTGAGTAACTGAGAATATTAATCAGATTGTCAGGGAATTAATTATCCAGCATTCAATATATTGTTATTTAAAAGCCCAAGGAAGTTAGATGTGATTTCTCATCATGTGGCAGCAGTGCTTAGATCTGTATGTACCATTTTTAGTTTTTAAGATGGAATTATTGTTGGACTAGGACCCAGATTGTCCAAAACACTCAAACCTTTATAATTTTGCATCAGGGACTCTGTAGACTCAGGTTAAAAAAAAAAAAAAAAAAAAAAATGCTTGAAGGCTCATATGGTTTAAATGCCCTAATGCCATGAGGATCTGGAATATCAGACTATGGTCCTGTGGACAATTAGGAGGTATGATGTTGCAGGCTTTGTTAAGTTCCACTCATTCATTCTTTTAGAATGCAGATAAGTCTAACCCATGTCCTTTTTAGGAAGTTAATGTTAACTCATGAAAATTAGATGATTATTGTTTACTGCTTTCAGTGCATTTAATTAGTATGTTTCATTGCTCTCAAAATAATTTTGAACTACCAGTTTCTATGAACAAACAAAAAAAAAACCCTCAACATTTAGATTACAAATACTACTATTATAATTCTATAAACAAGTGGCAACCATAATTACTCAAAAAAATATGCATGTGGCTTTGGGTAGGGGTTGGGGAGGTCAGTCTTAAAGCATTGTAGAAGACTAAGATCAGTTAGAAATACTGACCTGCACCAGTATATTTATTGCTGTGCTGCTCAAATGATCTTTAAACTTTTGGACTGATCTGAAAAAAAACAAAACCTAAAAAAAAAATAAAATAATAATTTAAATATGCTGAATGCTGAATATGTGCTTAACAAGCCATATGGAGATAGCAGCAAGCAAAATGAGAAAATAATTGTTAAAAGATTTATTGTTCTAGGAAGATTAAAGATCCACATAGATAGAAGTAATTAACATATAGGGCTACCTGCAGGTACTCCCCACATTACAGCACTGTGATCGAGGCTTGAAAAAACATGTAGTCCATATTCACTGGGAGACAAAAAGTAAAACTTCTTTTTTCCTCCTTACGGAGGAGAAATAACATGAACAGAATTTGTAAGAATAGAAAGCCATGAATCTTTGACCTCTCAATGAGCTGATATATGTCATGTGGAATTAAATATGTAGTGTATCACTGCATTCAAAATGTAATGGAGAATATGAACGGGAAAAGACAAACAAGGCAAGGAGGAGTTTCTCTTCCTTTTTGTCTTCATGATTTTTGCCTTTTGTTACCACTAAGTGCACTTAAATTAGACTTATATAGATTCATGTGCTTAATTGATTGGGTTCAGTGAAACATTTCCCATGTGTAATCATGCGTATAAGTGTAACTTCTGCAGGATTGTGTCCTGGGTTAGGCTAAAGACATGAGTTATAACAGAAATATGTACATGGATAGTTTCTCAGATTGCTGTAACTACACAGGCTATTATAATTGTGGAATGTGTTCTGACATACTTGTCATTCTGTTAATTTTTATCTTCTGCAAATTAATACTTTCTCAGAGAGTGTAGTTTTCACTGATGTGACATGCTGAATGAATGCTGTTGCTGTGAATCTCTGTCAAACCTTGGGCTTGTTATTGGAAACATAAACTAATAGTCAGAGCCTGACAAACATTAAACTTATGGCTTTTTTCAACTCCCAGTGCTGATTGTCAGTAAATTATGCTGTGGAAAAAGTTATTTTCTGTTTGTTTATTATTATTATTGTTTATTTTAAGTGGATAAATAATTATGACATTGCATTTCAATAAGTGAAGATTAACACCTTTCTGGGTACATAGCAAAGGTCACAAACAATATACTTTATGCTGAGCTCACTGATCTTTTCACATACAAACTTGCATATGAAGCTTTCCAACCAATGATTGCAAGTTCTTTAAAGTGAGATTGGAAAACAAAATCATCAAAATGCTAAAGGTTTTTTGTTGTTGTTGTTGTTTGTTTGTTTGTTTGTTTTTCTGGTAGGAGGTATGTTACAGATAACATTAGTAAGATAATAATATGGAACACATTTAACACATGCTGTTAAAAAAAGAATTTGTAGACCTAAAGGCATATATAGTCATTGCAAACATAACAAATCAGATCTCACTGATGAGATGTTATGTAACCTAGCACACAGTTAGTTGGAAAAAAATATAAATTTACTCAGAGGAACAAAGCAGTTTAAAGTGGATTTGCTAAAAAGGTTCTCAATGGAAAGAACAGTTGGTTTAGTAGCCTTACTGCTAACCCAGATAGTTACATATTCATACAGTCACACAAAGCCATAGCAAAGATCTCATACTACTAACTTGACATGCAGTGATTACTCAGGGATATTGTACACGTCACTCTATACATGAGAGGCACATTTGATTAATACATATTGCCACAGTGGTATAAAAGTTAGAATCCCTGTTATCTTTAATAGCAGAGAAAGATTTACCTTTTCTGTCTCCTGTCTTCTGTTACATTAAAAAATAATGTTGTGATTAATGAGTAGTGACATGCTTCATATTTTTTCTTGTTCATAAAAATCTGTGCTGGCAAGTTATCTGAACTAAGTGAAGGGTATATTTTAGTGGGTTAGTGGAATATGAAGGTTTACATAAGGGATTTTATTTCTTTAATGAGCATAAAATTGTGATTTTTTTTTATTATATATGTATATATACTTCTCCTTTTTTTTTTTTTTCCCATCTCTTAGGACCTTGCCTTCCTAATCCATGCCATAATGGTGGGATGTGTGAAATTAGTGAAGCATACCGAGGTGACACATTCATAGGATATGTTTGTAAATGTCCAGAGGGGTTTAATGGGATTCACTGCCAGCACAGTAAGTTTCACGTTATAATTTCTATGTATTTGTGGACAGAAAATTTTTTATTAGCATGCAATTTTGAGGATTAACATCAGATCTGATTTTCTAAAATCTTTGGCCTTTGTTTTGTGAACAAGCTAATACCACTGAATAGTTTTACTACCTTCAGAAAATTACTTCCAACTTACTGGACACAACAACATCTAATTTGCTATGCATATTGAAGACATGGTAAGGTAACTGAATTTACCATGAAATTAATGGAAGGTAGTATTGCAAATAGTAGGGATCTCTTTTTCTGTTAGAATTGTTTTCATGGTTTTCTTCTGGTAAATGATAGAAAAAAAAGTGGAAGGGATTGAAAGAAATTGAAAAGAAATTTGTATATAAATATGTCTTCTAGGTCTCTCTCTACCTGTGCGTTAAAATTATGAAGAAGTGCTTTGAATTATGATACCTAAATCCAAGGGCAGAAGTTCAAGACTTAAACAGTATTTACATTTAATCATGTTTTAAATACAGTATCTGGACACCTGTCTATTCCTCAGAATTTATTTGAAGAGTTTGTCCTGTTTTAAGATTAGATTGGGAACAGAAGGTTGATATCTGTTGAAGAGTGTCATTATATAAATATTAAGTAGCAATGTAAAAAAAAACCAAAACAACCCAAACTTCAGATTTTAATAATGACTCATTGGGGGAATATGTAGTAAGATCTTGTTTCCATGTTTCTCCAAATAATGTCATCAGAAGTTCTGAATGATCAAAAACAATTAATGGGTTACACGTTTAATTGCAAGTCAGGTCATGTTCTAATTTATAATCTGCATTAGCCGTTGAAGTTTTTTTTTTTCCCCCCCCCTTATGTAAAACTCATTTAAAACAAGTGCTTGCCTATGGAGAAACTTAGATGCCAAGTTTGTGTTTTATTTTGTGCGGTAAAGCACATAATAGTCCTCCAAAAATCATGTTATTGATGCATTTGGAAGCCAACTGTTAAGCAGTTAGAAGGTTAAAAACTGAAACATTCAAGAATCTAGTTTCATTTCCAGTTAAAAGACAAATGCACTCATCCAAATCAGAGTGAATAAGCACTGAATCCAGTCTACGTTAAGTAAGTGCTCCATTTAGATACTTGTGTACAGTTTGAAGTGTCAAGGAACCAGTATAGTCCGTTCAAGGTACGAGCTTATGTTTATTATATCCCCAAAGGAAAGTGTGTCCAAAGACCAGAGTATGGATTTCAATTCCATTAACTTTGGCCACACTCCCTCTTATTTTATTAT
Organism: Stictonetta naevosa; assembly: GCA_011074415.1. Lineage (NCBI taxonomy): Eukaryota > Metazoa > Chordata > Aves > Anseriformes > Anatidae > Stictonetta > Stictonetta naevosa. The sequence continues at coordinate 64,148,073 of CM021729.1, read as the reverse complement.
GTAGGTGCCATAGGAATGTCCAGACTCAGATGCATGAAGTCATACTTAGTCCCACTAGCTTAATCTTGATAAATTATGCCTACCTCATCCACCAAGAATGTAAGAAAATGTTGGATATTATCCACTCCTTTGGAAACTTTTCCATCTCGCCCTGATTCTGGGCATGTCATGGAACTGACTACCAGTAGAAATCATAGTGAATTTGTTTTTATAGTCATATCATTAGAGCAGTCATTCAAGGTAGGGGATTGAGTTTGTAGTGTGATAGTGAAGGCAAAGGATAATCATTGCCTGCCTTTAAACTGTATAGCCAGGAGTTGAGGACTCTTGAGACTAGAAGAGCAGACAAGTTTATGTCTGACTGTAACTCGGAGGTTACACCAGCTTGAAGGTTGAACATAGGCTAAATTGTGAGTGCAGTACCTTGTGGTTCCCTGCCTTTGGCATTTGCATGCAACTTACATGAGTCTGTCATCTGAGAAGTGGAACAAAAGTCTTTGGAAAGTTGCAAGATGGGAAGTTGTATCTTTGTCCTTGTGACTGCTCTTATAAAAGGTAGAGCCAGACAGCTTCTGTGTGCCATTGATGCCTAGCAGCATGAAGAAACATCATCATTATGTTCTCACGCACACTCCTTCATAAGACCAGACATGTAGTCCACACACAATACACAATACTTCTCCTATCATTAGGTGTCAAAGGCATTACCTTTTGTTAGGATGTAATGAAGTAAATAACACCACGAATTTTCAGCAAGAAAAATGCATGCTTAACATGTGCTCTCTGGAAAGGATCGTATCATGTTACATACTTGGTGGAAAAAAAAAAGATGCAATAGCGCATTACTGGATTAATGGTAGATGTTTACTGGGTCCCTATATCCTGTCAAAAATATTCAGGTTTCTAACAATTAGCTACTGTGATCCTCCTGATAATCACCAAAGTGCACTTATACCAACTTCAGAATAAAGGAGAGTTCTCTCATGGGTGATTCAAATTCCCTGTGGGGAGAGTAGAATCTAAGACAGCAGCTAAAGAGATTTCAAATAAGATACATATATGTGAAAAGATACTCTTTGGGAGAGAATTAAATTATCTTTTTCAGTTAATTTGATTTACAATGTGATAATAAACCATATACAAAATATTGGTGTTCAAGAGGTCCCTAAATATATGAGCTATGTGAAGCCGTAGAGAACATATCAGTAATCAGGAAGAATCAGACTTCCATTGACGAATCCTACATAACTCTTTAATATGACATCTCTTTAGCTTAATTCGCAAAGTTTCTTTTATACAAGTTCCTCTGTTTCATAAAGTTTAGCAATTCAATTCTGAATTCACTGTAAACCAAGTAAGAAGTGTCAAAATAATTCCATCCTGAAAAGGTAAATTAAAATAACTTCACTGCGGGACACATATCTTCATATAAACTGTTAAGATTTCCAGAAATTGTGTTATAGTCTCTTGTGCAAGTTTTTTTTTTTTTTTTTTTTTTTTTTTTGACTTCTTTCACATATTCTGCTGCTAAATCAATTAAGGCAGGTGACTGATTTTGCAATCAAGATATGTTTCCAAGCCTGGCATTTTGTCATTCTTATCAACAAACATCCTGTCAATATTTCTGAGATCCCTCAACCTTTTACCCATGTAAATAATTAATATGTAAATTATAAGATACATTGTTAACAACTTCTCGAATTGCATATCCTAGATTTATTTCAAAACTGGTACTAATTGGCACTGGTAGTCTGAAAATATTCTAACTCTGCAGTGGCAAAAAATGTGAAAATAAGTCTGCTAATGGAAGTTTCCCATTTCAGGGCTCATAAAATCACCTATGTCTGGATAGGAATGACTACCTCAGGTAGAAATCTGGGGAAACTTTTGTGGTGATGTCCATGAAGATGCTTATGCATGGCAATTTGGCTTTGAAACCTGTTGTGGACAGTATCTAGTGACAAGGAGAGAGGAGTTTGCAAAAACTAGCTTAAGGCAATTCTACCTACAGTCTTTGTACACTGATAAAGCAGCTCTTCCAGAGAATAACTTAGAACACTTAACTTGCTGAAAATTGCATAAACTTACACCCAGAAATAGGAGGGTGTACTCTGTTGGTGTGATGCTCGTTTGTAAGAACAAATCATTTTTATCTTCAGGATCATTTTAACTGGGTTTATGTGGCAAGGCTTTGGTAGTGGGGGGGCTGCAGGGGTGGCCTCTGTGAGCAGAGCCCAGCAGCTACCCCGTATCAGGAAGGAGCCAGCTCAAGCTGCTCCACAAGGGACCTGCCACTGGACTGAGCTGGACCATGAGTGATGCTGGTTGAGCCTCTGGAAGTGCAGATTTAAGAAAGGAGGAAAAAAACTGCTGGGGAACAGCAGCTGGGAGAGAGAGAGGAGTGAGCACCAGCCCTGCAGCCCCCAGGTGAGTGCAGCAGGAGGGCAGGAGGTGCTCCAGGCACGCAGCAGCAGTTCCCCTGCGGCCTGTGGAGAGGCCCCTGGTGGAGCAGGCTGTCCCCCTGCAGCCCATGAGTCCCACACGGAGCAGATCTCCACGCTGCAGCCCGTGGAGGAGCCCCCGGTGGAGCAGGTGGATGTGGCCTGGGGGAGGCTACGGCCCATGGAGAATCCCCGCAGGAGCAGGCCCCGGGCCGGAGCTGCAGCCCATGGAGAGGAGCCCACGCAGGAGCAGGGGTCTGGGGGGAGCTGCCGCCCATGGGGGACCCGTGCTGGAGCAGTTTGCTCCTGGGGGATGGATGGACCCCGTGGTACGGAGCCATGTGGGAGCAGTTCCTGAAGAGCTGCTGCCTGTGGGCAGCCCCCGCAGGCTCAGTTCGGCAAGGAAATACACATTCCTTCCCAAAGGTAGGAAAGGGTGGATGGAGTTTGCTTTTAGTTCTTACTGCTCTAGTCTGTTAGCAATATGCAATACATTACATTAATATCCCTTATGCTGAGTCTGCTTTACTTGCGATAGTAATTGTTGAGTGATCTCCCTGTCCATATCTCAGCCCTTAAGCCCTCTTTCATCATATTTTCTCTTCCAGTTCCTTTTAGGAAGGGGAGTGAGATAGTGGTGTGGTGGAGTTTAGCTAGCCATCAGTGTGAAAATGCCACATTGTGTGGCATTTAATTTTAACTTTTGATTAGTCCTGAAGTGGTCAGGCAGTTGGACTTGGTGATCTCTGTAGGTCCCTTGCAACTTAATTATTCTATTCTATTCTATTCTAT
>CM021729.1:64099998-64141032 GCA_011074415.1 Stictonetta naevosa | reverse complement strand
TTTTTTTTTGCTGTTGTTGTTGTTGTTGTTGTTTTGTTTTTCAAAAGCTACCATACCAGTGTTTGGAGTTTAGTATTTCTTAAATGTCTTATGCTTAAACAGGTTTCATATAAAGGCATGATTGTACACTCATCATTTGAACTTCAATTTACTTCAACAGAAATTTTTCTTGGATAAGAGTAAAAGTGAATCTGGTATCTCTAGATATGTTATGCTCAGTCTTTATGATTTACTACTGCATTATTCCATGCAATAAATACTGTATAAACGTTTTCAGTTTTCTTCAAAAAACAACTGTTATCTAGGACCTCAGTGTCATTTTATTATTTTGTGTTGTTCTTTCTTGGGTTCTCTTTCACACTTACATAAAAATACATGGTCATTTCTGTTGTTACACAAAGTGGTACAGAAGTTGTCTTCACTGGAGAAGGTCATGTTGTAGTAGATAAACTCTATTCTTTCCTTCCATTTTCAGAACTTAAGCGGAGAAAATCTGCATTTTTAACACTTCACTTTTCATATTTCCAAAATTCAATATGCTAGTTTAGGCAGCTTTCCAGAAGTGTGACCATTGTCCAAGTTCATTTTGTTCAGTCTTTGTCTTCTTCGTGGGAATGCTTGAAATGCTATCTTAGCAAGTATTTGGCAAAGTAAGACTGTACTAAGGAAAACATATTTAAATGGAAAAATAGTGATTAGAAAAGCTAAACACACCTTATTTGTTAGTGTGGTCTTATAAATAGCCTTACCACTACTAATTAATTTCAGTGATTGCAAGTTCTTGCCTTCATGTTTGTCAGTTTGTCAAGTAATATACTTTGTGAATAAGCCTGCTTGCCATCTGTTGGTACGACCCCATCTTTCTAACTGCGAGAGAATTGTTATTACTGAGAGAAATATCCATGGTTTTCTGCACAGTCATCAGCCCTTTTCTGAAAGCTTTGAACATGTGTTCTTTGATGCAGCCTTGAAATGCTAAGTGACTTATAACACTGGGTTGTTCCCAAACTATCATTTTCACAATTTTTCTTCAAGAAACTGCATCAAGATCAAGCTCTTAAGACAGGGTGTTAACCGTATTTTTACATCTATAGAGAATAATTATTGTAAAATACATCTGCAACTCTGATCTGTTAGATGATGCAGATGAAAGACAACAGTTACAGAAGGTCAGAGGAAAAACACAAGAAACCTGCAGCTGAGCATATCATTTGTTCTCTGTTCCTTCTCCCCACTTTTTATGCCTATTTAGGTAGGCAGAGGAAATTATAAGGCAATTTCAGCGATTGTCATGTTTTAGGATCAACACAGCTATGCTTAGAGCTTTAAAGGGGGGATTGCAGATTCATTACAGAGGTACCAGAACATTTATGTGAGGAAGATAATGAAGATAAATGAAATCTTGAAATGAAATCTCATTATTTAATGAGACAAAACTTATCATTTAGAATTTTGTCACACAGTGGCACAGTCTGATCCATCTGTGTAGGAAGCAGCTGTTGGAAAAAAAAAGATAAGTTTTATCATTTATTTTATTATTATTATTATTATTGTTCTCCTGCTGTAAGAACTGCTATTCTGAACCATCTGTATGTGTGGGTGTATCAAAGATGAAGAATGAAAATATTGTATGTGTTATGAACTCTTGCTTGCATACGGCTGTGCAGTTCCTTATGTAGAATATTAGTATTTCCATTGTTCATTGAACTAGTTGAAAATTATATGACTGACTTTAATGTTTGGCACTTGAACAATTCCCATGGCTCTTCAAAGGATTTTGCTAGAAATTAAAAATAAGACCAAAAAAAAAAAAAAAGACTTAGTCGTCATGTGTTTTTATACAACAGACCCAATGAACAGTTTGAAGAAGGCAAAGAGTGCTATCTACTCTTTTGAAGTTTTAAGTAGTACTTACTCATGTGAATACACTTTTGAGGTCAGTGAGTTTATTTGTAAGTGATATACAGAGGGAAAGAAGGATATAGTCAAGCCCCATTACCTGTGTGTTCAAAACTTGAAAAAAAAAACACCACAGTACTTGGACTTGAACTGCAATATAATGAGATAATATTCTAATAGTATATACCATTTTGCATTACAAATGTATTCCCTTTGTATTCATAAGATATCTCAAGCAAAACTAATGGTGCCATCACATTAGCATATGAATACCCAAGATATTCTTCTACCATGCATTTATTCTGATGTGTTAAATAACATACTATTTTTTCTGTAGGGCATCGAGATGAATGTTTTAGTTGAGGAGTGTTTTTTTTTTTTTTTTTTTTTTTAAAAAAAAAAAAAAAAGAACTCTTGATCATCTCCACTTGGTATGCTTTGCTTCATGTGACAGAGCAGTCTCAGAGCACAAGAACTGGTTCCCTTTGAGATGAATACAATCTAAAAGAAAATAGTCTGGTATTCAAAACTCCTCTTGTTGCACACTAAGAATTGACACAAAACACTTCAGTGAGTAAATAGGCATTCAGTCCACCCAACCAGCCTAGATTTTGTGCAGAAAAAATATCCCTGAGATATACGTAATTGTACTGGGTCTGGCTGAGTTGTTAACTTTCCCTGCAGCAGCCCATACAGTGCTGCGCTCTGTACTTGTAGCTAGAACAGCAGTGGTATCACACCAGTGTTGTGTCTGCTGCTGAGCAGTGCTGGCACAGCATCAGGACTCTCTCTAACCCTCCTAGGGGGTGGGCAAAAAAGTGAGAAAGAAACATCACCAGGGCAGCTGACCTAAACCAACCAAAGGGATATTCCATACCATATGGTGTCACACTCAGCAATAAAAGGTGGAAAAAGGAAGAAGAGGGGAGGGGTGGGCTCTCATTGTGAAAACATCTGTCCTCCTCCCAAACACCAGCTACGTGCGTTGAGGCCCTGCTTCAACGACGTGGTCAAGCATCGCTCATTTGTGGGAAGTAGAGAGTAATTTCTTTCCTCTGCACTTCCACATTGCCTTTACTTGTTTTGTTTTGTTATTCCCTTTCCCCCTCCCTCTTCCCGTTTCCCTTTTTTCCCTTTAGTTGAATTGTTTACTTAATAATAATATTTCCTTAATGATATTTTTCCCTTTAATTAAGTTATCCTTATCTCAACCCGTGAGTTGTTCTTTCCTTTACTTCTTCCCCTCCTCATCTGAGGAGGGGGTGTGAGAGAGCAGTTGTAGTGCTCAGCTGCCTAGCACGGTAAAACCACCACAGTAATACAGATACTGTGCCTTCCACTCTAATCATCACACTCTACTAATACAATTCTGTAAGACCACTCTAATTTCAAAAACAGACATAAGCTGTCTGTGCCTGTTTTTTGTTTGTTTGTTTTTCAGGTGCACTGAAAACAACGAATAGATCATGTTTCTCACCCTTCTTTATGACTTCTTAATGTCTGATGACATGAGAGGCACATGAGCTTCTGTAGTCTCATGATCTGAAATCTGGCCTGATTTTTTTTTTTTTTTTAATCCTTTTGTGTGACTGCTTGATACTACCAAAGGTGATGGTTCTCATCATCCCTGAGAATATATCCCCATCAGATTCAGCAGCCTACCTTCAGTATGAATCATCTCACCAAGCTCATTCAGAAGTGTACAAACCAACCACAAGAAGGGACTTTTGGTGGGATCAGATCACTGAGTTGACTCCACATGTAGCCACACATCAGCCAGGTCCTAGAGAAGTGGGGACACAGGAATGTGTTGAAGAGGTAGAATTGCCAGCTCTCCATTTCCATCAGATTAGATAAGTGTTATAACTGATGCACACCTTTTTGGTCACTGCTGTTAATAAAATAGATACTCCTCAGGCTTACCAGAGGAGTTTAATAGTTCTCGCAGCAATTCTTTTCTGGACAAGTGCTCAGATCTGCTGCGACTCTGAGTGTCAATAGTTATTTATCATCTCTGAAGGACTTCTGCTATCTGTGCTTTGGTATGAATGAGCAAAAATGATAGCATTCAGCAATTGCCTTTTTACTAGAAAGGATTGGAAGTGAATTGATATTGCATGGTCCAGATGTGTATGCTCTGCACCATAAAAAAGAACTTAAATTGCTGTTTTCCTGTAAGTAATAGATACGTTTTGTAATCTTGTCAGATTTCGTTTTATCCTGAACACAAGTCAATAAGGCATCTGGTTCTGAAAATGTGTTCTATTTGATCCTTTCTTGCATTTAATGCTAGATGTTGTATATGCATACAATTATTACTGTCATGCAGTTTTTAGAGTTTAATTAAAATAATTAAAAAATACCAGTAGTTTTCATAGTTAGAGGAGAATTCATCTGCTCTTTTCTCATCCATTCTATTTTCTTTGTCAATCATACTTAATATGAAAGCAGCATCAAAATAACACTGCAGGAGTGTTTCCTCAAAATGAGGAAAATGTTAAAGGTGAAAACAATTTTTGTACCTGACTTTGTTATTTCAGTGCTCTAACAGAGAAAAAGACTCCTTCCATTTCTCAGCAAAAATAGAGATGTTTTACAGGGATCGTACCACCCATGGCCCTAAGTTCTGTGCAGATGATATCTATAAATTGGAAGGCAACTCCCTGGCTGCTGAACATAGACTTGGAAAATGCATTAACTTATTTGGATAGGTCTTATTTGATGTGAGCATCAAACAAAGGTGACGTTGCCTGTCCCAGCTGCCATAAATACAAGTTACAGTTCTGAGAGGTGTTTTTAGTTGCAGGACATACAGCTCTGTGAATCATGAAGAACAACAAGGGTGTATGTGCCCTGAGGTAATAGAGCTGTCAGTCAGGTGGAGACAGAAGTCACTGGAAAATACTTCCCTTCGTATACTAGACAGTCATTGATGATGTGAGGAAACTTCTTCATGCACATATCATGTCTTTTGTGGGGAAGGAGATAGGATTTTCTTTTACACCTTAGCAGAGGAAGAAAGGAAATTTCTGTAGATAAAATGATGGGTAAGTTGTTAATAGTGCTGTGAATTTGCCACAGATAATACAGTTTACATAGATATCATGTATACTTTATAGATACATATAACACAATCATAGGTTGGAAGGGACCTCTGAAGATCATCTCTTCAACCCCCCTGCTCAGGCAGGGACAACCAGAATGATTTGCTCCAGGAGCAGGTTTTTATACCTCCCCAGATCTCTCTCCAGCATGTCCATGTCTTTTTTGTACTGGGGAGCCCAGAACTGGACACAGCACTGCAGGTATGTCTTACCAGTGCAGACCAGAGGGAAGGATCACCTTCCTTGATCTGCTGACAGCACTCCTCCTAATTCAGCCCAGGCAGCCGCTGCTCTCCTTTGCCGTGAAAGCATGCTGCTGGCTCGTGGTCAGCTTGTGTCCACCAGCACCCCAAAGCCCTTCTTTGCACACGCAGCTGCTTTCCAGCTGTTTGGCCCCTGGCACATAGTGTTGGTGCAGGGGACTGTTTGTCCCCAAGGCCCAGACATGCCATTTCACTTGTGGAACCTCACAGGATCCCTGGCAGCCCAATTCCCCGGTCTGTCCAGGCCCTCTGCATGGCAGCACACCCATCATGTGGAGCAGTCACTGCTCCCCGTTCTCTGTCAGGCATCAGTTTGTTGAGGGTGCACTGGGATACAACACCTGGGTCACTAACAAAGACCTTGAATCGTATTGGACCCAGTAGCAAGCCCCTAGGTACACCACCAGTGACTTGCCTCCAGGTGGACTCTGTGCCACTGATCACAACACTCAGGGCCTGGCCATTCAGCTGGTTTTCAGTCCACCTCACTGTCCCCTTTCCTAAAGTGTACACTGTCAGCTTCTATATGAGGCTGTATATGAGGACACAGCATTAAAAGCCTTAACAAATTGGAGGTAAACAACATCTACCTTGTGTCCACCACACCAGTGTCATCATTGTATAAGGCTATAACTGGTTGGTCAACCATGATTTCCTCCTCATAAATCTATGATGTCTGCTTTGCATGGCCTTCTTGTTCTTCATCTACCTGGAAATGCTTTTCAGGATGATTTTTTCAACTAAGTTCCCTCAAGTGGGAAGTTCTGGGACTGAAATGAAAAAAAAGTCAACTTTCCTGTAGTTGCACAGGTCCTTCCTCTTGCTTTTTCTGCTGTAAGGAAGTTTATAGTCATTATAGGGTTAAAGATTTCCATATAGTTATAATAACCACATTGACATGTTACAGTTAGTGTCCAAGGCAACTGGTTAATCCTGTAATAAATCATCCATTCATTTATTAACCTTACATATAGATGATTTATAAACGTGCTCTTGATCTATTAAGTGTCCATGTATATTAAATGTAATAAAATGTAGTACTCCACAGTCACTAGAGGGGAAAAAAGATTAGAGATCTATGCTAAAAGACCTTTCTCCTATTTACAGCATTAGATCATTTCTGTGATTAAATCTAACAATACGAATAATAACCAGTAAAACATACATACACTTATGAGCAACTATGAGTATGAATTTGTAAGGTTAATACCTTACAAGTGGATGTAAGGTTAATAAGTTACAAAGGGTAGAAATGACCTTTGCGCAGAACCTTTATGTGCAGCTATGCACCATAAGTGCAATGATGTCCCACAGACAACTTTTTATGAGTGCAGAAAGGAGATGTTTATAGATTGGCCCTACAGCAATACACTTCACTCCATGTATATCTAATGTAGACATGTGAACAAATATAACCATCTGTTTTAGTCATTTTCGAACATCCATCACCATATCCTCCAGGACTTGTTAGTCTAATAACATTTTTCAAAACACATGCCATAACTGTACTCATGTGAAAAAAAAAAAAGTATCCTTACATTCACTCTATTCTGACATGCATAAACAACTGCATTTTGAAAGAACACAATTGTCTTGGGATATATGAAGGGAAATATGCTCATTTACTGATCTGGGTTCAAACTTGCTTTGAAAATAATTGGACTTCTTGCCATGAGACCACCTACACTTATTAGTACAAATAATCCAGTTAGAGGTTATAGTCTAATGCTGGATTATTTTTACCCATGAAGCTGACAATCTAGGAACATTGCTTGTAATAAAGACTGATTCACAACTTGATTCACTTTACAGTATGATTTTTTTTTCTTCAACTACAGCTAAAATGATTTGTCAAATGCTTGTTATAAATAGCCAATTATTTTAATAAGGTTCATTGGAAATGAAAAGAATTGTTGCCCTAAAGACATGCTTCTTCACTGTAAAATTAAAAGATAAATTACTTAATGGGATGAAGGTTTCCGTGCCAGTATATATTAAAAATAATAATTAAATATGAAAAATCTTTTTTACTTTATATAAAAAACTTTTAAAGCACCAACTCTTAAAACTAATGTGAAAGGTCCAGGGAATGTCATTCCAAAACTCTATTAAATTTGAATTACCTCATCTGGAAAACCATTAAGTATGCATTTAAACAGGTAACCAGAAGATCAGAAAGTGCTGGCATAGTCCTGTGGTGGAAGTGTGATTGCATAGAGAAAATTTTTAATAACTTTTTAGTAGCTCCAACTGAAAAGTAAAAATTTTGCAAGACAGCAGTAGGAACATTTTTGATTCATATTTTGTTGCATGATCAGAACAGTTGTCAGGTGTTTTTTTTTTTTTTTTTTTTTTGGGGGGGGTGTTTTGATTTTTGTTTTAACTTGTTTTATGGGAATTTTAATAAAGAAACATGCATAGAGAAGTATCATGGAAATACAAATGAAAATAAATCCACAGATACTGAAAAATGTAACAATATGTACTGTGGCAAAGATTCCTGTACAGCCCTACCATATATAGGAGCTTATAAAATTGTTTGAAGTCAATAGGTACTTTTATACTCACTTTAGAAGCTCCTACTTGACTTTTATGAACTTAATTCTGTGATCTTAGCATCCTTTTACATAGTGTCCAGGGAGTTCTAAGAAAAAAAGAATAAAACAAAACAAAACAAAAAACATTTGAGTTTAAAAATGTTGAAATTAATATTTGTTCTCTTCCTGGAACACCTATGTGCTTCATAAAAAGTACCTAAACACATAAAATATTGTATCTGTTTATATTGGTGTGATGCATAAATGTTGCAGTATTCATAGAGATATCTTATGTATATTCTTATAAGTTGAGTAACAGTATTTTTATATGCAAAATGCCAAAAATAATAGTATCCTGCAAAATATTTCGTTACGTCTTTTTCTTGATAGTCTTCTCCTTCTTCTACAGTTCATCTTTAGCATTATGACAACTGTGGTTATAGTTACTTGTGTATAGAAATTCACTCATAAATGATTTTGAACTTTAAATTGAATTTGGAAAATTTTATTGAGATGAGGGTAACAGAGGGAAAGTACCATTACAGAACATGAAGAAAGCTAGAAAAAGCTATATACATATATATAAAATATATCTTACTATGTGATTTTACAAATAGATGCTACCACTTGTTCACTGATACTGTAACAGCATTACCATGAACAGGGGTGTAAATAACAGATAGAATACGTGCTAGATGAACTACAGGGGAAATAAATTATTCATGGTTAAAGATAGTGTTTTCTTAAAAATAAAGTTCTTACATTGCATTTTTTTAAATGTCATAAAAAAATATATATATATCCTTTCATTTTCACTCTAAGAACTGTGTTTTCCTTACAAATCAAAAAGAAGTCAGAGTTATAGCTAAATATTCCAATTTTCTTGAAACTAGTTGACCTAAAATTGTTTCAGAGACCTTTAACGGGAAATAACACTTGATTTTTTCGTAAGTAAGGAAAAGAATCAGTGTTTACAGGTGGCGTAATGTCTTTTTTATCTACGATAACATGTTATAAAGACACACTGAAAAAAAGTGGAAATTCATCTAAAGCCTAACAGAATATAAAATTGCTTTGAAAGGAAAGCATGAAAAGCAAGGCCGTTATATTAGGACAATGCTTAAGAGGCAGTTTCTCACAGAACTGTAGATGTTAGCAACGAAACTCTTCTCAAAATTGTTTTTGTTACATGATTAGACCTTAATATACATTGCTGGTTACAAGTTTATCTCAAAGTTCCTTATGTAGTCAAGCCAAAAGTTCTGACATACCTAGATTTTATTTTTACTTCTTTGTCCTCCCAATGTGGGGTATCTCCTTTGAGTTCAGAACAAAAATTAGGTAAGTTTCCTACATGGCTTACTCTCTTTAGTAGACTGATATGATACTATATACTGTATATGGTACTGGATAGTTCAGGAAAAATCCTAATTAAGAGATCTGTGCTGGATTGTTCTCGAGGACACTTGCCATAATATGTCATATCAAATACTTGCAGGAGACGGAAAACTGTAGAATCATGACAATAGGAATAACATAATGTTTTGCCTTTAAGTATGGGGAGCAAGAGGCTAGTATTTTTTGTTCTTGAGCATAATGCTCTTTTCTACTCTTTTTGAAGATCAGATAATAAGGATATCTGAACTGCAGTATGATCACTGCAGTATGACATTACAGTTGAAGTTTCCTGCAGGTTATTTGACACAGTGTTTTCAGAGCCTTCTGTGGTCAGGAAACTAGCTTTCAGAAAGCAATCAAACCATTAAATTTTAACAGATGTCTGTTCTGTGATGAATATGGATTGAATACATCTAGTTCAGATTTAATACTGTGTATAAAATTCAGAAATTTCATGGGAAGGTACTCTATTCTTTTTAAATGTGTAACTTTGGGTTGTACCAGTAATTTACTAGTGTTTGATTTTTTATTATTCTCATTAAAGTAAGGAATTGTTATAGTTGAAGATATAGTTCATTTTTTTTGTTTGTTTACATTACAGCCAAACACTTCCTCAGAAACAGCTTAGAAACCTTAATGCTACAATTGACAATAAAACTGCTATTGTGGTATTTACTTCTTACTCTTCAGTAACTTTTGACCAAAAGTTGTAGGTGATCTATCTGTGCTTCTGAAGTTTTTGGTGATGCTCACTGCATCTTTAAGTACATTTTTTTGAAGATTCTAGCTTTATAGAAAAAAATTATGTTGTACCTTTACAGTTTAAGATAGATTTAATAAACCACAGGAGCACACACACACACACACACAAAAATAAAAAAATAAAAAATAAGTGACAATTTTTGAGTGTAAATATTTTAACAAAAGTAAAAAAAAAATAAATTACAAATATATATATATACTTATATATATATATAGCACTTATGCATGTAATTCCTTCAGGACCAACATGCAAGGAACAAACCAAAAAATGTATATGGAGAATGCTTTTAAAAAATCTGTCAAGAACCATCAAGTAACTATAAGAAAAGCTCAGACTAAGATCCAGGTAAAAGATAATTATTCCAAACTGTGTTTCTCTACAAGTTTCCAACTGTAAATATATTTACATATACATTTCCAAATGTATTTACATCTGGAAACTTGCAGAGCACAGTGTTACTTAGAAACACACTTTCATTTTGGAATAGAACTCAACCAGTGAAGTTTGTATTTTTCTGTTTGTTATTAAGAAAAAAAAAAAAAAAAAAAAAAAATGGGTTTGGTTGTTTGGTTCTTTTAAGCTTCTCATATTGTAGCGTGATCTTTATCATTTTATAGTTGTGGTTCTTTATATAAGCCAGGTTATAACAGAGGTTATACCCAGCTGATCTTCTGTTTTCTATATATTGAATTGACTTCACTATGGAAAAAAAAAATATTTGCAGTATTACTGAAGCACAAATGGGGTATGCCTAATGAATACCCCCTAACAAGGGTCAAGTTGGCTTCCTGTGTGGAAGCTTGAATCATGACACTGTAGCTAAGATGGGCCATTTTTTAATGCAACTGGAAGACTGATTAAAATATGAGTTTGATCCAAGATGAGTTGACAACACGTGATAGGGAAGCCAGAATAAGTATGAAATCAAAGAGTAAAGAAAGAATTTCTGTTGGCAGGAGGGAACTTCAGGAAGTCTGTACTGGAAGAGGTAGTCCTGGATCAAAAATAAGGGCTCAGGTGGCAGGAACTAGGATTTTGGGCTAAGCAAAGAACAAGCAAGCAGGGGATGGGAACAAGGCACTGGTGTGCATTTACAGCCAAGAAGAAAGCTGCGTTGGCAAAAACAACTGATCAAGCTTATGGGTCTCTTTGCCACAAAAAGTTGGGTTGATTTCACGTAACTTGCAAAAGAACTCAAATTACCAGAAGTAATAGCTAAACATTTGATTATGACAGTCACATGACTAAAATGCACATTTTCTTTGACATTTTTTTAGGAAAGCACACGTGGTTGCATTTAGCAGTTAAAGTTCAAAATAAGGAATATGTATTTTTAGTTATGTTGGCTAGTACAATATCTGGTTTTACTCATGTTTTATTAAATAGAGTTTGCTTTGTTTTGTTTTGTTTTGTTCTGTTTTGTTTTTTAAAAAAGCGACATAATCCAGCAAACAAGGACAAAAACCCAGAACTCTGCTGCATAGTGATTCTCCAAATCAGTATGTAATAGAGTCAACCAGTCTCCTACTTGCCCAGTTTCTGACCACATAATTCTGTTCAGGTTGGATGGTGACTGTGCCTCAAATAGAAGCATGCATGATAGCTTTGTAGTTGTGGTTTGACTGTAGGAAATGTAAGGTAGGAAATGTAAATTTAATCATCTGCAGGATATAGAGAAACCTGAACAGTCTTTACTTCCTAATCAACTGTCTTCAAGCTATTATTCAAGCAACAATCTATTTTCAAAAAATGGTTAGTGTTTCTTTGTTCTTGCATCACAGTCAATTTCAAAGTCTGTCTTCAGAAGAGAAATCTTGGGGAAGGGCTTTTTTGGTTTGTTTTGGTATGATTTGGTTTTTGTTTGTTTGCTTTGCTTTTTAAGCTAACCTGGACACAATTTAGAAATACTGACTTTTCCCATGCTGGTGTTTAAGCCTCTCCAGGAACCCATTTCACTCTGCATTTAGCAGACTTCCTAGGTCACTCCCCAAGGAACTGAATTCTGTGGCAGCAGCCAGGTATCTGTGTTTTAGTTACTGCAATGCATAAGATTATCTGAACTAAACTTCAAAGTATGGCCTGACTTTAAACCTAAGCTTACCTGAAAACTCATGAGCAAACTACAGTGATTTCACTTTGTGTGTGCTTAATTTGCACATAAAGCACACCCTGCTAGTGGAGGTAAATCAATTGCATTGTCAGTGAAGAAATGGTATCTGAAAACATACAGATAGATTTTCTGTAAAAGTCTTTAGGAGGAACTACTCCAGAAACTCTGGCCTTTAAAATTTCAATTTCCTTAAGAAAATATGTCAAAGTTCAAAAGGACTTATATGTATTTCAGAAAAAAAAGAAACACTTAATCCAGTGTAAAGTTTAGTATCATAATTGGCACATCGAGCAATTTGAACAAAATCCGACCGCAGTTCTCAGAAACCACTTTTAATTATGTATGCTACATCTGCACATTCAGTCAAATGAAATAATTAATTGTAAATTAAATAATTCTGTAGAACTTAAGCTCTTTTCTTTAACACGGTTCAGTTTACTATCTTTCCAGCTAAAAGTCTGTTCTTTTATCAAACACGATTGTAGACAAGCTCATAGCTTGTCTTTCCTCATTTGTCAAATATGACATATTTGTTTGAACTGATGGGACTGAAGGTTCTCAAATTACTGAAATAAAATCACTGTAGGATCCAAGTAACAAATATAATAATAGAAGACTTCATCTTTCCACACTGATCATAGCTAATTGCTCCATAGGGATAGAATACAAAGATTGCTTTAAAAGTATCTGATACCTAAGGTTCAATCTGTTTGCTACATCATCTCACAGGCAATATGAAATATGCTAGAAAGTTGTGCATTTTTCTATACATATTGCAATATGAATGACAAACTAGAAGGAAAATAAATATCTTGAGAAGATATTATCTTTACATAGAAAAGCTTTTAAGAGGATAAATTACTACCTTTATTTCACCAAGTAGAAGATAGTTCATATGTTCACTTAATGTTTTTCAGCTCACAGTGACCTTGGTATTTTTCTTCCATGAATGTGTTAGCCTGTATTAAAATGATGAATAACCTGCTGAAAATGGAAGGTTAATGGGCTTTGCTTAAAAAGGCAAATAGGGAGCTGAAGTATCTTGTTAAATTTTATAAATACATATAAAGAATTTAATTTAGAACTGAGCAGGTCTGTTCTTTGGTCATTTCCCTTGGCAGGTTTTATTTCTAGCACACTGCTCTGTTCCTTCTCTACTTCCTCTTTAATAGACAGAAATTCAGCTAAGAACCCCATGAATTTTTATTAGTGCAGTATGCGATATTTTTATAGACAACAACTAGTAAGACACGGGTGATTAAAAAGAAGCTCAGAGATCAGTAACCATCATTAATTTTAGTATAAAACTCTGAGATTTTGCTAGTTCAAACAAATGAAACTAGCCTCCACTTTTAGCTGAAGGTCTGCCCCTGTATTTCTGATCATAGCAACATGAAGGTCGAATGGCCGAGGTGGGAAGGGCCATCAGGAGCTCATCTGGTCCCACCCATGCGCCAGCAGGGCCACCCAGAGCAGGGTCCCCAGGCGTGTTTTTTGAGGTGGTTTTTGGAGATCCCCAAGGGGGAGACCCCACAGAGTCTCTGGGCAGCCTGTGCCAGTGCTCAGCCACACGCACAGCACAGAAGTGCTGCCTGGTGCTCAGGGGAACCTCCTGTGCTCCAGTTTGTGCACACTGCCTCTTGTCCTGGCACTGGGCACCACTGACAAGAGTCTGGCTCCATTTCTGCACCCTCTCTTCAAGTACATTGATGAATTCCATTCCCTTTCGCCCTCCCCAATCGCGTAAGCTTCTCCAGGCTAAATAGTCCCAGCTCTCTCAGCCTTTCCACACAGGAGACAGTTCCAGTTCCTTCATCACCTTCATGGCTCTTCAGCGGACTTCCTCCAGTATGTCTGTGGACTGCCTCCAAAATGTCTATGTCCCTTCTGTACTGGGGGCCCCAACGTTGGACATAGTACTCCAGGTGCCACTATGTGGCAGCTAAGTACCACACAGCTCTTGCTCACTCTCCCCAGGGGTGTGGGGGAGGAAGTCTGAAAGGTAAAAGTGTGAGAACTCATAGGCTGAGAAGAAGACATTTTACTAGGTAAATCAAAAGCTGCACACACAAGCAAAGCAAAACAAGGAATTCATTTACTGCTTCCCATCAGCAGGCAGGTGTTCAGCAACTTCCAGGAAAGCAGGCCTCATCACACCTAAGAGTTTCTTGGGAAGACAAACGCCATCACTCTGAATGTACACCCCCCCCCCCCTCCTTCTTTTCCACTGCTTTTACTGAGCATGATGCCACATGGTAAGGGACATCCCTTTGGCCAGTCAGGGCCGGCTGCCCTGGCTGTGTCTCCTCCCAGCTCCTTGTACACCCCCAGACTCCTCGCTGGTGGGGCAGCATGAGCAGCTGCGGAAAGGCTTCTGCTCTTCGTGAACAGTGCTCTGCGACAACTGAAAACATTGGTGTGTTATCATCATTGTTTTCATCAAAAATACAAATTACAGCTTCATGCAAGCCTCTACAAAGACAATTTACGCTATCCCAGCTGAAAACCATGGCATCCTTCTAACCCAGTTTCGTCTCTGAGAGCAAGGGCAGAAGAGGCAACAGCAAGAGCACGTGAATTTGATGAGTTTCTGTGATATTTCCTCCTCATACACACTCAGCATTCATAGGTCATTCGATCAGACGAGTTGAAAGGTACATCCCTGCTTTTTTAACATTTACAGACTACTTTCTATGGCTGCTAGAACATGACTGAGCTAGATATTTTTTTAACCTGGTAATTAAACCTCAGATTTAATACTTCCATGAAACGCCATGTAAGAACTAGGACACCTTCCTGCTGGAAAATTTCCAAGAAGATATGACTGTCTCTCATATATGAGAAATTGATTAGGAATAACCATTTGCATCAATACTTTGGATCTGTCTTTGATTTTTTCTTCATATCCTAAAATCATGCTTCCTCATCAGAAGTAAGGCAAAGATTTGCTTGGGCAATTTCCATTACACATATATATGTGTGGGTGTTTGTGTGTGTATGTATAAATTTATATTTAAAAATATAAGAAAAATCTTCATCTTGCATTCCTTCTCAGCAATACATGAATAGACCATAACTTCATGAAAAGAAATAGCTCACAAAATGTTTTAAGTTATTGCTTGAAAAAGGTGTCTTCTCACCATAGCTTGGGCAGAGTCACATATATCTAATGCATCATTATTCAAATAATGGTTTTGTGTAAAATAAGCAAGTAGTTCTAAGGCAACCGTATCAATTATTTGTTTAAAATGCATTGTTTCTGTGTTCTGCACTGTTCTTGTGCTTTGGGTCATATATAATCTACTTCATTTCTTGCTAGAGTAATGTACATTAAGGAAATCACTAGAATCTGTGCAAATTTGCATATGTGCAGAACATCAATTATACTGCTGTATATAATAAATGTTATAATATTTTAAAATCTTACAGTATTTCTTTATCTGCTTGCTGATATTTCTTATATCAGAAAGGCAGAAAGTTTAATTTTGCCATAAAATCACCCTTAAAAAAAAAAAGGACATGTCTTTGGAGAATTCTAGGAAAAACAGATTTTGATTTTATCAACTTGCAACTCACTAAAATAGCACATATACCACTCTGGGTATGTGGAACAAATAAATATTCACAGAGTGCAAAGGTTGGGAGGGTGCAGGAGGAAGGGGGCAGAATGACTAAGTGAAGAAGCTCAAAAGCTTATACATTTCTATCTTTGTATATTGTGCACTAAAAAAAAAAATAATATTGGTACATACAGTAGCCCAGCTTAATTCATTCTACAAGACTACTTGCAAGAGTCACTTGTTTCATTTGTAGCAAATCTTCCAGCCTGACAGATACTCAGCTTTTAAATTTGAAAAAGACTGGAGATACAGACTTCCCCATAGGCATCAAAAAATTCATATCTGTGGAAGACTTGTGTATTAAAACACTGAGGGTTTTTTTGTACTTAGATTTCTAGTAAACATAAGATGTCAAATTAAGCTACAAAAGCTACATATTCAACTACCAGAAATCAAGCAATTTTGTTGAAAAAGCTGAATCGTGGCTCCTCTGCATAAGTCTTATCACATTGGACTTAGGAAGTGGCATAGGATCCTCTTCAGTCTGTATATGCCAGTCCAAACCAATTTTGCATTTTTGAGACAGAAACAGATTCATCAGGATAACATTAGTTCAATTCACAGGCCATTTGGCCCATCAGCTAATGCATCAAATTTATCTCTGTTAAGTATCTTCTTATTTTAATATATTTGTGCTATACACCTGTGCACTTTATCATCAGCTGCATCCAAAATGAACATGTACTTAAGCAAAAGAAAAGTGGAATTACATCAGAAGCTAAAGATTGCTTTCTTGTTTGCTGTTTACATTGTTTAATGCAACCAATTAATTATATGCCTTGATACAGTTCTTTGAGACAATACTGTATAAAATCCATACATTTTCAGTCTATATAGATTAAAGATAAACATACAGAGAATTCTATGAGATATCATTATCTTTCATGTGTCTATTTGTGATGACTGAAAAATAATATTGCACTTTAGAAAAAGAACCTGATATTATATTTGAAGCTCACCACATAGAAAAACACAGATGACTATTCTTGCAGCATTTGATAAGAAGTACTGAAAAAAGGAAATTCAAATGAAATTAATCACTTTTCTATCTTGAATTTCATAAAATTTTCAAGCTTTTAGATCAATCCATTAGTTTCAATTTGCTCACTAAGGTATGCACAGAAGGGAAATTTTTTAGACAGTTAAACAACCTTGTCAATTAGATGTTTAATGAATTAAGATGAACAGAGAGACATTCTCAAATGGCATCTGTTGATAAAGAAGTAGTTGCATTTGCTGAAGTTGCAATTGTCACTAATGAGTACTCTGTTAGGACTAATTGAATTTGTGTATTTAAGCCCAAGCTGTGTCTTGTAGCTCTGATGTCCTCTAGAAGCTACAATGCAAATCCCTGACCAAAAAATTCAATTCTGCTGTGTGGTGGGACACAGTAAAACTTCTGTAGGTATCTGAAACTAGCTAAGTTTATGCCTCTGTTTTGATTTTTTTTCCTAAAACTTGCCCTATTCATATACTTTTCTGAGCATGTTTTCTGGGCAAAAGAATGAATGTATGTCTTGCAATGTTGGTGTATAAATACTTTGTTATTTAGTGCTTTAAAATATGTGCTTATTGCTTTTAAATTTTTTCTTTGCTGATCCTGACATTATTCTGTGTGCTTCCTGCAGATGTAAATGAATGTGAAGCTGAACCCTGCAAGAATGGTGGAATCTGTACAGATCTTGTTGCCAACTATTCCTGTGAATGTCCAGGTGAATTTATGGGGAGAAACTGCCAACAGAGTAAGTATTGCCATGAGTTTACATCCCTTTTTTTTAAAAAAAAAAGTTACTATTTTCTTTGACAGAAACAACTACAGAATACTGTAGAAATATTTAACTAGTACACAGATACATAGTGCTTAAAATAATCATGTTATTCTTTTCTGAATGGGGGAAATTTAAAGATCAAATCAGCCGGGCATTCAAGTAAAGCATCAGATATGATGGAAACATTTGCATGGTAAAATTATTATGTAAAAGTAAAATGGAAAGGTGTCTGTAGTGTAAAGAAGAAAAATATAAAAACTGGTTCATACTAAGGGTTCAAACTATCGAAGTATCATGTTTTTGACAGTAGTTATTAGCAAATACCAACAACTGTAAGAGCAGGGCATGGAAAAACAATACTTCCTCTGATGTGTCTGCATCATCTGACTGTTTTCAGTTCAGAGGAATTCCTGAGCCTAAGCCTGAGCCTGCTCAATTGATTTGGTACCTAGAAGAATGGCCCTCAGAGGCTTGTTCTCCAAATATTTAACCTCTTTTGAATTCACCTAAAAACCCATAATACCCACTGGCAAGGTGTACCACAGATTGTCTACCCATTCTGTGGAAAGAAAACAACTGCTTTTGTTGTTTTTTGACTCTGGCTCTTGTTTTAATTGAGGAGCATGCATAAAGCACCTGTCAGGAAAGCAAGGTACAGACCTGAAGGGAAGACAAAAGCAGCCAGGTGGGAGATGGACCACAGGTTTATAGAGAATTCACTAGTGGAGTTAATCCAGGAGCTGTCCTGGGAAGAGCTGCATGTGCTTTTACGAATAACATCGATTATGAGCTCACTATAAAGATCCGATTCTGAAAGTCTGGGACTGCTGAAAACCAAAATAAGATCTGACAGGTCTTATAAAGATTATAAAGAGTTAAGGTAAAAGTAATATCTTACTTAAATCAGTATTTATAAAATACTTTAAAATACCGATATTCAGATACTTCAGTTATACCACTTTTTATTCATCTATATTCATATATATTCAGTATATTCATATGTATGTTATTCAGCTCAGTGTATGAAGAGTTATAAATAAATAACAAATGATTAACAATGGGAATAATGTTTGTATTGACTGGAGACCTCTGAACTACCCTTGTTGAGGAAACTAACCATATTCTTCAACTTCTCTGGCACAGTTCACAAACTTTTAGCACTCATCTGCTTTTGAGCTAGCCTCAGCGCAGGTAGCATTAAAATGGTAACTCTCCTCTTTTATGCCAGCAATATTATTCTCCAGTATACCAGTTCCTATAGCTGGTGTTGTAAATATCCACTTTTTTCATGAGAAGTTTAGTTATGTCATTACACCTAATTATGTAATTACAGGTAGTAATTACACATTCTAATTACACCATTAGAGTATTACACATATTTACAGTAATCATACAATTAAATACTGTTACACTAATTATGTAAATGACTGATTGCTGTCTCAGAATTACCTCACAAAGCTCAAGAATTGCTAATCCACATCACAGAATATGTAAAGTATCCTAGATAGAGAAGAAAAAAGACAAAAACATACCATGCAGTCAGCTTTCTTGTCATTGCAAGCCTATGCTCTAGGATGCGTTTTAAATGGTACATCTAGATTGTATATCCTAAATACCAATGCATTGTAATACTGACCTGTTAAGTTACTCATCAGCTTGCAGTAGTTTTATGTTATTCCTAGTGCTTCAGCTAAATTTTCTGTCTTTTTATTTGTCTTTTAAATCCACCACATTTCTCTTAGCTATTCCCTTCCATTTTGGCTCATGTATAGCACACTTCAGATGTGAGACAATGGTTATATTACACCCAGATTCTGTGAGCGCTGTGGTACACTCACCCCAAATCCTTCTGACTAATTCCAAAAGCCTCCCCTAACAGCTAGTGCAACTGAAGTGGGAGGGAAAGGCTTGCTTGGACCTGAGTGCGGGCATAGCACTAAGATCTCCCATGAGATTGGAAGCTTGAACTATATTTGGACCACCTTGACCACCCCCTCTGTCTCCTTCTGGAAGGGTTTGGTTTGGAGTTGTTTTCCAACTGGTGCTTAGCCATGGAGTAAAGTTCTCAGAAGACAAGAAGATATGACCTGGCAAGCTGATGTGCTTCACATTCCAACAGTGCTTCTGCTTCTCTGATGCCTTTTTAGCTTTTATTTACCTGTCCTTCTGCTTATGAAGTGCTGGCATGATCTCTCAGATTG
This sequence comes from Stictonetta naevosa, assembly GCA_011074415.1. Taxonomy (NCBI): domain Eukaryota; kingdom Metazoa; phylum Chordata; class Aves; order Anseriformes; family Anatidae; genus Stictonetta; species Stictonetta naevosa. The sequence continues at coordinate 64,121,368 of CM021729.1, read as the reverse complement.
TTTTTTGTTGTTGTTGTTGTTTTTTTTGTTGTTGTTGTTGGTTGGTTGTTTTTTTTGTTCGTTTATTTTTTGTTTTGTTTTTGATTTTTGTTTTGTTTCTCAAGAGGTTTAAATTCAATTTTCATTCTTCTCTATTAGCTATTGCTGTCTTTAGCCATTCAGGCATAAGTGATGTTAAAACCAGCTTTTTCTCATTGCTGCAAAGCACAGGAGGAGGCACAATCAAAGTGATGTGGAATACAAGAGTACCTATGGCTTCAAAAATATTCAATTGTTCTGGAATGAGTTTATCAGCCTGTTAGAGAACCTTTACTGAGCATCTGGTATTTACAAAATTTGCCTGCAAATGTCTAGTAACCACAGAATAGAAAGATAGAACCTTTCTGCATCCTCTGGAGGTAAAAGCTAAACAATACTAATTGCACATTACTTTCCAGATTTCTTAAGGCCTCAGCATGTTACAGCTGCATCTCCTTCTGTTCTTGTATTCTCTGAACCTATTTCTTGCTTCTATGCTGAATGCAGGCTATCGATGATTACCTCCTTTACAGCTTTCCTTAGTCTTGTGCCTCTATAAATAAGTACTAGTTCCAAGACATACTATCCTGGGCCTGAATATTTTACTTTCTGGATCACAAAATTCTCTTGCAGGCAACAGGGAGCCACTTTTGTTGATGTCAGGCTGTTTGCATTATGTAGTATGACTCTGTACTGTTAAAATCTCCCATGAGCAATCTGGATTGTGAATTGCAATAATTTGTGAGTAGTTCCACAGGTAATTTTGTGTTCAGTTTTTATCTAGGAGGTGGTACTCTATGGTGGACACTTCACAGTTTCACCATTGTGCTTTTGGAGATACATTTTCCTGATTGCCAAGCATTACTGCCATTAAAACATATGGCAATTTTTCTCATGCTTTTTCTTTAAAGATACAGATTAAATTAGTCACTATAAATATTTGTGACTTATACTGTAGATCCTTCAGGTCCTTTTCTGTGTATTCAACGTGCCCATGTGTAGGAAGACTAAATTCAAACGAAGTGCTCCAATTTAATTTGTATAACATGTCACAAAACCTGCTTAGTAGTGTACCTTCACAATATTTTCCCATGTTTTATGTTTTAGTACAATGATGTTAACAATACACTTGATCATCATCTGCATTCCTCTCCATGGAAATAAAAGCAACAATTTTTTTTATTTAAATGAAAATGTACCTCCTTTCAGGGTCTTCCATACTGAAACATTACCTAAAGACCTGGCAAATCTAGACAGAAAGAAGCCTTCAAGACTTCTGCTTGCATGCATCCTTATCCTCCCAGGCTAGATGACCTGGGATGATTTCTAGATGACCTATACATTATGACTTTAAACTTAATCAAGATTTCCTGTTGCTCTCTTATCCAATTCATTAAATAGGCAAGCTCTTGTAATTACTTTTTAATTCCAGAAATTTCTAAGCAGATTTTCAATACTTAGTAGGAAATGGAACAAAAATATCCTACCCTGTTTTTTATTGCATCATACTGCAAAGTAGCAATTCCATGAGAACTGACATAAACCAGCCCAGCTGCTGCCTAAAGCAGCCTTGCTTCACTGCTTCTTTGCCTGTCTTGTTCCTTTCATGGCTGCTTTTTCTGAGCTGCCATGTTATTTGTTTATATTGTTGTCCCAGCAAAAACTGACCCAGGGAATTTTAAAAAGTGATTAATAAATAAGATCAATTCCTTAAGCAGGTGAACTGCATGGCCCCACAAGCACTAAACTGGTACAAAGGAATGACATGGGTCAGAGCCTGGGCATAAAATCAAGACTTAACACCAGCTGAAAATGTTCATCAGTCTAATCAAGAGAGTAGATTTTTTAGTTCATGTTTAAGGCAAAGACAAGAATTCATTGTAGTTTTTGTATTTCTCTTATTTCTCTTCAAAGTTCATATTTGTAGGCTAGAATTTTCAGCTCGTTTGCCAAGGATGCTACAAACAAAAATTTGGTAAATATATACATTCCTGTCTGTTGTTATTTGGATAAGTTCAGGACTTAGTGCATGAAAAAATTAAGGAGATTATATGTGTTTGTGTATGTATACGTTACCCTTAGAAAAAAACAATTTGCTTTTTTAAAAGTATGCAAGGTGGATAACTTATCATTCATACAATGTCCTTGCTAGTTTGGGGAATAATGTGTGGTTAGTCTTACAAAAGTGTAAGAATGGAAGAATTTCTGTGCCTAAAAGAACTGTATCAATTTAATATAAAATTAATGCTAATAACTTGATTTATGTCCTCCCAGGATCTTTTAAAAGAAACAGATTAGAAATACATTTTGAAGCTGCAAGAGGGAAAACTTTCACACGTTAAATGTGATTTTAGCTCATGTAATTCAACTCAGTCTAGGTATTTTTTCATGTCCTATTTTGAACTTTTTATACGAACAAAAAAAAGGAATTATTTAAGAGGTTAAGTACATGCTGCAAGACAGGGTAAATGCATTAGAAGTAAGGATGATGCTTTTTATTCTTAACTATGTCAGCTTGTCATGGATGGAACTCAATATCTGTATTTGCGTTGGACAAAAACCCTCTTGAATTTCTGGCTGAAACTAATGAGGTTTGCTGAAGCTGGGAATATGGTCTGGCTGGCGTTTCTGTGTAGTATATTGGTATGAAAGTGCAGAGAGGCAGAAAAAGTTATAGAAATGACAGCAAGCATTGTTGAAAATGAAACGTTCTCCCGGGCATTTCAATGACTAGTGAGAAATATTAATCAATCCTTTAACACGTCTAATATTGAGTCTTCAAACAACAAAGCAAGGGCTGGCCCTTCTGTTGCTCTTTGTCCAGACATTTCATATAAGATGCAGAGGTGTGCAAAATTAGGCTCAGCAGATCAGAATGGTAGTTCTTCCTTTCAGCACAATTGGGAAAATGAGACTGAACTCTCTGTATTTGATATTGAAATAAAATACTCAGCCCTATGCCTCTGGGTGCATTTTCATCTTGCTGCTGTTGTACTACACAGCAATGTCCCACTTTGAAAATTCATTTCTTAATATCTAATTTTGATTAGGCAGTAGCGGACACAATCTTTTCTCAGACACCTGAGAGAAACTCACTGTAAGATATTCAGAGAAGCCCTTAGGACCCAACAGCTGTATTTTACCCATTTAATCATCTCCTTGCTATATGAGTCACATAGTGCAGTATGAGCTTTTGGGCCGTGTCAATAACCCATCAACCCCATTTTCAGGCAGCTACAGCTTGACTTTGTGATATCTCATTTTAGCTTGAACCAACTTGTGGAGACTTTCTTGCCACATTTCCGTACTTAAATCTGCTGATCTGCTTTGCTCAGGTGTTGTGTATTTCTTGACTCCTGGTGACCCCCAGTTACCCTCTGTAAAGAGGTAGGAAGGTTGCTCTGGGGTTCCTTCTCCTACCTGTTTTCCACCTGTCTGCTTCTACAGCCTGAGGGAGAGATACTACCCACCCTTTTCGTTAATGTTCTGTTTTACTGACATTCACAAAAAGTAGGGAAGAATAAATACTTTCAAAAATATCCTCAGTTCTTGTGTACTTTTATGTGCATTTTTATGTGTGGCAAAGTCTACGCCAATGTGTGTTTCATCATTTCTAAGCCTTAAAAGAAAAATTGCAGCATAACATTATTTTCAAAGTAGCCTTTATAGGCTACTTAAGTCCCTGGTCTGGTCAATAATGTACATTCATCTTTTACCCAAGTAAAATGACTTGCAGGTATGGAATTGGTACAGTAAAAGGAAATAAAAGCCAGAAGTAGCAAGTTATTATGACCAAAAATAATTCCTTAAATGCATATAAAAACACCTTCATTAACAGCACAAATGATTATAAATATATGGAAAGAACAATTCACAACTGCAGTAGGCTCAACAAAGTTCCCAACAGCCACATCACAGGACCATTTTAGCTGTTTCAGGTACAAGCCCAGTAGGAAAAAAATACCTTATTTCAAGGCTTATTATTTATACTGCATAAGTGATTTATTCCAAAATAGATTCGGCATGGAGGGTGGCTTGAGATCTGAGTCAGACTGATACGGTATGTGGCTCCCCCTTTGTGGACATAGAAACGAGCAATTAGAATAAATCATTTTTTAGGGCCATGCAAACCCTCATAATGAAACTGCTTTGAGGTTTACAATGGTTAGTGTATGGGACACAAGGTTGGATACAAGTGAGTATCATATAAACTTTGCAAAAGTTGGAGGTTTGAAAGTTGTTTCATGTTTTGGAGATTCATTTGGACTTCGAATTTCAACCAAGCCGTGAAAGATGAAAATCCACATTAACTGAAAACAGAACAAAACATGGTTACATGAGCCCTAAATGAGATAAAATCTCCATGCTCAACACAGCTTCCACCTGCAGTTTTCAGAAGGAGACGGAAATGTAATATGCTCAGTGATCAACTTCCCACTGAGGCAAGATTCACAGCTCCTGCTGCTTTGGACAGACAGAGAGTCCAGCAAAGCTCCTGTTCCAGGCACTGGCGCAGTGATGTGTAGGATACGTGGGAGGGGAATGAGTGATGCTAGTAGGTTACATCTATTTTAGTCCCTGGCCACCACCATGCTCATTCCATTAGATGATCCTAAGGCTTACAAGAAAAGAAATTCATAATGTCTCCAGTGTCTCATCATTAGTTGTGTTAAAAGGAAAACCAGTGTGTAGTCCATCACAACTTGGTGTGGGTTCAGCAAGGGAACAGCAGTCAATCACTGCCTGTCAGAAGAGAGGCAAACATCTTGCTTCTGTGGCTGCACATCACCCAATGAACAGTGGCCTTCAGCCTGAGAGCTGCCCCAGATGGGTGCACCCCTGCAGCTTGGAGGATCAGCCACCGCAGCATTACTTATTGCTGTCACTGGTATGAAAAAAAAATAATATTACTGCAACACGACCCTGACAGAGAAAGGCTTGGTGTCTTTCTGTCCTGCTGCATGTTAATTGAGGTTTAGAAGGGTGCAAGTGAGTTTCAGAATGAATGTGGAATTAAAGATTTCGAAATTCACAAGTAGGATTATTTCTTTGCTGAGAAAAGCTGATGGAATTAATTTTAGTTCAAATGATTTTCCTGTATATCAATGATTGTTTTCTAGTATTCATGCTAAATGTAATTTAGCTGGCTTTTGGTTTGGTGTAGTTACTTAGAAAATTTGTTTACAGACAAGAAATGATGTGAAACTTTTACAGATGGACAGATTAATATCCATTAGTGATCCAGCAAAATCTGTTTGATAGAACTCCTCCGTAAGTACGATTTTCCTTTGTTGGCAAATCTGTGCAGTTGATGGCAACACTGCATGCCTTCAATGAAGATCAGCTTCAGTGTATGTAGTCTGTAATACTTATATTGTAATATTTATAATCTATTGCTGTTCTAATAATATCTATTCCAGTCTGTGCACCTGTTACTAAAACCTAATTTTATAATTCCCCTGTTCCTACTTTTATTCAATCCATTTTAACCAGTCCATGTTTTGAAATAAAGGCATAGCAAAAAATTAACCACGTTGTAATTCATTATATCTAAGCTGGAGAAAAGCACATATTGATGGGAAAAACATCTTTCTCTCTGGATAGCAGTAAAATTACACACAGGAGGTTACTTACAAATTTTACTGTGATTGCTGAAATCTCTTCCTCTTCTACATTCCTCTTTCCTGCCCCGGTCCTTCCAGTCTATGAATATAAAGTCATTAATACTGTCTTCTTGGATTTCATCACCACGTGGGAAAGCCCTAAAACTCCTTTTTAGTTAATTTTAATTTTAATCTTTTATTTTCCTTCAGGTATGAGAGAGTGCACTTGAGAGAGTGTTGCTTTTTATTCATTTTTAGACATAGGAAGTTGTTTCCTTGATAAAAAGTGTCAACAGGAAAACCCATAAGGATTAGCCTCCATTGCCAAAGTACGTGATGGAATCCCTTCAGCCCCTTCTCATCTGTGCTGAAGTTGGTACTGGGTGTCTGACCCAGTTCTCTGTGGGCAAGATGGGGCACAAGTTATGTGATACATTTTAAAAGCTATGGTTTAGTGTTAGACATGCAAATATAACTGCTGGAAGTAAAATATGATTTAACAATGAAAGTGGCATACGTAGTCGGTGTGAGGCTAAATCTTTCTAGCTTTAATTGCACATTGCTTTAAAGATTGAAACAATAGTTTTTGATCCTGTTCATTACTAGCACTTAGTCATCGTGTATCCTGTATTACCTTCGTCACCTCTGCAACATACTAGGAGAAGCAGACCCCAGCAAATTCACCAAAACAGTTTACGGAGTGGGAAGCTGCTTAAGTTAGCCAACTTGAAATGTTGAGGAAAAGTGTAATTTTTATAAAGAGTGAAGACTGCACCTGTCAACAATGTTTACCCTAGAAGGAAGTAATGCAGAAGAGTATTTTGTCTTGGTAAAGCAGAGATGTCACTGTGCTGATCTGTGGCCCAGCAAGAGGTCTGGGGAGAAGAAAATTCTGGTCTCTGATTATTTGACATCTTTTATGCATAGTGAAGCACGTTCAGAAGACAGTGGCCAGTTAAACTTATACTTCCAGCAAGACCCTCAACCCAAGCTCCTCCTTTTTGTAGACTGAACTTTATCCTTCTTCACGTGGTCGGACACAAATACATGCCTACTGAAGTTACTGCAATTAAGTGCTCGTGTTCCTCCTTGTTCTGGATTTTGTTCTGAGGTTAGGTCCTCTTCTTCAAAACAACAAGTTGAGGAACAAAGAATTTCTCTCCTGCTCTGTCAATCCTACTGCAGGTCAGCTAGCTGATCAGCAACCAACATTGCAATGCACACATTTATCCAAAAGGATTTCAAGTCACAGAAAACTTCACATAGCGCAACTTACACAAGAGAGGAAGTAAGATGTTTCCGTGGTCGTATAGGCTCTTTGCATTGGTGCTGAGGAAATAGGATGAAGAGGTTATTGCAAATTTAGATGAGACATATACATTTTAATACAACTTTTTTTTTTTTTTTTTTTTTTTGAGAAGTCATTATGGATAGATAGCATAGTTTAGTGTAATCTATGCAGTATTGAATTAAAATAATCAAATAACTTGTCTGTGGTAATTACACTGTAATTTTGCTGAGTAACTTTGTTGTTTATTTGGAATTTATAATACTCGTATTTTCAGCACAGTGGGTTTTCCTTGCTCTTTCTCAGCCACCAGAACTTAACACATCAAGACGAAATTGCAAACAGTTATGCTGGTTTATGTGCTGCTGACAGGTAGCTTCCCCTTTGCCATTTGATATAGGATTTTGTGAATTTTTCTCTTTAGTCATAAGAAGTGAAAAATACTAAGTTAATCTATATTTTTCCAAAGGTCTAGTCATTTTGTGAGAGGATTGAATCCACAAATCAAATATTTATTTATGCTTTACTTATGAAAAAAAGAAAATGCTAAAAGAATTTGATTTTGGTGAGTGGGTGGTGTTTTCTAATACCTTCCATCTCTTCCCTAAACAGCTGGAACAAAAAAATCATACCTATTTAGTGGTTTCACTGACCACGTTTCTTCTGGGGGACTACAGGAAAGGGAATATTGTTTCATAGCTTGTCAGCTTAGAAATGCAACCCTGTTCTTGGCAGTCCACTAACAAACATTTTTATGTCTCTATAATATTAAATTATTGGATAATTAAGTTTTCTACAGAACGCTGAGTAAAGAACCTATAAACTATATTAAAAGGAGATGCCTTCTGAAGGAGTAGCTTTTTAAAGTCTAGCTTCTATTCTTAATTGAACCGTTATACTTATTAATTATGTATGCAGTGTATTTTCCTGGGGAGTGATTTTTAAATAGTCTATTTACATGAATGACATAATGGATTTCTAGCTAAATTTCACTACTGTTCTATTGTTAATTTCTTAAGAACATAAAACCCATCATACTTAGTCAGGTAGTTGAACGGTCTGTCTGGCTTACGGTTATGTCTCTGACAATGGCAGTGACAAACATTATTTAAGGAGGGAAGGTAGGTTTGAGAACTTTCTGTCATTTGTTGCCCTCATGTCTTCTCCAGGTCAACAGTTCCAGCAGTAGGAATATCAGAGGGTGTGTCCCTGGACTACCCTATTGTGCCTGAATTTCCCTACTTCCTTTTTTGAACCTGGTGATTCTCTGTGTGCCTCTAGAAGGCTCCAGAAAGTCACTGCCCACTGTGCAGAGAAGTAATTTATTTTATAGGTGTTAAACTGATTTCCTGTGAATTTCAAAGAGTACTTCCTATTTTCTGTATTCTGGATGTGATGAACAGCACTGCATTCATCTTGTCCATTTTTCTGTAAAGTTCACTCATATCCGTCCTCAGCCTTTTCTTTCCAGCTTGTAAAGTCTTAGGGTTTTATTCCTTTTTCCTAAGATACCTGCTGTTTCCCTTTAATTATTTGAGTTGCTGTTCTCTGTACTTCCTCTTGATCTTCATGGGATGTAGGGGCTAGAACTGTACATGTTATGTACAGTTGATGACCACACCAGAGTTTCATACACCTGTAAAATAATAGTCTATGCCTTGTTCTCCAGGCCTTTTTTTTTTTTTTTTTTTTTTTTTTTTTTTTTTTTCAGCTCTATTTTGGTAGGAGCTGTAGCTGCAATTTGAGCCAATGATTTCAGAGAACTCTTGATGATGACTCTGAGATCTCTGTTTCAAGTTGTGATGGCAATTTCCAGGTTCAGTATTTTGTAGGCACAAGTTTTTTTTTTTTGTTTGTTTGTTTTTATTAATTATTATTTGGTTTGATTTTTTGTGTGTTTTTTTGTTTTGGTTTGGTTTGGTTTGGTTTGTTTCCTAGATGTGATATCTTCTATTTGTGTACACTAGGGATCATCTGTCACCCTTTATACCATTCATTAAATTTTTTAAGCCATTCTGGAGCTGCTTACCATCAAAGTAGCATTTGATCAAGATACTTTAGTAGCTTCAAACTTGCCAGTTTCCCCATTCACAATTTTCTCCAGGCCATTGATGTAAGCACTGATCACTAGGGGATCCCACTGCTGACATTTCATCCTGAAAAGCTTCTTCCTATTCTTGAATTAGATTTCAATCTATGGAAGGACCATATCCCCACTCACTGGCAAAAGCCTTTGATATGGAACTTTCTCAAATGCTTTCTGAAAATTCAAGAATATTATTTCCACTGTATCTCCTTTATCCCAGTGCACGTTGCCAGTGTTAAAGAACTCCATCAGAGGAGGCAAGATTGCTGTTTACAGAGGTCATGATGGCTCTTTTCCAGCCGATTGCCTTTAACCAGGTACCTAGTGATCTTATTCTCAATTATAGACTCAGCAACTTACAAGATATGGAAGCAGACTCACACGTCTGTAGGTCCCTAGGGATATTTTTTGTAGATGGGAATAAAGCACTGATTTATTGTTGTAGCTCTATAGTGAAAGTCTCTAAATTTAGTTTCTTCATCCAGACACAATTTCTAAAAACACTAAGTCATGAAATCACGTTACCACTGGAAAAATCAAGTGATTATTAGGTGACAAAAGCACTTCAAAAATGCTTTTGCTTCCACTTTTTAAATTCTCAAAAAATCTAACAATTGCCTGACTATTTTTATGCTGTTTTCTCAGCAGGAAGCATGTAGACCAAGTAAAGGCCAAGACAGAATTTTACAACCTTACTATAAAACTATGGAGAGAGGATTTGGTAATGGAAGCATGTGATAGTCACTTAGCAGTAATGACACTGTTGAGAAGTAGAAAATAACATCTAATTTATTTGTATTTGATTAGTTCTGATAGCCATTGCTTATACACAGGAACTGTATTGACCAGTACGATAACAGAATAATGTGCCGTGGTTGGCTGAGATGCTACATCAGTATAAAAAGCATTTAATCTCTTTGGACATATCAGCAAATAGGTAGCAATTCTTCCCATTACTGTCTGAAAAGCTGTCTTCTGTTGAATGGAACATAAGTAATCACTTCATTTTCATGTCAGCTCTTAGAGATTTGAAGCTTAATACAACATCATCTGGAAAGTTTGCTTGTCTGGAAGTGTCTGTGCATTCATTAGTTCCTACTGATGTAAATTGTTAGAGATGTTGCCTTTGACATACAGTACTTTATGTGAAGACATGAAACAAGATTAATCATATTCTTCACCTCAGTGCCAACTACCAGACTGGCTAGTGACATTTGGAGTCATGCTTCAGAATAATAATAAAAATGTTCATAGGTCAAGAAAATCCATTTTGTTTAGTTTTAAATCTGAGAAGCAAACTTAGGGCAATAAATGCTTTCTGTTAATCAGATTTCAGAGCTGAATGGCTCCATAAACTTACCAGAGCCAGTCAAAAATATGCTATTCCATTGCATAGTTAGGAGTCATCTATAAGTAATAAACCTGTTTTATGATTTTTTTTTTAATCTGGTAATAGGTAAAAGCAATCTAAAATAACTGTCATTGTGAGTACTTCAAGTCTACTGAAGTGCAAAATAAATGAGGTTTTGTAAATTCTGTTTTATGGTTTCACCTTGTGTTGTGATGTACTAGAAAGAGGGACACGTGGTCTGTTACCATGTCTAAGGAAAGTGCTGATTAAATTCTTTCAATGAGAATGAAAACATTGATTTAGTCTTGCCCATGGGATTAGTCGACAGAACAACAATTAACATGAGTTGCTACAACCGAGTTACTCAATATCACTCTAATCATAACATTGGATTGTGGAAAAAATGCTTGAGCTGCATGGAGTGAGCAAACAATTTGATTAGGTGAAGATTGAAATAGCCAATAGCTAAAAAGTGCGACATTGAGCTTGTGATCTGCAGCTGTATCCTCACTGTGTTGCACTCATCAGCAACCTTCAAACTTCAATCCAGCTTGAACAGCTGAAATTCACAGCACTGCTTCACTTGAGCTAGAGATTTTTAGCAAGATCAAATTTATAGCTAAGGTGGATGCGGTAGTATACCATCCTTTTTGGGCAACAGGGATCTTTATATTCATACTAGATCTGCAAAGCTTTAATATTTAAGAAGTCAGTGCTCCATACACAGGTCTTGCACAATTTAGGATTCATTCCAAGTGAAAATCTACTTCTGTGGGGGAGGGACTGCAGAGGGCTTAGTCTGTGCTAGTGTTTTAAAAGTGATGCTTTAGGAGATTACATAAGAAGCTACAGCTACTAATGAGGGGGGAAAAAAGCTGTCATGAAGTTGAGAGAAGATTAAATGTCAGTAAGAATGTGCTTGACATAAAAAAAAGGAGGCCAGTACATTCAAAAAATGTCTATGTTGGAATATATCTAGTGTGTCTATGTTATCTCTAGCTGCACTGGTACATGATGCTCATAGCTACAGAAGCCAAGCCATGAGCTAGTTAATCAGATAAGTGACTACCCTTCACATTACCTTCATACAATATGTTTCCTTTGTGCAAGTGCAAAGGAAGTAAACTCAGTGTAAAAAGCCAGAGTGCTTCCAGTAATTTCTGCTCTTCTTCAGTCCATCAGAGTGTACATTTAGAGACAGAGTCTGCCTGTATATGCAAAAGACAGGGTCCTCTGGAAAATGAAAGTCTTCTTCACTGCTTCTACCTTCAGCTGGAAATGTGAGATGTAAGTCCTACAATTGGAAATCCTGTTTTCTAAAATATGCTGATTATCCATGCAGCTCACTGCAAAAATTTAGTTTGGTACAGGCAGACTTTTTAGTAGGCCAGGTATCGTTTTAACAGGCTGTGATAGACTGAAACTGAAATATATTCATACTTAATTTTACCAAGAAAAATATGGGCAGCAGACATATTTGCATAAATAGTGTTCTGCTTATGAATGGCTCCCAAGTAGAAGAAGTGCTAAATCAATGAGAAAATTATTTATTATTTCATGTAGCACTGTATATCATGGAATAAAGTGAGGTAGTTTGGGGAAAATACCCCCTTACTGCAAATCAATAAGACTCCAAAGTCAACAGAACCACCTCAGATTATTCCTGCTCAGAAGGGGACCCTCTGAGATGGTGTGGCTTTGCAGGACTTACCAGCCCAAGAACATGGATCTGAAAAGATGCTGGAGTAGCTACCCTTCAGGACCACACAGTCAGATAAAGGTTGAGGTTGTCAGGGATTTCCGGGATCATCTGAACCGAACAGATTGCTTTTTTTAAATTTTTATTTATTTTTTATTGAGTATCTCCATAGATGGGGCTACAATATAAGCAACCTGTTCCAGTGTTTGACAATCCTCACAGTTAAAAACAAAAAACAATCAAACAAGTTATATTGCATTCAGAGTGTATTTCCTGCCTTTTAAGTTTTTCCCATTGCCTCTTTCACTGGGCGCTGGGCACAAGTCTGGCTGCTTCGCCTTTATTCACACTCATCAAGTATTTAAACATGTGAATAAGAACCCCTGAGCCTTCTCGTTAAGAAAATGGTGTAGGACCCAGTAGCAGGGTCCCACAGAAAGAGTCTAAGCAGCCAGTTCAAGGTAGATAACTAACTTTCAGATGTCTGAAGGTTGGTCATATGAGTCATAACCCTTATATTTCCTATGTTTGATTAGCTAGTTCTTCATATAAATACTTTGGAATAATGTCCTGTTTATGGTGAAAAGAGATGTTATTAAGGAAAAAGCTTGGTATAGAAAAAATGTATATATATATAGAAATGTTTCACTTTTGTTTAAAATACTTTATGGATTGAGAAATATCACATTTCATTGTACTACACTATGGCAGAAATGAAAAATTGCTTTTACTGCGCATATACAAAGATTGATTTTGAATCTTCATTCAGAGTTTGTTTCACCCTAATAAAAGACCATGACCTTTAAATTAATTCTGTATTTTTAACATGGCTTCAGACCCTGATCCTAAAGGCTGCTTTACATGAATATAAGGTTATACCTACATGAAATGGCTTCCAGAAACAAGATCTAAATGCTGTTATCTGAATTTCCAGTTATTAAAAAGTAGATGTTTTATAAAAGAAGATGGAAACAGTTTAGAAGCCATGAGAACTGCCATTTCTGGATAGATAGATTTAAATAACAGCCATTTGCATTCAGCTCGTGTTCTCTACTGTGGTTATTGCTCATATTTAGTGTTTTACTTCAACTGTATATTACAGGATATTCCCATATTTTTACTTCTTTCTCTAGAACATGTATTCCATCATAATGTAGAATTCATATTAGCGCCACTAGTAGTTTTTAAACAATTTCAATGAATACATGCTGTAACTAGTAATGTTGTAATTTCTAGGAACAGAAAAGACAAGAAGAATGTCTCTAGGCAGAAAAATGAGATTTGCCACTTGAAAAGCACATATTCTTCTCTGTTGAGGCAAGGGAACATTCTGATTGTCAGTCTGCGTTGCAGGAATGCTAATTACATTGATGTTGTAGACCTGCTAGAAAAAAATGCAGATTGACTTTCATTGTAACTATATCTTGTCTTTCCAGTCTTACTTCCAAGAGAATGCATTTTTTTTTTCAAATTTGTTTTTTGGAACAGGTGATTTTGAGATGAAGCGATCATTCAGTGCATATATATGTACACATCATGCACTGCCTTTAAATTAGCAGTAGTTGGTTAATTGTTAAAAAGAAAATAGTATCAACATCTGGTTCCTGTAACTATTTCAGAGAACCTGTTTAGAACTTCAAAACAGTCAGCTAGTCAGAATCCAGATATTTCACCACTACTGATAGGATTTAACAAAAGCTATAAAGGAAGTCAATGAGATTTCCTGTTCAATTATCACCATTCCCACCAAGCCAGAATGACTGTAAGAGTGTGTGTCTGTGTCAGCAGATTACTCCAGAAGATGGGCAGAATATGAGCTTTCCAAGTAGTGAACCTCATTTCGCAGCAGTGGTGTGAATATTCTTTAGCTTGATTATTATTATTTTTTTTTCCCAGGAGTTCTGAAAACTGCTGGAAATTTTAATACTTCTAGTTTAAGATAAGATTATCCACCCTCTTTATAGAAATTACTAGTTGGTCTAGTACAAATGTGACTGAAAAAAAGTATCTCATTTGGAATGGATTTAGGAGGAGAAGGAGATAAAACACCATATAATACATGTGCCATATGTATGTTTTTATGTATGTGGTACATACTCCATAGACAATCAAGCAAACAAGCAAACAAAAAACCTACATGTTATTCAAGACAGATAAAAGTGAATATAAAACCAGGGAAGTTTGAAAACAATTTTCGGTAACCACACTGAAATAAGGCTGAACTGCAGAATACAATGTCTGATTAGCAATTTTATTAATATAGCTGGAAAACTACTGAGTTTTCTTGTATTCTTCAAAGAAATATTTCAATCTGTACCTGTGAAAGGGAGAAAAGTGCAAGGATTGCACAGGGTTCAGTAGGAAATGAAAGGTTTTATTTTTAAATGCAATTGGGTTGATAATTTTATTTTTTTTTTAAATGCCTTGATTATACTTAGATTGGCTGTGCTGTGCCACAACCGTTTACAGTGACGAAGCAAAGGAGATATTTTCACAATTGCACAAGTCTCCCCCACGTACAGCTGCCCAAGTCCAGATCCACACAAATCCTTGGGATTTGTAAATAGAATTAGAAATAGAAATAGAAATATCTTTTCAGTCTAAAATAGAAAAAGCAATTATTGTTGTACAGCATTAGGGGCTATGGTTTCTGTATCTGCCATTCATTATGTGTGAAAGTATGACCACATGTCCATTACTTTGTAGTGCGACTTGAAAGTTTATATGAATTTATCTTCTAGAATAAATATGTATTTTAATTTTTGTGAAAAGATTTTTTTTTTTTTTAATGCTACTTCATATTTTCTATTTTATTCAGATTAATCTTAGTAGTGTTTAATTGGCTATGTTATATAAAAATGGTTAATGTCATTATTCGGACATGGTATAAATGTCATTTTTCACAGTGCCAACTTGAAATGTAAAAATCATTTTCCACATAAAGATTAATATATTTCTAAACAAGAACTCAGCAGAGTAGTTTGAGAAACTAAATTTCCCATACTCCTTACTGCAACATAACTTATAAGTTTATTTTTTCACAAAAATCATATTTCTGCTTGAAAACAAATTAGAATAAATGTAATGCATATCACTGAACTGTTGAATGCTGTAACTTGAATAATTAATGGTAATAAGCTCAGAGGAAGAAATTTAGTTTTGGTGTTTAGATGGCACATGTGTCCTTTCTGAAATCCCCATGGAGTGATGGTAATTTTCTGCTGTGTCTATAAGCTGGTCATATGCAATATTGTCAAGATTCACCTCCTTGCTTTTCTGGTTTCTAAACTCCTCCCTGGAGTTTGAGTTACGGCTCCATTTATCCCAATAACTGGTAGGTGAGGAGAGCCATACTCTTTCTCTCGAGTTCGACTGTGTGTTTGGCATACATTGTGGCTGTTTGGCACCCCCAGGTAGAACAAAGAACAGTGAAAGCAGACAGAGGACATACTGTCGGATTGAGTAAAGTCTGTTGCATGAAGAGTACAGTGCTGTCCATGCTTGTGGAGTTAGGACAAGACAGAGTAAGAGCAGGGAAGATTCAAGTTGGGCAGCAATGGAACACTGAATAGGATTGTGGAATGCATTCAGAAAACATTTGTTGGGAATTACATGGGTTTAGTTTATGTGTCTTGGGATAGAGATTTTTCCAGGTCATCTGAAACCTTATTTTTTTTTTATAACAGTGATCCGTAATACAGAGTGGCTTCATTGTGGAAGTTTGCTTTCCAGGCCAGTTCCATTAAAAGCATCTTGAATGTGCCTAGGGATGCTATTAATGCCATTAATGTTTCTGAGTTCAGTACAAAACAACTCTTCATGGGGCAGTACTAAAAATACATATATTTTTCTGGCTACAGCTTTGCAGATACGAGATTTTAGATATACCTTTCCTGTTGAGTTTAAGAATAAAGTCCAACAGTCCTGCCTCAGATGGTGAGATGAAGTGAATACTAAGTAAAAGAGCATGACAAAATGGGTAAGCACTAACTGGTGGTTCTCCCCTCACATTTTCCAAGCTTCTGGCTGCTTAAGGACTTTGTAAATCAGAAGTTCTATTTTCCTTGAACTTTATTGCTGTTGGATAGCCTCACTCTTTAACCACGTCTTATGTGGTAATTCCCCAGACAGTAATCCCTGGGTTTTGCATGGGGATTTTACAAAGGTATCCATTCTGTGCAAACAGCAGAATGAAAAAATCACAAAACTAGAGTAAAGCAAATTATTTCCTGAATAACAAGCCTCCATTTCAGACACAGCATTATATCAAAAAAAGAAAAAAAAAAAAAAATAAAAAGTGCCTGAGCCAGCATCTCCATGAGTTCCTGCACTATGCTGGAAGTGTCAGTTTTCCCAGAGCTGGCTCAGTGTAGAAAATCCCTCTGGATGTCTATCAGAGCAATGTGAATCCCACCCTAGGGCTGCTGGCCGGCATGGGGAAATGTGTATTTTCAGAAAGACAAAGCCTCTGTGTGAAACTGTACAAGGTGAAGTTGGCCTCTGGAGACTGTCATGTTCCTGAACCCATGAGAGGGTCCGCTGACACCTCTGGTAGGAAAGGAAGCTGTGTCTCACAGCCACCACTCTACAAAAGTACAAAAGTGTTTAAAAAAAAAGAAATGATTTTATCATGGTCATAGTTGGGAAAAAAACAAGCCCTGTGAGAACATAGCAAATGGATGATGCTTGAGTGGCAGAACACCGAATGGTTGTCCATATCTATCTAACCAGCTCCTATAAAAATAAACTCATTAAACCTGAAGAGACAGAACAAACTGGGAAAGGAGGTATGGATGGCACGGGGAACAAGACAAAGAAACAGGAGGCTGAAGCCTAGATTGCATGGTGGGGATTTGATGCGTGTATCGGCATTAATTACTGCAATATCAGAGGTCATCTGTAATCCCATTGTCGGGGTTTGTGTTCGGCACAATTACCGTGCTGTGCTAAGTACAGCCAGAGTAATCTCATTCCAGAAAATGAGGTGCTTGGAGATAGACAGGATTGCAGATGTCTAAAGCAGATTTGTTTTCTGCATGCCTTCAATTTTGCATCTGTTTGTTTTGATGACGTTAGCTAGAGAGAAACCAACAGAGAAAATGAAAGCTATATATTCATGCTGCAAAATCAGACATGCTTCATTGTCAATAACAAGAAATCTTTTTCTTCTGTTTACAGAGGCATAATCTTCACATTTACAAGTAATTTTTAAACCATTTGGAGGTTTTTCTTAATTTGTGGACTGACATAAATGTAGTCATCCAAATTAAATATACTGAAGTAACATGTTTACCCAGTGCTTTCTGCTTCTTATCTCCTACAAGTACTAATTTTTTATCTTGAATTGGTTTCTCCGTTCCTGTTAAGAGCAGGAATCAGTGACATATCTCCCTATTCTTATTTATGTGTTTAGAGATGCCAGTAAGCTAAAGGTAATATTTCCTTTTGCATTTAGTATTTTCATTCTGCTAGAGGGATTTTTTTTTTTTTTTTTTTTTTTTTTGTGGTAAGAGACTAAGGCGTAAACCCACAACTCATCTTTTATCTGGGGGCTTCTTTGAACCACATACCCCAGGTCTACAAGTGAAATCTGGACTAATTGTTGCTTGCTTTGCGGTGCAAAATGGAATGCTGCATTTCAGATCTAGTTAGGCTTGAGATTATAAGAGGAACCTTCAAGGGAGTTTTAGAACCATTCCATCTTCAGATGGGTTGGTGGGAATTTCTCCAAAGAACTGAAAAGATATAAATGAATCCTTAATTTCTTCCGTGGAGTTGTTGACTTTTGCCATCTTTCAATGGATCCATTCTAAAACCTACTTTATGGTACAGCTTTGCACTGTGTCTTCTTCATGGCCAGTGGGGTATTGTGGGCGTAGGTTTGTGTTTTTTAATGAGGTTTAGAGAAGCATCAATACGGCTTTATTTAGTGAATAACAATTGCCACTATAGGATTAAAAGCAAAATTGCTTTAGTTAGTATTTTGCTATTCAATGACATTAAAAGTAACAGCTCCAGATGACAAAATTAGCCTTGTGAATCTGTATCAGCAACCTGTCACACAGCTTTTTAATTGCTACTACCTGATTTATTTATTTATTTATTTATTTTATTTTTTTTATCAAGTTGATTGTCATACCCCAGCGTGTTAGCATTAAGTAATAAAATTGGTGACTGACATTGACCGGACTAAATTGCACAGTCACTGTAGTAGTATTATCACTCCCTTGGAGACTGCAGCTTGCCAAGCTGTCATGATTTTTTGTTAAATGAACTGTTGATTCAATAGTAGCAGAGATATAATAACAAAACAATGTGGCTTGTACCTGTTCTGCAAACATGTATATCTTAGTTTTGTTTAAAAGGCAATCTCGAAAGGCTCTGTCTGCTTGTTTCCTCCACTGTTAGCAGTCTATAGCATATCACAGCCATGAAGCACTAAAAGGAACAATTGATATGTTAAATTAAAGTACTGTTTGTGGCCCAAATTGAGTATCTTTGTACAGCAGCTAGTCTGTAAACAGTTAGTCACTGATAAAACATGCTTGATAGAACCAGAGGCAGGTGATTCAGATGGTAGTTTTCAGGCAAAGTAAATTTTGGGGGAATTTGGAGAGTAATAGCCTCATTATACCTTTTGTAAGGAGAAAGTGTGACTCACAAATCTATTTGGAGTATTTGGAAGAAGTTAATGAGCATATGGGTAAAGAAAGTCCATTTTCTGTGCAGTATTTGAAAAAAAAAAATGTTTCCTTTCAACTGATAAAAGTAAATTGAAAAGTTTTCCTGTAGAATAATGTCTGATTAAAAAAACACAAGGATGGGTAAATGGGCAGTGATAACTGTGGAAAGAGCTTACTTGTAGAGTCATAGCAAAACTTCCGCTGAAGTTCAATATCTTTGGGAGGAGCGAGATAGCAAAATGAACATTTAAGAAATGTAATTAGCATTTCTAAAATGTACTGAAGAGTTTTACTAAGATCTTGAAGTACCAATTGACCTGGCTATGAAAAAGAAGGTTAAATTCAATGTTGTCAAGCTCAAGATAAGACTTCTCAAGAAAACAAGCCATTACTATGCATGTGGAGGTATCTAATGTCTCAGGAGGAGATAGCCTCAGGGTCCATCTGCCAGGGCTGTGCCTACAAAGTTGCTTAATTTCTCGGCACTGCTGTATTCATGGCAGTAGGATGGTATTGTAAGTCATGGACCTGTAAGCATGAGGCTTAACTGAAGCTTCCCACCTAATGAGAATAATCTAACTTATTTCAGGGCAGAGAAAAAAAATCTAAAAGCATATCTTAGTAGTGCACACATACATACTATGTTATACAGCTGATATTGTTTAGAAATGAATATGTATTCTGCTATTTCCTACACATCTCATTTTGTTATGCTTGGACTGAGCACCAATGTAGAAAGCATATCTAACTTCTAACTAGCATCTTTAACTTCTAGAAGTTATGAATTTGGGATTAATTCACATTGAAAAACTGACAAACGTGATAAACCAAGACTGGAACTGCGGTTACAGTAAGTAGTTTGTACAATGACGTACCTATTCCCTGAAGTTAGGGAGTTGCTTTGGATTTCAGGAATAATCCTCCTAAAGCTAAGGGAAGGTAAACACTTTGACCATATACGGACATATAGCTGACAAAGCACAGTAAGCGTTGTACTTGGTAAATTATCTGCCTTCAATGTAGAACAAAAAATTTGCATGTCTCCTGAAAGAAGTTCACTCATATTGCAAGTACTGTTTAACACATACCAAGCATGAGAACAAACACACCTTCAGCTGAAGTCTTACACAGTTCTGCACCTAAAAAACTAGAGGTCCTTGTCTCTTCTGACAAATTTGGGACATCTATGGGAGACTGAGAGTCTTGGTGGCAAATAAATGTTCTGTTTTTGAAAATTATCTGCTAAGGCCAGATACTCTTTCTCTCCAACCCAGTCAAAACTGACCCTGATATATGCTGGGGTCCTGTCCTCATGCATATGATTTTTCTGTTAGATCACTGAATAATGTTAGCAGGGCTGTCATGGGCCCTCATCCCCAGGACAAGACATAATAAAGCTATATGCTCCACGTCCATGTTAAAACACCTGCCATGCTTCTACACTGCCTTTTTAAGCTCTTCTTAGAGACCTCTCTTCTGTTTCCACCTCTCTTCTGTTTCCCCACATCTCTAGTTTTAACTATTTATCAATCTATACTTGCTGTTTGGGGTGATTAGTTTCATGGCAAGGTGGAATGTGTCCTGTATGTACCTGTGAGTTTCATATTTATATATATATACATATAGAGGCACATGTCTGCTTTCTTTTCCATTATGAAATGATGAAGATGTGCTAGTAAGTAAATTAGAAGAAAAGATTTCAAAAACAGAGCTAAAATTCCAATAGGTCTTTCAATTTTTAAGTAACAGTTGATAATACAGTGAAAAATGGTACTTTCCCAACAGACATGTTTTGTTTATTTTTTTTTACTACTTCATATATTGTACTTGCCTGTGCTGGTGACAAGGAATTTGTTTTCTTCTGGCTCTTGTATGCATCTGGCAGAGCAGCAGGAGAGCAAGCTGCATTTTGTTGTATTTTGCGCAGCATTAACAGAGTTATTAGTCAAGTTCTGATTGCACTGCCTTTGTTGTTGGGAGGTATGTGATGCAAAAAAAGTACAACTACAGCTTTAGACTCTACGCGAGTTTAGTGGGCTGTTAAACAAGTGCTTGACATTATGGTACAGTATGGTGCAAGTCAGTCATTAATTTCAATAGGGCCAAGGTTTCACTTGAGCTTATCCTGGAAGAAAAGCCGGTTTCTCATTTGTGAAGTAACACATTTGGAAGTCACCCGTGGGGTTTTTACTTTCTTCTTTCGGAACCCAAGCACTTGCTTGTCCATGGTCCTTCCTCTGTAAACAACTTAAAGCTGAAATTTAGTTTTATTTGTCTCCATTATCAGTAATGCACAATATCCGTGGATTGCATTGCCCAGCACTGTCTCCCTGCATCAGCTTCTGCGGAGAGGAGCAAATTGTGCCGATCACTTCTCCTTCTCTGCGCCTTTAAATTAATGAAGAATTAAATCATTTGTGACTTTCTGTCCATATGGCGTAAGGATTTCATAGTAGTACCATTTCAGAGTTCATTCTTGGGCAGTTCTTAAGGTGAACGCACTGACAGGCTTCTGAGAAAGACTAAAGTGTAAGTAAACATCTTCTCTGTTCTGTTGAGTTTAACATTGCCAAGATGCAGTTGACCCATGCAGCAGATCTTTTGAACAACTGAGCAGAAGAACTGCTACAGTTCATACTCTT
>CM021729.1:64075585-64095154 GCA_011074415.1 Stictonetta naevosa | reverse complement strand
TTTTGTCCTTTTGCATTCATGGCTTTAAAATATGCTCCTTTTTTAAATTCTGATTCCTTTTTATCTCTACTCCTTCCTCCCACATAGTTCATATCTATGTTCTTTCCTTCGACATAGTTCACATTATAGTTTCTCAAGGCAATATAGAGATGGCCATGGCAGGGTTGTTGCTTGTATTCTCTCTCTGCCATATTTGAAGTCATTTTAGATGCTCCAGTGGAATGGATCCAATCCTAAATTATGATTCTGACTCTCACATACTTACCTTCAGTCATCCCTCTTCCCCGTCTTGTCACATTTTCTCAGTTTGTACCATTTTCCTTCCCACTCACGACTGTTTCTCTGTACCATGGTCTTCTCTCATGTGATGTAATGGTAATGTTTTAATAAGAACTGCTAATCTCTAACAAAAATGTGTAAGAGGACCTTCTAAATCTGTGTCCTCTTTAGTGATTTCTAACCTAAAGATCCATGCCTAAACATTAGGTTTATTCTTCTCCTGGTTTCACTAACCAAAGCTTGTATTTAGTAACTCATCCAAACCTCGTATTTCTTAACTCATTTTTCTTCTGTTCATGGCTAATTTACCTTTTCCTCCCACACAACATTATCCTTTTTTGTATCACTTCAGTTATTATTCCTGTAATACACAAAGACTTCAGCCATGGTGGATATAGAGAAAACGCATGAGCTGGAATGTCATGAAGAACACCGGAAGACAAGATAAAATAGTTCAGTATAAACAGCAATGTAAGGAATGGTGTACAATACCAAAATAGATAAGTCATGCAGATAAGATGTGTGAGTAACTTTGGTAGAAGGGTGCACGTGGAAGAACCATGCTCAGGGATGAGAGAGCAAGGTGGGTGAATATTGCCTTGTCAGATAAGAGCCCTGTTTCTTCAGACTTCTGGAGGGGGTATGACCTTTCTGTTCTGTAAATAACATCAGTGCTTTGGTATTACTCATTAATATATGGCTGATCCACAGAACAACTTTTCTAAAGGTTGATTGGCCCAAGAACAGTAGTACTTACGCCAACTATGTCAGGGAGCCTGGAGCAGCAGAGCCACAGGCTGGGCTGACTTAAATGCTGAACATACCAGGGAGCCCCAGGAGTATCAGCCTCAGAAATATGTCAGTTTTAGAATGAGGTAAGAAGGTGGGTGAAAGCATACAAGAGATACAGGGTGAAATGTACTATATTTCATTCCAGACAGCAAAAATCTGAGTGTGCAGTGAAGTTTTGACTAACTTCACTGCACAGGGAAGGACAAAGTAAATTTGTTCCTCGTCCTGGCTGTGGCTGCTTGATTAGGGAAGAAGTGGAAAAGATCAGTGCCTGCTGGTGGCCCCGTAATTGCTGCTGCTGATGCACAACTGGGCTGTCACATCTGAGAACAAGAGATCCTGTAATTTTGGCTAGTCTCATGATTGAGAAGAGGATCCCTGTGAGGAGTAAGCCTGGTAATTGCAGAAATTGTAATGGTATTTGAGAGACTACCACCTCTTTTTTAAAATGCTTTGGGGAATTTTGGATATAGAAATTGTTTTTACAAGGTCAATATTAATCCGAAGGCACAGAGAGCAGATAAAGCATACATTACATCCAGAGAATACTAAGAAAATGAACTAATTACTGTGTATCACACCACAGCGTGGAAACTGGTTGAACATGTAAACTGTTGCTGGAGATGGTTGTATATAAATGTAGGTTAATTAAATAGAAATATATATAAAACTATATATATATTTAGTTATCCATTATTAAAATAGCATGAACCATTTCTCCAGAGACATCTGCATGGTTACTAATTTGCTTTTAAATAAAATATTCAAATATTTTATTTTATTACTATGAGGAGGAGAATTTGTTTACCAAACAGCTGGACCACTCAGCTTAATTGTAGAGTCAAAAAATGGGGGAAAAAAAAAGTTGGTTCAGGTTGAATGGGTTTGTTTTGTTTCACTTTCCTAGCTTTTACAGGATACAAAAATATACAAAATACTTAGTTTGGGATTAGATTGAAATACTTTTTCATCTTAGAATAGGTCATCCATTTCTAGCTCTATATTATACTTTTTTTTTTTTTCCCTTGGGTCATTTTTTAAATGTCAAATACTATTTTGAAATGGAAAGGCTAGAAGTCTTATATAAAATAAATTAAAACAAAATGTTACAGCAATTTTCTAATTTGTTCCCTAATAGCTTGTCTGAAACTACATGCTAAAGTTTAGATGAAACTCTAGATGAGATATTACAGTTTTAGATAGATGAGATATTACAGTTTGATGGAGAAGATGCCCAACTTTTAATTAGTAATCTGAATATTTTAGTGTTTTGGTCTAAAACAAAATGGTTGGTTTTATTTACTTTTCCCTTCACAGTAGATTCCTTTTAAATATTACTTTTTTTTTTTCTTTTAAAATCCTCTGCCTTTTGCAGTTTTCTTTTTCTAATTTTTCTTCATTATATTTCTTGAAAATGTGAGTAGATAGTCTTCCTACCGAGACTCTTAATAAAAAGGTGACCTGTAGAAGGAGATCTACACCAGCAGATTCTGGGTAAAACTTACCCAGGCCCCTGTGAAATTTAGAATTACAAGGTCAGCTATGTCTAGTCAGTCACAGAAATGTAGTTCTTGTATAGCATGTTCCCGAAGCAGAAATCAGAGGGATAAATCAGAGGGAACCAATGAAGAGGGTGTCCCATGAAATGCATGGAAATGTTCATTGCCCTGCAGGGTGCGCACAGAGCCAGCAGGCTGTTTGGGAGATGGCAGTGTTCACCCAGAAAAAACAGAACACTACAGCATTGCCCACACACAGCATTCACTAAAAATGTCTCCAAGGACTGAATCATATTCTGACATGTTACTGGATTTGATGTTTAAAATCAGTAGGGTAAGACAAAAATTGTGCATGATAGTGATTAGGATACTTGTTTGAGAGGATCCAAAGTCCAGTTTCTATACCAGAAGCACTTTATTTAGTGATTACTGATGCTTTTGTAAAGTTTTTTTTCTTTTTATTTTTTCTTTTAATTTGTTATAAATATATTGGAATATTGTTTCTGTTCGGTAAATTTTATTTATTTATTGTGGCTTAATTTTTTATTATTATTATTATTTTTAAATCAGTGTCTATCACACCACTTGCAGCTTCAATCCCACCTCTGGTTCTCAGACTCCCTTTTTTTTTGGTCTTATTGTCCCTTATACTGGCATCATTCATTGTGTGTAGGTGAATCTCACAAACCTACTCATAACTATTCCGACACATGAAAAAATTACTTATAATAAAGGCTTTATAAGTTCCATCATTCTTATCCTAAATGCACAAAAAAAAAGTATATACATTTTTATTTTTATTTATTTATTTTCCAAAAAAAAAGCATGGAAAAATTATCAGCTTCCACTTCAAGAACTTCCAAAGAGCAAGTATACACCAGATGATAGCTATTTGCTAATAAAATGATAAAACCTAAAATACACAGAGGTCTTGCAGAACATTCATTCAAACATCTGTTAGTAAGGGCTCTAAGCAAACTACCATCTGTCAAACTGTTCATTTTGTCAAAGTTCATTTCCTCATTCATGAGTACTGTTGTATCAGCTTCCAAAAATACCTGTCATCATAGATTATATATTTAATATTACTTAATATAGCTCTCAGCTTAGTATAATGTGGCCAAGTGAACTTTATGAAATATGATCTGAAAGTCATCATGTACGGTGATTTGAACCATATAGAAAGACTTAATCTGGTAAGTTAAATGCTGAAAAACGTATTTAAGCTCTTCATTTTTTGTCAACAATCCAAAATTTTACTTAGTATTAAAGTATTCCTTGAGGAAGATCAACAAGTGGCAGTAAGTACCTGAAAGTCCTTGAGAGGAGAGAACAGAAACTAATAAGGAAAGTGAAGTTGAATTCTCTCAAAGCAGCTCCACATAGGACCTTTGAACTACAGGAATTAGTAAATATATTCAAATGGTCAAACTTTGCTGTAAATTCACTGACTTCAGTGTACTTAATACCGCTGTCTGCAAGCTGCAGATCTCCCTCAACACCTATATGTTTAGCATAGTCTAAAAATGTTGTTTATTTTCTCAGACAAGAAAACAAAGGGAATGGAAGCCCATTTCCTAGTCTAATCATCCAGATACTCCCTTGTGTCCCCTATCTTGGTGTGTATTTGATATTATCTTAAATCTCCTAGTTTCATTCTTCATACACACAAACACCCACACACAGACATATTCAAACAACTTTTGATTGAGGTTTCAGAGATACAAAAGCAGACAGTTCAGAGTTAGCATTCCCATGGCAACAGAAACTTGATGCTGTTATAAACACTATCCATAACACACTCTGTCAGCCTGCGCACCAGCTTTCCTTAATAACTCCTTGTAATATGGCTGAATGACCGAAGGAACATTACTTTTAAATGCATTGTTTTATGTTTCTGTGACACCATCTATTTTGACCCAAGGATTTTTTAGATTTACCATCCTGATATTAAAAGTAATCAAAGCAGCAAGTGGTGGCATGCTGAAATGATCATATCTGTGTCTGTCTGGTTCCTTGTGCCAATAACAAGTTGCATGTGGAGGTGCCCCTGCGCCTACATGGTGGCTTGCCAGCTGTAATGGAGCTCTGTGTGGGCATCACAGTGCCCCCGCGGGGACAACAGCATCTAAAACACTTAGACGATGCTGTGCTGGTGTGTGATAGTCAAAAATGCCGTATTTTGCGTCGTAAACATTCACTTTCAAAACCAGCAGGCCAAATGATCCTTACTTACAGTTAGGCTTCTGCCAGGTCTGACTTCTAGAAAAGAACTGGTTCAAGTTACTTCACTACAGCTAAAGTTCAAGGAAAAGTAGAGTTATATATGAATATATATATATATATATATATTTTGCTTGATACGGAGGCATGTATATACACTCACTTGTGTGTCAATGGCCCCAGAGCAGCACATGGTTGCTGAGTTCATATGATATGTGACAGAAGTTTCCTCTATGGTGGAAATAGAGTTAAAACTCTGACACAGCCTCAGCTTTACAGACTCATGCAGTCCCTGTCTGCACCTTGGAATTTCTCTGCAATTGTAGAGGTGGTGGAAAAAAGTTATGGTCTTATATAGGCTGTTGGGAATGTAGGAGTTGCCAGCACCATGATAAGGAGTTGGCTGGATAGCTGCATCCAGAGAGAGTCTGTCCGCTACTCTGCCCTTGTGAGGCCCCACTTGGAGTGCTTCATCTGAGTCTGGTACCCCCAGTACAAGAAAGCATGTTAGATCAGGTCCAGAGGAAGGCCACGAGGATGATCAGAGGGCTGGAGCACCTCTCCTATGAAGTCAGGCTGAGAGAGATGGAGATGTTCAGTCTGGAGAAGAAAAGGCACCACCAGACCTCCTTTTGGCCTTTCAATACTTATAGGGGGCTTATAAAAAGATGGAGAGCAACTTTTTGCTTGGCAGATAAAGATAGGACAAGAGGAATGGTTTTAAACTAAAAGAGGGGAGATTTAGATTAGATGTTAGGAGGAAATTCTTCATTCAGAGGGTGATGAGGCACTGGAACCGGTTGCCCAGAGAAGCTGTGGATGCCCCATCCCTGGCAGTGCCCAAGGCCATGTTAGACAAGGCCCTGGACAACCTGGTTTAGTGGGTGGCATCTCAGCCAATGGCAGGGGGGTTGGAACCAGATGGTCTTTAAGGTCCCTTCCAACCCAAGCCACTCTATGATTCTATGAAGTCTGAAGCTCTCAATGAGATTTTTCCAATGTTGAGTTTCTTTTCTTGGTCTATTGGAAAGCCAAAAAACATTTTACATTTTATCAAATCTATTTCCTATCAGCTTTTATAGAAGGAGAAAATATTATAAGGAAAAATGCAGGACTAATTAAAATGATAGGAAATGATTTTTTTCTAGGCATCAGGATGCTCAAGGGTAACTTTTTTTATTTATATGTTAATTTATTTGTTTATTGGTTGTAAATTTCAAGAAATAATGAAAAATGTGAGTTTGTTTGTTTTGATTCAACCAATATTCAGGCAATTTTTTAAGGTTCAGAGGAGATTAATCATTCAAGCCTGTTCTTCCTTTTTTGGTAATAACATCTGTGGGTAGCAAAATCATGTGGGTGATATAGTGTTTTCAGCAGAAACAAAGCCACCTGCCACCTGTGTGCTTATTAATCTACCTCTTTACTCTACTTGTGTCCGTCTAAAACCTTGCCCTTTCTCCCTAGACAACCAGTCTCATAGCAACTAACAGATTATTCTCAAAGATGACAATATGTAGGAAGTATTGCTTTCATGTACTCCTATTTTCCCATTTGTATTTCTCCCAAAAATTGTATCGCAAGGTGAACAGTCTAACAATTGCTCTAGTTATTATCAGCATTACCAGGTCAGTCGGCAAGTCCTAGTTACAACTGGAATTTCAGCATGCTTTTGGTCTTCTGTAAACTGACAATGAAAAAGGCTCTGGACTAACTAGAAAAGTACTTCCAGGTGTTTGCAGGTGGGAAGACCAAAAAGGTGCTATGACCAGCATGATAGGCATCATAAAGCCAGGCCCATTGGAAAAGAAGGTTTTAAGAGGGTATATGATGATTATGAGGATTATATCAAACTAGGAAGAAAAGGGGTAAGAACGTGTATTCTGTGATCTGCGTTATGAAAACTGAAATATTGCATCACAAGTTTTTTAGGAACTGAAAACACCATTATGTTACTGGCTAAGGAAGGCTAGCATGTTCCTCATAAATTCCTTGCAAAAAATCCAGACCGAGTTTAGGTTTATAGCGTGTCCTAAGGCTGGCATAGCCAAGATGACATAGTAAAGCAGGACTGTCCTTTGCATAGCCCATAACAATCATGTCCTGTGAAAGCACTCTTCCGTTAAACTCTTCCCCTTCTCTCTACTCTAGTTATAAACTGCATAAAACAAAGAAGGGGTAGTGAACTATGGTTAAGAAGTGCTCTCCACACATGCTGTTCATACACCATTTGGTATCACTGCTATCACTTACTGTGTATATTCTGGTGAAAGAACTAAGTAGCTTCAGTTTCCTTGTGTGTTAAAATAAGCTGGGAACATGCAAAACCCCCAGCAGAGATACCACATTGCCAGGGCAGCCTTAATCTCCTGTATGCTCTCAGCTATTCCAGTTTTTGCTTCAGCTTCCATCTTCAAGTGGATGCCTTTAATTTCAGGTTTAGCTTTTTCTTTTTTTTTTCTTTTTTTTTTTTTTTTTCCTAACATTTAAAGCTAATGAAGAGATTTTCTTCAACAGACCTGTCATTTTCTAGCACATTTCCCTCTAAGTCTTGGCTTGAGAAGATACGGGACATAGGCAAGGCATGCTGAAGTCCAAAATGGGTATTCTTCCCAGTGGTCCTTGTTGGACTTAAGAGCAGATCATATTTTTTACCAGAGTTTTTACTGCAGTGCAGCTACCAAAATGCCTTAAAAACATATTGAAAGGATGCAATAGAAAATACCTCTGATATTTGTCAAAGGCAAGTTAAAGAGCTTTAACTGGATATATTTGCATGGTAATTTTAAGATTGTACCTTCTGAATTTATTTCTGTTCCCTAAAGAAGAGGGTTTTCATGTAGGATTAAAAGAAAAGGGCATGTTTGTTTCTGTGCCCTGAGCCTGTCATCTTACTTCTAAACTCCAAGAGCCATCAATCAATTGTATTTTACATGTGGAAATACGTCTAGATATTTTCTTTGACAATCCTTTTTATTTGCACATTCTTTGACTGGAACTTTCATAATTATTCTAGACAAATTGGGGAAGTGGTTTTTTTTTTTGTTTTGTTTTGTTTGGTGAGTTGGTTGGTTGGTGGTTGGGTTTTGGTTTGGGTGTGTTTTTTTGTTTGTTTGTTTGTTTGCTTGTTTGTTTTGCTTTGTTTTTGAGATATAAGCATGCCAAAGAAGTGAAAAGGATTCTGAAGTTCAAGGTATATGAAGGAATTAGTAACAGCAATAAACAATTTTAGTGTTTCTTAGCTAACCTTAAATTGCAGGTAGTTAATACCCATTTAATCAGGAATTTGTAAATGAGATGAAATTTTACAGGGCTTCAGATCTCTGAGCAATGTGAGATTGATTATGGACCTCTTTTTGAGATGACAGGCTAAACACGCCAGTATTTGAATAATTCATATCATCCTGTTAATGACATTCATAACAACTACCTTTGGGACTAAAATAATGGCTTAATAAGAAGAAGAAACAGACCAAGCAAGTTTTTAGTCTGTCTAATTATGTAAAGTCTCTGAGGTATAAAGTGAAAGTTCTCAACAAAAGCCAAATGAAGTGAGTGCTTTTTGGTAATATTCATAATGTACACTCCTCCATATGAATATTACAGTTTGGTCCAAACAGTCCCTGTATTTATGTTTTCTGTACAAGTGGGTTTTGACCTACATTCTGATCTTTTTACAGACATGGAAGTTAAATTAATGGGACAATTTATGCCACTGATTCAGCATTCATAGCTTGAAGCATAAATTGAAGAAAGCAAAGACATTTTAGATAGTTGGCTTGGACTAAGCTGTGAGTACAGGGAAGACTGGAGAGCCATTTGTTGTTACCATATGGGAAAAGAGTTGGGTGAGGCACATTGAACAACAGGATCAGGAGGGTGAGTTTACAGAGGATTTGGTACGAAAGTTGTGAAGAGTCTTTGCTGGATCTGCATCCAGGTCAGTGAAACAAAGAGGATTTGAGATCTGAAATAACAGATCTGAAATAATATCATCAATTTGCCTGCAAGGTACAGTCGCACAATCACAGCTGGAATTACCTTTTGTAAAGTGACATACAGCAAATGACTCTGTTTGTTCTTCCAGGCTATCACAAATTTAAGATAAAACAAGTTGGTTTTTCACCATGTTGCAAACTCCCATTCCCAAACAGAAGCAACAGCTGGAATGCCACCATGGATAAATCATTGCCTAACCTCATCTGGATGCTAGTTAGGACTCGTATCACTGCTGCTATCTTGACTGCATTAATTCCTTCAGCTAAACCTGGAGAAGGAGAATAACAAAAAGCCACAGACAGGCAAGATATACAAGCACTTTACATTGAGGCATGGTGATACTCTGCAGCAAGGATGTAACAGGAATTGACCTGCTCTGGCCGTCCTGAACCTCATCACATGCTGAGTCCTGCACTGCAGCCCCTTCTTCAGACATGCCATCTGAGTGAAACAGAAATGTTCATCATGCTCAGGACCCCTTGTGCTTGAAGACTGAGAGGGAATCATAGGAGGGAGCTCTCAGGCTCATTACATTTCACAGTATTGCAGGAATCATCTCAGGTTACTCCTTTCCTGAGTTTATTACAAACATTTCCATTGGCAAGTATCCATATTTCTAATCAGCATATGCTTCTCTGGTAGCTTTCTATCTAGCTTTATCAGAATCATAACTTAAAAAATAAATAAATTTCAATCTCTCAAAAACCGATGAAATCATCAGAGAAGCATTGCTATAGTAAATCTTTATATGGCAGTATAATCCTGATCAACCCTATTTTTACATCAGCAGTAGTGAAGGTTACTGAAAAAATATACGCTTTGTGCCAGAAAGGATGGAGAATTATTTACAGTAATGCTATTTTATCTCATAAGTGAACTAGGTAAACATCACAGTTCTTTGTAAATTGCTTTTCTGTTACGAACAAAGCCTCATGAAAAACTACATTTAAAGTTTCAAAGACCCAATGCTTCATGAAGGCTTTAAACTAGTCTTGGAAGCTTGCTGTTAAGGTATACTTCAGGCAAACCTATTCTGTACTAAATTTTAGTGGTGTTATTGCTAACAGTTCAGTAACAAAGGAGAGGATTATAGTTATGTATTCTGGCCAAGAGCATCACATACGGTGTCTTCCCAAAGTCACTTCAACTTCTCATCCCTTTCCTCCACTACTGCATGTAATAATGTAAATGAGACAGATGCAACTGATTTTTTTATTTTTTATTTTTTTTTTGGCCAAGTATATAGTTTCTGCACACTGAATATGCTAATATTTGATCACAGATTTCAGAGGAATATGAGCTTACATTGATGGTGTCCCTAATTTCTCCTGTTCTGTTACATTAACATATTATGAATGTGACTTTTTTTTTTTTTTTTTTTTTTCTTCCTACAGCACTAAGGTTTGTTAGGCATGGTGGGAAGTTTGTTTTGTTTTTTATTTTGTGGAGCTCTTTGGACTATTTATTGAATGGTTTCTTGCTTTTATGGGAAAAAAACATGTTGTAGTTATCTCCAGTTTTATGGTCCTCCATTTTCTCACACCTAAAAGTGAAGCTGTAAAAGCAACATGCAGATCTGTAGGATTGGCTCTGAATTGTCTTTGAAAATAATTGCCTTTGAAATAATTGTTTTTGCACTGTTTTTACTTTGTGCAATCTGTAGAAACTTGTAAATTTGCCTTGTTCATATTGACACTTTCTCCTGGGGAAAAAAAAAAATAATACTGTTTTTCATTTGTTTTTCCTTAATGATACAGATTTTTTTGAAGTTAAATTCCAGTTACATTTTGATTGCCTACATCTTCATCTGTATAGACATCTGAATGATTTAGCATCCCAAAACAGATTTATGTGAGTCATTGCATTCAAAGACATTAGTGCACCCATGAAAATTATTTAATAGGTAATTACTGGTACAGAATCAATGCCGAAAGCAGGAGACATAGCAAGTTTCCCCTCCTCACTGTTTCCCCTCCTGCAGAAAAAGGCCACAGCTCTCTAAACTGCTGTGATGAGAAAAGTGGTCTAATCATGGAGCTGGGGTGATTGTGGTGGTTAAAAGGAACAAGATTAAATGAAATTTCAAGGGTTGCTAGGAATTTTTTTAACTGATAGAGTGCATTTTGTTCCTCAGCTCTGGGGCATGTGTCACACTCAAGGGAGCACTCCCTGAGTGATTTTCTTTTTACTTAGTTTTGTCTCTATGATGCATTTTAGGAGGCACCAGGATACTGGCAGTACACAAGTTCAGCCTTCAGCAATGTGTACAGCACTGAATCTGAGGTACTAGATTTTATCCCTGAGGGCTGTTAAATTGAGTTGGCTGCCAAGCCTGTCCAGTTGCTGAGTTTTTAACTAACTTGCCATACCAGCATAGTGAATTTGCACCATCTATTGTGCAGACAGTGCCTCTTTCTTGTAGAATCAGATTTGGATGGGCTGAAATCAGACTATGGGCTTTCTCATACAGGCAGTTTTACCTGCATGATTTAGTGCTCATCATTTACTCTAGCAGCAGCATTGGAATGCAAAACCTGTTAGAGGCTGATTCTTTAATTGTGGGTGTTAAGTGGCACCTTGCTCAAGTTTCATCAAACACTGTGCCATGAGGAAGTACGGCAGTAAGCATCCTTTACTAAGATCTCTCTGCATGTGCACGTTGCAGCTGCTGTCCCCAAAGTGTGCTGGGTGAGTGAGATGCCGTGTCAGTTGCTGTTCCCCGAAGCCAATTGCAGTACCATGCATGTGGGCTGCCTGCCAACCCTGAATTTGGTACTCTCAGAGTAACCTTAGATGCAAGCCAGGCTAGGAGAACCGATGAGGCTTTTCAGCTCTTTCCTCAAACTTCTTGCAAGTACATTCTTCTTCCAAAGTCGTTGACCTGTACTAGTACGTAGATTACTGAGGCAAGCCCCTCAAAGTAACGTGGATCTTCTATCCTCCTTGATTTGCCTGGTTGCTCTAGGTGATGACACGGAGTCTTTTATAACCAAATAAGATGTTGCCTTTTATAAAACAATATGTTTAACTCTTGTTCTTACCATGTTGATTTTCACCTCTTTGTTTTAAAACACAGTCACCCATATAATTAGAATATATAACTTCCTATCCTAAATCTATGTTTCTGTTGTATCCACAAAGCAGAGCATCCCAAGCTGTTTTTCTTAAAAATTGCCACAGAAAAATGCATTTGAAAATGCTTTTAGTGCTACAAGAACTACTTCACATTTCACATTGGGAAGAAACTGTGCTTCCCGCTGAAGTACATTAAGTAAGAAAGATTTCAGCACCAGCTTCATTATAGTCATTGTACAGTTCTAATAGTTTGTGTTTTGCTAGGCTCTGACTTGAGAAATTTAAAATACATAAAGGAGCCCAGACACAAATGGCCAATTAATTCCTGGTGTATCCATATACACTGAAAGGAGCTACCACATTTAGCCCCATGACAGTTTTCTATGCAAGAAAGCTGTAGGGATTTGAAAGTGTTTTTCTTCCTCCTTCACCGGGATTTTCCTGCAAACATTGACAGAACATATATATCTAATTGCAAAACACAGTGTCCTGTTTTTCTTTCCTAAGTTATTTCAAGCTCAATACTGTTTAAATCCAGAGCTCAGTTTGTGATTCAGAGTACGATTCCTGATTGAGAAAGCTTCGAAAAGGAAGAAAGCCTCTTGAGGTGCGGTGGTTGATTTGTTGTGTATTAGAGTTGGAGGCTGGGGCATGGAGAGGAGCCCATGTGGTAATAGACTATACAGTGGCTAAAGCCATAGTTTCATTGGAAATTATTCTTTCCAAGTAACCAGAAAAAATATCTTCTACATAAATTCTCATCCAAAACAACAACAACAACAACAACAAACTTTGTTAGATCATTATCTGTGAAAAATAAAAATAAAAATTGAGAGTGAACCTGAAAGAACATTAGATATATGCATAACTAGATCAAAGAAAAGTTATTTGGTATTGGGGTATCTCCCATGGTGTCTTCCGTTTCCCAAACAGTGAGATTTGAAGACATTTCTTGACTGCATATCTAAAAAGCAAATTGTCAATGATTGTATTATGTTTGACTGTACTTTCCAATTTGAATTTGGAAATGGCATCCATTTTACTATTATAAATATAGTAAATATATGACAAACTTTTCTATGTTGCCTGTTTATAAATAATTTTAAATTCCATATACAGGGTGAAATTTACTATTCTGTGTTAACTACATTTTGAAATGGTAGCTGATAGTAGTCTCTGAAGCTGTCCTCTTACAAAGATATGCGTGGTGTTTTTGTTGTTGTTGTTTGTTTGCTTGTTTTTTGTTTGTTTTGTTTTGTGTGTGTGTGTGTGTTTTTTCCCCTCTTGGAAACAGGGAATGTGGAAGAAAGGTTTTCCACGACTAAAAAGATCTGAATCTCTTCTAATTAATACCTGTCTAAATTCCTGGTATGAGTCCATTTTCCCCATTGCAACTGCAAATATTTCTGAGTTTTCCTGGTATATATGAGAAAGAGCCTGTAAAAATGTGAACTTGTATAGGCAGCTTCCCCTCTCCCAGGTCTAAACTGATAAAACAACCATTGTTATCTTACAAGTGTATATAAGAGTGTTTATTCATTACTTATGGTGAGAATGTGATAAAGCTACATTGGCATTTCTTTTTTCATCAAGAACAAAAATATCAAAAGCCCAACTATTTCAGACAAATAGCAGAGAAACAGCTAGAGTACCTCAAAAGCACACCAGTTAAATGCTGTCTTTCCTCACTTTCCCATTTTGTAAGTAATAAGATATTTTAACAGTGATGTTTGATCATGTTACCTTCTTAATAGATACTGGATTACATTTGCAAGTGAGACAAAATCTTGAGACCACACCATAAAGAGTAAAGGGATTGAAGTGTCTCATCAGCAGATACCTGATCCATCTCTGGCTCATGATACTCTTGCACTGGGGCTGCCATCCCAAGCAGTAAGGAGGGCACTGTGTCAGCCCTGCTAGCTAGGGAACAGGGATAAGGAATGTTCATATCTCTTGATAGCCAGTGATAATTTGTCATTGACTTCTTTGGGATTAACATTTCATCCGTCATCTTTAAATAAATGAATTTTCAGTGAGAATCAAAGAAAAATCTACTTATTTGCTTTACAGAACATCCATGCATTTTTACTTTCATTAAAAAATGTTAATTTGAGGTTAACTCAGGCTCTTACATAGGGTTTGTATATTGGCCTGTAAAAGAACAGAAGATTCAACCTTCGGTAAATTAAAGCACTGTTGTATTTCTTCTTTAGGAAGGAAATACCTAGTACGACCAGTAAAATGCCATGTCCCGGTACTATAGCAGTGATATCGCATATGTAGCAATGTGTGTGAGTGCACGTAAAAATATAAGCATAGTATATGCTTTTTTTTTTTTTTAATTTGTCTGTGTATGTATATGATGAATGAAATATAGAAGTAATTAATACATGTGTGAAGATAGTAATTTAAATGATACATCTATGTTTTTTAATTTCTTTGTTTAAAAAAAAAAAAAAAGGAACCAAATTAATCTAGGATCAAAATTATGTCCCTCAGATGGTTAGTGATACTGTTGCACTGTCATTTCAGATAAACCTGCAGAAGAAGATGCGAGTCACTGGAGTTATAACCCAGGGTGCCAAGAGAATTGGAAGTCCAGAATATGTAAAATCTTACAAAATTGCATATAGCAATGATGGAAAGTCGTGGACAATGTACAAAGTAAAAGGCACAAATGAGGATATGGTAAGTTAATTTATCTGTGTATGACTTACTGTGTATGACTGTGTATGTCTATGTCTCATGGTTTAGCTGCCTTCGGAAATATGAGGTATCTCTAGTAGATAAGCTTAATTACTTGACAGCTTGATATAGGTTGCCTTGTTGTTATGTTTCTTTTTAAAAAATCCAGAAATTTTGACTGTCTTTCTGCTAAGAATTTCTTATTCTTTAAAGGATGGTTTTATAAATATTTTGTCCCAAGGCTAAAAAAAATCCTGTTTATTACACTTAACTGATTTTCATTTTAATTAGTTCACCAGTAATTACGCATTATGCCGTTTTCAATTTAGTTTTATTACATTGGCAGATTGCTGTTAACCCTTAAAAGCATAGAACCCATTCATCAATGCTAATCTCTGTGCTGCACAAACAGTATCATCCAGTGAGAAGTACATGTTTACGCGTTGTAGTTACCATTTATTTTTTTTGTACAGACTTCTGCATACAAAGCAGCAAAAATCCCTTTGCTGTATAGGTTGATAGAACAAAGGCACCTTGCAGGGTTGGATATGTTTTTTTCTTATGCAGGCAGGAAATTAAACTGCTGGGTGAAATGCGTGTAGGGAGGGGAGAAAGCAAAATACATACAAAGCATATCTAGTTAGAATGAGGAGTAAATAGGGAAATGCTTATAGGTTTAATTCAGCTCCCTCTGAGATCAATAGGAGGGTTATAGTACACTGCAGTGGGACCCAGAGCAGGTTCTTGAAGTAGAGGGGAAGAGTAAATGTGAATCAGTGCAAATAATTGAAGGCTAAATTGAATAGGGGCTATTTAATGCACTAATTAGAAAAGAAGATGTAATTTAGTGCGTTAGTAGATCGAGTTCCTAGGAGTGACAAGATAAAGGCCCACAGCACAGTTGGCAAATGCACACTGGTGCAAGACAAGGGCTTTATTTCAGGTTTTGCTTAAAAACTTATATGTTGGGCACTGGAGGAGATAGGACAGCCTCAATCTGCAAAATACTTGCAGAGAAACATGGAGGACAGGTGAGAAGAAAAAAACAGGTATTTTTGAGGCGGGGTAATCAACTGCACGTTCTGTAGTGCTTCTGGCATGTTTTATTAAGATGTCACTTTGCTATAGGTGTTCCGTGGAAACGTGGACAACAATACCCCATATGCTAACTCCTTCACGCCTCCAATAAAGTCACAGTACGTCCGGCTGTATCCTCAGGTTTGCAGAAGACATTGCACGTTGAGGATGGAACTTCTGGGCTGTGAGTTATCAGGTGGGTTCTCTGCAATCACTGTGTCTCTGAAACATCAAATACAATCATAGAACCATAGAATAGTTTAGGTTGGATGGACCTTAAGGCCCATCCAGTGCCACCCCTTGCCATGGGCAGGGACCCCTCCCACCAGCCCAGGCTGCCCCCAGCTCCATCCAGCCTGGCCTTGGGCACTACCAGGGTTGGGGCAGCCACAGCTCCTCTGGGAAGCTTGGGCCTGGGCCTCACCGCCCTGAGTGAAGAATTTCTTACTAACATCTAATCTAAATCTACCCTTTTTTAGTTTAAAGCCATTACCCCTTCTCCTGTCCCTACACTCCCTGACAAAGAGTCCCTCCCCAGCCTTCCTGTAGCTCCCTTTAAGTGCTGGAAAGCTGCTGTGGTGCTGCTTAAGCAAGCACCGCATTTTTGTGCCTGTGGTCTAAACCACCTCAAAGTGGTTTCACCACCTGGTGAAATGCAGTTGGCAGGCCTGAGTTTATCCTGGAAGAAATTTGTCTCTTTTTATGTAAGTTACATCAGCAAAAATACTTATCTAAATAATATGAGTGACAGAAGTGGATTGCAATAGGGCAGTAACAAGGGTAGGGTAATGTGACAGCTACTCAGTATTGCATTGTATATCCTTCTGGCATCAAAGCTGACCTGAGTCATTTCTCATGAGGAGTGGGCGACCACACTGGTGTGTGTATGGCATCCTCAGAGGTACCAGAGTGCTTCGGCTGCCTTTGAAGACCATTCATGCTGGAGGCAGAAGTATTTTGCTGGTCTGCTTTGGACAAGATTTCAGTTTAGATTTGTTCTGTGGGTTTCCAGCAGAAGCAGGGATTGTACCATGCAGTAAAAAAGTAAATGAACAAGTGGAACCAATATAAACCCTCTTAAGGTTTGTAGTAGCAGAAGTTATAGCTCAAAAATGTAAAGCCTGACCTCTAGCCACTTTCTTCAAGAAACGTGTTCCCTTACAAATTCAGTAAAGCATGTAAATTTTTTATCTTTTTCAAGAGATCAACCTTTTACCAGTGGGAGCACTCCACTGAATTCTTTTAAGAAAGATTTTTATGTGGCTGCCTGCTTACTGTACAAACAATAGTCATCCCGTTCACAAATGATATATCAAAACAGCTGGAGTTAAATAATCCTCAGTCCTCTAGTGGCATCAAAACTGGATTCAGAAATGAAAAGTTAATGCATTAATCTCAGTGTAGCCCTTTTCCAATATAGATAGGTTTGAGAGTAAATAGAAAATTCTGTCTAGCTGCTTTAGTCTATTAGATTTTTTTTTATGTCTTCCATTTCTGGAACTGCAATTTAGAGTAAGTCCTTGCCAGAATGACCAGGAATTGTTTTGCTCAAAGAACTGTGAAAGCTACTGAAGTGAATTAATTTCAGTGGTCTCCTAACAGTTTCAAGGTTGTCATTTCTTAGAACCCTGGGCAGCCAAGCCTCAACAGAAGCATTTCAATCTTAATGAAAGAGGAGTATAATTATATATAACGGCAGACTAATACACTGTAATTCCAGGTGGTCTGTCTTTCTTAGGCAGAAAAACATGTTGAGATGTCTGGCTTCTTTGACAAGTGCTGGTGCTTCAAAGGGAGTCACTACCAAAAGGACTGAGACTATGTTGCAGCACCAGATCATTCAAAAAGTTAATCCTTTCTTAGTACAAATTTCATCAAAATGTTCAATATAATCTACTATAGACTCATAAATCCCTTTACTTGAAAAGACCCGTGGTCAGATCTTATTGAAAGTCATGATCAGTGCTTGTGTAGCCATCAGTAAATCAGGCATTAATTTGCATGGTCTTGTGTTCCTGCTTTGCCTGTGTTTTGCACATCTCTGTGTTGTAAATTGCCTTTCTACCACAGGGTATTCATTTATGGGGAGACACAGATCACAGCTGCTATTTATTAGAATGCCTTTATTCATTAAGCTGTTATTAGCATTAGCATCAAACTTTCAACAGCAGATAATATCACACAATGTAGTCACTCACTCATGCAATTCACTCACACACTCAAACATCTGCATATGGTAGGCACTGCCTTATTGCAGGTGGTCCACTGTTCATGCTGGTATGTTTTGGTGGCCCTGGGCAATTTCAATAAATTCCTAATGTTCAGTGTTTGTCACTTCTTGAAGAGGAAAGTTAGTCCCCAGCACTAAGCAGGGGACTCTTGCACATAGTGTTTTCTGAGCAGGTAATTTTTTTTTTCTCTTGGTCAGTTGTTTTCTGGTAAATATTTCCCCAAGCTAACAATATCTAAAAGCACTTCACACAAGGAGCCTCTTTAATATTTGCATTTAATGTTAGATTCCCCTCCCCTTTTTCATATTCAGTTGTATCTACTCTGGAGAGGAATCCTATATTCATTAATAGTAAGATTTTTAAAAAATGTCCTGATTTTCAGAAAATAAAAAATACCACAGTGTTAACATTTTAAACACAGATTTTTCCAGTTCTTCATGAATCCTAATCCAAGATAAGAAGCATGTAGACCTTCACATGCAGAAGCATTTACAGTTTTGCCTCTGCTATGTCAGACATTTAATATTTCTGTTGAAATGTTGAGCTTTTTTTGAAAGAAGTTCTGTATGACAGCAACGTACAGGACTTAGAAGACTAAAATATTGTGCCATCAGAAAAGACAACAGAGAATAATCGCCATGTGGATCCTTTCAATTTTCAGACCCTAATCCACACTTTCCCAGTGTTTAGGTTCCTCATTAGCTCACTGCTCCTTTGTCACTGGGTTAGGCCAAATAAGATGTCTCCAAACTTATACCTAGATGGGTTTAAGCGTACACAGTCACCAGTTACCGATTATCACAGGTAGTGATATTCAAAGCATCTGAAATGTTTTGTCCTAAGATGCTCCTCTGAGCATAGCCACAAGTGTGTCTACATCAGCTCTCATTGATTTTAACAGGTTGTAGAAAGGGAAGAGGAGGTTTAATCCTTTCAAAGGAACAATATGAAGCAAATTGAAAGAAAACGCAGTACAGTGGAGATGTCTCAAGGAGTTTTGAGCCTTATTACACTTTTGTGACAGATGCATATCTACAGACATAAAGTTTTGTAGCAGTTTGATGATTCTGTTGTTTGTGCTCTCAATAAAAGCTCACCTCTCAAAAAAATAAAAACAAAAACCAGTCATCATATTCCATACAGGGTGCCATGGGAAGTGACCATGTGTGATCTGCTGCTGTTCTGCCACCCATGTGCCACCCAGTTTATCTGTTTCAGTTTTCCTTGTTCTTCTCACTTTCTCCACTTATTTGCAACAACCATCTTACTCCTCTTTTGTTTTTCATTTGGAGCAGATTAGAAGGAAGGCAGGTGTGAAATGCCATTAATTCATGCACGCATGCACAGACACACAAGCAGACACATCTGTTGTTTCATAAATCAATAATAATACTCACAGAAGATAGAACTATTTTGATGGATTGGACCAGCACTGAAAAACAGTTTTGACAACCCATGTTTTTGTGTCAGAGCCTCCTTCAGATTCCTTGGATGAAACATTCCTGCTGACAGTCCTTGTGATCTTGGAGTGATACTTCAGAGTTGAATAATAAGCAAAATCCTTCTCTAAAGCAACAGATGAGTCTCTCTTATTTACACTATCAATTGCTCCCTCCTACTCCCTGGAAAATTGTTTTGTTGTTTTTAAGTAGATAGTTCCCTCAACAGGCAAGGCTTCACATTTTCCATTTTTGCACTGAGACTCA
>CM021729.1:64048370-64060192 GCA_011074415.1 Stictonetta naevosa | reverse complement strand
AAAGAAAGAGAAAGAAAGAAAGAAACTGAAAAATAAACCACTGAGCGTGTAGGAATTTTATGCCTTCTGCACCCTGTTTCTTCTCTGTATTGCCCATTAGCTGATAATGAAATACTGCCCGCTCTATATAGATAACGAAAGTGTGTGTGACTCAACATCACAGTTGAGTCTTAAGTGCCTGCACAGAGATTAAGCGAAAGGGTAAATGGTTAAGACAACTGGAGAGAAATATAGATAAAAGTTGTTTGTCTCACCTTGGACTTAACTGTACTGTCTTTCTTAATTACTTGGTTATACACTTGCTTAGTTTCCTTCCTGAACTATATCCAAAAAAAAAAAAAAAAAAAGAGAGATGAACAAGGATACTTGAAAGTAGATACTTGATGATTAAGTAGACTTAATTTCCACCTGGAAAACAGTCATATTGTGAGGAATATGAGAGACAACTATAAAAAACAGAGCTCCCATTACAAGAAGTAGAGAACATCAACAGTGGGGTTCAGATTAACAAAAAAAAAAAAAAAAAAAAAAAACAAAAAAAACGCGAGGGTTTGTTTAACATCATGCTTGATAGACCTGAGAAACTCTGACTAATGGTTCTGTGGCTGTGAGAGGTTGATTTGAATTCAGTGGCAGACTGAATGAGAACTCATTTCACCCTTACAGGAAGAAAACCCTTTAAAATTACTAGATAGACAAAACACGTTAGACTGAAGGAATTCCCTCACCACGAAATTAATGGAGAATGCAGGTGCATCAGGCTGAACCTTATGTACTTTGTCTTTTCCATCTGCTTTTGGCCACTTTTGGAGGGAGAGTTCAGGGCTCTTGGTCCAGCTTATGCTCTTATTTCGGTCTTCTGCAGAGACATCTACCATACACATGAAGGGACCAGAGTTAGAGGAGAGCACAAGTCAAAGCAGAGAAAAAATAAAGTGAACAGGAATGTGGGGACAGAATAGTGATACTTCATTAATCTTTTTTTACTATTATTTATTTTCTTATGAGATCTCTGTGTAATTCCGTTGTTTGGAGAACTGCTTTCAAAAATTGCTCTTGTAGCTGTAAGTAAGTCCTCGGTGCTTCGTGACAAATGGGGCATGTGCCTCTGTGTTGTGTCAGTCAAAGTAGTTTTCTCTGCTCAGCTTGCATGATCTGGTTGTCTCAGGAATAGTGACAAAAGACTGATTTATCAGCTACATGGATGCTGCTCTGATTTTTTAGGACTTTCAGCTTTATTTCTGCAGAATAGCATCCTACAAGTGTTTCTGCAACTTACAATAGAATTTACTCTGTTTTGTAATCCTGTGAGGATTTCATTCAATTATGACTCCTTACTACAAACAGTTGCATCTGTATTTTTTCCTAAGTCTATTTAGCTGAATCTGTGCAAGTCACTGGCTCTCCATCTGTGTCATCTCTCTTAAAGAGAGTCAATTCCAAAGAGTAATTTGTGCTTTCCTGAGATAACTGAGAGATACAGAATGAGCAGCACTCTGGAGGAGGATATTCCTCTCCATTGACTCTTTAATCACTGAGTTTACTCAGTTAGTGTTGTTTAGGAGCCCACCTTTCAGAACAAAGAAGCCAGGTGAGATAAGAGTACCCCAGCTTCTTGTTCGATATTTTTATTTTAAGTTATTTTTATGTAAGTATGCAACTGATTTGATTTCAGTGTTATTAGGGTAATAACCTGAATTATATTTCTACACGATAATTTAAATGCCAAGAATGGTGTTATTCCAGTATGTTCTCCTCTGAAATCAGCAAATCACATTACCAGATAGCCCTCAGAAAATGGAGAAAATCTTGGGAGTTGGCAGCCAGGGCAATTACTAGTATGGACAGATAATACAGAGTGTTTGGAGCCATTTTAGCAAATCTGCTGGTTCCATCCGTAACACTGTACTGTAAAGAAGTCCTTCAGGCACTGTCAGAAGGCCAAGGAGGACTGCACTAGAAAAGTGTGATAAGCACCCAAGGTCTGTAAGTGTGTCTTCTTGTTCAGATTTTTACTTGTTTCATGTCAAGCACCATACCGTATCTTTCATTAAATAGCTGAAGTAGCTTCAATATAGGATGACTTACCTATGTAAGCAATTAAGTGGGTAGCCAGGAGAACAACACATTTTGCTGTTACCTAATCATTTTACTATCAATATTTCTATACTCTTCACTTAACTTTATGTGAGAGAGTGTCAAGTGATCTTCACAATATCATTTCTCTTATTAAGTAAAATTGAGCAAAGTTTACACTATATACAGGAATAAAAGAGCAACTATGTCAATGGACAAAAGAGGGTTTTCCATGGAAGGACTTTGAAGTGTTACTAATGGTCTATGAAACTTTAAAGGTACTGACAGTAGCTTTGATTTGTATAAGTGAATATATTTTTCAGCCTGGTTAAAAAAATGGCTGGAGGATAACCGGCAAACTTGCAGATTGCAAGTTATGTACAAAAAGCTTAATTTACTGCAATATCCAAACACGTTTGTGGTACATTGATGAGTAAGTAATCAAGGCATAGAACATAATTAGCTATGTCTACCATAAATGCTAGTGGGGAATGGAGGGCAGGAACAGAGATTTAAAATCTGATTGCTCAAATCTGCACGGCTCTTTTAGTACCAGACACTCTGTTATTAAATGCACTTGCCTTAATAACAGTTGTAAAATATCATTGTCAGAACACACTATAAAAATAGGAATGACTTATGTAGAATTTGGTATTCAATTACAAATGTCACAGGGAAAACAGCTGAGTGAATTTAGAAACATGAGCACTGTGAAAAGTACTGAAAAATAACTTCATGAAGCGAGCTTCAATCTTTCATGAGAGCTCATAGGATTCCTTCACTCAGACAGAAGCTGAAACACGCTTCACTCTGCTTTGTTTCACACTGAACGAGGTGAAAGCATGTTGTATTAACTGAAGCTCAGAGTAACAAAAACATGTGATTTAGGTTAAGATATCATGAGATAACACAGAATGCCTAACTTTCCATGGAAACAATATAAGGTGGCTTAGTGGTTATGGGGGAATCTGATAAGGAGCAGAAGAGGCAGACGGCAGATGCCATGCAAATAGAGTTTGTCCACCCAGCAAA
The DNA here is from genome assembly GCA_011074415.1 of Stictonetta naevosa. Taxonomy (NCBI): domain Eukaryota; kingdom Metazoa; phylum Chordata; class Aves; order Anseriformes; family Anatidae; genus Stictonetta; species Stictonetta naevosa. The sequence continues at coordinate 64,057,084 of CM021729.1, read as the reverse complement.
AACTAAGCAGATGCTTATAAATTGTCTGCTCATGTCATCACTTGAAATGGTGGGGCACAGTGAGGTAGAAAAGGTTATGTGTTACGATCAAGGGAAGAGGAGGTTGGTTTTAGGTATTCTTCTTCTTCTTTTTTTTTTTTTTTTTGATGAGGGTATTAATTTGTACAGTAGCTCCTTGGATCTTGTATGGATGCTGCAAATTCATGTTTGATCCCTCAATCTTTCCATCACATTTATTCTGTATTACTTCTTGTACACATGTCCATATTAGTACATATTTATGCCAATATGCATTTTTACAAATTTCAAAAAATACAGAAATACATATTTTTTAATTTAACATTTCATAATAGCATTATCAATGCATTTTCATTTTATTTTTACTTTATTTTATACACAAATAACAATTAGTACGTCTATATTCCTCATACCCCATACTGTGCAACGTCTAGCAATGGCTCCGCTTTCTTTTAGTTTTGTTTGAGTGATTCTGCTCAGAGGTCACACTATATTCTAAACAGTGCCCACAAACAGTCCCCAAGGGCTCTAAAGGATATTTTAGCCAGCTCTGCCTTTCTGAGAGCACCTGAGTCTGAAAAAGCTACTTGTTAGAAATTCAGGTTCCCATAGAGTGACCTATTGAGGACTTCTGAGCCCAAGCTCAATTACCCATTTCCACCAGCTTTGCAGACTGACATCTTTCCCCATTCAGCTCACAACACCTCTGCAGGAAAAGTGGCTTGCCTGTTTTCCTTGGCTGGAGAATTAAGTTAGCAGGGTCTGAAGCTCAAAGTTACTGTGGCTGCTGCCAGCTTCCTCTGGGAATTAGGAACATATTGCAAGACCTCATGAGTCCTTCTTGAGCAGCTGCATTGCAGGGGGTGAAGTGGCATCTCTGTGGTTCTGGAGAAAATATGTAAGCTTTAGATGATGTTCAGATTCATCGATCTGATGTGTTGCATTATACTGGATGACATATTGCAGTCATGCACTGGTCACGTTGCCAGAGTAAAAATTAAATCAGAGTTATCCAATTGAGGGGAAAAATGCTGTCAACTGAAGTCATATCTCTTTTCAAATTCATAGAGAGGCTTTGCTCAATAGCTGTAATCCACACCTTTGCGCTACTACAAACCACACCAAAACTGTGGGATTTAGAAAGGGAATTAGGGTATCCTGAGGAGCATGTTGATTTTATAATGCAAGTATGTCATTTTAAAGACAGAAGAAAAAAGGGAAGAATCTTTTAAACATTTTACTGGCGAAAAGCAGCACAGGTGACATACTCATGTTAAATGGCAAGTCTTCAAATGGCAAGTCTTCCTTACTATAGAAAAGTCCAGTACAATATCGCTACCATGAAAAATAATTCATAGTAAGATAACAGGAATATAGTCTGCCTTGAAACGGCAGCAGTCAGAATCATGTTGCCCACATCCTGCCAAACATCCTGCCAAAGTTTTCATGTGGACATTACATCCCCTTAAAACAACCCAAGGTCTGTATTCACACACCCTAGCCCTAAACCAGTGCCTTGAAGATGCACTTCCCTTGTCCAGGTAGGTATCTGCTGTCTCTGTGGCTCTGATGCTCCTCTACCACAACACTTTCCAAGTCCTTCCATGATGATTCATGAAGATCATGGGAAAGTAGGGGGCAGATATCTCTTCTTTATAATGCGAGGCACCACCCTGCTTTGGACAGGTACAAGTTGTAGGCGTGTTAGTTTGGAATCAGTGCTCAATGCATCCATGACAGCGAAGTCGTTTATTGCTAATCAGTATTTATTGCTGCAGCTAGGCAAACAATCTGTGATGTTTCAGCACTTCTGCATTTATGCAATCACAACGCAGCCAGATGTCAAGATTTTAAATCAGTCATGTTGCATATACTGTAAATATTCCACACTGCTATGCATTTAAAGCTTATATATCAAAAGAGAAGCACAATTATGAAGCCCTAGGAGTCTACATTCACTAGCTCAACACACATAACTTGGGGAAAAATAATTGTTTCTGACACAACCAGTTCAATATCAGGGAAACCAGTTGCAGCATGTTACATCATAACCAATTTCTCTTTTACAATGCCTCAGTTTGTTACCTTAACTATCAAATGGAGTAACAGATATTTAATCTCTGCTTGTGTTAGCAAATCTCTTGTCTGTGCTTCAGTGCAAGAGAATGTTCTAAAATTCATATCTCTGAAGGAAGGTTGGTAGTGGTGAGCTTGGTATAACACATTTTAATCAGTAAGTAAAAACTAGCAAATAACATTTTTTAAATACTTCCCTTTAAGAAGTAAACTGCTGATTTTATTCCTCTTTGGAGGAAAAAAAAAAAAAATTAACATAATTAAGCATATTGCAATAGGCACAAAGAGGACTAGATTTTTATATTGCTACCTTTGGTGAGATTGTTTTGGAGACAAATTATAAAAAAAAATAGACAGTCTGACAAGAATGCTCCTAATTGAGCAGCTGTGGGAACTAAACCTTTGTTTTGTGCCTGTCACTGGTGTTTTAGCAGATACAACAGCTTCCAGCTTTGTGTCAGATAGTAGCAGTGGAACAAGAGACATGCAAGGCTAATCAGTGTGCTTTTGGGAGCTGAGAATAAGACACAATATATTCCCCTTTGGAGCACAGGAAAACTACAGTAATTTAAGATCACACCTGCAAAAGGCAAAAGAAGGTTCCCTATCTCCCTGTTCCATGCATGAGCTTGCAGATAGGAGACAAACCTAAGCACAGTTGATATATGTGCACCATTTTGAAATGCTATTTTTAAAATGTTATGGATGGAAGAATATTTTCTTTTTAAATCAACTCAGATCATCGTACATATAATTCATCATATTGCTTGTATTTTACAGGGATTTAACTCACAGAATTTTTCATACCAATTGGAGAGAATGATATTCGTAATAGGAAAATATTCCATCATTATGCAGAAGGTCAACACGTATTAGCAGGTCTCTCCCTCCCCTTATTTTTTCAGGTCTGCAGCAGCAGGGTGCTTACTCTGTGGGAACGTTCTTCTTCACTGACTCTTGTCTAACTCTTTACCTATAGTAATCCAGTTTCAGATTGCCTCTTCTTCCATCACTGAGATATCCGTCAGCTCAAATGGTCTCAGGTTTCTGCATCAGTGGTCTCTCTACCCATTTCTGAGATTTTAATCAATGCTTTTTGCCTAATAGAAAGGTTCTCAAAAGAGATAGGAAACAAATTATGTTGACAGGGTGCTGAGGCCAGCTGTGCCTAGGAGAACAGACTGGGCCTGGTCTCAGCCTGCGGCTGTGAGGAGAACAGAGAATTCCTCCTCAGTATGAGGAAACGGCATATGAGAATGGGATAACACCTGATGCACAGTGGAAAGAGAGGACCATGAGATGCTGTCTGATGGGACAATGTCTATAACAGTGGATAGGAGCTTTGGACAACGCTGACCTGCTACTCCCCAGGATAGTGTATCCCTTGTGCCTCTATTCACTCCAGAGGGGCCACACTGTATTTCCCATCTCCGTTATGATAAGAGACTTTCACAGGGAACAACAAAAATGAAGAGGAACAATTTAAAAAGATCTACTTTTGTTCCTGTTACTGTTTGTGAGCAAAAAAATTAACAAGCCAGATGCAAAACACCCATAACCTCAAGCTGGCAGATGCAGGGGCATTCTGTGGCTCTTAACATTCATAAGAACTTTCAGAAGCTGGTAAGGCCTTATTATATCTCCATCTACAATCAGCTGCATGGCAGGAAAACCTTCCTGGATCCAATTTCAGGATTATCTGAGAACAGATGCCAACTAGGATTGGACTGTGTATATAACTATGAACCTTATTTTTATGACATGATACCCTTGGAACAATTAGAACAGCAACTTGGTAGAGATAAAATCATCAGCATTTAGGGAGAGAAAAATGGACATCACATCCCTTCTTAATGTTTTGATTTTCTATTTAGAAAAGCTTGTTATTCCAGGAGTCTGTACAGAGCTCTACAGTAAGCATATGCTCTACATGCTCTAAAGTAAGTAACACATAAAAATACTGGCAAACCCCATCTCATGTCTTTTAGTTCAGCACTTTCTTTTCAAAGAGATTAGTTCCATATTTCTCTGGGATCATTGCATTTCAACTGCTTTATAGAAATAAACCTAACTTCTCTGATACACAGCCTTAGAAACTATGGGCATGATGAGCAAATGAAATACAATCTGTGTGGAATGCAGTACATTTCTTGCTGTCATGCTGGTAAATTTTAAGGTGCACCTGATGTGAGTTAGGTTTAAATGCACTTGTCAACAGGTTAAATGCTTTTTTAGCGCCTGGTAAAATTCTACAAAATCTTATTTTTGTCTTTCTTTGGCCTAAATTATTTTTGTTCATTATTTAGAGAAGTCAGAGTGGGTGAAATGACTGGAAGGGAATGTAAACTGGTGCAAAAGCCATTGATAAAAGAAGGAGTTCAGTATTCCAAAATGTATGAGGAAGCATGCATATGCATAACAAATAGCATATATTTTGCATGCATCAATGACAATGTAGCTGAGGCAAGTTTTGCAGAGAAAATAGACATATCTTATGAGGCCAACTGATATTAGAAATAAAATCATGCTGTTAATTTTGTCAATATGCACTACTTCCATGGAATGCTGAAGCATTGACAGTTATAGCTACCAGGCCAGCAGAAGACTGGGTCCTGTTGATCTTAGATATACCAAGGAATTCTGCAAGTCAAAAAATAAGAAAAATTAAGAAACTGGGAAAATGGAGTTGCCCTGACAGGTGATAGTTCATTTCTAATAAAATTGAACCGTAAACTTGTAGAATAGCTCGAACTTGTCAGGTAAGGTGTCAACTGTCTGCTCACTACATGTGCTGTCACTGTGGGTGCTCAGGGGCAGGAGCTGTCATCACAAATATCCTCCAGAAATTCCACATTGAAGCGCTAAGGCTCAATTATTTATCTCAGTTTTTGCAACTACAGGGGCATGAAAAGTTCCTGTGCCCATGCAAAATATTTATTCCTTTGTAATTTTGTGTTGGTGTTTTTTTTGTTGTTGTTGGCTTTGTGTTTTTTGTTTGTTTTGTTTTTCCAAAACCAAGCAGTAGCAGCTATTTTAAACTTTCTAAATGCAACTGCATTGTTTGTGATACTATATGGCTATGACATCCAGAGCCTGCAGAAGAAAACATGAAATGTGGACTAAATAAAATAATGTGAATATGTGTTTATAATATTTCACATGACTTTGGTGACTAATACGAGGTACTTAATATCTTTGTCATTGGCACCTTAATGCAAATGAAACTTACTCAAGTTATGGGTGTGAGCTCTTAGCTACAAGTGCCCCAGTTGCATCAACCACATAATCTTGTAGAATTTTATAGCCTTTTTTTTCAGTAGGTCACCTACACTGTGTATCCCAGCCTATGACTTCCTGTAGTTTGAGAAATTTACTTTTCCTACTTGCTGTCAGCAATGTTTTTCTTTTTTAAAATTTGCTTCTTCTTCCACATGTATTTACAACCTGATCACAGTTGAATTTATCACACACACACACACACAAATATATAAAACACCCTGATGTAGGGACACACAAAGCTATGGAAAGGGTAGGGTAATAATTCACAATTCAGAATTTTGATGAAGAATTGAAATAAGGGCTGTGTTTGTGAATATGCTCATGTAACCCAAATAACATCTTCACAGTTAAGGAAATATTAAAACCTTTAAGAAGAAATTTGAACGTACACTTCTATGTAAGTACATATATGTATGCATATTTACATAAGGGAAGAACCCTTTCACTGCAAGGGACATTTAGCATACAAAAGAGAATTGTATGCAAATGCACTGAAAGAGCTGCCTTATTAAAAGCCAAGGTCATCCTCTAAAAACTTAATGCAGAATTACTTTTTTAGTTTCCAGCAAGCCCTTCATGAGTCGGCTGCGTAGCGTCAGGAGCAAGTTGCGTTCCTCGTTACCGCATGTATCTGCAATGTTTTGCTACGCTCTGCTGCGCTGCAGCCAGAAAGAGTCCCTGCAGGCTGCTCCTCCTGCCTGCTGTCAGGAGCTGGTGCTGTCCTACAGCATCTCAGAGAAAAGCTCTTTTGAAGCTGTGCCAGTATTAAGGCTCTGGCTGGCCTCTGAGCAATAGAAGTGCAGCCAGACTTCAGCCAGCAGATAATTTCACCTGCCACCAAAGCCAGGGGGGCTTGCATGAGCTACAAGAAGTCCCAAGAAAATGGAAGGGATCGTGTGGTAGGTTTTGTTTGGTTGGTTTTTGTTTGCTCTCTATGTGGTAGTTGCCCATTTCCAATGTGCATTGTTTGGAGAAGTAAAGACTGCTTTTCTTGAAGGCTCCCTTTAGCAGCTGAATGTGCAATCAGAAATAGAAGCCAAGAAACAAAGAGGAGAAGATAACTCTGAAAGCCCAAGTGTTCAGCTCTGATTTAGCCTCTCACCTTTATGCTCTTATGCATCAGCATAATTACAGACATATGCACCACGTATCACTTTTAAACCAAAGTTCAAATCATGTTGTCTTCATAGGATCATCATCTCGTCCTTAGAAATAAATTACTGAATATAGTAGATGTTATCAAGTTTCATACAACCTGATTGCAGTGGTAATTCTGGAAATGCTGGGAATTAACATGTTAGTATTTTTTTCTTGTTTAATTTAGAAATTATTTGCATCCTTTCTAACCCAAATCATTCTATGATTCTATGATTCTAAGCAAAACCATTGCTGTGCACAAGGCACCCCCTTTATACTGAGAAAACCAACACTTTTTGTAGTGGATTTTCTTTTCTTTCTTTCTTTTTTTTTTTTTTTTTTTTTTTTTCAGCCTTCCCTGTAGCTCTTGCTCAAGATAGATTATGGACTGTTTACCATGGGGAATCACAAAGTATTTTTAAATCAGGGTAACCCTTAAGTGCCTTTTTCAATCCTCATTTTGGTAAGGGGCTTCTAAAGTCAAAGTATGTGTATGAGAAGCTTCATCTGTCACATTTTGCAATTCATAGGGGTTGAAATATCAAAGTTAAAACACAAGTTTTGTAGGGATGACCTGTATTTTTTTCAGGGTGGGGTCTCTGGCCTGTGATACAAGCAGGTCAGGATCACTGAGCTGGTAATTGTGTGTTAACTCAGGATCTCTCATCCTTATGGGTGCGTGCAATGCCCAGAGCTAGGGTTTTCATCAAAGCTGGTGGGGATAACCACATTTGTACTCATTAAGCAGTGTGAGTTGTGTGGGGGCTTAGGGCTAACATGAGGATGCTCCTTAACCCCAGATGAAATGCAAGGCAGTGCTTACTCCGAATGAAATACTGCCACCCAGTTTCATTAAACCTTTAAATCTGGTAAGTTCAACGCATGGCATTAGGTAAAAATGAGACAGTTATATCCGTGGTGTGTATAACCTTAGGAGTTTCTTTTTCTCCTCGGCTTGGCAAGTCCTTTTTGAGAAGAAGTGGTGGGAATCTATCAGTACAGAAAAATACTTAAGATTCCTGTAAAAATGACAAAGAAACACCTTTATATTATTGCCCATGTTTCTTTAAAATACTTTGTGTGTGTGTGTGTGAAAAATTAATATTTTCATTATTAAATGCCATAATACGTTTGAAAATTATGTCCTTCTACATAGTGATCTGGCATAAGCACAATAATGTGTTGCAAGTCAGTACGCAAATTACTGCTGATTTGCTTTGTAGTAATTGAGGTATATTTTCTGCTGCCTACAGAGCAAATAGTTAGGAAGCAGTCCACTCAGTAGAACAGAATTGCATGAGTGAGAAACATCAACTTGCAGTCAGTGGAGAAAAGATGTAAACTGCATAAGGGTAATTTTTTACTTAACTTCTTGATAGGAAACTATGCTTAACAGGCAGTGTATTTCAGCGATAAGCCAAAGATCTTTTATTTCTGTCTGCCAGCCAATATAATACCTCACTTTCTAGTAGAAGTTAATTTATATTGACATGTTTTTATCTAGACTTTTTACTGGTAGATGCAATTGGCAGGTGTTCAGGTTTATTTCTGATTTACATCTCTAAAATTATTTTTTAACCATCCAAGTATGAAAATGGATGTGTCACAACATCCTCCACATGCCTGAAGCTGACTGAAAATTTCCCTTTCTTCCAAGCCTTCCAGAAGAGTGTAGATTTTTTTTGACAGTAAGAAGTGGGCTCTAATAAATTAGACTTGTACCTACCTGACAGAGCAAAGGCTGCAGGAACCATTTAAAAGATTAATCTTTGGGATGGGAACACAAGGGAAAACAAAAATGAAAACAAAATCTTATGGATCTACAGGTAAAACACATTGCTCAGAGCTGAAAATACTTTCTTTTTAGATTTCTTAATGCAAAGATTTCACGGACTTCTTTCTGTGTATGTTTGTGCTCAAAACTTCCTAAGTTAAGATTTCAACTTCATTAATAATTAATTGATCATCTCCTATCTCTCTACTGTTTTTTTTTAATAGACCAGACATTACCCTCTGTGGTTTGTCTGTAGCTCTTTGTTAGCTGCATCAGATGTCAGTAGGGATTGCCTGTTTGTATGTGCAAATGTAGAATATTGCAAATATTCGGCTTCAGATATTCTTCAGAATCCCAAAGGTTTTCTTTGGGTTTGAACCTTGTTTATTGTATAAAATAGTTATGTCTTTGGAAAAACTACTTTGGCTTT
>CM021729.1:64009448-64047970 GCA_011074415.1 Stictonetta naevosa | reverse complement strand
GGTGGTAGTGTAATTTAATACTTTAAAATAATTTACAAAATTACATTCCAGTGGTATTTCACAGACACTAAGAGTCTTTATAACAGCTACTAACAATCATTAAGTTCCTTCTGTTTATTTCAGAGGGGTTTAGAGAGGCTTTACATATAGAAGCCTGTTCTAGATTTAAGTTACAAAAAAATGTACGTGTGGTTTGTTTGTTTTCTTCAGTGTAGGCACTGCAGAGCATGATGAAGAACCATTTGCAGGTGAGTAAGAGAAGGGTACAAAAGACAAAGAAGGCTTAGAAAATGTGTGGGTCATCTTCCAGAAGGTCCACTGGGCAGTAGTACTCAAACAGCCGAGGCCTTGGTTGCTGCCTGACCTCAGGTAGTGGCAAAAGAAGAGCCCATGGTGCAGAATTCTTTCCATAACCCTGGAAGTGTCTTGTCCAGTGTTACTTGTGGAAAGCCCTCAGATTGAAAGTTGTTTCACACCTCATTCAGCTGGAGCCTAGGTTTCTTAGCCTTATCAAAAACATCAAAAATCCTGTTATAAGGTTGTGCGGCAGCCTGAGATGGATGGATATGTTTTTGAGAAAATCTTTTGAATTATGTTTTCTTATGTTCTCATATTGAGTAGGATGAAAAAAAAAAAATTGAAAATTTGTGTGATATTGCCCTATCGATCAGTTATTGTGCAGCTTTTGCAGCTTTCAAAGGTTTCTTAGCTCTAGATGGTAAAAATGAAAGTTATTGAATTGTCACATTTGTCTGGAATGTGGAAGTCCATTCTCACAACCTTACTTTTTCTTACCCTGATCAGAAACTGAACTAGGCCAGGTGGGCCTAGTGGCCAAGATACACATCAACTACTTCAAAAGCACAATTTCTTGTCCCATATCTCTCCAGATATTTTGTTGTTGCTTGTTCCTTCTGTTTGTCTCAGTAAAAAGTGATATGTTTATTGTTTAAACCTATGGGACACAGGACAATAATTTCCTACATAACTCTAGGCTTGGTCAACAATTTTAGCAATGTGCTAATCCCTTGAATCAGTTGTGCCTGGTGCTTTCCACACTCTCTGTGGTACGCGCAGAGAGCTGATAAGTGTTAAAGGGTGCTCTGAAAGCCAAGAATATACATCTGTGTCAGATCAAAGACAGAACTGAGTCCCAGGGTTGGATACATCCTGCCAGTAGCCCATTGTTATTTTGACCAGAGGTCTGTTTATGAAGCTCTAATAGGGGTTCCAGGATGTCTTTTCGACTAATAACAGATAATCTTTCTTATCTCCTGGAGAATGAAGATTAATAGGCCTCTTAATTTTATTCAAGCCACTACATCACATAATTATTGCCTTAGAAGTACCAAGTCATTTAGTCTAAAAGGAAGAAGAAACTTGATTTCTTCTGTTAATCTGTGAAAATTCTTTTCTAACTAAAAAAGAACAACAACACACAGCAACAACAAAAAAAACACAACACATTACCAAAGGACATTCTTAAATTGCAGTGCACTGATTTTCTTTATTTCTGCAGGTTATTAATAGTGTATCACTGGGAATAAAAGCCTGTCCTATCTCTTGCGGGGACGGGGAGGGGGACGGGGGGGCTCACTGTTGTTTTCAAAGCCTGGTAGCACAATTTTGACATTTTTATTTTATTGCTACAGCAGCATAGCAGTATGAAACCAGTTATGCATAATAATCTTGGCTGACAGATGGGCACAGTCATTCTTAAAAAGAATGGCTGAATGATGCTGTCTTGGCTTCATTTCCTATAAAAATAAGAGTTGTACACTCAGAGATTTTAAATACAAGGAGGAACTTTCAGCTTCAAACCCACTTATCTTCTAGACAGATTCAACTTTGCTTACAGGCAGATTTTTGTTAGTACTTCAACAGTTCACTAGTTATATTAATTATTAGTCACTTTGCAGTATCTTGTGTGCAAGCTTATCTTTAGTTTACTTGTTGATCTATAGCCTGCATAATCATAGATTATGGGGAGACTTTTTTATGTACATGCGGAATATATTTGCAACATTATTAATCAGCTGAGAAAAAAATGACCAGGTGAATAATGAACTTCCATATTACCAACATTATTTTTCATTTTAAAAATAAAATGGGCCGGTCATGCGTAGGTGGGTCCATTTATGATCTCAACATTTTACAAAGATATTTATCAGTCCTGCAATAAAAGGTGTTGCATCATTTTCTCTACTGAAAACTGAGCATAACTTGCAGTTATTCAATTCTAAGGAAGGATTTTGCTTTTCCAGTCATTGCATCACAAGCCTTTGATCTTAGTTTAAAACCTGTAATGCACTGACAAATGCCTCAAGACAAATGAAATCTGAAATAACTAGATTTCTACTGATTGCAGTTGAAAAGCTTATGCTGTTTCGAAGTGCTGCTATAAAATATTAACTTCCTCATCCTTCACATTCCAGGTTATCAGGTGTCATTCTGAAGCTTATTGTTAAATAGACCACATTTCCTCAAGTTTTCTCCTGTCTGCTTTTCACATGGATCTGCTGCTGTTTTACCAACTCCAGCACCTGAGATGCCCTGCAGTGGTCTTCGGTAGAAAATTAGGGAACCCACAGCTGGAACAGAGCCCACAGGACAGGCATGCAGGAAATCTTATAGATAAATTTGCTCATCAGTTTGAGATATCTTTTAGTAAAATAAGGAAAGAGTTCCTTGTTCTTCTCAGAATCCAAAGAGAGCAGAGCATGCCCACCTAGCATCTCAGGATGATTGGTTTCTTGTTCATAGCAGGAAAGACAAACAGAAAGAGAAACAACTGATATTTTTCTGAATTCATTTTTTTCTGTGGTAGTTGTTCTTTGTTGTGTTTTATTTTCATTTTCAGTCATACTCAAAAACTTCTGACCAAAAGTTATCAGCATCATTATAATTAGTAGAGCAATAACTACATTAAATTATATCTTCCAGAAATGTACTCCTGAAGGGCACTTCTTATTGTCATCCAGTTTTATTCACTTCTTTTGCCTTTAAAGACATGTACCATTACTTGAAGAACCGAATGCAAATGAAAATTTCTACACATTTACATATCTATTTCTAGCCAGAACTAGGTGCTGGGATCAGTGAATTGTACTGCACAGTAGGGGCTTGCAGCAGTGTTCAGTAAGTAGTTCATCATGAACTACTGATGATCATATTCATAGTTTTTTTTCCTTTTTTTTTTTCTTTTAAATGACTAAGTGCTGTTTTGTCCTTGGCTTTCCTGCAAGAACTTCAATTGATTCATCTAGCACAGAATGGTATTACAAATTTTTTATCAACTCTTCAAGTGTCCTCTAATGCAACCCAAAAGCTTCTTCTAACTCTACCAGATGTCTAAGCCTGCTTAATCACTCATAATTTAAGGGAATATTTTTAAATCTCTTGTCATCCTCACAAGGACCGGTAAGTTTTGAATATTACAAAGCAGATAGGAAGGCCACTGCTGTTTAATGAATGGTTTCTTGACCATCAGTGACCAGTGCGATCCCTACTAAAATCCGCTAATCACATTTTGAGGAAAATTACTGTTGCACACAGGTGTGAAATATTCAGTGTTATGAGAAAAGACTATGGATTTAATCATCACAGATGTTATAACTTTGGTTCTATATTCTCTTTTACTTCAGAATACATTCAGGCCTGGATATGCTGGGTATTGCCATTTCCTATTAAGACATGAATGCCCTCTGATAAGTTGTGGGAGTTAGCAACACTCACAGAAATCATTCCAATTTACAGGATCAGTATGAAAACAGCTTTATCCCATGTGTGCTGCAGGCAGGAATTACCAGAGGGTCTATGTGACCTCAGAACATCAACTGTGTTAGGTTCCCATAGGAAATGGGTAGCAGCTCCCCTTGCTTCTCTTGAAAATCCATATCCTAAGGCTAAAGTTTTATTTTATTACCTTTTGGCATTTATCATTAAAATGAGATTGGTCATGATTTACTAAAATGTGGTTATAAATTGTTGCTCTGTAAGAAATAGATGCTGTTCTTAAACTGGCTGTGTGGTGGATCATATAGATTATTTATCTGAATGTTTTTCTTAAAACACTTAGAAAATATAGTAATACAGGTATTCTGTTTCCTTTTTTCTCCATAATACCTATCTAATAGTGATTACCAAGTACGTAAGTACATTAATGAAGAATTCACACAATCTGTACAATGTCAGAAGTAGCTGCTACTTAAGGAGTTTCTCATGGAAATTAAGTGAATTGTGAGCTCCTGTGTATACGTTTTATGCATCCAGATTTCAGAATAACGGTGCGGAATCTATTTTCTGATAGTCCATAAAGATTTCAAGCAACAGGCCTCATACCCTAGTTTCTAGCTTTTAAATTGTACTGAGGAGAGCTGAAGGTGTATGGTATTCTTTCTAATGTTGTTTCTTATATGCAGTTGCTGCAGTCATAAAGCAACTCAAGGGAAATGTGTTCTTTAAGAAGAGGCAAATCTGAGTAAATAATAAAATAATAGTTGTATTTATTATCTTAACCTACTGGACTAGAACTGTTAAAAATATAGGGGCATGATATTAAAATAATGTTGAAGTCTAAGCTTAAATTGAGAAAGAAGCAAGCAAAACAAACACCACATTTTTAGGAAGAAAAAAAATGCATTCTTTAATCTTTTTTCATCTGAAAACAACCCATTTCCACATAGGTACAGGAGTAGAATTTTAATTTTACAAATTATACAAAATATTTATGAAATATACAAAGTAATATGACCCCAGTTAAATGTAAATACATTTGTAGTTAATTCCATTTTGAAAGTATAAAATTCCTTTTTAGACATATATTAAAGAAAATGCACTGAAATGCCTATTCCTATCAAATTATTATGGCTTCTTCTAGAGCACTTTGTTTTGTCTCATAACTGATTTTTGTACTGCAATTGTCTCAGGTTAAATTAACAAATACTTATTTTAATAGTGTATATCTATATGTTTATACTGACAACACTCTGCTAGTTCTGAATCTGCAGTGCTAATCCTGATAATAAACCAAGGATGTGTAGTTGCTTTTTTTTTTTTTTCTTCAAATTTTTTAGGTGCAATTAGGCATGATGGATTGTAGTTTGGGGTAGGTTTTTTTTGTTTATTTTTTTGTTTGTTTTGTTTTTGTTTTTTTAATCTGAACCTTTGGAAATGCTAAGCTTCATAGTTTACAAGCAAGACGTGCTGCTGAAATTTTGCTAGTAGCATATAGATGTCACCCATCTGCAGCAGGTACTGTAACACCATCAATTTTCCTATTATCTCCAGTGAATGGGCATGGAGGCAAATGCTGAATGTCTTAAGTCCGGTGCAATACGATAAGGAGATCTGCAGTTCTGACTTCATGGTGTAGACACTGCAAACTTTTCACTCTCTTTTGTAGGCTTCAGTGCATATAGCAACAATCTGTGTATGCCAGTTTCTCCCATAAAAAATGTGGGAATCAAGGTCTTAGATGAAGAGTGGAGAACCCGCACAGAAGAGCTTAAGGGCGTTAGACTGTCTTGGTGAGATTCAGGTGCTAACCACGAGTGTCTAACATTACCTTAAGCATCCCAAAATATATGAGACCTCCTCACAGGGCAAGCATATATGATAGAGTGCTCTGCATCGTGGTGACATAGATGCCATGCAGAAAGCCATGCAGGCCTTCTTTTTCAGTCTTTTACAGGCAGGTGCTGGCAACACCTTGCCAGTGTTTCCCTTATGTTCAGATGTGTTAGACCCAGACTTCTTCTTACTCATCCCTGGTACTTCTGCTCCAAGGGACTCTTTTATTTGGTGAGTAGGGAACCCAGAACTTCATCTGTGTTATCTGGCAATAACTGATAAAAAACAGCTTGCAAAAACACATAGGTAACTGGGCACGGGGCCAGCTATACTGGGAGCAGAAACATAGTATCTTTATAAGGAGCAGACTAAAATGAATGATTTAAATAATTACTTAAAAAAGACAGATTAACTAATCAATACTTTAACTCTCAGCACTCCTGAGATCTTCTATTCCATCTCTCTCCTTTGCATCTGAGACTTGAAGCTAAGATTATAAATGCTGAGGTGATTAGATGCAGAGCTGAAGGTCAGCTGAGAGCCACCTCACCATTATCTTCATTGCTTAATAGGACCCAGAGCCCCCTGGATTCTGAGGGTTCTCCTCTAACATTGCAATGTAGATAAGGAAGTGATTTATTTTTTTAAATTGTCTACACTTTTCATACTTTGGTTTATGATGGAGTGTCTTCAGACAGCATCACAGAGCATGATGCAGATTCTTTTTCAGATGAAATTAAGCCAAAAGACACAACTTCACCCATTGCACTCTGCTGCTTGTCCATATAAACATAGGCTACCTGTGCCTATTGGTTTCCCAGTCTAAAATAGTAAGTATGTAAAAGAGGGAAAAAGTGAGGAGGTAATATTCAGAGAGCTATAGCAGCTATTTTGGAGTGCATTGACTCCACATGTACCAAGATTCTTGATGTAATGGATAACCAAGCCAATGCCACGAGGAGCAGCTTGAGTCCAGAAGCATTATAGCTGTGTTAAAGCATAGTGCATGTTGTACTACTTGCCAATCCAAACTGGCTTTTGGGCAGCTGTTCCAAAAGTCTAAAAGTATCATATCCTTATGTTCCTGCTCTTGGGAGGAGGGAGTGTTGCCAGGTTGAAGGTATCTGCATCTAGTTGCAGATCTCTGAGAGTCCAGCTGCAAAGATATTTATATGAAAATTCAGCACATCTGCACAGACAGGTAAGGAAAGTCAAGGTTTTTTAGCTCTGGACCACTCCCAGCAGGGACAGAGCACCTGTGTGACTTCTCCCCTGATCAAGCAGACCTACTTTCAGTGTAAATAGAAGTACTAGTCACTCTGTGTCTAACTGCACACTGCCACACAGTTCATGCTGCATATCCATGTAGTGGTTCATTAAAAATGTTTCATATTCAGGTGGGTTTATCTTTGGGCTTTTCTGAAATGCTCTAAATCACAGTAAATCATTTTTAACATCTGAAGCAAGGTGGGAAATAGATATTTACAAAGAAGAGGCTATAGCCCAAGAGAGTTCTTCCAGACACAAGATGTTAAACTGCTTTTTGATCAGCTGCTTGTAAGAATGTACATTAAACTGTAAACCATGGTTCTTCATGTAACCAGCTAATGATCCTATCAGTCGCAGACTAATTGCCTCCACCTCGCTCTAAATTCTGCTGCACTAAAAAAAGCCAAAGTCACATTCTGATCCGGTTAATCACATTCAGCTTTGAAGATCACACAGTGGTTGTGTGTTAATTCAACTTCTCTCCCTGTCAATTTGTTTGATTGCCTGTTACTTGCAATCTGCACTAACTGAATAAATGTGTGCTGCATCCTGATGGGAAGTTCTGATGTTCTGTTATTTTAATGCAGATGTTTCCCCTAGAAATTGGGGTAAATTCATCTCACCTTTCTGCTCCAAAGTACTTTCAATAGGAAGGATGAAAAGAAAGGGTGTTTTAACCCTTTCCAGGAGGTAAAAAAGCAACACAGTAAAAACAGCTTTTTGTCTGTTTTTCTTTTTAATGATGGGTTGAAAGCAGTCTTTATTACACAAAGGTTTCTTATTGGCTTATGGAGAAACAAGTAAATAAGATACTAAAGTAAGAGAAAAAGATGTGGGTGCATCCTTGTTTTCTTTTTCTCTGTCTTCAGCAATATCTATTGTCTGTACTGTCAAGAGGTAGAACAGACCCTGTCTATTAATGCCTTCTTTTTTCTTTCTCTCTTTTCTTCATATAAGACACACACACAAACATGCACACACAGGGACATACTCTACATAGTACTATGTAATAAATCTTTCAAGAAAAAAAAAAAAAAAGTGCTAAATTATTTTCCAGCTTCCCACATCATTTTTCTGAACAAGCGTACAAGGCCAATAGATATGTCTTGTAAGCACAAAACAATTGTTACTAGGACATTTTTATTAAGTCTGGATCTGGGATATAATAAAGACTTATTGTGATTTTACCTCTGAAATCCCCTGAATATGAGTAAGACTTTTTTCTTGTTCTGAATATTGGTGAGAAGAGAAATACTCTGAATGTCATGGCCATGGTAAAATAAATATTTGTGAAATCCTTTTACATATCTTTTGACATTTTAAAAATAAACAACTGGTTTTATGGATGCATTTTTCATGTTAGCAGGAGATGTATTAACTTTTAGTATAGGAAACATCCTCTGCTTAAAAGAAGTTACTCTTGGAAAACATTAATGTCAGAATTATTTATAAACAGCATCTAAATTTGACTCTGAAATTTAGTGCAAATGCTACCTGAAAGTGTGGTCAAATTAGTGTTTCTCTACCAGATAGCCTTTCTGAAAAGCAGACTACAAATTCCAGCTCCAAAAAATATTTGGAATTAAGGTCTGGAGACCTGGTGTTTATTAATTCATAAAAGACTGATTAGCGGTATTTAGCTCCCACAGGCCCACTTTGGCCATGGAAGCCAGCCTTCTCCGCTCCTTATGGAAGGAAGCAGTCTACGAGAGAATCCAAAGCAGGCTGCTGCTCTGAGTGATCCTTGGTTCAGTCCCTACTTCTCTCCATTGAACAAAGAGAAAACAAAAATAGTTTATCCTCCCAATGGAAGGAGCCCTCCTGGGGTTCTGGGTTTCTCCTCTGATCAACTTTGCTGCTGTTGGACGGCAATAAATGCCTTTGTTCTAGTAGAATCAAGACTCTCGGACCATCCCTGGGCAATGCCATTTTCCATTTACTGTCATGTTTTCTCAGCTTCTAATTATTTGGTACTTTCAAGTGTTGGGGCAGATGTCTCCGGTATTCGTTGTCTGATTGCTCAGAACAGTCATTCTTTATCTTCTTTTCTTAAAAATGCATCCTTACACTTTTCCACATTTTCATCTTTATAGGGTCCAAACTGTAGTACCCACAGTGTAAAAGAATTGGCATGAGTTCTTACGCATGTTTTTCTTTGTCATTATTAATTTCTTGTGCTTTCACAGCTGCTCTTCTCCCTTTCCCTGTGTCTTCATGGAAAATCTGGCCTGTTCAGAGGGTTTCAGTTTCCCAAAATTGCAAGACTAGGTCTTCAGAATTTGATCTGCCAAAGATCCTTAAGTCTTCCACCTTCTCTTCTAAACTTTTTTGGTGTAAAAATATATTCCACATATTCTCTTGGAATTCAGCAATTCTGTCATTTTACTGTAATTTTTTTACTATTAGTCTGTCTTGTCTGATTTAACAGACAATATTAAAAATGCCGACTGCCATTTATTGTCTGAAATAAATCTACCTTTGTTCTGTTTTCTGGGTTTTATTTTTTATTTTTTATTACTGGTTTAATGCTTTGCAGGAGGGTACGGAATGAAATGTGAAGTTTTACCTTCACATTTCCAGAAAATGTCAGTTCTGATAGGGAAATCCTCCATTCTTCTTCTAAAAATATGTTATTAGGTCAATTTATTTCTGTTACTCTATTATGTTCCTTGATCACTTTAAGCCAAGGCATCTGACCCAGATCTGTTATATTCAGTGTTGAGATCTGGTGCAAAAAAACTTGTCACAAATGTGCAGACCCATGTGAGAGATACTTGAAAGCCCAGGTTTTATTAGGCTTTAAGATTCCTGCTTTGAATTTTATTTATGCTATGATTATAAAACAAAGAGCTCCAAAAAGTCAGTGAATGAAAAAGCTAGAGCTTTAGAGGTAGAAAAAGACGTAAGAGTCTTAAAGAGAGAAGTTCAGTAGGAAATGTATGATATCAAATGTTTTAAAAGACTTAATAAAGCACAGTCTCTGTCATTGTAAAGGAAATAGAAAGGAATTGGGGAATCACCCATTGGCATGCTGTGTTCTGATTAATAGGAGCACAAGGGAACAGTCTTTGGCCGCAAATGTGTTGCAGCGGAGACTGCCCTTTTGTTAGGAATGTGTGTAGCACCTACCACAATCGAAAACAGTAAAAGATTGTCCAATTTGTGCCATAAGGTGGCAAAAATGAGTAACAAATGGGATACAGAAGTGCATTTCTCTGTTGTGTTACACCGACCTGGAGAATGGAGAAGGAAATTTGTCTTAAATTGTGCCAACAACTCACCTAAAAGAGCAATGCACTGTTTTGTTTTTTTTTGTGATGTGATTTTGTGTGTGAAACTGTTCTAATTATGTTCTCTTGTGTCTTGTTTTGTTTAGGTCGACCTTCTTGTCCCTACAAAGGTCACTGGCATAATTACTCAAGGAGCTAAAGATTTCGGTCATGTCCAGTTTGTGGGATCATACAAGCTTGCTTACAGTAATGATGGGGAGCACTGGATAATATACCAGGATGAAAAACAAAAGAAGGATAAGGTAAAACAAAGAGAAAAATGATATTGTGGTTGCATATGGGGAGTAGTAATGCCTGTAGTAATTCCAGTGCTGGAAGCCTGTAGATTATTGCACACTGCTTGCTTTATGGGGTTGCTATGCATAGGGTCCCACAGATAAAAGTCAAGGTGAATAAAAAAGGGTCGTATAACACAGTGACATTCACAGTGCAATAATGTCATACCTGTCAGTGCAATGCACCTGATTTAATGCTATTAAATATGGGGTATAAAGCTTTACAGTTCTCCATTTATTGAAATTATTTCTTCCTTAAACTCTAGAGGAGAACGTATATAAATAGCAGTTTATTTGTATATTTGAAAACAGTGTCTTGGTGCATATTCTTGTAAGTGTGCACTATTTTCTGTAATTTTCTGTGAAGCACATCTTTAATGCACCTCATTACCATACCATTTTTTTCCTCTCTCCCCTTTTTTTTTTTTTTTTTTTAAAAGGAAATTACTCACTCTAGGGCTTCAAATACCCAATGGAAATATTATTTTTATTACACTATTAAAAGAATACAAAGCATAAAAAGTTTCACAACTTCCTTTGCAAACATTTAATGGGAGGTGTAAAGAAAGTATAGGTTTCCTGATTGATTTACTTAGAAGCAATTAACTTTTCGCATGTTATTTAGGGTATTATTCATTATACATTTCCTTTAAACTGTATAACACTTTTATACTGTGAAAACCTGAACACATATGCATTGCTTAAGGGATACATTAAGAAAGCTGGCAAAATGTGAATTATTTAATAAATATCTTAGTGAGATTATGTCTAACTGAATCAAAATGTACATTAATTAAAATACCAGATGGCTGATACGTCTGACATGTATGTCTCATATCTGGTGGTTTTAGCATCTATATAATATGGAGTAATAAATGTTTCCACTTGTACTTATTTTTCTTAGAATAAAAGGAAGACTATTTTTTATATAGGTTAATTCAATTCTTTTTTTTTTTTTTTTTTTTTTTGTTTTTTAGTAAGTTTTTGATATGCATTGGTCTATGTTGCATGAACACAAGCAGATATGCTGATGAGGGGTTAGATGGCAACATCTCTTAATTTTCACTGATTTTATGTGATTGATTAAATGTATAGTCATTTATTAGTGGAAGCTATCCTACATTACTGGGTTAAATATGTACATAACTTTATGTTTGCATACAAATGTTATGTTTGTAAGAGGATTATTATCAAAAGATGACACTGTCAAGTCACAAGGAGCCAAGTGGCAGATCACTGTGGTTCTATCATTCAAAGAGATTTTTCCCCAACAAGTTCTAAAGGTTTTTTAAACGGAAACAAAACAAAACAAAACAAAACAAACAAAAAAAAAAAACAAAAAGCTTTTTTAGCCATGCAACTGAGTAGGTCCTGATACCTATGATTATGGATGTGTCTAGTATAATTGGTTGTCAGATAAAAATTGGAAAGAAACAACTCACCTTTTGTAAATGTACCGTAAATGCGTTCAACATAAGTGACAGATAGGCACTTCAGTACTTTGTACACATTCCATTTTAAATCCCTGGCATTTAAAAGCAGACGTGAAAGATCCACTGTGAAAGAAATGTCTTCTGCAAGCCAAACTTCTGTTATTGAACTGTTGCATTCATTTTACTGAAAAAGGAAACCTGTGTTCCAGTCTCCAGTGAGAAACACAGTAACAGTCACAAGCAAATCTAAAACAAAATGCAGTCCCACTGTTCCAGTCCACGCTTGTTTATAACATTTGCCAAAGTAATTAAATTCTTTCTGCTTTCATCATCAGGTAGGTTGTTAATTGCTATATGCACAGCCCGCTAGGAATGATGGAAAACTCTTAATCATTGTCTTATTAAAACATCTCCCATCCCATATTAATTAACATCCGTAAGAATAACATAAATGCATCTTATTATGATTCTTTAACAATTCAAGAGCAATTAAAGGCAGAATGTGATTGAATTCACCTAACTCAAAATCAGAAATTATATCTTCTGAATTTTAATTTGTACAAAATAAACAAGATCATTGGGTAAGAGTCTAGTCTTCAGTCTATTGATATACAAACATTAAACAGAAGTATTTCTACAATTTCATTTTTTTTTCAGATGACAAAAGTCATCTAGAGTCTTTCAGAACATTCCAAAAATGCTAGCTCTCAGTGAACTTGGCATAACTTCATAGGAGGAAGGTTGATGAGTCTCCTTCTCTGGAGACATTCAAGGTAGGACTGGAAAAGACCTAGAGAGATCACAAGAACATGTATCTCTTGACCTCTCCCACCAATCCCCTCTGAGGTCTTCTGAATAGAAAATAGGATTCAACAAACCCCAGGTCCCTTGCCCTAGAAAGAGGTGCAAGTAGTTCTTCCTTGTTTGAACTAAGGTTAAAACGTGCTGGCTTAAAAAGTCAAGACTAATTTAATTCATTTACTTGTCCTTCACCTGACCAAAGATACAATGCTCTTATCATAAACCATTCTTCACCTGAGTATTATTTAATATGTTCTTAGAAATAGCCAGTGATGAAAATTTTACAATATCAGCAGTCAAGCCCAGTGCTTAAATATCCTTAAAGGTGAAAAGGTTGCTTCTTCCTCTTCCCGCAATGCTCTGTCAAAACACCTCTCTGTCCTCAGAGAACACAAGGAACAGATTTTATCTTCCTTTTTTAAGACAGTTTGCTTTGATTGAGGTATGTTAACTTCTTTCTTCTCAGCTTCTTCATGGGAACAAATAATCTTCATTCTTTCAGTCTTCTCTCATATGGTATGCTTTCTCAGCTTCAAATCATTCTTTTGGATTCTGCTTGGACAACCTCTTCCTGAAGCTGGTTTTCCAAACTTGTTGGAGTGTTTCAGCCAAGATCTGATTAATATTGAGAAGAAATACTGTCATCTGTTTTACAAGAGATAGATAAAGATATAGATAGATTAGAGAGAGAGAGAGATCTATATTTGCTTTCATTTACTTGTAACAGCATATTATTTCCTCAGATCCAGTTTATAATCTGTGCTAATTTATGAAGTCTTTAGTACAGAATTACTGCCTGCTCTGTCATCCCCCATATTGTATCTTTGATATTGCTTATCACTTCCAAAGGTTTGGCTTGGCACGCGCCATAATTAAACTGCACCATCCATCTCTCCAGTTTGTCAAAACCACTGCAAATTTTTATCCCACCTTCCAAAATGGGAAAAGCTTGGCCACATCTGCACTTTTAACAAACATTTACATTTCTAACCTCCATTTCATTTTGAGAACTTATTAATTACATTAAATACCCAGACTTGGAGCATTATCCAGTAAAACCTTTCATTTTGATGTCAAACCGTTCGTCACCACTCCAGCCTGGTGTGCATTAATAGTGTGCTTTCATGGGGTTTGCCCACTGGTTGTGTGCAGCAGCAGAAATACTGGATGCCCTCTGGACCACTCCTTTGTCTGTAGTTTGCAGTGGAGTGGCACAAAAGGCAAATGAAAAATAAAAACCAAAGAAAAAACAAGGCTATGCATCATCCATGGGGAGCAGAAGAGAAACAGCATAACTGGTCCTGCCTTAGAGTAGTGCCTTTTCACAACACCCACACCAATTTCCTTTGCTTAAGTAAAGACGTAAGGTTTGGCCCAAAATGGAAGAACATTTCAGAAGAAACTCTGTTTTCACAGCAAAGTGAAGCTTTAAATGTTTTTTGCTGTCCCCTGAAGATACAGAAGGGAGATGAAAGGTAGACACTGGCAAGTATCAACAGCAGTGAGAATAAATTATTCATAATTTACCCTTATTCATTCTATTTAATAACTGTGTGTAATTATTTCTTCTGAGAAGAATAGAATATATAGATTTCTGATTTCCCCCATAGGTGATTTACTCATCCTTGTGATCCTTGTCCAGACATCCAATAGTTTAGGAGAAAGATGGTTCCAAAAACTCTCAGAGAAAGGAAGAAAAGATAAAGGAAAAACAACCAGTTTTGAAGTCCAAACAAATGTGTCATTTTACAAGAAAAAAAGAATATCTCACATCCAGAAATTATGGAGATATTTCTGCCTGAAAATAAGGATTTGAGGATGAATATAGTGACTTTAAAGCACATTAACCCTTTCTGGTGCTGATCATCTCACTGTTCAGTAGTTTACGGAAAGAATTTAAATGCATCAGCAGATGTAATGAAATCTGAAGCTATTCACTTCTGTCTCTTCTTTTACATCATTTGTGAAACTATTGTATAGAGAAAAACAGAAAAACAAACAAGCAAACAAAAAACTAGTATCTTGTACTCACAAGTGCACTACCTGCATCCTATGTCTTTGATGACCCTGCAACAAATTAGTTGTTTCAAACAGAAGGAAATGTGGTATTCAGTTTTCTTCTTTGCCCAGTTCCAAATGGAAATGTTGTTCCAAGAATAGACTCCTGCAGCTCCTGTTTGCCTTCTGCTGTTTCAACTGCCATTGATTTTAGTTCACATCTATGCTAAGCTTCTGTGAACGCAGACTAAAAGGTGGGGGGGGGGGAAGAAAAAAAGAAAAAAAGGAAAAAAAAAAACATTTTTGCAATGCTTTTCTTGTTCTCTCATTCATTTTAAATAGTTTGAATATGATCCATTGAAAATGTGAATTCTTTTCCTATTCTTTTCAAGATGTAAAAAAATTGCTGGTTGGCAAGTAGGAAGAAACTATATTTTAGGAAAAGGACCAGAGCTATCTTGTTTTTCTCAACTAGAGGTCAGTAGCTCACTATTCCTCCAACGCTAAGGGCAACCAAACTAGATTTGACTTTTTTTTTTTTTCCGATCACATTCCAAATGTGATTTATAAATTGCATGGCATGCTGTAAGTAACTCAAGGCCAACTGCAGGTAGACAATGGCCACTGGATTTGTGGACAAATTGAAGAACAAGTTATAAGCTATATTCTTTGTATGTCTCATTAATTGCTATAGGAACAGAAGACAAAAACATACATGTAAGCGAGAAGTTGGATCACGAGGTTTCTGCAAGGTTTTGCTATTAT
Organism: Stictonetta naevosa; assembly: GCA_011074415.1. Classification (NCBI taxonomy): domain Eukaryota; kingdom Metazoa; phylum Chordata; class Aves; order Anseriformes; family Anatidae; genus Stictonetta; species Stictonetta naevosa. The sequence goes on along the minus strand of CM021729.1, from coordinate 64,032,568 downwards.
TTTTTTTTTCTTTTTGATGCTGGATTATAATAATACCTGATTTAAATTGATAGATCCAATTCCTATAAACGACCCACATATTTGACATAGATTAGCAGTAATCTTATTATTTATATTATTATTATTTAATGCTCCTTTTTATATAATATATTTTATTTTAATATAATATTATTTTTTTTTTTTTAATTTCACTGGCAAAAAATCTCAATTTTACTTGATTTTTTTCACCTGAAATGCAAAAAGAATCTACCAGGCAGTTAGGTTTCACTGGTCTTTGTGTGACTCTCTATAAAAGGAGAGTGGAAATTTTGTTTACAGCTCAGAATCTGTGGCTCTTTTTTTCTGTGTGGTGTGGATGGTGTGTAGTGCTTTGCTGGTATTTTGCCTGAAGGAACTTGACTGATGATAAGGCTTGCACAAAGCCAAACAGCCCCATTGAGCATAAACAACATATATCAATATATTGACCCCATGCAAGATCAGGGTAATGTTTCAACACTGTGTCTTGCCTCCCAGGGTCCCTCTAAGTTTTTCAAGCCCTTAGTCTAGATTCTCCACTGGTTTAAATCACAGGTGGCTCCTATTACCTTCAGCTGAGCTAACGTGAATTTCTGTAAACATTTCGGAAGGGAGTTTGGTCTTCAAAATATTTCTCTTTTTTCTTGGCTTTGAACTTTCTATTGTAAATCACTCACAAACTATGTGCAGTGGAGAAAATTTCCATTTAAGTGGCATCAGAAGATATATTGAGTAGAAAAAAAAACAACAAGAATGTGTTAGTATTCTTTACAAGTTTTACATGCCTGGTATCCATTGTGAACTCAAGATAAAAATAACGATCAGGTTACACAGAATTTTATTCATAGATTACAAAAATGTAAAAAACAGTCCTTGCAGTGGACACTTTTGCCTGGCTATGCATTGCATGCCAACCAGATCCTGACTCTTCAGCCACTCCTGGGCGCTCAGCAAAGAAGGGCAGAAGGATGGCTAAGATGAGAAGTGGTAGATCTACAGCCACCTAAAGAGACTTTCTACATACCAACTGAAAATGAACAATGTCATTTTTCCCTCTCTAAATCACTACATAAACACAGGTGCATAAAACACAGGCATATCTATCTGCACATGTACTCACGTATATTAAAAAACTCTGCTCAGTCTTTTGTAGAAGCATCTTTCATGGGACCAAATCATTCTAAAATACAGTCAAAAACCTAAAAACATCAGCTCTTTTTCTGGTAAGAAATCAGGACGTCTTTCACCATCTTTGACCTGGTGTTGTTCACTTGTAACTCTTCATGGTGGTGTTCTCTTGTTCTCCAAGAACAAAAAATTTCAAAGCAAGTAAATGTGCTGTTCTAATCTGCAAATTCCTTTCCTTGCGTAAGCAAGTCTTTTTCAATGAATGGTAATAAAGAAAATAAAATATTTCTGAAATAATGGAACATCACTATCAAAAAATATTTTTCATGCAGCTTTCTTTTATGTTTGAAGTGAATAGTGCTCCTCTATTTGTCATACCACTGAGATGTAATGCACTGAACTAACTCCAGTGGAAGCCATGTCTGGCTATTCTTTTCACATACTCTGCCTTCAATATGAGCAGGATTAACTGGTCCAAGAACCTGTATAAAATACTCTGCACAGAATAAAAATTACAGTTAAGGTATAGCAGACAATATAGTGACTCCACCATCTGTGTGGAGTGACTGCAACCTCTGTTTGCATGTTGAAAGTTTCAGTTCTCTGCTATTACCCTAAATATCAGGAACCTATAATGCTATGGCCAGTGCAGACTTCTTATAATTTCAGTTTCTGCAAGACATGGGATCCAGAAATATCTCTGTGGAGAATCAGTCTCACTGAATTTTCATGTTCCTTGCACCACAATTTCCCCCACTTCAGCCATCTGTTAATTAGCCCTGTGGACGTGCCATAAAAACAGATCTCCAGCCCCACATTTGCAAGCGTTGGTTCTAATAAGTTCCATTTTCGCAAGCTATTCTTCTTCAGATAGTTCTTCTAAAAGTACTTTTCATAAAAGTTACATACAGTTTTCTTTTTAAAAGATGAATCAACATGCATTGTCATAATTTGGATTTGTTGCTTATGGCATAAAACACTTAGTTCTAATGAAAAAATCTCAGTGAGTATTTAAAGGCAAGACAACCAAATTGCTTGTTTGACACAGTTATAAACAAAACTTGTTTAAATTTCAGAAATCTTTTCAGATAAAATTTTTTTTTTTTTTTCCAGGCTTTTGTTCTTTTTTTTTTTTTCATTAACTGATCATAAAATAAGTTATCATATATTTTCTACTTTTTTTTTATTTTAATAGCAGCTGTAAGAGACTAAGCTAGAGAGGAGCTACACATATGTGTGTGGTGTGCATATGTGTAAACTTGGTGAAGCTTCTGAGTAAATGTTTTAGTAATATGCAAACTGGGATAAATAGTTGTGCCCACTGTAAAAAAAATAAAAATAAAAATAAAAAAAATAACATTGTGAAACATGATTGCCAAAAATTAGGAGCTTAAACCCACTTTTACAAACACAGGCACCTGGTGAGGTGGCAGCCACCCTGTTGGGTGAGGCTGAAGCCCTGTCCACACAAGTGGCCTGCCTCCATGAGAGGGAGCATCCTCTAGCAGATAACCGGAGGAGAAAAAATCATAATACCATGATTCTTCCCTGGTGTATCTTCCTAGCCTCCAGCTCTCTTTTACCTCTATTAACAGCCCTCAGCTGATCTCATCCCTAATGGCTTATCTGATCTTTACTAATACCTAAAGATTGTGAGAAACAGTGCCATGGTTTAATTACATGTTGTGTGGAGAACCATGACCTTTAGGTGACTCATTTGTTTTATTTCACTGGAAGGGGACAGTGCAATATTGTCTGTGATTGATCTTCTCTGTGCCATTTATGATTTTATAGACGTCCATCATATCTCCTTCCAGTCTCAAGAGGCTTAGTCTATGTGATAATATTCAAACAGGCATCCGTCTGTGCTTGTGACTGTCTTTCTGCTTTTCTGTGCTTCACTTCTGCTGATGAATTTGAGATGAGAGGACCAGATCTGCACCCACACAGAACTCAAAACAGACATGTGCCCAGGCTTTATGCACTGCCACATCAGTGACTTGCACTTTGCTTTCTGTTCCTTGCCTAATAATTAGCTTGGCTTTGTTTGTTACTGGGCATTTTTTTTCATCTGAAAAATTGTGTAGAGCTATGTATTAGATCTGCAATATGAGCTTCTTCAATGCTAATAAACCATTACAGTTTTCAGAGAGGTGTTGTAGAAATAAACTCAGAAAATGAGGAGTGATCGCTTATGGTATGAGGCTACCAGGTCTTCAAAAGCTTTTAATGTCTTAGTTGGTTCATTTAGTATTAACTGTTGGGCCACAAACAACAGGTAAATAAAGAAAATATATATTTTTGGCTTAAAAAATAGCTTTTTCTTTCAATAAGTCAAATGAACAGTTTTTATCCTTTGTCGTCCTTGTTGTTTCTAAGTTTCTTGACTCCATTAGTGAATTTATGCTGAGGTAAAGTGAAGAATGACAAATAACATACTTTTCCCATAATAAATTTGTCATTAGTCCACAACAAAAAATCCCATACATTTGCTCTTGGAATGTTGTATTTCATGCTGATCACATTTGTGGATGCTGGCAAAGCTCTGCTCACTTTCTGATAAATTTATTTCCGTAAAATTCTTGTCCTGACCTGGCACTTTGAGTTAATTTCTTGAGACTGGATCTTGAATTTTGAGGGAAGGTAAATTTCAGATTTGCATAAATTAGCCTCCGAAACAGGTGAGTTTGGCTTTAAATGCTAATGACATCATATGTGAGTTTATGTTTTCTTTTCCTGCTCTAAGTAAATAGCATAATCCAACTTTTTCCTTTGTTACTTGGTTTGCATCAGATATTTTCATTTATTTTGCATAGCTGCATTTGGGTATGGATTTTATATAGCTGTATGTGGGGGCTGTAGGTGGGTTCTTCTGGTAAACAAAGACATTTTTGATCTAAGCCTTAGTCCAAATGTTATCTCTGAGATAAGTCTTCCATGGGGAAAAAATAAAAATAAAAATAAAAAAAAGAGAGAGAGAATTTTCCAGTACCTCTGCAGCAAGAATTATTTGTAGGTCTGGCTTGGTAAAAACATACCAACAGATATATTGCATGCATGCGCAGGAAATCAAATTAAAATCCTCTACTTCTAACCTTTCTTTGCTGCAGATTGTACATTGGGGGGTGCCACTCTAATTTTAATAATGAGCTTACTGCCTTTTGTTGTATGTTGCAATACAACAAATGAAACTCAAATTCAGAAGTAATCTTAGCCAAACTCTAGCTGATTTATATAATCAAGACTGTACTCAGGCAACAAACAATTTTCCTGTCATAAATACATTTTTTTTTCCCTTAGACTTGCAGCATTGATGTTTCTGTGGTCAGTCTGTCTTGCAGTTTTATCTCTCTCTCTTAACTGCTAGGTACTTGAATGCTCCCAACTCTGTATGCCGAGATGCCAGGCGAGCAGGGAAATATATCATCACTTCTGAAAGAGCAGCAGTGGAGTGTACATGTTTTGTTGAAAATGCCAGACTGATAGCACTTGAGAGAAGCTTAAGGACTAAAATAGTGGTTGAGCCTCTTCTGAATTCAACCTCTGACATTTTTCCTAAGAACTTCCAAGAAAATTGTTATTCTGCACTAATTCAGTCATATAAACACTTCTGCAGAAGGTTCATATTCCTTTTCTGCTTGATGCAAATGAAACTCACTCATTTCAAGTTACAAATCCATCAAATACTGTTTTTGTAAATGGAAAGTGAATCGGCTGACATTTGAAGACACTGAACATTTCCCATATAAACTGAAAATATCTCAGGAGGAAAATCTGATCATTTTGCCAAAAAGTAATGCTGTGGCCTTTGAATTTGAATCGTGGCTTTTAGGGGAAAAATCTGTCATTGTTCTAACACAGAAAAGAGTTTGGGAACTCACTATGTATTGGCTAAAACATACTAATGGAAATAATGTCTAAACATGCATTATACTGTGTAAAGATTTTTTTTTTAATTAAATCACAAACTTTACTGCTTATCAATGCTATTAATTCATGTAGTATTTTTTTTTCAACAGAAGACAGTATCCTTGAGAGTCACTAGCTTTATGATGGCTTATGCAATTGCATCCAAATTGCGTTCATGAGTGATACAGTAAAAATCCTTCTTAACTTTAATTACTAATGTTATTTCATCCAAAACAATAACAGGATCTCCTGAGATTAACTTGACATGATACAAATGCCAAGTAAAAAGACGTTTGGTTTTGTAAATGTTAATGGTGCTTCAAACCAAGGACTGAATCCTCAGTGTCAGGCAGTGAAATTCCCGGGTCTAAGCCATGACCCCACACAGCCTCTGGGACACATACATGGGGTCATTCCTCTACAACCCGCCCCACCAGATTTCAGGGTTCTTCTCTCTCCTTTGGTCCCACTGTGCAGCATTTCAGGTACTTGGCTTGCTTTGTCAACTCTTTGTGGAGCCCACTGATATTATTTCATGGAGGTATTTTCCAGGTATCTGGTGTTTTAAGAGGATGTTGTTCCCTGTTCTCTGAGAAACACACTGGGTAGACCTTCATTAAGTAGGGATGCAGTTCTGGTTCTGGGCCAGTATTTGTCAGACATCTTATAAAACTCCAACCATGAGGAATGGATGTGGAAAACTCTGTGCAGAGAGGACTAGCCCTTCCTGAACCCAGCAGGTGTCAGAGGGAGAAGGGAGATCTCTCTCGGGGCTCCCCTCTCTCACTCGCCCATCTTTCAGCACTCACGTAGCCACTCATCTTCTCGCTGCTTGCCTTCCAGGTGTTCCAGGGAAACTTTGACAACGACACACACCGTAAGAACGTCATCGACCCCCCGATCTACGCCCGGCACATCCGCATCATCCCATGGTCGTGGTACGGCCGGATCACCCTGCGGTCAGAGCTGCTGGGCTGCACAGAGGAGGACTGACGCGGGGCTCCGCCAGGCCTCACAGCTCTCCACACACCTACCAGTCCCTCCCTAGAAGAAACTGCGCAAAGCCTGTAGGAAGCTGAATGGGTTTTTCATGACCAAGTGCTCATTTTATGGTAGGCCGCTAGCTGTCTTTTGCGAGGAGGTCTAAGCCTGCCCTTTAAATGATCCAATCCGATTTTGTCCTTGAAATCTGTTAGTGTTGTCCCTTTAGCTGTGGAATTATCTTTCTAGCTCTCCTTTAAGTTGTTCACACTAGTTCAAATGTGTTAGGGAAAAAAACAGCAGCATCCTTTTTACAAGGGAAGAGAAATAGCGTGACAAAGCTCATTTGCAGCTTTAGAAACATTGGGCTGACGAGTTCTCCATAAATCATTCTGTCATCTTACTTGCAAAAAGTGATACTGCAGCTTTTAGCAATAAGTTTACTTGGGGATGACTGCATTATAGTAATTGTGCCTATCAAACACTGTCAGTATTTATGACATATATTTTGGAAAATACTCTATGGTACTGTAAAATACAGTACCTGTGATATTACAAGCTACCTTTCATTACTTTCATCTCAACAGCAGAGTCCATGCAACTAGCTAAACCCATTTTTCTTCTCAATTTTGCATGCAGTAGACATAACTAACATCTTCTCTGTTCAGTATCACCTTTAATGTTGTTTTCTCTGAAAGAGGTGACCTGTTTGTATACGGAACAAAATCTGCTATCAGTATGTTATGAAGTTAATGAATTTGCCAAAGTGTATTAATTCTGCTTGAGGTGTGCTTTCTTCAAGGAGGCTGAGATGAGACTCTGGGGTACCTGCAGTTTCTCATCCTCAGTACTCACAAAGGTACAAGCACATGGCACAGCATAAATCCTGAGCCCCTTGGTGACTTGCCCAGGAGTGAACAACCCTAGATGGAGCTGTGTGCCTGATTAATTCCTTCAGAAACCTCCTGAATTTCTGTGAGGAAGCACATGTGGGGTGAGGGAATTAGATGCTACAAGATGCACAGAAGGAATGACTCCTGACTGCAGGGAAACCTTCTCACTAGGCTGTTCTTATGACCCTAGTCATGTCTTTCTTCCCAAGAATGGAGGCAAGAGAATTCGTAGGAGTTCACGAAAGCTGGCCACTTCGTACCCTTTGCTCCCACCTGTGTCCTTGCAGACGATGAGCCATGAGGAGGCTGATCTTTGTCACGCTTCATCTGCAGAGATGCTTCATACACACTGTGTTGTTTGAACAACAGGATAGTCAGCAAGGGCCCAGGTGTCATAAACAGGTTTGAGGAGGGAAAACTGAACAGTGAGGGGGCATGGAGTTAGATATTCGCTGTCAGGGCAGACCCCATGGGGCATTGGTGTAAAGTAGGGATGGTGGGCATTGCTACACCTGGCTGTAGAATCTGGAAACAGGACGGGTGGGTGGGCTTGGCCGCATGGCCATGGCTCCTTGAAGCAGCTGGTGAGGCAGGGTGGCTGAGCAGTGAGGTGCAAGAGCCTGGGGAAGCGTGCTGCAGTCACAGCTCTGGTACCTGTCTGCTGGGCACTCTTGGGCAAGTCACCTTGTGCCTCCGCTTCCCCAGTGGCAGAGGTAGCGATATCAACCTTGTGAGGCACTCCCAGTTCCCTAGGCACTAGGTTCTCCATGACCATGCTAGTGTAGCACCAGCATCTGAAAAAAACATTGGGACAAGGAGCGAGGGGGCTGTTTGCTACCTGAAATGATGGTATGTGGGGTCACCTTGTTAATTTCATAACATGCTGATGCAGGGAAGAAAAATAATATATATATATATACAGCTGCATGTTTTAGCAAATGTCACTGAACTTATTTTTTGTCACCGTTACATTCTCACTGAAACCAAAATGCTGAAGTATGAGCCTGGGTCCTGCTTCCCAGACAAACACTCAGCTGGCCCACAGTCTGTAAAGGGCAATGTTTGCTTTGGAAACAAAACGGTTTGGATTTCAAAACCTGCATTTAATCACACATTCTCCACCACAGACAAAATATATAATCCATTTAACTGTGAAAGACTAGATTAGCAGCCAGGAATTTTACATACAAGAATTGGGGATATATTGGTGGCGGTTTTCGGATAGCGTCACTTAAACTGTCACATTTTAACAAACAGAACACCCTGCCTCTCTATAAAATTACTTAATCCTTAAACTGTATTTATACAAGTATTTATTTTATAAGGCTTAGACATTTAAAGACTTCTACAGAAGAGTCTTACAAAGGTGAAAGTATGTGTAAGAAATGTTGAGGTCCTGTGCTACACTGCTAAGTTTGTTCTTTATTTTTTACTTTGTGCTGCATAACAAAAGCCACTAGACTGTTACTGTCTTGTCTGTAACTGTGTTAACAGCATTTCTTAATGATGTATATATGAAATGGTCTTCAAACATAGTGAGCAATTTTGAAGAGAAAGTCAGTTGCGGGGTATTTCTAAAGAGCAAGAAGTTTTCTGAATAATGGAGGACCAGGGCATTCCTATGTTACACACTGCCCATGTTATGCATGTCAGGCACCTCAAAAAAAAAGATTATTTATATTTTTAGGAAGCACACAGTATTTAAAGATGTCCAAAACTATTTTTCAGTTGTGGGAGAGTAATTTACCCGTTATTTATTTATAGATAGGAAGAACACCATGTAGCCATTTAGCTAGTTGACTGTGTACCCAAAAGGTGGGAGGCATTTCTGAAAATTAGAGCCCCTTGTTCACAAAGTTATTTTAAAGTTGTTTTGTCTTTTTTGTTCCAAAGTGACTTTTTTCATGTTCATCTTTTGCAACATCAGTTTTGGCTTTGAGTTAATTTGTCTTGTGTTTGTAATTTGATTGTTCCCATTTATCTGCATATAAAAGTAGTGTTGTCATGATACATAACACAGTCATTTTGTTTTGCATTAGAGTTGAGTAATTTCATCCTTTCACTCTCTGTCTGCTTCCATCTGCCAGCAGTCTTCACAATCTGAAGAGAAAGCTCCATACATCATGATAAGATGCTCTGATAATTTATCAAACAATCATATAGATGATCCCCTTACACTTTCAGACAATGTGCTGGGGCTTTTCCCAATGAGATTGTTTTTAGCTGCCAACAGGCTTTCTTTAAATAGTATTGTGTAGCCGTAGTACCAAATTGTGCTCCTACTGTCAGCAGTGTAAATATGAAATAAATTCTTCACTTCTGTGTATTTACTTCAGGTTTAACAAAACAGATTTGAGTCAGATATGGTCTGGTGTTACGATTTTTCCTTTTAATTTTATTTTCCTCTCTGTGTGCATGAAAATCATTGACATAAGCGACAAGTGATAAACTAACACAACAGCGAAAGCAATTGTCATCCCCAAAACAGACATGGGTATAGGGAATGTCCCCTTAGGAGGGGATGGAAGAACACTCAGAAATGGTCCTTGACTTCAGTATTAATTGTGACAATGACATTGAACAGGAGTGGAAGTGTTTTCCTAATTAAATTTCACCCTGAACCAGCTAAGTATCTGTAGGCACCTTCCTGCTGCTCTGCAAGGTGCTAAGTTGTTAGCCTGGGAAACCAAGCACCAGTGCAAGGCTCCGTTTTATCTGTGCTAAGGGCTTATTGTGTTAACTGGCTCTGGTCTTGTGGTTGACTTTCTCTTTGGGAATGGCTGCATACAAATTAGCGTGGGTTTTGAAGACTTAAGGGTACTAACTGAGTGTATCTTTGCTATACAACAAATATGAACTATAATATTCAGTGCTGGCTTCTGATGTGTCAGTAAGTACAGAAGTGTCTCGGACACAATGACCTTTGCAACCTTTCAAGCTGTGTAATATTCAAATGGTTTTGTATATACTTAAATCATGTAGGATGATGTAAAACCAGTATGACCTTGTCTAGTCTTTAAACTTAACAATAAAACTTTTGAAAAATGAGGCCATTTTTGAAGTACTTATATTGCAGTCCCTTGAAGCAGATACATCTTATCTCAGACAAACTGGCAGCAAATGCAGAGCGGAGATAGGAGGTGGCATTTTCCTGGATTCCTTCACGGGGTCTTTGTGGTAGCTAAGTTTGTTTCTAGCAAAATCAGCCCTGGTGCTCTGCTCCCTTCAATGTGCTCCCTTTGTTCTTCTAGATAAAAAAAGCAAAGGTTTCAATGAGACTAAAAACGTTTTTGTACCTTTGCTGCTGTCTGAATGAGCACCAGAAATGTAAACTGACAATTTCATTTCCTTCAAGTCAGATTCCTCGGGATATTTATCAGTCCTTATCCTCTCTTCTGCACTCCTGCTTAGGCAAATTAATTTCCATAAAGATAAACAGTGTCTGCAGTGCAGCCCTGCTGTGAGACTTCCAGCGGGGCTGCCAGCACAGGGCCGGTGCTTGCTCACACCCACGCTTCTTGTTCGTGCACCTTGCTCTGCAGCCTGCCTCCCAGTATTCTTGCAAACTTGGCCCTATTAGTAACCTCTACAGAAGATCTGCTGCAACACTTGGGAGTGGACCAAGACGATCTTATCTGAAGGACCAAGTAGTGTTTGAATGAAAAATGTTTTCAAAACTTGGGAAACGTAGTATGATTTACTATGTCTTATTAATTTCTGAGGATAACTTAAAGTGGTGCACAGAAAAGCTATTCACTCCCAGTTTAAAACACGGAGTTGTTTTTTTTTTTTTTTTAAAAAAAAAAAAAAAACTTTCAAGTTTTGTGTACTTATGAAAGTTGGAGCTTCAGTGTTTTACTCCCTGCTCTGCTAGAATAAGGTCACAGAAGTACATGCTTTACTTTCAACCCCCTTTCAATTTCTGTCCTTCACCAAAAGTTGTCTCTTAAGAGATAAAATCTGTCTGTGTGTGCGCAGACAGTTGGTCTGTCGGCCAGATGTGCAGTCTGAACATTAACAGTGTGCCATATTTCTACAGAAAAGTCCCAGAACTGGTGTTGTGATTTTTTCCTGATTGCGTATCTCTAGCAGACCTAAAAATGAGAACAATATAATGGCGCATATAAAGAGTTGATAATTCTTTTGATGAATGGTGGCCAAGTATTAGCACTTCAATCATAAATTTCTGCAAATACACATCTTGAATCTTCCTGACTTTCAATTATTAATTTGCAACTCTTTCATGAAACACAAGGCCTGCTCCTGAAGATATGAAAAGTGATTTTTCCTCTCATTCTTCATAATGTATTTCCCCAGGAACTTTAATGAAGACACTGAAGGAAAATAATTAGTTATTCTCTTCAAAATAGCAGTTATTTATCAGTGTCCATCCTCCCAAACCTGTTGCTAATGAGCTGGAGAGATTAACATGCATATCTACACCGTACATCATTATGAAATATGCAGTCCCTAATGCTTCTGTGGTAAATACAATGAGACTTACTTTGTGCCTTCTTTTCAAACAGCAAGTTAATCTGTTCACTTAGTGATCAATGAGCAACCTCTGATTGCTTAGCCTTATAAAATAAATAAGGACAACGCAGGAGGTAATTGCAGTGACGCAAACTTCTTATTTTCTTTTTTCTAAAAAAACATAATTTTCTTTAATTGAAATTTCGGATGCAGAAGACTCTGTTAGGTTAATAATATAAAAGAGGCAGGCAGATTTAATCCTGGTATGAGCCTGTTGCCTAGCTCTACATCTTCATTGATCACGCATTATCTTTTGATGAGACATGTCAGTACCAGCATTTAGGGAGCTGTAAATGTAGATTTAAATGCATCTGGACATAAGAACATATAACGTTTTGGTCTCACAGCTTGAGTGTAGCATTGTATCAGTATGTGTTAGTAGCAAAACTAATTGTGTTTAGATATAGATATATCAACTCTGAAGTAGGCTCCACGTCTCATAATTGTGGTATGTATGGGAAGCATGAATAACACAGTGAAATACAGGTGGGGCAGAGGGAATGGTGAGAGCTGTCAGAGCACACAGCCTGTTCATCGCGATAATGTTTCTGAGGCTGCTTTCTCACTGATTTACGCGTTAATGCATCATGGTTATCTGAGACTGTACATCAGATGATAGGCCAGTAGAGACGTTTCTGATGGCCGCATGACCACATGAAGGAAATCAGCCCTAAGAATATGGTTGGAAAGGTCACTAAACATTTGCATCAGACTGGAGAATAAAAAGCAGACAAAAATGAACAACATCCTGAAATATATTTGTTTTCTGGGGCACTGCAAGAGGTCAGTGGGAGCTGTAGAGAAATTTATTATATTGCCATGACCACAATAAATACAATTAAGTATTCAGACTGCTGGGCATAAAATACAGGCAATCTACTGAAACTGGGTCAAAGGCCTCTTAAATAGTGATACAGCACATTCTTAAGAAAATGTCAGACAATATGTTGTGTGCACTACATACCATGGACTTCTGTACTGGGTCAGGCTGGGATTGGAGCTACCTTTCATTGCAGCAGCCTGTACGGTACTTTGTTCTGCACTGGTAGCTACAGCAGAGCTAACAACACCACAGCATTTCAGCTGCTGTCTGTCCCCCGTGAGTAGGCGAGGTGCTGGGGACACAGCCAGGACACAGCCAGGGACACAGGCAGGACAGCTGGCCCAAGCTGTACATCCCATATCCCCTGCCACATGCTCTGCAGCACCAAGAGCAGGGAGGAGGCCTGGGGTGGAGGTGGGCATCAGACTACCTGGGGAGGTGGTGAATGACTGCATCACTTGGCTGGTTCTGGTTTTTGTTTCAGCTCTTCCCCTCACTCATTAAACTCTTTATATCTCAGCCAACAAGCTTTCTCACTTTTGCTCTTCCTGCTTTCTTCCTTGTCTTGCTGGTGGAAGGACACGACCAGGAGGCATAGATGATGACCAGTGTCAACACACCACAACTTTACACACATAACATAAATCATATCTGGGGCCTAGAATGATGGATTTTATAGAAAATATTTTGTCTAAGTCTTCTTTCCTTAGATTTTACATACATCCTAATTTTCCCTTGAAAGGTGATGCCTTTGCAATTTCTGAATTGGAGAAAGTCTGTTCCTACTTGCAACTCATGTGTAATATACTTGCCTCATGGCTTCGCTGGAGGAGGCACTGATGGAGAATAAGCTATTAAAGCATGGATTGCTTCTGTTGAGTATATTGTTTATGTATTTGTATATATATATATGAATTTTCTGCAGGCCAGTGTCATGCAGTTTTCTTTAAGTAGGCACGGAAATAGAAAGAACAAAGAGGAAGCAGAAGGGTGATTACACTTTTCATGTTGAAGCACTACATGTAGTTCTCTTGAATATTTATAGATCTGGCCCAATAAATCCAGTGTACATCAGGAGATTCATTAGAGAACATAGGAGTTAATTTTGTTTCTAGTCAATCTTTTGATGTGGGTAAGATCAGTGATTTTTCCAGTATATTGCCCTTTCACTCACTATTTTCTCCCATTTCTTGCAGAACAGACTGAAGAATTTCTTGTATGGAAAACATACATCTTCCCATTAGGTCCTGTTTCTGGTTTTCCAGGATTTGTGAGCAGTGTGTAAATCTGAGAATAATTTCCTGTTCTGTACACATCCAGTACAATTCTCTCTCTCTCTCTCTCTCTCTCTCTGTCTAAATAGAAATGAGAAGCAGGACTAGTGGCATTGCCTATGGTAAGACCTTTGCATCCAGGTCTATATATTTTCTCTAGAACTTTAAATATCCTGAAACTGACAAATGAATGTTCTACATTCTGCTCTAGTCTTAATTTGGCATGGAGCAACCTTCATCACAGGGATGTCTCCCATGAAAACCTAACCCATTTTGCCTGGACTTATGCACAGATAAAATACATGTACAGCTCCCAGTACCTATTTCCCTTGCAATACTGATGTGGGAAATGGATAAGCAGCACTAGGTCGGTACCACTAAGGTTAAAAAATGCACTGTGTATGGACTGAAGATGAGAGCTGTGTTCACAAATGCTGCCACCAAGACCCACCTTGCAGAGTGGGGACAACATCCCCTCTATGGGCATGGGGAGTAGAAAAACTACCAGGGAGAAAAGGGAACTGCTGGCTGGTGAGATTAGACCAGAATGAGGAAATAATCTGAGAAAGGATAAAGGAGAGGCCTGTGTGAGGAGGGCACTGTGTCCATACGGGCAAGGTTATATACGAGGGCAGCTACTGTACATGAAACACATTGAACTTGCAGGGCACTGTTCTTGGCGTGTCTCCAAAACTCATTGATTTTTTTTTAGGCTGGCCCCTCGGACAGGCACCTGTGAACCAGATACATTCCTGATTCTGTAGCTGTCAGCTTACACCAGCTGTGGCTCCAGACCTGCGTATTCAGCCGTGTGATCTGTCCTGTTTTTCTAATTTTCTTGCTCTTCACATTTAGGACCAGCATTTCAAGGGCACATGGTGCATGTCATTCCTGCTAAATGACAGGCACGTCAAAGGACATTTAGGCAGTATACGTCTTTGGCTAAAATCTTGTTAGATTTAAATATGTAAGCAAATATAATGGGCTAAAGCTGATGTGAAAACATGCCGATAAATTGGTTTCCCCACTAGACATTCCAAGGACCTTATTCACTGCGACTGGCAGAAAACTTGAGTACCATGGCAAGGAATTAAATTCGTCAGCCTAATCTAGCTGTCCATCTTCTGCATGCTGATACAATTTTCTTCCATGTAAGAGAAGTAAGTAGAGTTTGGGGCAGGGTTGTTGTTTGTGGGTATTTTATCTATGCTCCTGGTTTGTTTAGCCATGTTTTCCTCACATGGGAACAGGCAGCATTACTTGAAAGGCAGAAACACTGCTTTGTTTTAATACTTTTTACTGAATGATTTGCAAGTATTTTACTAAAAACACCGTCACTGTCCAGTGACCAGGGAAGGGCTTTTTTTCTCTTCACAGAGATGCTCCATTTCAGATAGGAGTGAGAGTGACTTCCAGAAGAGTCTGACCTAATATTTATACAATGCACACACAGAGCAAATGCCACGCACCACTCCTGTTGGCTGCTCCACCTCCCCATTCCTTTCCAGTTTCTGTGCTGTAATAGAAAGCGTTGTTTAGCTGTGGGAGTGAGACCATCTACTCACAAACGGCTTTTCACACTCAGCTGCAATGGCCACATTCCCCAGATATTTCTGGGAGCCTAAAACCAGACTTCCAAATGGGGCAGCCCAGGAGCTGGGTGTGATGTGGTAGAGGAGCGTCTGCCCGGCCCCACTGATGGCATGCAGGGGCTACACCTGTAAACATAGAGTGGGTAGCAGGAATGGCTTCGTAAACACATCCTGTTGTGGTATAAAACGGTTTGGGTATTTTAAAAAATTTAGTGATCTTTTCCCTGGCCTCTACCACAAACATTCCTATGGCCTGCAAAAAAAAAAAATGCATTTGTGGTTAATTTTTTTTTTCTCCACTGGATTGCATTCTGTTCAGATTAATGTCTGCAATGCATTTAGACAGCCTGCATGAACTAGTGCATTCCCAAAGCCAGACAAAGGTCTGCTAAAAATCTGGTACCAAAAATTATTATACCAAATGAAAGAGATGCTCGAGATACCTTGGATGCTGGCACAGCCAAGTAAATAGTCCTATACAACATGAATTCGAGCAACCTTTTCCCAGAAATCAGAACTTAATTTTAGGTTAAAGGAGGGTGCCAATTGTATTCCAGTATGACCAGTAAAGTGCTTCCCCATGGGCTGCATGCTCCTTTCAAACTCCCAGGCAGCAGCTCAGTATTACCAGGGCTCAAATGAGCCTTATTTGATAGCTCTCACAAGTCACTCTGAAGTTCTCTTGCACTGTCTTGTGAGAAATCTCCAGTTTATTGGGGCTGAAAACTCAGTGTATCAGAGGGATAGAAGGGGAATTGGCAGTTCTTCATCGGAACATGCCCCTCAGCACATCTGTGACTTTCTGCTTTCCAGTCTCGAAGACATCTTCAGAACGTGATCTGTCTCTGAAAAGTTATGATGCCCTTAATTAAATTGAAAGACTAATTCACATGGCACAGTTTGGCTAAAATGATTTCAAATGTCAACGTTGACTTACAGGAAGCTTATCTGTTTCATGAGGGTTTCCTCCTCACCTGTTTTCATCTTGAGACAATCTGATTGCATGCAGTGGAACTATTTACTTTGAGAACAGAAAAGACCATGCCTGTGAATACTAACTAATCCTCAGCCTTTATTAAACTGAAGTTTATATGTAGGAAAAAATAAAAGGGGGGGTGTGGTGAGGAAGGAGGGGAGCAGGAAAAAAAAAAAAGAAGAAAGCAGTGACCGAAAATGCAAGTCAGAATCTGAGAAAGGAGGAACAAAGCTTTCAGAGGGACCTTTCTTCTGTGGTCTGCTTGGGAGTGTCATCCCTGTACTAAGTTTGGCAGGGCATTGCATGCACGTGTGTGTCTGCCACCGACCGCAGCTGTGGCACAGGTTGGGATGGGGCTGCAATGAAGACCGCAGTGTGCAGAAACAGCTGCATGATTGGCACCTTTGCCTTTACCTTCACAATAGCCTTTTTCTATTCCTACAACATTAAACTATCTTAACTGATTATGCAGGATCTCAGCCTGCCACGTGAATCTGTTACCTTCAGGTGTAATTGCAAATGAGACAAAAATCTCAGCTGTACTGTTCCTTAGAATGGCATTCATTATTTGTACGATGTTAATTATTCCTTGCAGCTGACAAGAAGCACAAGGTCCAAAGAGTTAATTTTCAGTATAATGAAAAATCAGTACATGCTAATATGCTCCTTGTTCCTTCCCTTATTTACCCAGGAAACCATTGTTTTGTTTTGCCCTTTTAATACTTAAAAGGCAGGCAGTGAGTAAAAGATGAGAACAAAAGGCACAGAGCCAATTCAGGAGCACCTGCCACAAGCTGGGCACAGAGAAAGAAGTTTTGGGGCAGAAACTCCATAAATTTCCCTTCTGTGTCCTGATGGCCTGTGCATTCCTGCTGCAGCACAGCCCCCTTGATGCACTTGTAGGTGTGCAACTGAGCCGACAGACGATGGGGAGGATGGATGGACTGTCCTACCCACCCCAGTGGCATGGAGACAGGAGAGTGAAATCAGCCCTGCAGGCAGCCCCCTTCTCAATAGGCAGTGGGATGCCCTGGTGACACTGGGGAGCCCCAGGGGAAAAACGTTGGGGCTGACCACAACGGTGATGCTCTGAGTGAGATCCGTCAGAGGAGGAGGAATAGCAATGCGTGGGTTATTCCTTCAGTGCACTGTGGTACCACACACACCTGGGTGAAGAGTGCAGTCCATCACCTAAAACTCACCTGGTCCTGCAGCACAGCCAAGCCTGCATTTTGCACATCTCTGGGTGTTTGTTATGCCCAGACTTCACAAAGAATCTCTCACAGGCAACAATATCCAGCCTTTCTCTACTTGCATGTTATTTAGCTCAGGATTTTTTCCAGACTTAGGAGTGCCTCAAAGATGTACACCTTTTTACAATTTTTTTTTTTTTTTCCACCAGCCTCTGTCTGCAGTGATCTCAGTTCTGTGTTTGCCTGTTGGTGCAGTTGTTTGTTTTGCCCTGTTTTGTTCTCTGCTACAGGACATGCATATTACCAGGACCATTCAGCTCTGCTCTACACAAGCATTTCAGTGCCTTCAGGAAGGCCTTGCAACTTTATGCCTGTTCAAGTCCCACTAACTTGAACAGGACTGTGTGCTGCCCTCCCATGCAGTATGTGCTGAAGTGCTTTGGTACATTGTGGTCACTAAAAATTGTTGATCTCAATCCAAGCAAGTGTGAAGTGAAGAAGAGGAATCACTTGGTATCATCACACCTCCCACAGTGTGGCCTCACCTGGAGCACTGTGTGTAGCTGTGGGTTCCCCAACCTACGAGTGTTAAGGCCCCTGGAAGCACCCAGAAGAGGGCAGCAAGCCCGGCCAAAGGGCCGGACGGCTGTGCTGTGAGGAGAGGCTGAGGACACTGGGGCTGCCCAGCCTGGAGAAGAGGAGGCCCAGAGGCGGCCTTGCTGCTCCTGGCAGCTCCCCGAGGAGGGAAGCACAGAGGCAGGTGCCAGCCCCTGCTCCCTGGGAGCTGCTGGCAGGGCACATGGGAACGGCACAGAGCTGCACCAGGGAAGGGCCCAGCTGGGCATCGGGAAGCATTTCTTTACTCTGAGGGTGGCCAGACACCGCAACAGGCTTCCTAGTGAGGTGCTGGGTGCCCCGAGCCTGTCAGTGTCCGAGAGGAGTTTGGACAATGCCCTCAGTACTGTCCTTTGACTTCTGGTCAGCCCTGAACTGGTCAGGCAGTTGGACTGGAAGATCTCTGAAGATCCCAGCCAACAGAAATCTATTTCTTCTGTCCTGTCCTGTCCCGTCCTGTTCTGTTCCATCCCCTCTACCCTCCTCCCCTCCTCTCCTTTCCCCACTTCTCCCCTCCCCTCTCTTCTCTTCTCCTTTCCTCTCCTCTCCTCTTCCTGTATTGTTTCCCAAGAACACAGCCTACAACTAATTCACCATCAAATTACAACAATAAAAAAGTAAAAGTGGATTTAATTCAGATCTTCCAAGTACTTTCAGTGATGCAGCTTTAAATTTATGAATTCTAAAGTTTGGTGGTGAAATATTATGCAGATAGCTGACTCTACTCATGGGATCAATACAGTTTTGTGGAATGGCGTCTGATGTCTGAGGATATGTCTTTCTCAGTCTCTCTTATTGAGTTGAAGTCCTTTTCTTCCATCCTCCTGCAGCCATACTTTGAGGGAGAGAGAAACTGAATGTGTTGAATGAAGCAAGTACTTACCATCAGGAGAGAGGTTATGCCTCATCCTTGCAGCCAGCAGTAAGGTAATGAAAGCTGAACACCTTAGCTTTTTTTGTAGTTCAGGTCTGTAATCAAGGCAGTGTTTTGTTCTTTATGAAATATATCCAATGTGACTTTTAAAATTGTACTCTTAAAATAAAAATAATTTTAAAAAGGCCTCTGCATGGTAAAATTCACTCAAATGCTAAGGTCTTCTCATTGTCAATTTTGATCGATGTAAATCCTGTACCATTAATATTAGGAAATTCAGGGAAAAAAAATACTTAAAAAAAATCAGATTATTTCCTCCTTCTAGTCATAACTCTTAATTGCATACATTTTCAGAGGCATACAGGCCTAGGTATTTCACCTAAAAATGTTGGAGGTTCCTTTGGAGGAAGTATTAGAAGTCATGGGATTGTGACAGAGATCTGATGGATTTTCTTCTGCAAAATGCCTCTAAGGATTCCTTATTCTGTGGAAATGATGTCATTGCCCTCTAAAATGAGCAACCCTGGCTAAATAGGTTT
Source organism: Stictonetta naevosa (assembly GCA_011074415.1). Taxonomy (NCBI): domain Eukaryota; kingdom Metazoa; phylum Chordata; class Aves; order Anseriformes; family Anatidae; genus Stictonetta; species Stictonetta naevosa. The sequence continues at coordinate 64,013,220 of CM021729.1, read as the reverse complement.
CAGCTTCCTACCGTGAAGGCAGGTGACAGCCCCATCTGACAAGCAGGATCACAACTAGGTCAGTGTTCAGCAACTTGGATCCATCTTTGTCTCTATTTGGTGTCGTGGATCACACTGACATCTTGGCTAGGAAGTTGTCACCAGCTTGCTGTTCTCTCTTGGTGTAGTAGGGGAAGTATTTCTGGCTGGGTTTTGGATAATAGTAGTTTCTTAAAACAATGTGATACGGTATTTTAGGAAGTTACCGTAGAGACCACCTATCTTGTTTTTGCAGAGAGTTGAAGTTTCCCATCTTTTAAGTCATTATAGCATTCTCCTGAAGGACTCAGAGGCAAAAGAAATGGAAGTATGCAGGGCTTCCATTTAAGGACACACCATTCCTTTATAAGAACGAACAAGAAGTTTAAAATGAACATTGTTAAAATGCACATTAATATAAAATAATAATAATAATAATTTACATGGGCTCATACATTCTTGGCTTCTCAGACTTGACACAAAGGAAATCTCAAAAGACTCGAATGCCTGAGTATTGTTTTCCACGTGTTTAGCTTTATTATAGCTAAGTGGTATTCTGTTCCACTTAACTGAAACTCTGCCTAAATAATAACAGAGTTTATATTTTACAAGTTTATTTTTTGACTCTTTACCTTCTTTTCACAATGCATTGTTCTGGAGTCACCAGGAACAAAGACTGGTACAACCTCCTCAGAAAAACGCTTAACCCAGAAACTGTCAGCATGCATTAATCTTCATAATGTGAAACCTTGTGCATATTTTAATGAAATATTGAAGCATTCCCACATAGCCATCTGAAAACATTTCCTTTCAAAGCTTAGAAAATACCTAGCACCATTTGCTTAACATTTTTGTACACACCTGTGCTGTCATGGGCACACACACAAACCCAGGGGAGGCAGGTCCAGATCCTCCTCTGGTGTAAAACAAACAATTGGAGGAGGCTGTGGGACTCCAAGGCAAAGGGGGATTTATTAAGTAAACACATCCATAGGCTGGTCATTAGGAAAATGTTCTCAGCACTGAGGCTGACTGGATGGTGTGGGTGTGACAAGGCCCAGGTCTAGAGACTGGTGTTTATAACACAAAGTGGAGGCTGAATCAGCCACAATCCCAATCTGATTGTTTGTTCTTTGGGAAGAATACAAACATCACTTTTTAAGGAGGACCAAAGCCCATGCATGTGGGACAGGCAGCTCCTTCACTCCACCAACCTCTCTTGCTAAGAAAAACCCCACATGACCCACCACGCACCAGTGGACCCATTTAGTGATTAATTTACATCACAGGTATAATTACTGATGAAAGACATTTAAACCATTTTACCTCAGAGGATTTTATTCAAAGATAAATCCAGCTATATCCATGGTGTCCTCAGCCCTCCCAGTACACAAAACAGGGAGTGTGCTTCATTTCTCCAAGTCACACTGCACCGAGGGCTGTCCGAGGCACAAGGCAGGCTGCCATTATATTTAGCTTCGGGAGGTGGTAATTAGAGTGACCTGGGATTTTTCAGAACTACTACATCTTAAGAAACACAGCTTTACCTCTGTTAACCTTCTACACAGCTGCCAAACTGAACAAGCACTGTGGGACTAAAAGCATAAATTAACTTAGTGACTCCTTCAAAACAGTATTGATTTGGGAAGTGCAATAATGGACAACTGCTTCCTCAAAACCTGCACTTAGTTGAAGTCATTGAACAAATGTACATGAGGCCATTAATTCTGTGAGGTTTTATAATGCGATTTAAGTAATATATCAGACACTTACGCCAAACCATTTCAAACGCACGTGATCTGGTATAAAAGAGGAGGTTTCAAAAAGGTTGCAGAGATGTATTTCAAGCCATTGATGATTTTTCTTCACCTTTTTATTTTGTTAGAAGGCAGAAGTATATTCCTTTATGAAAAAAAAAAAAAACACCACAAACAACAACAAAAAGCTGAGTACCAAAGTCAAATTCATTAAGGTAAGTTGATGAGTAGTCTGCAAATTCAGAGGGGTTAACCAATCAGCTTTATTGAATACCACATTGCCCCCCAGAATTGTGGATTCTAAATTCTAGAAGAGTTTGGGCTGATAAAGACTTGCGGACTTGTGTCACGTTTTATGTACAGCCCATAAAGCTGTTGTTTTTTTGTTGGTTTATTTGTTTGTTTGCTTTTAACGTTGTTCAGCAAGCAAGGATTAATTACTCTGACCAACTTGGCTTTTTGGACAAAGCATTTCCACCTTCATACATTTTCCTAATTCTCAGAACTTTTGATTTTGAAAAGTATATTTTCAGTGCACTTAACTGTATGACATTGTCCAAATATAGTTACCTGTAAGCGGTGAGAGTATAAATCATGTTTAAAACCACCATATGAAGACAGAACACCTCAAGGTTAGTCCCTGCAAAACCTGCAAGTTTGTTCTTTACAAGACCTTCCCTCAAAAATGTCTTTATCAACATTGAGACTCGGCTACTCTGCCTTTTCATGGGCCCTTGGTTGGCACAAGGTCTCCAAAACAGGAGGCTCTGGGAGGCAAATAGATGTGTTGCTGACAATCCTGTCACACTGACAGCCACAGGTCCGATGGGCTTCTGCAGCACAGGCAAGGAGAGGTGACCTTCATGCATAATGCAGGGTCCTGACACTCATCTACCCCCTGCATGGTGCGAGTTCCCGGCTACAAGCCGACATCTCAAAACATCAGCTGCAGATACTTCTGTCAGCTCAGAAGGAAAGAGATATTATAATTGAGTTACTGTGAAGGCTGTGGGAGACTGGGTCTGGTGTGGAGCTGTCAGCATCTCACAATGGCCATGCAGAGCCCTTTGTACTGGGTTAGTGAAAATGGCATTTCTTCCAGTGTTTTAATGGCATCAATCTAGATAGTCCCATGCTTTAGATCAGTTTTACACCAGCACCACTTGAACAGGCTTCAGCTGAGTTACCCTGATGTTACACTGATAGGAGCCAGGAAGCCTTCTGATACCTTACCTTTCCTGACAAGTACATCTGGATGGAAAATGCCTGTACGAGTAGCAGAAGGGAGAATACAGATAGGGTTTTGCTTGTTTGCTTTTGTTTTAGTGAGATTACGTTTCTGATTTGTAAATTTGATTAGTTCTGCTTGATCTTCCCTGAGTCATCCTGAGAATAATAGCTAAATATGTTTCTTTTGAAATTTTCACAATATTAGAATTCACTCCTCTTTATACTTCTCCAGCCTCTAAAGACAATGAGCTCTGAGGACATATTATGCACTATTTACTCTTTTACAAAGAAATGATGTAGCACAATTTGAAAGAGGCTATTAGAACAGATGCTATTCAAGCAGTCTTTTCAATTGTCAGTGTGATCTCTTTTTATATGAATATATTATGCTTTCAAAATCTATTTGGGAGGTAAGATTTACTCATTTAAATATAGGTATCTATAGGTAAAAAAAAATAAAGAGGATGAGGGGAGTGTTGGTATTCCAATAGAGTGGGATATTGAACAACAGTAATGATACAGATTCAGTTGGATCTATGGGTTTGTCACTAAAGTCTAGCCTTACTTGGACTGCAAATGTTGAAATTTTCCTAAAGATAAGCATGGAACCCATAACCCATGAAATTAAGGTAACAGATATGGGTCCTCAGTTAGTTCTTTTCTTTACTTTGCAATTAATTTATGTCTTTGCTTTTTTTTTTTTTTTTTTTTTTTTTTTTTTTTTAATTCCCTTTATTTCATTTGACCAAAAGGAGAATCTTTCTTTC
>CM021729.1:63984683-64009348 GCA_011074415.1 Stictonetta naevosa | reverse complement strand
TTGACCAAAAGGAGAATCTTTCTTTCAGTATGTTTCCCATCATACTGGACAAGATGCAACAAATGCCTGTGTGTTTTTAACCTAGGCATACAAAGACATAAGGTCATGTGTGCCCAAATCTGTCACAATCACAGGTCATATTTATATTGATTCAATGCAAGCCTTTTGATAAGTTAATTCTGTGAAGAATTTATTTATTTATTTATTTATAATATAGATCTAATATGCAATGCGGGGACCACTTGCCTCTCGAGATACAACTCCTAAATGCATGCAGGGCACCCCTCTGTTGTTGAATCTTGGTTTTCATGCACCTGCATTTAAAGGCATTTGATGTGGCTACCCTTGAAATTTCAGCTGCTGATTGCCAAGTGGGATAGGTAGGGTCTCTGCTGCTCTCCCTGGGGCAGCAGAATTGCCTGTGTTAGACTGAATTAAACACACATTCCCAAGTGCCGGCAGCCACGCTGACTTTGTGTGCTCAGCATCAATGTTGTTTGCACTCCTGCACTGTTATTCCAGTTTGCCAGTGGGAGGCATCCCATCAGCCTGCACTGTATCTTTCTTGGGCACAAGCAAAGGTAGTAGGGGTGACTGCAGTATACCATTATTCCCACGTGAATATGGGACTTCACAAAGGTCAGCATATTCATTTATAAAAATGTCTGCACTACCACTGCTGAGCTTCTTGTCCAGTATGGATGAACAACAGAAAAATATTAGGTGATGGATGGTAAGACTGCTGGGAAAGATTAGCAGGATGGCTTCGATTTTCTGCTGGAGCTCCTCATAACATAGCATCACTATTTTTTTTTTTATTTTTATTTTTTTTCAGTTACATGGGAGGGCTGAGAGAGATGAAAGCTCTCATGGCTGCTTGCTTACATGTATACTGCCTAGGTGACACCTCGTGACATGCCTGGCTACTGAACATCTGCAAAGCTGTTTCAGCGCTTGAGTGCATGCATAACAATATTGTAAGATTTGTGTATTTTCCTTAAAGCTCTTTTCATCTGGGTTCACCTTGGAGGGATGATCCAAAAATCTAGAAAATGGAACATCTCTCACATGTGCTATTAAACATGGGCATTACAAGAGCAGCAGAGGGGACCCAGAGGTGAACCTCTTCAGTGCGGGCATGGGACCTGGCCTAGTGCTCAGGTAACATGCTCACATTCAGTGGATGGACAAAGAGGAGGCAAATAAGATATTGTGCAGTCCTGTGAACAGCATCAGCTGCTGCTGCTGCCGACACTGAACCATCTGCCTTGCTGCTTGCCTGGCTGCCTAAAACTATTTTCCACTCCACACTTTATTACTAGTTCCCATAGCAGGTCAGCACAGAATCTGGTGTAAAACTTCTGCCTTATCATTCTGCAGCATGAAAATGAAAAGGCCGCTGGCCATGATTATTTTATACAACTTGAATACGTGGGCGAAAGAAATTTAAGAGACAGTGCTGACAGATCCTCAGATGATGAGAAATAACTGCACTTCAGTAGCACTGCTCTTGGTTTTGCAGATCCCTTTCTAATTACTGGCAATGAGGACAGAAGTAAAACTGCGATTAACAAAACTGGTTTCACAAGGAATTTCAGGTAAAAAGAAAAGTGAACGTTGAATCAAAAGGGTAATGATCCCACAAGCAGCACACTGACTGGTGCTCTGCACTGTGAGGACACAAGATTTTCATGTCAATCATGCAACACTAGAAGTGACTCACTTTGTTTTCTTTTTTCTTTTTTTTTTTTTTTTTGAATACTACCTTTAATTAGTAGGACTTAACCTGTATATCACACAAGCATGTAAATCACCTGTCTATCTATCTGTCTGAATATCCATCTAGTTTGAACTCTTCTTCCTTTGTTGTTATTCACAGATGTCCCTAAGGGTACCATTGAAGCAGAACATTGCTGAGTAAATCGATATATTTTAAGGATGATATTTCATGCAAGTGACACTAATTATCACAAAATAATGAAACTGTATCTTCAAACCACCTGACCATATACACTGCAATGTTTTATGTTCAGTCATCCTTTGAGTGCCTCTGATGGTTCCAGTAGGTGGTTTGTATTTATTTTTTTTCATGAAGCATCACTATTCCCACCAGCTAAAATTAAACTGTCTCAGTCAGAGTGGAATTAGAAAACCTGCAGCAACGAATAGTGGATCCTTTCAGACAGAAGCAATTGTAGGGATATTTTTAAACATTTCAAAAAATGTTAATTTCTAACTGTGGGGAATTCTTTTTTTTTTTGACTCACTGCTCTTTTTTCCCATGTAATCTCATGAGATTAAAATTTGGTGAGAAACAGATGCTTATTTTTAGATATATTTTTATTGTTGGGGACAAAGACGAGACTTCAGTCTCATAAAGAAGAGGGTCTTCACTGATGGCACTGTGCTAATTGCTGCCATAATCAAGTTCTTGACAGCCAGAAGCTAGCTTCAGAAGGAAAGTGTGAAGTGAGGTCTATTGATAAATTGCTGCTAAGTCTAATGCTTTTCTTTCTTTGGTCAGTATTCCCTGGGGTGCTCTTTACCCCAGAAATATTTGAAGCATGAAGACAGCAAAAAAGCACAGAGAGGCCTGTAAGGGAACACCGTGCACAGGTTTTTGAAGTTTGGTGCACCCTTAGAAGCTGCTGAATATAGATGAATATCCAGAAGGAAGAGGAGAGAAGGACAAGTCCACGAGGAGACATGGCTCAACAGCTGTTACCTTTGCAAACTGCATCCCACTTCCTACTCATTATCACAGAAAGGCTGAGGCTGACAGGGACCTCAGGAGTTCATCTGGTCCCACCACTGCTCCAGCAGTGCCACCCGGAGCAGGGTGCCCAGGCTCATGTCCAGGCAGCTTTTGGAGATCCCCAAGGAGAGATACCACAGCCTCTCTGGGCAGCATGCACCAGTGTTCCATCATGCACACAACACAGTGCTGCTGTGTGCTCAGGGGGAACCTCCTTGCTCCAGTTTGTGACCCAAGTATTTACTTGCATGGATAAGATGAGCAGGATGCCCTTCCTTTGTCCAAAGATACAGGGCAACAAAAGATAGCAGACACAGAGGCTGTAGCATCCATTATTGCCCCATTTTACAGACCACTAATAAGATTTAGTAATGTGACAGAAGTTCCTGAGTCCATTGCATCTTAGCAAGTCACCTACTCATTCACTGATGTTAACAGTGAACTGCCACACTAGAAAACGTATTCCTGGTGCAAACAATCTCATTAGAATAAAGGAAAATAAATAAATAAATAAATAAATAAATAAAAAAAAAACCACACAAAACAAAACAAAAACAACAAAACAAACAAACAAACAAACAAAAAATGAACTAGAAGAGAACTTGATGAATGTCAGCATGATCCATCAATATGCCCAGCAGTAACTGCACTCTACATGCACGGATGACTTGAGACAAAAACTGAGGCTAAAGAAGCATGTCCACCATAGTATCCTAGATATGGTGTGTATGTGAGTACAAGTGTGTGTTTAGTATTTCACCTGGCCTCTGCATGCAGTGTTTTGGGGGTCTGAGCCATGCAGATTCATTCACTGTGACAGCTTTCCCAGCTTCTGCCTCACCAGCCTGCAGGAGGAACACATCCCCTGCCTGTCTGATGGTTTCTGATGTACCTGTTGCCTACTCACCCCCCTCAGCTGTAGCTGTTGACAGAGGATTAGTCTTCTGTAATGATGCTCACCTACAGGACAGTAAGAAAAATTGAATGAGCTTTACTTTGGAAAAGCTGATATCCCTAATGTAAAGCACATACCTGGCAATATGTGAATACTCTTCTGACTCACTGATCCAACCATAAATGGTTATTTTATGGTTTCTGTGCCAAAGGGAATGACACCCAAGTGTTAATTCTGAATCTTTTATATATTTAATGAATATGTGGTTTTTTTGTTTGTTTGTTTGTTTTTTTAATTTTTATTTCAGGCAATTAATTCAGTTATTATATGCAACTGAAATTATTTTAGTCCTTTTGATATCCCAACTGCCACCTTCCAACATCTTAGTACATTACTGTTTATCATTACTCTTTTTAATGATCTTCTGGTAATTTTCTCTTCATGTTCCTCCCAATTGAGCTGAATTAATTTTTTCAGGTCAAATTTTATGAGCCATTATGTGAAATGCTTCACTAAAACCCTTACATACAATCATATTATACACTTCTTTGCCTTATTATACTCTACATTCGCTAATGCATAGATTTCCTTGCACTTGCTCACCCACTGTCCATCTATGACTAATCTTCCTCTTCCAGCTAGAGATTAAAAAAACCCTGTCCCTATGAATTTCAAAAATAGCAACAGAAGAACAATATACGTCAAGAGAAAGTGGGTCCCTTTTCCATTTCCCTTACTTTCCCCATAGTATTCTCCTGGAGAAGCTGGCAGCCAGAGGCTTGCACAGGTACACTCTTTGCTGGGTTAACAACTGGCTGGAGGGTCAGGCCCAGAGACTGGTGGTGAATGGAAAGAAATTCAGCTGGTGACTGGTCACCGGTGGTGTTCCCTAGGGGTTGGTGTTGGGATCCATCCTCTTTAAGATCTTTATTGATTATTTGGATGAGGGAATTGAGTGCACCCTCAGTAAGTTTGCAGATGACACCAAGCTGGGGGGAAGTGTCAATCTGCCAGAGGGTAGGAAGGCCCTGCAGAGGGACCTAGATAAGTTGGATTGATGGGCAGAGGCCAATAGAATGAGGTTCAACATGAATAAGTGCTGGCTGGGTCCTGCACTTTAGCCACAACAACCCCATGCAGTGCTACAGGCTTGGGGCAGAGTGGCTGGAAAGCTGTGAGGAGGAAAAGGATCTGTGGGTCCTGGTTGATGCTCACCTCAGCATGAGCCAGCAGTGTGCCCAGGTGGCCAAGAAGGCCAACAACATCCTGGCTTGTATTAGGAACTAGTGTAGCCAGCGGGATCAGGGAGGTTATTATCCCCCTGTACTCTGCTCTGGTGAGGCCACACCTTGAGTGTTGTGTTCAGTTTTGAGCCCCTCACTACAAGAAGGGCATCGAGGCCCTGGAGCATGTCCAGAGGGCTACAAAGCCGGTGAAGGGTCTGAAACACAAGTCCTGTGAGGAGTGGATGAGGGAACTGGGGTTGTTTGGTCTGGAGAAGATGAGGATCAGGGCAGACTTCATTGCTCTCTACAACCACCTGAAAGGAGGGTGTGGGGAGCTGGGGTTCAGCCTCTTCTCACAGGTAACCAGTGATAGGATTAGAAGGAATGGCCTCAAGTTGCATCAGGGAAGGTTCAGGTTGGAAATGAGGAAACATATCTTCTCAGAAAGAGTAGTTAGGCATTGGAATGGGTTGCTCAGGAAGGTGGTGCCATCACCGTCCATGGGGCTGTTCAAGGAAAGGTTGGACATGGTGCTTAGGGACCTGGTTTAGTGGGTGATATTGGTGGTGGGGGGGTGGTTAGCCACCACATGCTTATGCACACACAAATGCTTATAGATGTTGCATCTCAGAGGAGTGTGTTAAGTACATGTACTTCTCCTGTATGTTAAATGCTACAGCATGCTAGAGTTACGATTCCCCTAAGCAGAATATCATCAATGGCACAAGTAACTGCTCGTAGATGTTATAATTAAGGAAAACACTGATGACTATAAAACTGCTAATGAGTTCCTGAACACTAGGTTGAGTAAGGTGATATGTAATCTTTCAAAGGAAATAGTGACCTGCATTTTCATGACTTAATGTTTTACGCTTAGACTGGCCAGAGCTCAGTGCAGTGTTCAGTGGGGAACAGATTTACCATGAGAGAAATGAAATAAAGGTCACAACAGATGTGCCTTACATTCTATGCCTTTTTCTATGCCTAGAATTCTTTGATTTTGTGTGTGTGTGTGTGTTGTCCTAGTGATTTTTTTTTTTTTCTCATATCTCTGAGTAGAAACAAAGATTAAATTCTTATAGTTGTTTTTATCAGTTTGTTTCTCTAAGCATTTCCAAATAGTATTTTACTGAAGGTACGGAAAACACATGAATAACACAAATGTAATAGAAAGTGGCCAACATTTTCCAGATTGTCATATGCAGTTGGGTCTCAGGTCTCTAGAGGTTGTTCATCACTAACAGTGTCTTTCTGAGATGTGTCTGAAATTCATGTGAACTTATCACCAAGGTGATATTGCCGCACTAAAACGTCCTAAAAGATACTGCATAAATAAATTTAAAAAAATCCAAAGGGAATAAATGTATGTGACACACAGCTCAGGTGGCTAGAAGTTTAAAAGCTATTACTTCCCATCATTAGTAGTCCCTGGGGCTAGAGCATTCAGCTGTGAAGACTGCTTTGTGCTTGCAGTGACACAAGGTCATCATAAAGAAATTATTTCCTGTGGTGCTTAGCTGGAGTATCTTTCTTAAAATGACTTCCATGGCTACAGGTAACTGTCCTTATAACCAGAAAACAAATACAAAACAAACAACAGAATCCAAACACAATCTCCCGTGTCTTTGCAGAACACTGAAAGTCAATAATTTAAATTCCTCACGAACTTACATGTTTCCAAATTTGCATCCTCCAAAAGACACTTACAAATATTCAGTATAATGTATTTATTGGTGCATGTGAAATACTTCAGCAGATATAAAGAAATTGCCTATTATGTACCAATTTGCTAGTTCATTTCACATTAGTCCATGATTTATACCACATATCTTCCATGGGTTGACAGAAGAGAAAGAGTAAAATCATGACATTTAAGCTTTAAAATGCATTAGGAAGTGGACCAAAATAATGATATTTAAAAGACGACTTTAAAAAAAAAATCTTCCAATCCTTATGCAAAGAAAATTGAATGATAAAAAGAAGTACAATTGTAATCTTTCATTTTTAACTTGATTTTCCTTATTTGCATTCTTCTCCAATACCATTGTGTTTAGTACTTATTCTCATGACAGCTAACAGTGAGAGAAAAAGGACTGGAAAGTTGATATTATTATTGGCGATTGCTCGGGTAGCTATAATGCATTGGCAAGTCAGACCATTATGGAATTTCAGCCTTTGTTTTCTTTCAGACTACATTAGTTGTGAAAAACAAACCTGTTGTTATCCTGGTGAAATCTGTAAGTGCACAGATATAAATCATAATCAAAATACTCTTAATAATACCAGCTTGGGGTCTCCCAGGTGCAGAGATCATTATTGTGTTCAGTCAGCATGCAAAGCTCTAACAGAAATAATAAATGCTAATGAAGCACAATTTTACACAACTTCATAGGAAAGCTGGCAGGGGAAGGAACACCTGCAAAGCCCATGACCAAGCTTGAAATCTTGAAAAATCAGAAAATTTTCAATGGTAATTCAGGCTGTTATGCTGACAAGAAGTCCTTGTTTCTTTGAGAGCAATTAGTAGCAGTTGGACGCCTATAGGTATGCTCGTGGGCAAGAGAGTGTGCGTGGAGTGCTTCCTGCCAGCATCCATACAGGATGCTCTCACAGAAGGAAAGAGGGTACAAGGAGTACAAGGGGGCCGGGTTATGCACAAAGTACAGATTTTTGTTTCCTGTGGTTTTCTTTGAGATCCTTCCTGGTCTTCACTTCCTCATTTTGACATGCCAGAGTTTCGAGACTGGCACAAGTGTAACGCGATCATTAACTTGTCCACGTAGATGTAGTGAAGTGCTGTTATTTTGATCCCACATTTTTTCTAGATATTTTGTCCTGTGCAAGCTTATTTCAGGAAGATGCCAGGGACACAATCCTTCACACTACTTGTTTACTCTGGGTTTTATCCTTTTTTTTAATTATTTTTTTTAATTTTTTTTAAGGCATTTTACCTCCTACACAGTCAGCAATTACTCTATATCATGTTAAATCCTGCTAAACTGCTAACATCCACTGTGGCAAAAAAGCATTAGCAGGGGCCAGTTGTGAAATCTTGGAGAGTATAAAATAAATGTGTGTATGTGTATATGAAAAAAAATAAATGCATTGCTGGATATTACTAATGGAATATTTTGCTAAGGAATAACCATTTGTCTTACTGTACTTAGGTTCTGATAAGATGTAGATAAAAGCATATGTATGCTAAAAAGGAGTTTTAAGTATTAATAGATCTTTTTTGCTGCTACCTTCCTCCTGCCCCAGGCTCCTACATTATCAGCTTTTCTTCGGCTAGAAATTTAAAGTTTTCATGCTGAAGGAATATAACATAATTTTAAATGCCCAAACCAGTGGCTGCAAGCTTCCATCTATTTTCCACCAAGAACTTTTTTGAATAAGAAACACAAGACACAATTATTTATGAGCAGCTGGAAGAGCTGAAGCTGTATACACAACATACATCCACTGAAAATAAATTTCAAGATTGACAAATGCCTCAGCCTTTTGGTGGTCAGCTGCACAGGGATGAATTTCACTCAGCTTATGTACACACTGAGAAGAATATGTTTCATTTTTCTGATGCTCCAGAAAGCACTCAAAATCCTTAGGAACTAAAAATGCCCCTTACAAATATATTTAAATTGCTTTCCTCAAAGGAATAATACAAAAGAAAACATCCCTTATTCTTTTGTGGGGTCATTCAATAAAAATATATATAATGTACCCTGTGTAGATGATGATAGATAAAATAACAGCTTAGAGTTATTATAAAAATAGTCATTAGGAACTGTTAATAGAAAGCAAGGGGTATCACTGTAAAAAAAAAAAAAAAAAAAAAAAAAAAAAAGTGTTGCTTAACAGCAAGTATTTTCCATTTTTGAGTCTATGATAGCAAAAATTAATTGTAACTGCATATTGAAGGTTTTGATAATGGACAATAACAAAGACAGAGTTTCTATATTTTAAGAGCCTACTTCCATTCTTCCATAAGCACTGAAAAGAGATCATTTTGCATATACTGTTAGTTTTTCCCAAGTTTAGGAAAATCCCTAGCAGTGTTGATTGGAGTGTAGTTTCAAATTGCCTCTGTAGATTTGGGTGCTGAGAACATTCACAATATGTCCATATTACAAAGGGCAGTATACTAGAGAAGCTGTAGAGAAAATTTAATAAGATAATATCCAGTTTTAGGGTAAAATTTGAATTAAATGCAGTTATGCCCCTCTAGACAGAAGTAGTAGCTACTACTTCCTGAGGCAATAATTAATATTAAATTAATGCATAATGAAAATTCATTTGTATTAATGAACAGTACATTAAGCCGGCATTAATATTACATTAATTTTAGATTTAAAAAATTAGATAATATGAAAATTAAGAATATGATCTCTCTTTTATTTATTTATAAAGGTCTGTAGGTCTTTAGAAAAAAAGATATGCAAACTATTCCCATTTGAGGAAGGGATACAATCATGTCTCCAAAGGGATCATAATGGACCATTACAAGACAAGAAGAATGGGAACACACAAGGTAGATTTCCTAAAACAACTGAAATAATAGTATCATAATTAATGGTGATCAACGCTTTTTCTTTAGCAAGTAGTTCCTTTAAATTCTAGATTCTGGTTTGGAAAGTTAAGCCAATAAAGGTGCCTGTAGGCAGGCACAACATCCTTCATCACGTCTGAGGAATTTGTTGTATGACAATGTGCAATAGAGTGATATATATCCTGTGACATATTGAGTCAGTTTAATGGAGTAAAGATAGAGCTCAGAAAATACTTTTAAAACACTGTAGTTGCTTTATCCTGCAATGTTAGGAAGCCTTGGAAGAACAAAATTTGTCTCAGTGGGTGTGCATATTGGCTCATTGATAGAAGCATGGTTACCTCAGCAGGGAGTAAGTCCTGGTCCCCAGATTCAGCTACGTGGATGGCTGTGCTCATCAAGCTCCTTGTTAGGCATGGACCCTCGTTGATAGTCTTCTGCTCACTACTCAGGTTTCCCCAACCAGAGAGTTAATTTGCTCATGGAGGATGTGCATGCAGAGCAGAGAATCTAACAGATGGTGTGGCTGACTGATGGATGAGGGCCATGGAAAGAAGTGCAGAGAAAGGCAAGTAAAAAATTGCACTTTATATACTTAGCAATACTTATACAGGGAAAAAATGTTGATATCAAAAAAAAAAAGCAATAGCAATTGTGGAGTGGCAAATGATATATCAATGCATTTGGATCACCAGGTGTTTTTGCACAATGTGCATTGTGGCTCATTTCAAAGGCAGGAAACCTTCTACAATAAAGTGACCCAGTGGTGGACCTAAGGAATACGTTGCCAGCAGGGCACAGCTATAACCATTGTTTTCAGAACCTATAAGAGCAAACAGTACCCAGTTTGATGAATAAGCAAGGAGAAAACCTGTATGAAAAATAAATGTTTCAGCTCTCTGCATGATATTATGTTTAGATTAACCACACTGGGAAAAAATAAAAAATAAAAAAAAAATAAAAAAAAAAATGAAAAGTTTGGAAAAGATTCAGATAATTAAAGCATATAGTACAAAGTCTGGAAAGCACACTTAAAAGAGTATGCTGCTCAATGAAGCTGAAGTGAAGACAGAAAAGAGAATTGATCAAGGTTTACATGGCAAAATAAGTCATATTTTTGAAAGTGAGGGACCTATACTGCTGCTATAGAAAAATATTAATCTGTTGAAAGAAGGAGACAGATGAACACAAATAGGAAAAATGTTACTGATGAATTTATAGTGTTTAACTACTAGAAAATATAGAAACATTGCCATTCTCTCACAAAGATACATATTTAGAATACACACATATATATAATATATGCATATATATAATATATACATATATACACACATAAATTTCTGTGGCCTTCTGAAATATCAATGGAGGCATAATTAGGCAACATGTATAATTGGTATAGAACTGAGGCAAATGTGCCCTTAGCACCGAAGAGAAGTACTTGAGCCATGAAAGCAGGCCATTCTGCAAAGCAATACCAAAATATGAACAGAAATAATGCTTTGAAATGCAGGGTTTATTACATGGCTTGTGAAAAAGACTTAAATAGTAAGTCCTTGGAAAGCTGTGGTTGGGAGATGAAGATTTTCATGGCCATAAATGGGTTAGCAGTTCCTCTGACCTCCAAGAGATTTGACATTTGAAATGTAGAATATCATTTTAAAACTGAGACTTGGGCTCCTACACACTCCTAAGTTCTTCCTAAGAACTCTGCCTAAGTCTTCATTTATTTTTAGTTACAAAATCACAGCTTACTTTGCTCAGACAAAATTTGTCCCATATGAGTTCTTTACTAAAGCTTCAGTAAGAGATGCTTTAGTGCAGCCAACCAAAAGAAACACACATTGGTTGTAAATATTTTTAATGAATTATAATGTGACAAGATTTCTTCTCCATTGCATTTATCAGTATTTGAAGTACACAGTGTACGTTGCTTGTTTCTAGCTGTATTATCTGTCATTCACCTCATTTACTTGATTTTCGAATGTAATAATATGTTCCTTGTTACAGGTGACTGTATCTCTTAACAAATTTATATGTATATACAAAGCAGCTAAAACTTCCACATTTTGTCTGGAAGGACAGGTTTGGGTTCTTCCTCCCACCCTCCCTCCAGCCTACAGCAAAGCAACAGGAGCCAGAGCTGAGCACTAAATGAAGCAGCCCCATGTATGTTGCAAAACAACAGCTCTGACCATATATTCACATTTTCTAAACCACTCAGTGTTGGCCTCTCCCTGTTTCCACTGAAGTCAATAATAAAACTTCCACTAATTTCAATAGGAGCAAGCTGAGGCCAGAACTCAGTGTTTTCAAAAGCTTTCTTCTTGACTACTTTTCTTTTACTTTTTTTTTTTTTTTTTTTTTTTAAATTACTACAGATACCTAACGGTGTCATTTACAGTATTTTTCTTCATGACAGTCAATACAGAAAAGGTACATGGGTGTTTTTACTGTGTTCTGCTGAAAAATATTTTGTAATTTTTACCTTGGTATGACAGCTGTTTTTTTGTTTGTTTATTTGTTTGGTTTTGTTTTCTGGTTCAGCCTAAAAAAGAAATGGCATGAAAGTAGGTGCATTTTTCCCTGCAACTATCAATTGTATGGAATAAATAAACACTATAAAAATAAATTTTAAGCTACTGGAAAATAACCTTAATATATATCATCCACAAGAGACCATTCATTAAACTGAGATGTTTTGCTATATTTTATACAAATAAAACAGTGTATTTTTCTATATTTGTAATTAAACATCATGCCCACAATGTCCATGTAAATAATCAAAAAAAAATCAAGTAATTTTTGGAAAGGCAAAAATAAGGTAATATGTTCTGTTATTACATATAACTATATATGTGACAGAGAGAGAAAAAAAGGAGCCCCCCCTCCCCAAAGCAGTTAAAATAATGTTCATTGAGTGACCAGTCATAAGCATGTCTCCAAATTACTGAGGGACAGACATTGTGTACATGTCACTCCCTGCTGCAGTGTGATCAGCTAATTGCCACAGTACAATAACTTACATGCCCAGGAAAACATTGCTAGATATGTTAAACCAGCTATGTAGTTCACTTAAAAGCATTTTGGATTCATGTGTGTATTAAGGATGTTAAAAAGCAGGAGAAAATAAATCAAAACTTTTGTTTAGCTTCAAGTTCCAAGACAGACAAGAAGAAAGTTTCACTACTGGGATATGTCCCTAAAAATCTTTCGCCTGGATAAGTAGGGGAATATCTTCAACAAACAAATCTTGACATAGTTTTGGGGTGCTTCTCTCAGCAAATGCAAGGGTAAATTCACATACAAATGCTTGTTGTTTAGCTACATCCATGCCTGAAATCACACCAAGAATTTCTAGAAGTTCTGAATCTTCCTTGAAGTGTGTTAAAAATAAACCATACAACATAAAATCAATTTAAAATTGTAAGGAACATGACTTTTACTGAATTCTTTGACTGACTAAAAGCTTCATTACATTACCGTGTACATGTGGGACCTTCTTAAGACCAGGTGCACTTCGATGTTTTTATTATCATAGCAATATTTGGTTACAGGAAAAGATAATAGCACAGTGCACCTGATGTTGGCCTCAATCTAATTATGCTGATTGGAAAAAGTTGAAAGTGCTTCTGAAAAGCATTAAAACTGCTGTATCAGTGAAAGTGATTTTAGAACATGGTTCTCTTTGCCAGTGGGGTGACCTGTGGCTGAGATACAATTAATAGAAATATTTTCAGAAGTTACTTACTTTAGAAATTAATTTTCCAGTTGCTGTTCTAAAAATAACTTTTCAATTTTGCAAAACAAACCAACAATAACAACAACAAAAAAACACCCAACGTTGCTATCTAGATGCTGCCTGCATTTCGATACCCTTCCATTTCGTCCAAAGCATGAAACAGCAATACAGTACAAGGCTCTTTCACTCATTTCTTACGCTTAAGTGTCTGAAATATGCTGAGTTTAGGAGAATAACAAAATATTTTCCTCTAATATTTGCATCCCATGTTTTAGAAAAGCATTTGTTTCATAGTTCGTTTTGTGCTTCTCTTATGAGACTATTGTCTCATTAATATTTTGAGTAATTCTCCCATTACCTCTGGGACATAGCTAATCACACTGTGAGAATTCAAAAACATTCATATCACAATTTTTGAGTCCTTCACTCTCTCAGATTATGTTCTGTCTTTGAACTAGTTGGTGTCAAAGCATTTATTTCATATCAGTACACATTTCTGTGTTCCTTTGCCCTCAGTATTGCATGTTTTATACAAGCCTTTCAGCAGCAGTATCCCAGCTATTCATCTTAACTTCTACACAATGTTTTTGCAATTTTGCCTTTCATAATTAAAAAGTAGACCTTATTAGTTAAAGAAAAATGCACCTTGGTGGATGTGGTACTGTTTTGCTGAGTTGGAAATAATTGCTCTGAGATGTGTGTGTGTGTGCAGCCCCATTCACCTGGAGGGCTCCAGAAGCCAAAGGACATTGAGATGGTATGTTAAAATAAAACCTTAAGTTATTTCCAGAAACATCTTGCTATTATGTACTTTCCTCAAAGATCTTATGTGCTCAAATACCCAGTCATTCTCCTCAACACTCAAAATCTCCAGCTTCTCATCTGAAACCAGTTGCAGTTTAGTCATTTGCTGTTGTTCAGACATCTGCATCACTTCTCTCTCATAACTGGAAGTACTACATAAATGAACTGAATTTAATCTAAAAGAAAAAAAAAAAAAAAAAGTGCATTAAATGAGTTAATATGTACAAAATATCAAAATATGTAGTAAGTGATGTAGTAATCACGTAGTAGTGAAAATAAGCACTCCATTTTCCTACTGAAATTTATAACATCTCAGGCTTTGAATTCACCCAGAGCACTGTAGAGTTTCTACCTATTGCAGAAGCCACATGCCTTGTTGCAGGATTTTGGAGTATATTGAGTTACAAAGTTCCATTTCCTCCCACCTATGGAATTCAGATATCCAGATATCTGTTGTGATCTAAAATTCATAGTCTTTGTGGTCTTAAGCATGAGCTCTCTACCTTTTTTAAGCTCAGATAAACTCAATTCAACTTTAGGTTCCAATTATGCTATACTGTCATGCAATAGTGTCCATTGGCACCACTTTCAGGTTTGCCACACCGAAGTTAGCATACATTTTCTAGTACTGTTTCACATCTTTTTGTTCTATTTCTGGACACTTTTTCCACCTCTTGTTCTCTTGTTGCTCCCCAAAAATGGAAGTTGAGGTAGGAGGTGGAAATGTTTCATTTAATCATCGGCATGTCAAAGGAAAAGAAGCATTGTATTTTTGCTATGAAAAATATAGAGTTTATTCTTTTATTACTGACTGAAATCTCATAACTTTTGTGCCGTGAGGCATGAAACTCATCCTGTCAAAAGAATAGCACCTTCAGTGTAAAGTTGCTAAATATTTATTTCAGTGGCAATGTTCTATAAAGCTTCAACTTCTCAGATTGAGTGCTACTCCCAGACCTTTTCCTTTTTATTGATTACATTAACACTTTTAACACTCTGTCTTCATAAATAGTCACCAGAGAGCATTCATTCAACATTCAGTGAAACACTTTTGCATTTAGTAGCATTATATTTGCACATGCATAAATCAGACGAACTGTCTTTATCCAGCTGGGGTCACTGAGTATTCAGCCCACATGCTTGATACCAGCCAGTCCATTGAATGAACTCTCAGGGCAATACATGCTTTTTTCTGGCTTTCCTAAGGCTGTTTGAAAAGCTTTCCAAGGCCTGCTGAATCTCTTGTTCCAGGCATATTACAAAGGTAAAAACAAGATCAAACCACTTGGGAAAAATAATGTGCTCAACGCATCTGCTGGCCATGAAATATGTCCACTTTAAAAGACAAGACAATGTTGTTAGAAGTAAGTGAAATACTTTTAGCTTGATTAAATTTTAAGAAGCCAAGTCATTTCACAGGTATGTGAATAAGCATCACACAGTTTAAGTAAATAGGGAGTGACTACCTTCCTGAATCTTCCTTAGGATATGACTTTCTTATGGTCAGGCTTAGTATGAGCTGTGAAGAAAAACTCTTCATGAATCACTGCAAGGCCTCTCCTATGTCTGTGACCAATGTTATCAGCACTAACATGTAAGCACTCAAAGTCATTTTGATCAAATGCCACCAAAAATATTTTTGTCCATCAAAACTGGACTTTTGAGACATGTAGTGCCTGGTTTGCTTTTTAAACAAAAATATTTGCAAGAGGTTGCTTTCTTAAAATGTGGAACGAAAAATAAATTCTGAGACTTTTTGAAAACTAAGATGGAGAGGTATTATTGCCCTCCATGTAGCTCTAGAATTTAATGTTGATAATGCAGGAGGAAGTGTGTGGTTACATAAAGAAGTAACACATTTCACCCAAGGACTTTTATTTAACTCATCCATCAGTAGCTTACTGAACGAGGTCTGGTTTAATGTCTTGCATGAAAAATTGCTCAACTTTACCTGTCATAATAGTCTGCCTGGTTGTCTTAGATAACCTTAGGGTCCACAGGATGGCACTGTGCCACAGTAGATGCAGTCATCCTGAAGATGCTCAAATGAATATTTGTGAGTACAATATAGCCTTACTATGGCACTACAACTTTGTTTATAATAAGAATCATTCCCAATTGTAGTTACCAAAGAAGAGAATTGCTTCTTGGTGATGTTTTCTCTTCCTTTTTGAGCTAATACGTACAGTTGGATGTAAGCCATTTTGGCACTTCATGTGATGTTAAATGACATTGAATGTAATAGTCCACTTTTTATCCATTGTCTTTGGCTATTATTGTTTAAATGAAAACAAAAAGAACTTAAGATTGTGAGAGGAATATATATTCAAAATAAGAAGTGTTATGAGAATGGGTGACAGTTTGAAACTCTGTAGAACAGTAAAGGTTACTTCCAACAACACCCAGGATGGGCTATCATGCTCAAAAGGCTTAGGACTGGGCAAACCCTGACCAACAAAGTACACAATCGAGAAGCAATTTAGAAAATTCTCATTCCTACAGTGGCTAGCTCAACATATATATTTCTTTATAAAAACAATATCCAAAGTCTGTTTTGTTGTTCCAAATTAGAGCAAATTAAAACTTTCTGGAGCCTGTCCAGCTAAATCAGGCCTAATGAAAAGAATGAATTCTGAACTGTCCTTGAGAATGTCTTCATGAATTAAATATGTCTATATAATTTCTGCATTGTCTGGACACAAATGTGTTGTTGCTTTCATGAAGGCTAAATATTTTTTGAAATACTTAGGATGCTGCTGTTCAATGCATATTTTAATGTCTGGCCAATACCAAGAGTACTGTCCTAGAACCCTATCACTTCTCAGATGAGACAGATTCTTCATCATTTTAAAGGCAATTCAGAAGGGCTCCTTTTCAATGTTAAATTTAATTCTACTCACTTCTAGTGAAAAAATAATGTTAACCTGAGTTGGGACAGTAAATAGGACTGCCAGAATGATAGCAGCAGAGCACAACTTTCCTTATTTGAATAACAAAAGTGTGTCTAAAGCTGAGAAAATGAAAATGAAAAGGAATGTGATTAATCACTAAATGCTAGTAGAAAGTGGCTATGAACTGACACTGAATAAATTTAGACTGGAAATTACAATAAGTTTTCTAACCACCAGAGGAAAAGTGCTTGGGTACAAATTTTAAGCAGGACATCTGGGAGCAAGAAATCACTATCAAAATGGAGTTTGATAAATATATGTGTGGAAGTGATAGGAAAACAAACAAACAAACAAACAAAACAAACAAAACAACAACAACAAAAAAAAACATTCTGAACCTTTTTATATGCTCACAATATTTCTTGAAAAATATTTGCCAATAAATAAATATTTGTGTTTCTAAGTTCCTGTTGGCTGTCCCTGGGGCCATGGAATAGTTCTCTCTTGACTGACAAATTCTAGTGATTTTTCATTTTATCTGACCATACCTAAACTTAGGGTGGTTTGGGGCTGCTGCACTTCCTCAGATTGGACAACTTTTCTCATATTTGAATTTTGTGCCTTAGTCTGCATAGTTTGCAATCAGAATTACACTGTTCAACAACTTTGGCAATAAGGAAGAAAACTTCAGTATTAGAATAAAGCTTTTTGAGCATTTTTATCTTGTTCTGCAATTTACCTCTACTGATGATCCAGGCCATCCCATCCCCCTGTGCCCCCCCCCCCTCCCAATTTCCTACACTGATCTCTCTCTTTGTCTACTGGAATTACTTAGATATTTTTGAGGTCTTTATGTTTATTTTGTTAGTTTTATTTAGTATTGTGTTTTCAACATATTTGTAGCCTGTTGGGTGGAAAAAAATGTTCTTTATAAACTTTAAAATGTTATTTTCAATTTTATTACCAATAAAATATTGCCTGTGGTTATGAAGAGCAGGGACTTAATGCTCTATACAATATATTTCTCTTGAAATGAAGCTGTAATTTACTATAACTTTTCTATAGTACCAACATACTGTTCTTCCTTTATGGGTGGCCACCTTTCACTGTTAGGACATCACTTCCCTCTGACCACAACCTGACTGGTACATGTCTCTTAGTTTAAGTTAATTGCCACAGATTACAGTTTTCTAATTGGTTTTGTTTATAAGTAGATCATAATTCACAAGTCTTCTGTGTTTCCTCAGGTGCAATCTATGTGGCGAAATAGACCAATTTACACACACAAATGCTCTTCATTCCTGCCTCTAAATCCAAACATGTATTTCCCTTGACCAATGTCACGTTGTTTCTGTTCCCTAATTATCCCCTCTTGTTATTATTTTCTAATGACAGGGAGGAGTCGTAGCCATGAACCAGGGCACTACAGTGCTCAGAACTAATCCAAACCCAAACATAAAGGCAGCCTGCAAAGAAGAAATTGCTTAACTTCCTAACTCACATTTTATCACTAACTTCTGTTCATGTGTTAATATCAGCCTAAATCTGAGAAGAAAGCTGGTGGTCATTTGTTACCTTTCAGCCACTAATCCTGGGGAACATTCCTTGTTCACAAGTCCCAAGGTTCATAAAATTCACCTCCAATAGGCAGCTCTGGATTCCACTTTGCCATCTAGTATTTTCCAAAAATCCCAAAGAACAAAATTTACAGTCAGAGAAATGCAGGCATGCAGGTGATGTATAGTTGGAGAGTTCTCAGGTCATTCTCATGCATCTCATAGCTTTGATAAAGAGTTTCCTTGTACAGAGAAGAAAAAACAATCTCTCTACAAACTTAGAACTATTTATGAAGGAGGGAGTTAAATAAGAAAGATATAGGCTAAAGACGAACTACTGCAAAACAATAAATGCCTGAATATCTTTTTTTTTTTTTTAACTGTAACTTCTTTACCCTCCTTTCATCATCCAAGTCTAAGAGCTCTTCTCCTCTTCCTTCCTTTTTCTTATTCTGTTGACCAAAACTCCATAAGCAATTATAGTAAACAAGACCCCAGACCATGAAATATAGCTCCACATATCCCTCTTGTGGCTGATGTTTGCAGCCCTGTCTTTCACTCTTAAGAGGTTTGTTCCTCTAATTTGTGTATGGTTCTTCAGTCTTTAGTTGCCACCTTGTTTGTGCTCAGCTCTTCTTTCCATTGAGCTTGTTCTTCCAAATTTTAATACTATTAGTGTCTGATTATACCTATGTCTTTATCATGATGAAATCCAGGAAAAACGGGTTTGTGTTTACTCTTTAATGTCGTTGCTGAAAACAATTTGCATCTGTAGTGCCTTGCCTTTGTCACAGTATGAATCACACCCTTGTTTTACATTGCCTCATAACAATTCGTTCCCTGCATCCCATCCACAGTAATCAGGGATGAATTGAATCTATCTTTCTTTGTGTTGCTGATTAACTGGGAGGGGTAAGAAAAAAAAAAAAGAAAAAGAAAGAAAAAAAAGAGAGAGAGAAAGAATGCTGTACACAATCTTTTCATTTGAGTAAAATGGTGGCTGTATAAACAAAATGACATTACTGAGGCTCTTCCCAGAAATGGCTGTTTCCTTAGTGTACACACTTCTGTCAGATGATAGTTCCAACCAAAGGAAGAAAATGTACTTCCACAAGAGCTAGTCACTCTAAAGCTGAAATGGAGGTAGGCTGGACCTGAAAGCTTCGTGTGTCTTGTGGCCTTGTGCACAGACCCTACAGACCTTGCATGAAAGATGTCAAAGCAGAAACATCAGAGATGCCTATGCAATCACAGCATGTGCCTATTTTCAGCTGCTGGCACTGCAGCTATCTTTCAAATGGTCACAGATTTTCCGTTGAACCCAATTTTTATTTCAAAGAGCTGGGCTCTTTTATAGCAATTTGTTCATAGTTCTGGGACTCCTGGTTAGCAAGAAAAGCAGTGAACATTTTTTCTTCACAATGTCTCAGTAAATTTGCCCAGTTTTCTGTTTTTTCACAGAGCAGCCCCAGACAAGGGCCAGTGCTCCCACTGCCCTCTACACTGGTGCTCTCAGGTGTAACAGCTGTAAGACTAAAAATGTGTAAGTAAGAGAAATGGAGCCTATGTACAGGAATTGTTTCACCTAGCCTTTCTGTGAAAAGAGCCCAGTTATTACATGAGTAAAAAATTTAGTTCAGATTATGTCACCAATTATAGACATAGTTTTGGATAAGTTACATTCAAATCTTGTAATGGGGATATGTAAAGTCCAGAAATTATTTTCAATGTAAGTAAACTCTTAATTGCCTATTACAACAACAAAAATACTATTAGCAAAAAAGTCTCAATAATATTAACATTATTCTCACTAATATTAGGATAATTAAAATTATATGCACACTCTATTTTCCCACAGCTTTTTTCAGGTGTTTTGTTCATGCTTCCACTGCTCCTGATAGTGATGGCTTCAGCCTGGGGAAGGGCATAACAAAGTGTCAATATCCAAGTCCTTTCTTACCCTAGGATCTAATTGGGAGTTATTTTAAATATATGTTCTAACAGTATTTAGCACCTTGGTCTTCAGTGGTCTTCAAGTCCATATTATATCCAAATTTATGGTGTATGTGGGGTCTTTTTTGTGTTAGATACTTGCTCTGTGTTTCCTTTGTTACCCCTAAAATTGACTTTTTCCAACTCCAGGTCTGCATTTGTTCAGCTCACCACTGACGAGTTGTTTATAGCTGTGGGGTCTCCAGTGCTTCCCTGTCTTGCCTCTTATCATCCCATGACTGTTCCTCTACTCTGCATCCTGCACCCCAACTCCTCAAGGTCTCTGCTATCATACCAGGTCTCTAATCCTCCACACCACACCAATGTGTTAGTCATAAATATTTCATTCTACACAGAATAATGGCTTCCTATAGCTCTCTACATAAAAACTATGGTTGTACTACACAAAGATAAGCAAAAGCAAAACAAATTAGTTATAGCCTTCTGGTCCTTAGAAAAAATACTGCTGTGGCTAAACCACAGAAAAACAAAGCTCCAGGCAGACCAAGAAAGGTTCAGAAAAACTAGCCTGAGAAGCCCCAGTCCTCAGGTCTCAAAAACAGTAATGCCTGTGGCATACTTGAAACAATGACAGTACTGTAGTTACTGGGCTACAGAGCTACAGGTAAGCGGTAAACAAATGCACTAATGCCTTAATGCATTAGTAGGTGCTAATTAGTGTGCAATTAGTAACGCATCACATAAGTGTCTAAATCATGCTTGTGTTACCAAAGGCTACGCAGAACATCACAGTTATCCCACAACAAAGAACCAAGACTCCAAAACCGAGTTATGCATCCCAGCAGCACCTGACAGAGGAAATAGTGTAATGGTCTCTGCCACAGCAGCCACTCAGTCCAAAGACAACTCCAGTTTTCAAGGTTGCCAATTTTGCACTGCACTTGAGCACTGCATTAGTTCATTTATAAAATGCATACAAAATTTTGCAGTTGGTGAATGTGTGGATATCAGCTATTTCTGTGCTTTTTAGTATATGTAGGAAAAAATATATTAAAAAATCTATCTATTGCTTTTGGAAAAGTGGGCAGTTTATTTCTCTGAAAGACCCACCACTACATTTTGACTGGAAGTGTAGAACAAGTCGTAAGACACAGTTACCACCAGAATTTACTGAATGAGACACAGGTATACTCAGGGAGGCTCTGGGGATTTAGGGTTCCCTAGCAAAATGAGATGCTTTCAGTAAAACTCGTACTAGCTCTTTTTTTTTTTTTTTTTTTTTTTAAATCAAAACATAGTACAAGATACGCTTGCACTAAAGGCAAAAGAAAACTCCCACTTATTCCAAGTATGAAAGATTAAACCCATAGTAATGGAAGATTCCCCATTGCCCTGGGCAAGATTAAACAAATGAACAGAAACTAAATTTGCACAGAATTTAAGCTCTAAAGCTGAAAACCTGAAAACCCAGCTAATCTCTAATTATCTTGAAGAAACTTAATGTTGGTCATGTTGGACATCGTTAAGATGCAACAAACACTTAACCTCAATTAAAATGCAGATGCAGGGTATCTTGTCTGATCTCATCTGTCACTCAGGACAATGTGTGTGAGAGAAGACAAAACCCACCCAATGAACAGGACTTTCCCAGCACTAGTATGAATTCTACTACCAGATATGTCTGAAAAGGGTCAACATAATGACCAAGTAAAATACTTATTTTTGAACTTTCCAAAATTTCACAGTCAACATTTTTTTAAACTTCACAATTTTTGGCTTTTCATTATGAAACCACATTTTTTTAAAAGCTGAGCAAAATTTAAGTTGAATAAAAGAGTTATATATCACAAACAACATACTTTTTTCTTTCATTGAAGATATTTCATTCTGACTTAACTTTTGGGTTTGCATTTCTTAATTCACCAAAAAGCTGGAAAACACATGATTTATTTTGCCACTATGAAAGTTATCTCAAGGTTTTCATCCATCCACAAAGTTGGAAAAATTATATGCTCTTCAAATTTGTACAAAGTAAAAAAAAAGTTGTACTCTTTTCCTTTATTCCTCAGTATTTCATCCTGAAGTGCTTTTATTATAAAGAGTCTGATGTGAAAAGAAAGTTAGTTACATAAAATCATACAGGCTCATATGATTCAATGTTTACTCATCAACATATGTATTAAGAAAAGCATTATTTATATGGTATTAATGCATCACCTATTGATACAGAGAGCAGTAACACTAACTGCACAACCCAGTATGAAATTGTATTTCAAGATCGTGTCTGTGTATCAATGCCAAATATTATATCAGAAAAATTAACATTACTAGAGGGATCATAAATTCAAACAACAATCAAATCAACCATCAAGATAGTGGGTTATATGCAGTCCCCTTGGGGTATATTTATACTCGATAGAAGCCTTGGTGAGTAAAGCAGTTCATTAAAGACAGACTCCATCCTAAGTCAGGGGCTTCAACTCAGGAGAGATGATGCCAGATGGATGTAGTTCGTTACATTCTGTCAGCTCTTGGGCAAACGAGCAGAGGCTGTAAACCAAGCCAAGTACAGCTGGCTAATAAGTAATGTAATTGCATTGTACCTTTGCATTTGCTTTCCAAACCTAACAACCACATTGTTGACTTTGTCTTTTAGTAGTTTAAAATTCATTTTGTTTTCCATCAAAATATTTTGCTATGTTCAGAGTGACTTTAGTTGGAGGCAAGGCACAGACTTATGGTAGCCTGCCTCTCTCAGGCTCTGGTTCAGAGTCAAGAAGCTTCACTCTAGAAAGCTTCAAGAGCTTGATATGAAGTTCTGACTATGTGTCTTAAGTGGTAGAGAGGAAATTCTCGTTATTAAATGTTAGATGGTTTGTGGGCCACAACAAGGCCATAAGGAAAGAAGCTAGAGTTTCATGTTCAATTTATCAGCTTATGGTATTCACACAGTCCTACACCTCAGCAATGTGCAGAGGCTCTAGCTTCTTCTAAGGCATGTCTGTTTGAGGACATGGCACCATCCCTCTACTCAGCTTTGAAGGTCTGGCCCAGAGGAAGGTGAGCTGTGCTGAGCTCTGATGGTCTTGAAGTGAATACTGCCCAAATCTGAGGAACCATTAGGTTTCAGAACAGACATGACCGTGTGCTGTTTGTTACTTCAAAGCAGTTTACCTTCCCAGCAGTCTGCCTGGTTTCTGTTAAATCCAGCCATCTTCCCATGAAGTGCTTTGGGAACCAAGGGTTCACTTGGGATTTTCACACAAAAATTATTCATGGCAACACTCAGCAATGCAGTACCAGAGTCCTTTTCTGGAACTCTCTGTTTTTTGAACTTATCACGAAATACCAACCCTCCCTAGGAAAAGAGAGCATGAGGGTGGTTGCTGCTAGAAACTAAGGTTGGCATTTTGTTCTTTGGGAAATAAAAGAACATGCTAGAAGAGTAGCAGAATATGTATGCACAGGCAAATTTTTCCACATTTTTCTCAATGAACAACACAAATTTGTAATTTCAGTTACATATAAAACTACATAACTAAGAGGAAAAACTAAGAGAAATCCTTCCCTTTTTAAGCTTTTCTGTGAATCTGTAGTAGTTGTTTTTTTTTCTTTATATTTTTCATTGTATCAGCTAGCATTTGCTGAACATGCTGAGGTAAAAGCTTTCCTCCAGACTTAGCCAGTAACTCTACTAAAATCAAGAGCTAGTTGAGGATGGTAAATTCATGCTGCTTTTGAAATGGTTAATAATGACAAGAGAATGCATGCTGTATGTAAAATTTCTGATTTGGTTGATGACTGTGCAGTATGGCAAGTAGAATTATTGGCCATTTAAATTTTATATCCCATTGGAACAACTGTTTAAAGCAGAAGCTGCTTCAGACATAGGGATTATCATTTAGTTAAAAATAATTATGACAAAAGCTGAGAGTAAAACTAATTCCTGGGATACAGTGTATATTATTGTAGCTTCTGCACAGACAAATACCACTCAGATAGTCTCAAGATTTAAATGTGCTCAAGCAGTTTCTGCCAAAATTAATTAAATTAATTTATACAACAACAATAACAATAAAATTAAAGAAAATGTAAAGCAAACAAACAAACAACAAACATACAACAACCACAAAACTGTTCACAGACAAATGCCTCATTAGATCACAAAATGAATATATCAGCATTAGGAGCTTACATGAATTCGCATTGCAGCTGTGTCCTGATTTATACAAGTGCTGTGATTTTCCATATTTTATTCTTACTTTTTTACACTTTTTTTTTTTTTTTTTTTTTTACC
>CM021729.1:63957538-63984021 GCA_011074415.1 Stictonetta naevosa | reverse complement strand
TAGAACTTGTATGTAGATAAATTTGCTCTGTGAGATTCTCAGATACACAGCAAATTGGAAGTTTCCATTATTTTCTTGAAGCCAATGTAACTCCTCATTAGAACAGAACTGTCATTTCAAAGCTCAGGGGTAGCAGTGTTGATTCCTCTGCTTAGTTCTGCAACCATGACCCCAACCAGTTTTGTTTGTTAAACAGTGACTCAGTGATTGAACCCAGTTCACTGAAGGATTTCAGCCACTGGACTTTTTTTGACAATGCTCATTGTTGAACATGTCTATCAGAATTTCCACAGCATAGGAGAGTGAGTATAGAAGACCTAGAGGAGTATGATGACCTCATCACCTGTTTTCTGTTCCTCACCTGTTTTCCTTGTGACCTATTTCTGATCTCGACTTCAGGATCAGAAAGAGAAAAAAAAACAGTAGATCTGGCTGGACCATCCCCTAAAGCATCCAGGTGTTCCTCCAGTACATGTATGAGGATACATCTGAGTTCAGAGTCAAGTAACTTTTTGTTCAAGCTCATAAAACATTTGCTTTTATATTCAGGTTTGTTACAAATATTTGTCAGAATGCAGTCTGTGTAAACAGAATATCTACACTTGAATGGACAGTTGTACCACATTTGTAATGTGCATAAAACAGGAAGATAAATTTAGGCAAACATGCATAGAAATTAAAAGTGCAGAGAAAGAAACGAAATCTCATGACATTCCCTCTTGAGGCTAAGGGGTGCATAGTGAAAGACGGCCTCATTTCTATGCACCTGGCAGTGTGTGCAGCCCATGAGACGAAGCTTCACAGGAGACCTCACCTTAGGCAATGTGCATTTTACCTCAATTTGAGGCTTCTGCTAATGTTTCAGAGAGAGCACTGGAGAGCTCTGTATCCCGGTATTCTCACCTTGCATACTGAATTCTTTTCCATCTGTAGATGATAAATGATCACAGACATTTCATTTGGTATGCCAACTGAGAATTGTGAAGCATGGTATACCAATAAGAGAAAGAACATTTCTGAAATTAAATAGGTTTAGATCTGCTTAAAACACTGAAGAGCTTAAAAGTACTCTGATGTCAGTAACATTTTTTGAAGGTCTGACTGTGATGTATGAAAGTGGGTGAAATGGGTAGATGGATGGAGGTAAAGACAATCGGATCACTAACTAAAACCATGAGATGAAGGAAGGTTAAAATAGCATAAAGTAGTACTGTTCAGAAGTAAAGGTGCCAAAGCCAAAGAGGATTAATGTGTTGTAACTGTAATACAGAATGTCAGAAAAAGCCATTTGTTTCAGTGTGACACTGATAAAAAGACAAGAAAACACACATGAAAATTAAAAAGAAAAGAAAGTTAATGAGAGCTTCAGGAAGCATATTTCTTGCAGAGAATCTTAATACTCCAGCCTGCTTTCAACAGCAAATTGTAAGACAAAAGCTGTGTGATAATTCAAGAAAGAAATATGTAAAATGTCATGCTGTTATCCTGATTACTGGCTAGACTTATGATATAAACTTCACAAATTACAGTATATAAAGTGGAGAGGCGGAATAAATATTCTTTCTAAAACTTAATCACTTTCTAACGTAAAAAGCTACAAGGTGATTTTTCTGAGAGCAAAAATTTAACCTGCAAGAGGATTTTTTTTTTTTTTTTTTTTTTTGGTGAAAGCTTAAGCTTAATAAGAGGAAATTGGAGTATTCAAATCCATCTGAGGCCACAAAAATATACTATTAGCAGAGTAAATAGAGTAAATTACTCTCATGTTCAAGCTGCCAAAAGCAATTTAGTCTGTGTATATAGAAACAAAATCACAAGATTAAATCAATACGTTTTTCTCATGTTTGTGGAGAAAAGATAATTGATTAGAATAGCAGGTCACATCTGTACTAATGTGCCATTCAGTAACTGACATCATCTCTCTGTCTTTGGCATGAACACTAGTTCATAATACTCACTTACATACCTTTTAATTACCTTGCTTTGTAGCCAGAAAATGGAAGGCTAACTCATTAACGTTCTTTGTCTTTCAAGAAGGTGGTTTTGTTTTTTTTTGTTTGTTTGTTTGTTTGTTTTCTTAATGTTTATACCTGTTTGGACCTCCAGTCATTTCTGTAGACTGCAGAGGTATCTGTTAGTAAAGCTGGTCAAGTTTTCTTTCATTGCTTAATGTATTCAGCAATGTGTACTTCATGATTCAAACCCATATTCTAGTCTTATCAGTAAATGGAAATTTCATAGATTATTTTTTCCTATTTCTAGGAGTGCAGCAGTATTTGTAAGCACTGAAACTATTCTCTAGATTGTTTTGTTGGTGGCAGACAATTAAGAAAGGATCTTATAAACAATGATATAAAAACCAATTTAAAAGCAAGACATTCCACTTCTATGAAGCATTCCTCTAACGTATGAGTAATGACTCCTATTTAATGCATTGTTAATGTCTTCCTAAAGCAGAAGCATCAACGTGCCAGGAAGAAAAGAGAAATACATTTTCTGGACCACTGTAGTTTTTTTTTTTTTAAGTCAGAACTATAGAATTGGATAAGATAAAGAAACCCAAATTATAGAGGAATCATCACAAAGCAGTAATTCCATTGTCATAAGTGTTTTGTTTGTTCTCCTACAAGAAAACTAAGAAAAAGAAGAGAGCCCATCAATACAAATTCCTCCAGATAATTAAGACTCCTTTGTACCTTTCTGCAGATTGAAGATGCATTAAGATTACATCATGGGTGTGAAAGAAATGCAGTGAATTAGAATTTGTTTCATCCTTCCCCACCCCTAAGAAAGAAACATGCATGGTCATTTAAACAGGACCAGATAGGGGTGTGACTGCATCTAAATTTGGTAAACTGTGATAAGCAAAGGGGAAAAATTCTGCACTTCAAACACAGCTTTAAGTGAGGTTAAAACCGTCTTTGTCTAATCTGTTATTTAAATCCTACTAATCATCTGGGCTATGTCTCCAGATAGGTGCACAGGGTCACCTCATAATCAGACCAGTGATTTTTATGTACTTGCAGGTTGTATACGTGGACTCCACAGAAAGCACACAAATTCACAACTTCCACAACTTAAAAAGGGGCTATGCAGTCAATATGTAAATCATATGTCCATAAAATTGCATTATTGTACTTTAAGGTAGCTGCAGAGGAAAACAGCCTGAAGACAGGAATGCAGTAATTAAGGTATTTAGTAGAAATGCCAAGAGAAAGATCTCGTGCAGGAGGGCAGAAGGAAATGACCTCTTTCAACTGAGTAGGACCATGGCAGAAACACTGCATTAGTCTTTCCTCCTGCCTCTCTAACACCCATCCGAACATGTTGTACTGTCCCTTTTTTTGTTTGTACTGCTGATGAAGTCTAGCACTGGGGAACCAACTAATTGGAGAAATAACCCCTTTCATTATTTATCCCAAAGTAAATTTTGCAGACTGATCAATTCCGTGCTCTAGTTCACCATGTGACCACATAAGCAGTTGGAGAGGAGCAGAAATTAAAAATCAGGAATAAGGAAGAAGTTTACGTTGATTCAGGTATTACTGCTGCAAAACAGAGTTTAAGAAATGAGGAAGATGAATTCTTAGGACAAACTAAAAATCTTTGTCATTTCATGCCATATGTAATAAATCAAGCAGGGAAGGTAGGAAACAGGCATGGTTAAATAAGGATCTGCTGGTCAAACTTAGGCAAAAATAAATAAATAAATAAATAAATAAATAGATAGATAGATAGATAGATAGATAAATAAGAAAATGCACAGATGGTGGAAACAGAGCCATGTGCCCTGGGAAGAGTACAGAAATGTTGTCTGGATGTGCAGTGATGGGATAAGGAAAGCCAAGGCACTGACAGAACTAAATTTGGTGAGGGATGCAAAGAATAACAAGAAGGGTTCTACAGGTACTTTGGCCACAAAAGAAAGATATGTGAAAGCATAGCACCTCTGACAAATGAAGATGGAGAACAGGTAATGACAGATGGGAGAAGGCAGCGGTACTTAACAACTTCTTTGCCTTGGTTTTCACTGGCAGTCAGGTCTCCCACATCTCTCAGGTCCTTGAACCTGTAGGTGGGGGCTGGGGGAGCAGAGTCCCTCCCACTGCAAGTGAAGAGCAAGTTTGGGACGCAGCTTAAAAACTGCAAGTCTATGGGCCCTGATGACATGATTCCCAGGGTCATGAGGGAATCGGATGATGTAGTGGCCACGCCTCTCTCCATCAGCAGTGCTGTGGAGAAGGACTTGGGGGTTCTGCTTGATGGAAAGCTCGACATGAGCCAGCAGTGTGTGCTTGCAGCCCAGAAGGCCAACTGCATCCTGAGCTGCATCAAGAGAAGAGTGGCCAGCAGGGTGAGGGAGGGGATTGTGGCCCTCTACTCTGCTCTTGTGAGGCCTCACTTGGAATGCTGCATCCAGGTTTGGGGCCCCCAGCACAAGAAGGATGTGGGTCTGTTAGAGCAAGTCCAGAGGAGGGCCACACAGGTGATCAGAGGGCTGGAGCACCTCTCCTACGAAGAAAGGCTGAGAGAGCTGGGGATGTTCAGCCTGGAGAAGAGAAGGCTCTGTGGAGATCTCATTGAGGCCTTTCAATACTTAAAGGGGTCTTACAGAAAGATGGAGAAGGATTTGTTACTCAGGTAGAAAATGATAGGACAAGGGGGAATGGTATTCAACTAAAAGAGAACAGAT
Organism: Stictonetta naevosa; assembly: GCA_011074415.1. NCBI lineage: Eukaryota > Metazoa > Chordata > Aves > Anseriformes > Anatidae > Stictonetta > Stictonetta naevosa. The sequence continues at coordinate 63,979,328 of CM021729.1, read as the reverse complement.
TTAGACTAGACATTAGGATGAAATTCTTCACTTTAAGGGTAGTGGGACACTGGCACAGGTTGCCCAGAGAAGCTGTGGATGTCCCATCACTGGACGTGTTCAAGGACAGGATGGATGGAGGCTTGCCAACCTGACATTGTGGGTGGCGTCCCTGATCATGGCAGCAAGGTTGGAACTGGATGATCTTTGAGGTCACTTCCAACTCAGGCTGTTACGTGATTCTGTGATTCTATGTTAGAGAAAGTGCCAGAGACGGAGGAGCAGCTCCTGCAACCACCTTTCATAAAAAGCAGCAGAAAGGTCTGGTTTAGGAACTGAGGACATACAACAGCCCTGTGGCAGTTTGCAGGAACATATCAACCACCATCAATAGGTGAAGTGGTGGGGCCAGAGAGATGTAAGGGTAAGCTGAATAATGCTTCTAGTTGTTGCACTGTCTGCTACATTTTCCTGTTTTTGTGAAAATAATATAAGAAAATATGGAAAGGCTGAGAATGGCATTTCCTACACCTGAAAGTCACAAGATTTTGAAGGGAAAACCACTAGTGTCCACAGAGACCCGAGTATGAAGGAGTAAAAAAAAGGGCCAGGGTAAGATTCAAAGACAAATTCCTTAACACCACTAGACCCTACTGCTGCCCTGGTAACTCTATTATCATCATCACAGACTCATGGTGTTGTTGCCAGCAGGATGGAACCTGTGGCAATACTCATCACAATACCAGCCCACTCTCGAAGGTGGGGTGCTAGTAACGATCACCATGCAACGATCAGTAATAATGACAACATACTCTGTCCTCACTTAAATGCACAGCAAATTGCCATGCCTGCTTTCTGTACCCCTGTCTTAGTTATTTCCTTCTACTAGCTTCTCACAAGAAGACTGTAATATTGTCCCCACAGTGCTCAACAGTCACCTCTTTAATAGCTGTGCAACACTTTAAGAAAAAAAAAATAATGAATACTGTATGAGAGCTGAGAGTTTTGCTCACAGCACACACAGACTAGCTAACAGCCTTCTTGTGGTGGTGACAATGGTGAATTTATGTGAAGTGCCAGTAGAAGTAAAAATTGATAGTGACAGAAGAAAACTTAAATGTTCTGTAGTCTTTTGAGGGCAAAAATAAGGTTCAGATATGTAAGATAACAGAAACACCATGAAAATCCAAAGGAGTGTTATGTAGCCAGTGATAACTCACTGAGGAGCTGACAAAGATGTAACTCATGAAATTTCTTTGAGAACCAGAAAAGGAATTATATTCCACAGCCAGCTGGGAAACCAAAAATAATGCCCAAATTAGCGCTAGGGCAAATGGAGACCAAAACTGCCAGAAGGACAGCGTGCTGACATACTCCAAGACGTAATGAAGGAAGAGGTGTTAGGAACAGGGGCCCACTCCAAACTAGTTTTGTCATTTCATCAGCAGCTGAGTTTTAAGAACCTTACAGCAAGTCTGGCTTAACTGTAGGCATGTAGTACATTAACATTAGAGAGACTGATGATATAACTTGTTTCATTCCTATGACTGATTAACTTTCATTTAATTGACCATCTGTGAATTGTTAAGAGGACCTTTCTGCAGTCATGGAGTGAATTTCCACTCCCTGCAATAACTGCTGTAGCTTTATCCTTAACCCCATAAGAAATTCACATTCTGTAACATGTCTTTGAACCAAATAGTTAGATTTTAAAGTTTTTGTTTGTTTGTTTGTTTGTTTTTCTCCTACAGAGGCAGATAGCAAGAAGGAACTGAATAACATTTTTCTGCTAGCATTTATTTATAAAGGATGTACAAAGTAGTGTTTCCTTGGATTACCTCCAGAACCAAAGGCTTTGCCCCAAACCTCTGATAATGGGCTTCTATTCTGTGGGTTATCTAGTTGTGTGGTGTGATTTTTTTTCTTCTGAGATGTCTTTCTGGGATTCTTAATGCTCTTCTCACAGGTGCACACACACAGGCCCTTGCCCATGATCTGGCTCTGCTTTCATTTTATCATTCACAACGGAATGATCTCTTTGTATATTTGATCTTCTTTTCAAAAGTTGTCTCATTTCCATTTTGAGTGGGGATGTGATTTCTTCAGCAATCTGATTATGGTGTGGATTTTTGTACTCTTCTCAAACAAATTTCTTAACTGAAGAGAGGAGGTGAGATGCACAAGTTTTAGCTTCTTGAATGTCTTCCTCTCACATTAAACTCAATAACTTTCTTTCAGTGACTACATACTGGTCTGGTCAAACAGCTTTGTACCTTTGCATAGAAATTCAACGATGACAGTTTTGACAACAAATAATGTTGAAAGTACTTTAGGAACATAATCATAATTCAAAATTATATCAAAATTATATTCAAAATTATATTGGCAAATGAATTTTCCAAAGTCCAGGAAGAAATTCAGTGAGAAGTTGGCAGAGGACACTGGATTCACAAATACCAAATGTGGGTTAAGTAACTGCAATATGTCATGTGGCAAGAAAGGCCATAAGGAAAGTATCCAGATCACAAATGTATAATGATATTTTATATTAATATCACACTGTTTTATGGAAGATACAAAAAGCAATGTCTCTGCTTTACTATGATTAGTAAGCTCACAGCTGTCTTCTCTTCACTGTCTTCTCTAACACACGTTATAGGAGATATAGATCAGAAACAACTACACTGTGGCATGCAAACACCTGTTTTGAGAAGCTTTAGTAGGATTATTGACCCTCAGTGCAAGGGAATAAACTGTATGTCCTCTTGAACTCCTTTTCAGCCCTTCTTAGACTTGAAATTGCACACGGTGGCTTGAGAGAAACTACAGGTAGAGTAAAATGTAACTGACTTCTTACTAACCAGTATTTTACCTGTGGATCCATTGCTTCAGGATGTGTGCTGACAGCTGGTAAGTCTTACGATATTGGATTTTAACCCATATGTGGTTTCAGAGGTAGTAACCTCAGAGGTTGCCTCCTTCGATCTCATGTTCACCAGCTGTAATTCATATCAGTGGAAATGTCTCAAAATAAATGACAAGGATCTAGGAATTGCCTCCTCTTACAGGCAGATAGCTCTAACATCTTAACACTTTTGGTAAGATGCCAAGCCTGCCTATTTTCCTGTTCAGTGGGGTGGATAGGTGCAAGACCGGAGTGAATTGACTTTTCTTGCCTTCAGTGGGCACTGTGCAACTTTTCTCTCTGCTATGAAGAGACCTTTTATAACTATGATGGCTGAAGCATATATTTATTTGGTGTTGGAAGAATTTCATTCAGTAGGTATGTGTAGCTGCACAGAGTTCCTGAGGAGCACAGTTTATCATAAAAAATCTGAAAAAATACACATTAAAAGTAGGCTGATGTTCTGCACTAATTGAGTTTTGCTACATATTCTTTAAGGAGACGCCTGACATTAAAGTAGATTTGATGAGCCTTGGAGTACAATATGGAAATAAATTCTTTATTATTTAAGAGCTATACATGCTCAGTCTTTGATAAGACATGGTTTTCCAACAAAAAAAAAAAAAAAAAAAAAAAAGGAAAAAAAAAGAGAGAAAGAGAGAAAGCTCAAGCTGGGAGGAAAAAGTGACCTTACTTTAAAAATAAAATAAAAATAAAATAAAAAGTTAATCCAGAAATGTGATCATTACCGAGTTATTTCCTTATTTCTTTAGCTGAAATATGAGACTGGCTATTTAAGTATCAACATGAATGAGTGTTATTCTAGGTCATTATTCTCATTTTGATGCAGACAACTCAGTCATTCAATCATAATGATAAATGTCCATTAACTACTGCAGAATCACACCACATGTTATTTGGAAATGTATATGACCTCTATATGAAGTTCAAATGAATTTATTCTGATCAGCTCTAATCAACTATCAAATTAATTCCTATTGTTTGGAATAGCATTACTAAGTTCCTGCACACCAACTTCACTTAACAATGGCACATTTCACTACTTTCTAAGGCATAATGAAACGTAAAGTGCTAGGAAATGATCTACAGTTATAATAGTACTTGAAGCTGTCACTTTCCTAGCCAAAGAAACTATCACAAACACACAAATCTTTTCTTTATTTTCTGGGAATCTTTCCCCAATGCTAATGTGAATTTCCATTTGATGCTGTTTCCTGCTGTGTACTTGCCATACTGGGGCCCAGCCCACAAAGCTGGGGAACAAAGGCCCTGGAAAACAAACACTACACAACGTCTGTTTGCTGCCGTATGTTCCCTGCAGCCTGCTGGGTGGCCCCAGGGAGGAGCTTTGCTTTGACCTTCTTTTGCATTGCCGGGGCTGCAGCAGCAGAAGCTGCTGAAGGATGCTTCAGCCTGGCCCTAGCCAGCACGAGGCAGCAGCTAGTGGGGTAAGGAGAGTCTAGGGAATGCATGAAGGGCTGCCTTACAGGAGATGCTCTGAGGGGAGACCAGATGATTCTTTCTCATGTAATTTGCTCGCTGGAGCTATAAGTTGATTTAAATTTGCTAGTTTATTTGTTTCTCCTGAGAACGAGATAAGGCAGTGAGACACATGAAATAATGTGTCAAAAGATGTCCCTACTTAGAGGGTTGTTTTTGTTTGTTTGTTTGTTTAATCTTATTTTATTTATCTTACTATTTTTATTTTAAAAACTACTTAAACAGCCTGCCGATTTTTTCCAGGTAAATAAACATGAGTACTGCTTCACTGGGCCTATGAGATTGGTGACACTCCTATTTTCTGTTTTTGAGGCGCAATTTTTTTTTTTTTTTTTTTTTTTATTGCTGGCTTTCCCTCAGTATGGTGCAATACCTTAACCATAATCAAGCATGTCATACCATCAAGCAGACTTTCCAGAGGCTGCCTTTTCGTTTACCCCCTGGCTGAGCAGGTCACCAAATGAATGCAGGACTTTGCCACATTGTGGATCACAGGATAGGAAGTTTTATGCCTTAGCACACCATGGCCAGCCAACTCCAGCTTTCCCTGTAGAGACGAAACTCAGGAACACTGTCAGGACATGTCTTTCTTGCCACATTCACTTTCAAAATGTCAGTTCACACTCAGATTTTAGCATGGGCAACAGGATGGGAGTTTGCTGGCTTTTTCCTTATTCTACTTTTGTTTGATGTGAAATTACACATTAATACATACAGGCACATGACATTTCAAGATGAAATATTTCCAGCAACATGAAATGCAGGAAAGGTCTGAAAAGTGTCATAATTTTCCCAACTTGTCAATAGAGTGCACAGTAGGTCTGATATAAGCCCTCACCTTGTGTGTTTGTCATGACACTAGCTGTACTTCGTCCTCCAGGGACTTGCTTGGTATGTTCTTGCCCCTTTTGCCCGGAGATGAATTAGTGCATTTAAAGGAGAGCACAGAGGCTGCTTTCTGAGGCTTAGTCCTGACTTTGTTCTCAGCTGCAACTCTGCTCACAGAAAGCATCATTCACATGCACAGACACTCACAGGCCCAGGTTTATGATTAATCCCACCACAGTGTGCTTGTACATGTATAACAAAAATGGTCCCTTTGTGGGACCCGGTGGATGAAAACAAGGGAACAGTATATTCAGTCAGTTTTTTGACCACTAGGTAAAAAGTTCAAATTCAGCCCAAACTGAAGGATGACTCAAGTTTCTTGTTTGGACTTTCTGAACATTTTCTCTAAAAACAGTATGTGTGTGTGAGCACACATGTCCAGGAAAAAGTGATTAAAGGAGATGAAGGGATGAAGAAGGAGCATGCTCAGGAATCCATAACGCATTTGCACTTCTGTTAGTAATAACACATGAAATGTCTCTTGAATTCAGCATGTAATTGTTCTTTGCTTCTCTGGTGTCCTTTGGGAACATTCCCTTTAGTACTTTGACTTTGTTTTCTCTCAGCTTAAAAATGTATTGGCACCAGTAATGGCCTAACCTCGTTCAGATACAATATGGTACGGTGCAGATTTATTGTATTGCGACAACAAATTAGGAATAAAGCTCCAGGGCAGCTGTAAATCAAGGCTACAATAATTCTTCTCCAAGTACCACACAGAGCCTGGTGGAGCATCCAGGGCTGTTTCAGGGCTACTGCTAATGCTGAGCTGCAGGAGGCTGCTTTTCCTACCTCTCCCAGGGGCTGAGCATGGTGAATTTAAGCTGTGGATAAATTGTTTAACCCCACCCCATATTTCCATGCTGCCTGATGGGACTTGTTCTATCCTTGGTGCTCCCCGGGCACCTGATGTCCACTTGCTGTTGCAACTCAGCCCTGGCACAGTGCTGTAAGACGGGGCAAGACTTGTTCCATTAGTTATTTCTCATTCTCCACGCCCAGGTACTTAGCTGTGCAAAGGTATCAGAGATCCAAAGATACTGCAGTGATGCTGTTGATGAAGGAACCAACAGCAAGGCAGCTGAGATAGCATTACTGTATGATGCATGTTATTTATGAGTTCAGTATTCAAATAGTGTTAGTTTCAAAACTTTCATATTTGCTCTTGACAGCAAAATAGATGGTGCAATGTGATTTACATTTACATTACATGCAGCCTTCCTACAAATAAATAGGGGTTTTACACTGTGTTTGTAATTATGATGCCGAAGAGACATGGATAATACAAGTATTTCAGTAAATATAGATTTGTTTAACTTCACCACTCATTTCTTACAGTGTGAACTGTCTTTGCTAAAATCATTCTTCCTCTGATTAATAAGCTGCTAAACTGCGATCAGAGATATCACTTCCTGAAGGAGAGAACAAAACAATGGCAATGACAGTTCATGCTTTACTTAAATTCATGAATATCTAATACTACTCTGAGAAAGAGCAATTTAGAAATGAAGTTGTAGAAAGAAAGTACAACTGCATTGGACGGTATATGGAAAGCACTAACAGTCATTAAACTTCATACTGCAGAAGAGTAATTAAACGTTTAAATAGTTCCTTTAGTGTCAGTAGAAAGGCTTTAACTTCAGTGAAGCTGCAGCAGATGCTGGAAGAGATTTCTGAACTAGGAAATAAGGTGCTTTATTAACAGGAAAAAAAAAAAAAAAAAAAAGTAAAAAAGTTAATGCTTAGCACAAGTAACAAGGACTTGATCTGAGTCTTAAATCGAAGGTTCACTAAAAATGGCAGGTTGAATTCTATTTTGTTGCACTCAGAGCTCCTACCAAATCAGAAGAATGCCACAGAATGACATCAGTTTATTATTATCTAAGCATAAAGCAGTTCTGTCAGTTTAGTGTGCGTTTTTTGGGACAGATATGCGTTGACTTGCAAAAGGTTGACAGAAGACTCAAATTCATTTAACAGTCCTATTCAGTGCCTGACATCAACAGCACCAGTTTAGGTAACAGCTTGTAAGGTTCATGGCCATATCCTGCTCTTCCTTTGCACAGAAAAGCTCTATTGACTTCTGGGGGAGATTTGTACCTGGAACAGCTGTACATATTGATTCTCTTTGATTAGTTCTCACAAGCACGTGCAGCCAAACCAACCTCTGCTGTAGCAAGTGCATCCTTGCTACTGTCATTGTTCATTGTGTAGATATCCCACTGAGTTTGGCAGGATGTCTGTGTCTGAAATGCAAGCGGACCTCAAATAATCATAACTGTCTTTATTTTTTACAGTTTTGTTGTGGGTCTCTGAAAGGAAATCTGCACATACTCATCCAGGGCTGTAATTCTGCACAGTTACAGCTGAAGTGACCTGACAACAAAAGCCAGTATGCTGCTATGTTTGGCAAAAAAAGCAAAAATGCTTTTCTGACACTTATATGCTGTTCACAGCTGGTGGGAAAGAACTGAGGCCTTGTGTCCATTGAGGTTGTTCTGTTTTACACCTACAACCAAAATTGGAACTTCGCTACTAAGTTTAGACCAAAAGGAGAAAGAAAACAAAACAAAACAAAACAAACAACAACAACAAAAATCTACATGAGGCTATTTTTCACAATACCTGCTAAATGCAGGTTAACCCTCTGCAATAAAATCTATGCAATTGCATTTATATAACATAAACTTTGTCAAAAGCTCACAGGATACTCCAGCATCTTTAGCAACTTCTGTATGACCAATTTTCAGATTTGTTCGAATTACTAGAAACATTACTAAGAAGCGTCCAAAATTGTCTATGAAAACTACATACTGTTCAGCTACCTTTAAAGGACTTCCACTAGATACTAACATATAACTTCAGAAGCCTAAAGACCTTTGCAAGAGAGGTCACAGCCTTAAAGCAATGTTAAGGCTATATCACCCAACAAGCAGCAGGTGAAGAACGGAAAAGATCAAAGGTTGTAACTAAGTGACTATCCATCTTACATTATCTGCCTGGGTTTCTGAATTGTTTGTGGTTACCCCTTGACTTTTTGGCTCTGCAAAGAGACTTTCCTTTTTTATCTATCAAAGTTCTGGATACTTTGGCTTTTTCTCAATTAAATATCAAATCATGTAAGTTCTACTGATTTACGTGTATCATCAATTTCTTTATTTCTTTTTTTTTTTTTTTTTCCAGCTTGAAGTGGTAGAAAATATAATCACACTATTTTATACATACATGTAGCTAGATTTTTTTTTGCTTGCCTATCAAAATACATTACAGAAACATAAAAAAAAAAATCACCATCTCTCTGTATCTACAGTAACTTGAAAGAAAATGATGAATGGCAAAATGGAAGAGCAAAGGCTCCCAAAATGGAGGAATTGGCATGATTAGGTTCTGTATTTTAAATTAGAAACAACTGTTCTGAATACATAAGCAATCAGACATCCATTTATATCCTGGTTAAAATCTGAAGCTTCATTAATTGCAGTGGAATCACATACAAAATGAAGACTTCCTCCAAAAGCCAGACTTACTCAAAGGAAAACTTAATGTTTTATGATAGTATTTTCCACATTAGATTTCTGCTCATGGCTAAGTCATCGTGGATAAACATACGTATATTTAAGGAGAGAAAAGACACACTCTTTTAGTCTAAAAACTGAGCCATAGAAAAACCACTAGACTGAATACTGATTATTCATGTGAATCATTAGTCAAACAGAGGTGAGAACCAAAAAATATGAGTTACTATTTCGATTTATAACATTCAAGTTTGTGTGACATTTCTAAAGGCCTTTTTGTCATACCCAGTTGCTCCATGTAGTTCCCCATAGAGATGAAAACTACATCAAAGGATAGCCTGTGTTGCTAACTCTTACCTAGTAAACATCCAGTCTCCGTTTTCCTTTCAGTCATATCCTTTTTAACACTAAGTAAATTGGTGGTAATACTTGTGTTTTTATGCTTTGGGTTATCATGTGATTTCCACTGAGAGATGTGCCAAATATGTAGACAAATAAGGTATGAATATTCAGCAAGTCGAGATGAAATACTGATTATTATGCATTCCACTTTGAAAAAAAAGCTAGTAAGCCCCCTAAAACTTCCTGTAGGACTTTATCTGTGACTGAATGACTCAAACTAGGTGTACTCACATATGTAATGTTAAACACCCATGTAATTGTTTACATATTCAGGAACATGTTTTGTATGAGCCACTGATGGTAATTTGCCTAAAAAACAACAACAAAAATTTGTGGGAATATATTTTATCACATCATGAGAGCATCCGTAATTTGTATGTCTATATTTTAGTCATTTTACAAGACTATTTCTTATGCAAGAGAAATATGCACTTCTGATGAAAAGTTATACAGTGTGATCATTGCAGTAGCTAAACTATAGAAAAAATCTGTTAAAAATAACAGGCGTGCTGCTAAACTGTGTTAGCAATGAATGTGTTTTAACATGAATTTTAAGGAGTACTGTATTTCTTCCTTATATTCCTGCCTGAAGTGTGCAGAGTATGATTTGTTCTCCACTTACCCACTTTTGCCACAGTCAGTTCTTTTCCTATTACAAATTTCACATAGTTTGGCCATGAACTCGAGAGAGTCTAGACAAGAAACAAGCACTATGAAGAAAGAGAGAAATATTAGAAAATTCAAGCTCACAATAACAATAAAGCACTCAGGAAGTGATAAGTTAGGCTTCTGCTACATCTTTATTCACTCCACCTCCAGTGCTGATGTTCTTCTAAACAAAAATCTGCACATCACTGACATGTTCTTAGCTGCAGCAAACATTTTTCTATTTCACAAAACACCCTTGGAGTTCATGTTCCACATATGCCCTTAAATTAAGACAATCTCAAAATGAACCTTCTATGGCTCTTGCCCATTTTACTGATTTGCTACCCTCTGCTGGCTTTTTTTGTCACATTAAACAGACATTGCTGATACTCACTTTGAAACCCTTTTGTAAGGTAACTTCTGGAATAGCTTCTGGGGCCAGGAGAAGGGAAAAAGTGAAGTTATTAAGGTGGCACCAGTTTCTCCCATTACCACTGACACGAGCATGGATTTTCATCCAGATCATTGTGCATATTCAGCTCTCCTATGCAGTACATATTCATTGAGTCTGATAGTAACCATGCCCATATTTCTGATATCTTGAGAGAAAATACAAAAATCCTCCACGCATTTCCACATCATTTGGAAGAGTGTTCCATGTGCCCTTGATCTTTATCTTCATTCAAATAATTTTTCCCATTTATTATTTCTATGGATATCAGGACAAAAACATAACAATGGGCACCTCATAGCAAATTAGGTAATCTTGATAGCAAACAGAATTTCCAATGCAAAACTCCAGAGAAAAAAATATAGTTTTCAGCTGCATATACATCACACTTGAAATCCCAGGTAAAATTGTTTCTCTACAGTGTGTGGCTGTTCACAGAAAATTGTGTTTAGCCCTGAGACTCATTATTGAGAAGAGCTGTAAATTAGAGAGAGGTCAGTGCAAAGCCACTGATATGATTAAAGTGGGCTGGAGGCATTGGCTTAGGAAGAAAGATGAAAAGATCTAAATAAACATGGCCTGGCTGTGGAATACTTAAAAGGCATCAAGATAACCATTAACAAATAGCTGAAGGATATGAAAACTAAGGACAGAAAAGAGATATCTCAGGTAGCATAAAGGAGAATAGCCAAAAGTATTGAGATTAAAATTAAGAAAGGAAAATCTAAACCAAATGTCTGAATAAACTCCTGGAAGGGTAATGCTTCACACAGTGGAGCACTACCCCAGGTATAATGGAATTCCTATTGATTGAGACAAATAAAGCAGGACAGACAGAACTGCAGGGATTGTACAATAGGGATTAACCCTGCCTTTACAGCAGAGTAAGCCAAAATGTACAAATAGGTCTTTATCATCTCTCGTATCTCTGAATTACTGCTGAGATAGCTCAGCTATTAATGGAATTCCACAGTCAATGAAACTGCCCACATCCTACAGAAAGGCTGTGTGGTTTCCGAAGATAAGAGCTCTGCAAACAAAGTGCTTATGCCACTCACCCAGAAACACTCACACGTGGTGCAGCGCCCATGAGCTGCTCTCCTGCAGAAGCACCAGACCTACAGGGCATGCCCTGTATTGTTTTTGCTCACCACTGGCAAAACAGTGAAGCAAACCTGATGTTTTCTGAATCTGCTGCAGTTACTGCAGTGTCAATTTCCAGAATTTTTGTGTTCATGGCAGGTGGCCACACCACAGAGCAGACATGCAGTTCTGACTTGGTTAGACATTTGGAAACTTCACACATTATCAGTCTGCACACACTCTGATTGACTTGTTAGGCTACCAGACATGGAGCAATTGTGGACAAAGTGATGAAGACCTTAAATCTTCCTGAGCAAAATTTTCAGGAGTAAAAGAAGACGTGCCTAGAAAAATCACGTGTAAGATAACTCTCTTTGTGGTGATCAAGAAAATTAAAGCCAGGACAATTTTTACCCTTTCTCCCTCCTTTCATTCCCAGTGGAAAGAGAAATGTAAGCTGTCACTTTTTTCTCTTCAGGTGGGGAAGGCGTACTGTTACCTAGGCTAAACTGAAAAAATTCTCACTGTCTTCCAGTTCTTGCATTTCCAGTTTTCAGCCTTTTGAGATACTTGGAGGATGCAATCCCCATGTGGTATGATTGATAGACTGATGGGACAGGGAGCCCAATGTCCACTGGACAGGTAGGCACTCCACACACGGCACCAGAGTGAAGATAATTGCATAATGCCTGCTAATACTCTATCTCCTATTGCTGCACCCACAGCAATGAGAATAAAACATTCAGAAACTGACAGGTGTGCATGACAACCAAAGAAATGTGCGTTGTCTGTGCAGCAGCCTTAGACATGAAACAGCGAAATGATCTTTTTCCTATTCACACTTGAATAAGCTGAGCTTCCTCCTGCACATATCTGATTTACCTCAATTGTGATGTGTTATTATCATCTCTTTTGTGATTCTGGGCTGCATTCCCACTTACCCACTCTTTATTATTTGTCTGCTTGATCCTGCTGATTCCATGCCACTTGCTCTGTGCTGTGTATGCTGTCAACGGTCTGAGCCAGTTGCTGTGATTATAGGCACAAATCCACCCCAGGCCTGCCCTCCTCTTCTCGCAAGTAACAGAAATGTTACTTTCCTTCAATTAGATGAATGTTTGTTCTTCCTTGCATAAGGGGTCCACCCTCCTGGAAAACACTCATCAAGTCTGGTCATGTTGAAAATGTAGCTGGATGGAGCCTGCCTAGCAGGGTGGCATTAACAGTTAAAGACTAGCCTATTACTAAGAAATATGGCTCTGCTCCACATCTTTCTTTTTGCATTATCTGCCTAGGACTTACACCTTAAAAAATTAAGAACCTAACATTACTTTAATGAGTTACATACCAAAAGCATAAGTAAGGAATGATAAAGACTTTCAAGGTGAGATATGTTCTCTGACAGGTAAATTTTTTATTAAACTCCACAATAGAAACCTTCCTCATTGCATTTTGTGTAGAAATTATTTCTGTATTGTATTACATATACATAACATCAGTTTTGGCAAGTAAACTAAAATCTTTCTGGGCTGAAATTCTGTTTATAAGATTTCAGATATGGAATTATTTTTATGCCAAGGGTTATACTTTTCTATTCTATGTGATTTAGTCCACTTTTTAAGCCTTGTTAATTACTTTTTTTGGCACTACATGCAGCTTGACAAAACAACACTGTGCTCCAAGCACAGCGATACTGGAATAATACAGAATTATGAGAAAGAGATATACCTAGGCAGTACCAAGGGAACTAGTTCTGTACTTAGTCAAGATCACCCTAAGCAGTAGATAAGAGAAGGATGCAGACAACAGGCAGTGCTTTTATTATTAACATGAATTTTATTATATATTACCCTTATTACTCCCCAAACAATATTTAACATGTTTGTACTCCTGAGCGCAATAGCCATCTTTGCAATCCCTTCCCCAACATCCTTCCCTGGAATCTTACCTCCCTGCCTTCAAATAGGTTCCGATATGGAACAGCCACATAACCTGCAACTGTGCTAAGATGCAAAAAATAAAAATAAAAATAAAAATAAATGTAATGCAAGAAAGCCTGGTGGGATGCCTCTGCTAGAACCATCACCCACAACAGGAGGTGCATTTCAGCTCTAACCTCTATGTTTGCCTCTTACTGGAGCTGTGAAGTAGATGTGCTTCACATTCTCACTTTGCTCGTGGGACTTCCTGGCTCCGTTTCAGCCCACTCCTATTGCCACAGATCAAGGGCTATGGCCATCACAGTATCACAGAATTGTTGAGGTGGGAAGGGACCTCTGGAGGGCATGGGGTCCATCCCCCAGCACAAGCAGGGACACCCAGAGCAGGGTGCTGAGGCCTATGTCTAGGAGAGTTTTGAAGATCTCCAGGGAGGAGACCTCACAGCCTCTCTGGGCAGACTTACACAGCACAGAAGCGCAGCCTGGTGTTCAGAGGGAACCTCCTGTGCTGCAGTTTGTGCCCATTGCCTCTTGTCCTGTCACTGGGCACCACTGCAAAGAGCCTGTCTCTGTCCTCTTCACCCTCCCTTCAGGTATTTATAGACATGGATGAGACCCTTCCAACATCTTGAGCCTTTTCTTCTCTCACATGAACAGTCCCAGCTCTCTCAGCCTTTCCTCATAGGAGAGATGCTCCAGACCCTTAATCATGTTTGTGGCCCTATGCTGGACTCTTTCCAGTATGTCCAGATCCCTCTTGTAATGAGGGGGGCCATAACTGGACACAGTACTTCAAGTGTGGCCTCACAAGTGCCAAGCAGAGGGGAAGGATCGCCTCCTTTGACCTACCAGCAATACTTTGCCTAATGCAAACAACAATACCTTTACCCTTCTTTGCAAAAAGGGTACAGTGCTGGCTCATGCTTAACTTCATGTTCACCAGGCCTCCTTTTCTGCAGAGCTGCTTTCTGCTTGGGTGGCCCCCAGCATGCCCTGGTGCCTGGGGTTGTTCCTTCCCAGGTGCAGGACTTCACACTTCTTGTTGAACTTTATGAGGTTCTTGCCAGCCCATTTCTCCACCTTGTTGAGTGAGGTCCCTCTGGATGGCAGCTCAACCCTCTGGTAAGTCAGTTAGTCCTCCCAGTTTTGTGTCATCTATGAACATACTGAGGGTACACTCTGTCCCATCATCTAGGTCATTAATAATGACATTAATCAGGACTGGACTCAGTGTTGACCCCTTGTTTCAGGACTCCAGCTAGACTCTTCACTGCTGATCACTACCGTCTTCTGATCCACCTCACTGGTACTTCAACAGCTCCTCTATGAGGGTCTTAGGGGAGACAGTGTCAAAGGCCGCACTCAAGTCCAGGAAGACAATATCCACTGCTCTCCTCTCATGCACCAGGCTGATCATTTCAGCATAAAATCTTATCAGGTTGGTCAAATATGACTTTACCTTGCTGAATCCAAGCTGTCTGCTTCCAATTGGTTTCCAGTATTAGTTCTGTTGGCTTCCCAGAGATTGAGGTGAGTCTGACCGGCCTGTGGTTCTCTGTATCCTCCTTCCTCAAGATGTGGTGGGTCCTTTGGTGGTTAGGGCAATGCCTGGCCTCACTGCTTCCTACCTTGCTCATGGTGCTGTCTCCTAACAGCTTAATGAGTAGAATGAAAATATTTCTCAAGACATGGATTTATTCCCCACCCTTCCGGTCACTTCAGTGGCACCAAAGGGCAGATCATAAAACTTTCCCGCTAAAGAGCATTTGTGATTTTTTGAGATACCCGGAGCCAAATCTTCAGAGATACCCAGAAATATAACTCTCAGTGATTTCACTAGGGTTACGTCCCTGGAAAAGCCTGACCTATGTGAACTGTCCAAACTCACATCTTCAGCCTGTTTCAGATTGAAAAGTTGAAACTGGATGTCCCAAGTCCTTCCCTAGTGATATAGTCATTGGACTTCCCTATGTTTAAAAAGAAAGATGTCTTAAGGGATTTGAGTCTTGAAATGTTCATTTTAGTTTTCTTTTTACACACTATGACTGTCAAGTTAAATTTTTTTTTTTTTTAATCAGTGATGTGTGATGAACCATAACCTCCTAGTTACAGGCAATGACCCATTGTGCTCTGATTAGTTAGATGCCTGCTCACTCTTTGATTTTTTTTATTTTATTAATATTTTTTTTAAAGCAGTATGCTATAAATGCCGAATATGGAACCAAAGGGACAAGGGAGAGATGGCAATCTGCCAACTCATAAATAAATAAATAAATCCCATATCTTTTATACACTGAATTCATTAACTATTATACAGCCTTAAAAAGTGTGTTCAAATATCCCAGTGTGCTCTTAGTAGGGTCATGATTTGTTGGTGCCTGAGAGGTCTGAACAGTGCAGGCTGACAGGTGTTTTGGTCAGGATAAAATATGACAGCTGTGCTCCTACTCAAGAACTGGTACCAGTTCTGGATGATTTGCCAAATGAAGATCTATTGGGGAGGTTTCAGTCTGACAGATAAATAGCCCATCCAAGATTTTTCACTGCTAGGCCATCCAAGAGATTGCCCTATTTATGGCAGTTTGTGCAACCTACAGGCATTTTAATCAGCTTTACTGGCATTTTAACAGGCTGACTTTGCCTTTGGTATCATAGATACTGAGATCTGTAAACATCTTCAAAGTAGAATCCCCCCCAAAAAAAGAAAACAGAAAACGCAGAGTCCTGCAAATTTCCCACTGAAACAAATTCACAATTCACTGCCCCAAAGTAAATGACAAAAAAAAAAAAAAAAAAAAAAAAAGGTAATGAGATTCTGCAAAGACCAACAAATATATTACAACTTTGAATGTTCAGGATGGATTAAGATTTAAATATTTAGTTCTGTAATGAAGTCTATTCCCATTTTACAAAGATGTAATCACAGGTTTTATCAAATCAGAGTGGTAATAGGTTTGAGGAGGGACGTACAAGATACTCTCCAAGAGAATCAGTCATTTTTTAATTCTGCGAATGAGGAAGATCCTAAGTCCCACAGAGTCTGAAAAAGATTTTCTATATTGCTAATCTGATACAGATCACCTAGGTTGCCTAGTGAGGGCAGGCTATTCATGATCTCAAGAGAGGCATCAACCACAAAACAGCCCAGAAGGTACAGCTGCTCCAAGCCCACCTCCCAGGCCCTGAACCCTGCTTTGAATTGAGAAAAGAAAGTCCAGTTCAACACAGATCACTTGTGGATTGGATTACAATAGGGTGATTTCTATGGGTTTTCAGAATGGTCAATCATTCTCCCAGTTATGCTATTATCATTTGTCTCTTAAATTTGACACTGAATGAAAGGTGGAAAACTTCAAAAAACATACAGAAACATTGAGTCTAGAAAGCATACAATTCAACACCTGGCTGATACCCACAACTAAGCAGCTAAGTGCACACATAGAGCATCCTTCATGAAATGAAGCTCTCTCTTCTTACAGGAACTGGCATGATAATAAAAGAAAGATGATGCTTCCAGTGACACAGGGCATTTGCCATCATGTTGGGGCATTGATCTCTCATTGGAAGAGGAAATAACCAGCTGTAAAAGATAGACTTGCTTCTAAACTTTTCTTAATTAAGAATTTCAAAGTAGATATTAGGCTTAAGCTTAATTCCTAAGGCTTCTGTGGAGAAACCCAAGTGAGAGATTTTTTCTTTGCTAATTCCATTTGAAATTATTGGTAGATGACCTTTAAGTAAATACAAATGTCTACACCCAGGCAAGATCACATCAACTTCAGTGCATTAAACACCACAGCTAAGATCTTGATTTTTATTTTAGTGACTCATGGATTCTATATCATTGCCTACCTTGATTGTCACCTGAAAACTTGATGGACAAGGACTCTGTCACCTCCTCCAGATCACTGATAAAGATATGAGGAAGAAATTCTTTACCCAGAGGGTGGTGAGTCACTGGAACAGGTTGCCCTGAGAAGCTGTGGATACCCCATCTCATGAGGTGTTCAAGACCAGGCTGGATGGGGCCCTGGGCAACCCAATCTAGTGGGTGACATCCCTGCCCATGACAGGGGGGTTGGAATTAAATGGCCTTTAAGGGGCCTTTAAGGTCCCTTCAAACCCAAGCCGTTCTGTGATTCTACTTTAAACAGGAAACACCCCAGACAGAGACCATCAGTGCCCCACTTGTTAGCAGGCTCTGGGCTGATATGGCTGTGGTGTAATTGCCTAAAGTAACTGGAAAATAAAACTAACATTCATATTTTAAAGAAAATGTGCAGCATTGAAGAGGCTTTCAGGGTAGGGTGTAGCTGCATTCACTTTTTGCTACCCTAAGCCAATGATCTCTCATGTTTTGACAAATGCTGTACTCTAGTGTCATCATAACATCATTATAATACCAAAACACACCTCCATCCCAAAAGCTACCTGCCTCCAAGGTGCAACCACCCCTCCCTGAGCATGCGCTCTGAATTTCTCGGAGTCTATTCCTTTAAATGGAGACAGGAAAACTTTTCACCAACCATAACTAAGATATGCTTGACTAGAGTCACTCAAGCTCCACCTAAAAGATAGAAAATAATATAAATGGGCCTAAGAGAGAGGGGATGCTGGGGAAGATACTATCTTTGGGAAACATATCACCATCAGGGCAGATACCATCACGAGGGAATACACCATCCCGAGGACTTCCTGACCCCTGGGATCAGTGAAAGGGCTGAGCCTCTCTTCCCCCCCACTGGGACGCCTTTGGGTGAGATTTGAACACTTGCTTATACTGTGCGTCTCCGTGGAAACTTAGAAATCTCTATAGAATCTTTGTGTGCTTTAACATGTTAATTTCCAGGCTGTACACCTGTGTATTTCATGCATGCTAGCTTGCTTTTGCAGACAACCACTATCGCTGACAATCCATAGAACCTGTGTACCTGCTGCTGGAATAAATTGCACCAAACTGCATTGTTCCTAGCCGTGATAGTTCTCAGATAGTTCTCATTGAACGCGACTAGAGTTAAGGGCGGTTATGCTTTATTGGTGAATCCGTGACCATGGTAGTTCAGTGCTCTGAATCCGAAAAGACACATATCGGTTAATGCGTTATTGGTGAATCTGTGATTGTGATAGTTCAGTACCCTGAATCCAACTGGACCCATAACGGTTAATCGGCTACACCCCTTAACGTGACGATGGCCCATTGACCACAGCCCTCTAAGTCCCATCATCCAACCAGTATTTACCCATCCTGTTGTCTGTCCATCCAAACCATCATGGCCCATGTTGGATGTAAGAATAGCAACAGTGCCAAGAGCCTTGCTACAGACCAGGTACATGACACCCACTGGTCTCCCACCATCCACAAACCAGTCATTTCTTCCCAGGAGGACAACAGGTTGGTCAGGTGTGATTTACCCCCATGCTGATAGCTTCCAGTCACTTTCTCCTCCATGTGCTCCATGATCTTCCCAGGGACTGAAGCCAGGCTGACAAGCCTGGAGTTTCCCAGATCACCTTTTTGCGTTTTGGAAAAATGGGTGCAACACATTCATTTCTTTGGTCTCTGGGGACCTCCCAGGATCTCCACGACCTCCCAGAGGTTATAGGGGCATCACCCTGCGTGGATATCAGCCACTTCTCACCACCCTCAGGTACAGCCCATCTTGTTCTCTTGGCCCATGGATCAAGTTGTCTTCCATCTCCCTGACTTCTTGCTCACCCACTGATGGTTATTTCTGTCCTTCACCTGTCTCTCCAAGTGCAGAGGTCTGGGTGGGAATGGCTAAAGCACAGGCAGTGTTTAGTACCTCTGCCTTCTGTGCCTGCTGCCATGCTAAATCAATAAACATATCAATCACAGCATTGGTAACTTAGCTACAGAACAAATGAGACCACAGATTGTTTACTTCTCCCTCATAAAACAGAGGTTAATAATTAATAAAATATTTCTTAATTAAGAAAATGCTGCTTTTGGAGAGTAAGTGCATTAGTCTCTTCATTAGAAGTAGCTATACATTAATCGTACAAACATACCCACTAAAAACAAGAAATGAAGCAGATACAAATCTGATGAAATTTTGAAGAGTTTTTATCTTCAGTTTACTCTGCTTTTCAACATCTGGGAAATTATTCCTCAGCTTGTCATATGCTTACTGAGCAGTGATTGCTCCATTGTGGAGTGAACCTGCCTGATCCTGGCAGGAGCCATTGAATCTGTGCACACCAAAAGCACTGCTTCAGGTACATAGATATAATTTTATTAACTTCTCACTTCAGAAAACAGCTGATATCTAGTCTGGCTGAGTGAACTGAGATTATTTCTGAACTGACTTCAGTCATCTTCCTTGTACAGTGACAGGTGGATCGCTTCATACGAGGCTGAGTAATCAGTCAGTTCAGACTCAAAATTAAAACCGTCTTATACAGCACATCTGCAGCTTGCCTTGCCAATATTCTGGAGTTGGAAGCTTTCACTGGTCTGGAGAATTTTGGCTTTTCTGTTCAAATCTTGGTTGAATAGTAAGTGGTAAAATCAAGGGGTTTTGAAGAGAACACATCAATTAACTTTTTTTTTTAAAAAAAAAGAAAACAAACAAACAAACAAACAAAAACATTCGCTAACCATTGTTAACATTTAAAACCTCCTGATTTACTATGTCCCTCTTGTAAAATGAAACCAACACACTTTTTAGTGGAAAATCAACCTTCATATACATAGGAAATTTGTGACTTCATCTTATATCATTCAAGTGACTTTTTTAAATATCAAATTTTCAATTTTGTAAATGTTTTCAGACTTGCAGGCTAGAAGTATTTTCAATGTCATTCTGGCATGACAAATTCAAAGTAATTGAATCTGTTGCAACTGACTGTTACCATGATACTACATTTGGCATGATGTCAGCACTATTTTGTCTGCCTGAAATAGCTTCTGATCTTCAGATTAGATTAGTTGCATCTTATCTTTATAGAATTGCCTTCAATGCACAATCTAGCATGTACAATCCAATAAACATTTTATAAATATTAATCTCATCTTTTTTAAGGGCACAAAACTGCTTGTTTAAAATGTATAAGGGTATAACACAAACTTACATCAATGTAATGAGGTAATATTGATTTATGTAGTTGTTTTGAAACATCAAAAAACATTTTGCCTCTAGTACTTGCCACTTGTTCTGTAAACCAGCACTTTCTTGTCCCTTCCAAGTCTTTCCTTGTTATCTGCATTAGTATCTTTTTGGTTTCTGAAAGCACTGGGAAGAAAAGATACATTGACACTACTTTATGAGGTCTTCTAAAGATTATCAAGTGCATTGTGATGACGCAAAGCTGGAAAGTCTTTACCATGCTTCTAACTTTTCAATTTAGGAAACTCAAACCAAGAAAGACCTTTAGGTGTGTATTATTCGAAAACCTTAAGATCACCAAATTAAGAAAAATAGAGAAAAGCAATCCTCACCACCATTTTCCACCCCACCAAGATATGTGAATGAAAACAATTTTTGTAAAACAAAGTGTTTCAGAAACTTAATCAATATTGGATACCTGCCATTTGGTTCATTCTGCAGTAAAGATGGAGCAAGTCCAATTCTACAACTAGCTGAGGCAGGTTCACTTCCCATGGAGTAAGCAGTTTCCACCTCTCCTAGCCAATACCTCTCCTTCCTTCCTAGCCAATACCTGCTAGGATGGCAGAAATGGACAAATTTAAGAGAAAGAAGAAAGCTCTCCCCAACCAGATGAAAAACCTTCTTGATTATAGACAGTCATTTCCATCATTGTAGTGTGCTGATGGATGATACTGAAGGGATTCAGTTTATACTTGTCTTCATTATATTGAAAAACAATAACGTATAAATTTAACTTACATCCCCAGTACAAATGAGTACAAAAATCTGCCATACGTGTTCTCTACAGTGTTTCTCTTCCTCCCCTCAGTACCACAGGTCCCAGAGTGAAATATTTAGTGGAATTCAATGACTAACTCTTGATAGGATGGATGGATGTTTTCTAAGGAATGAATTGTGTGCAGAAACATACATTTAAATTTGATGCAGAAAGTCAGAGCAATAGAATAGTCTTTTCTCAAACCACAGTTAAAGTACTTTGCCAATAATCTAGGCAATATGCTAACAACAAAGCATATATTAAGATATAGACTTACACATATATTAAGATATACTCCAGAACCAACATCCGGTTATAGGTACCATAGAAAAAATTGATCTTGTAACCATTTTCCAATGTGCTTCCATCCACATGTTCACCTCCAGCTTAAGTGCTCTCCTTTCTTGTGTTTACTTGTTAAGAACGTAGAGAAGAAAATCTAGCTATATAGAATTACTTAGAATATCTAGAAATAGATCATTTGGATGTTCTAAAATGTACAGAACAACACTACTACGTGGAGGGAAAAGGAAAAAAAAGGGCAGGGCAGGGCAGGAGAGAAGAGAGGAGG
>CM021729.1:63924490-63937538 GCA_011074415.1 Stictonetta naevosa | reverse complement strand
TTTGTCTGCAGTTTTAAGATGCAAAGTTTCACATGTATGCCTTATATGCCATTGGATTTAGGGGGTTAGAGCCAAATATTGTGCAGTTTTTAGACTTTTTCAGGGGGTTGTTTTTTTCCTGATTTGAAATGCACCATAATCCAGAGTTTCTGCTGCTGGAGGGACAATTTGGCCCAAGGAGGTGGTCAGAAATTTGAATGTAAAGACTTGGGGCCATCAGTCTCCTGACTTTAGGGTCGTGTGTTGTGTGGTGCCAGCAACATGAGCAAGGCATGTTCTGTATTTGGGGTGTAATGAGAGAAGCAGGACTTGTTTCCTGGATTAATAATTCAATTGGAAATTGGGGGTAAAACATAAACACAATGGGATCCTGTTAGGTCCAGCTGTTTCCACCCCTGCACACCCCCGCCTTTCATGCATCACTTTCTCCCTGTCTGAAAGCACGTTCCCACCCCTGGAGGTAATGGCAGGGTGGGGGCAAATAAGGAGCGGGGGGGCTGGGAGAGAGCAGAGGCAAGTGGTTAGAAGTATCACGTTTCTCAGGGTGTCACACACCCAAAATTCAATGACCCCTTCACGAGGAGCACCACTAACAACTCTACAACTTTTTTTTTTTTTTTTTTTTAGCTCAGGACTTGTGTGCGGTGCCAGAGGCTTTTTTAGGTGCAGATCTGGGAGGGCAGGAGCTAAGGGGCGAGGACGGGACGTCAGGGCAGGGACCTGGAGGGACAGGACAGCGTGCTGGGACGCTCTGTCTGTGAGTGAGAGAGTGAGTGAGAGAGAGAGAGAGACCGCGTGTTTGTTTTTTCCTCTCATTCCTGGGGTCTGAATGGAAAGCACGTTGAGCTGTAATTAAGACATCTTGGAGGCGTACTTAACTTATGACGTGTTGCTTTTCTTTTCCTCTCGGTGAGAAAGTGGCTCTCTCTTCCCTGAATCAGGTCCTCTGCCACCCAGAGCCACAAAGAGACACTCGGGACACAGGCACGCACACACACGCACACGCTAACTTAAGGTGAGCACCATAAACTTCCTCTGCACTTCACTGTCCTCTCTTTCAAACTGTTGGAGAGTTCTGAGAGCATCTTGACTCGGGAGCTCTGTGCAAGGTAAAGAAACTATCGAACTTTTGGGAAGCTTTTTACTCCTTTATTGCTTTAAGTCGGATGGGGATGCAGTGAGCAATGGCTATAGCATCAGCTGCGGGGCTGTACTGAAAGGATTTTCAAGCGATCTAATTTGGCAGCTAAGACTAAGGGGGGAGAGGGTGAAAGATGGATTGAAACTGGCTAAGTTTGATGCATTTAAGTACTCTGTGTTACCAAAGGAGAGATCATGTTGCAACTGCAGATTCAGACTGAAATACAGAAGTTGTATACCTCTGGTCTACAGCTTTCTCCTACGGGATTATACATTTCACAGAGATTTGTCTTTCTTGAAGGATTTCTCCATCCAGTTAGATGCTTTTAGAAGTTTTTAGGACATAAGAATAGGAGGACGTTAGACTGAGCAAGAATCTCAAGAGCTGGGACTGGATTTCTGTAAAGTACAGACCATCCAGTTGGAAAGAAAAAAAAATTTGATAAGACATGATGTATGTCATACTTTTTCTGTTTCTTGTCAGAGAAAGCCTGAACAGCATTTGGCACAGGTTTCTGTATCATCTCCTCCCTCCAAGACAGTTAGATGGCAGAGCATTTTGAACGTGTTAGCTGGTCCATCACTATGATAACTGTATCATCTTACTGCGTGTTTATTTGCTTTTTGGTCAAATACCTATAAAGGTGTCATGCAGAACATTTGCCATAGCAAAAAGGCTTGTATGTCAGGTTTAGATGCAAAGGATTGGAAAGCATTTGCAAGTTTGATTTGAGGGGGTTTATTACTATTTGTGTGTCATTAGTAAGGGTGATTAATTACTGCTTGGATCTTTCAGGAAAGAAAATGTTCCTAAATGTTGCTGTGTGATGTCATAAAACTGATATAACTCCTGCAGGAGGCTCTGGGAACCTGGCAATGTGTGCAAGAGAATCCTGTGGATTATTGACAGTGATGAGTCTGTATTAATGATTAGCAAGACTGTTTTAGTGCCTATGTGGGAAAAATCTCATTGTTTTGTTAGGAAAACGTCAAGAATATGTATGATGTGGCAGTTGAAAACTGAGGTGCAGTGAGTCTGTGTAACTATGGATACACATCCTCTCAATAAACACTTTCTAGAGAGTGAGCATTTCCAGCACGTGGAGAAATGCATCATAAACAGGAAAATTATTATCAGCTCCTATGGACTGAGAACGAGGAGTCAGCAGTCTCATGCCAAAAAGTGTCACACAGAATGCCAAATCCTTTTGCTACAAAGGGACAGCTCATGCTTCCTTGTTTTTTCATATCTAATGGAGGTAGATCTTCAACTCCTGTAGAGCATAGCTAAGTGGAGTTGCTCTGAATGCATTAGCTGAGACTCTAATCTGTACATACTTACCTTTATTAAAGTTATCAACAAGCAAAGAGGGGAAATGAAAAAAAAAAAAAAAAAAAAAAAAAAAAAAGGAAAATAAGCAGGAAGGAACAGAAGGAACAGAAAGAAAGAAAAAAGATTAATTTGTGACACTTTTGAACACAGCAGTTAAAGCAAAAGGGGAAAAATAATTTTGGAGAGAGCAGCTTTTTCAAGTTGAATAATAAAAATGTCGAGGTAATAATCAAGACACTCCTGACATGTTCTGAAAATGTGCCAAAATGCTTGTCTTCCTAATAAGATCCCTGAATCTCTAAGCAGATGCTAATGGGGAAGAGAAAAAGAATCCATGTCATTATGAGGAAAAGTGTTATCTATAGCAATGTCCTATTCAGAGACAAGACTGACAGTGTAATTCACAGCAAAGCATCCTTTCATTACAAACCTAACAGGTTCAGTTTCCTCTCATTTTCAGCCAGCATGGTAAAAACAACTAGCAAATTCTAAATAAAATAAAATAAAATAAAATAAAATAAAATAAAATATGTAGTAGTGCAAAGGCTTGAGATTGTGTGAGAGAGGTTTCAGAAGAGTGTCACGTTCCTGTGGCATGCTGCGGCGCACTTTTGTTTTTACAGTTTGTGACAGGGTAAGGAAAGCATTTTCTACTGCATTGAAAGCTCCTCTATCTCTCTGATTTTATTCTGAAATGTGACTAAATGAAATGTCATATGTCATTGTCAACTGTTGGTCACAGTCTGGAAACAAAGAACTGGTATCGATATTTACTTAATCAAGTCATTTAACCTCCTGGCCTCCCAGTAAAAATCAGGAAATAATATTGACCAAGCTTAAAAAGTTCTTTGAGATCTTCAAAGGACGAGTGAGTTTGTAATTGTTTATATTTAAATGTACTGAAAATTTTCCAATTCAGTGCAAGGATTAAAGAGTGAGACTTGAAATTAGTATTTTCAGCTTTTCATATGCCTTTCCATTAAGGCAGTGGTTAAGCTACTCTTGGAAGTTCGAATACTTTGCATTTCTATGTTTCATTGTAAACGTGACAGTGTATTTCACTACTTGAAACTCCCTGAAAATGAACAGTACTTTTTTTTTTTAATTTTTTTTTTTTTTTTTTTTTGGTGGAGGGAGTCATTTTCATATTACAAGCTGCTTCTGTTGCTTGTGAGGAAGTATTAGACATTCTGTCTCCGCTGTTAGTAACTGTAGCATACAGTATTTCACTTGAAAAGGTAGCTTGTAATATGTAGGCAACAAAATGTTCTTTGGGGAAAAAAAAAAAAAAAAAAAAAAAAAGGTCTGAATATACTTAGGATTTCAATCAATAGCGTTTAAGGAGGATTAGAGGAAACAGCTGGCTAAACAAATATTAGGTGTAGAGTGGATGCGGTGGTATAAATTAATAATGCAGTTCTTTATCTGCTCTATGAATGGGAGGTTTTGTGGAGATAAGATGGCCTAAACACGGTCACTGTCTGCCACCTACTGGATATTGCGAATACTCTTTCCAAATAATTTTCTTTAATTCTGATCATCTGTAGCTAGTCCAGGTGCAATTTAACTCGAAATGGTTAGTATTATTCGTTTTTACCATTAAAAACTATCAGCTAACTTTTTTTTTTTAATATATTTTTAAGGGAGGTTCTTTCTGCTTTTTTTTTAAATGTGTATTAGATCTGCTAAAACCCAGTTCAGCTTTTATTTAACATAATTTGTCACTAATATCTGTTTACAAGGAGTTGTTAAATCATTCAGTAACAAATTAACACTTAGCCTGACATACTGAGCTGTTATTGAAGAACGTAAATGGATTTGTTTTGCACAAATATTGTGGCAGAAGAATCTATGTTTTGCAGTAAGGATTTTAAAACTCATTCCAAAAGTCCTTTAGCATGTAGGATATGTTGTTGTGAATCCCCCTTTTGTTTTGTCTGAGGATATTTTGTCAAGAATAGATATGGAAAAAGGAAATGTCAAATTATTTCTGATGGCTGGTGAAAGGTTATAAACCCTCTTCAACTTCTTTTTCTATGCATGTCATCTACCTCCACCTTCTTCAGACCTCTCAGACACTTATCTCTTGGACTGTCCTTTCTCTTCATTAGAGAAAGTTGCTTTCTGGTGCACTGCACTGTTTATTCAGTAGTAGATGTTCAGGTGCTGTCAATTCTCATAGCTCTAAAGAATCCAATGAAACTACATGATTTTAAGCAGACATACATAGATCCGGATGTATTTGGTAACTGTTCATGCTATGTGACCAGCTTACCTGCTCCCTCCTCATATGCTTTTTTGAAACTTCACCGTCATCACAGCTCCCACTGCAGTCATCTCCTAGGCACCTAAAACAGCTATGGATCTGTGGTTCTGGCGCTACATTATTTAAGTGTCACAATAGTTATTTCACTGTAGACATTAAAATACTTAGCAAAATCAAGCTCCCTGTGCTTCACTCCCCGCTTATTTTCATCACTGTAAATCAAATGGCAACACCACACTCAGCAAAACAATTTCCATGTTCTTCTCATTCATTTAGATTTGAAAGTGCACTTTTGTTGTTGTTTGTTTCCTTTTAATTAGTACTACAGAGTGGAAATCTTGAACATGATCAATGGCTGTGAAAACAAATATTTAAAAGATGCATTAAGATATCTCGGAGCTATATTCTCTCTGAAGACTCCACTGACTACTTCAAAAACTTTTCTCAGGAGTTACACAAGGTATTACCTTAGGAGGTTGTTAGCATGATGCATGAGCTAATGGCTAAAGTGAGCAGGAGCTCTGCCTTTCCACTAGTCAGGTGAAGCTTACAAATGAAGGGAAGGTAAAATTCCAGAGCAGCAAATAGGCTAATTGATTTGATGCCATCCTACCTTTTGTTTTAGCTCTGCCTGACATGGTATTGTGAATCACAGGAACAGCTGAGGGGAATCAAGCCCAAACAGCATTGCTGTGAGCCTTTGTTGTAAGGCTGCAGAGTGTCTTCCAGAACAAAGCTTTCCACTAGAGCCACCAGCACAGTGTCACTGCCATTTCCTAGAGCAGGGCACATCAGATGTTATGGCAGAATCTACATCATTAATTGTCTGGCATAACAGAAATGAAGCCATGACACCAGAAGAATGTGGCTGGGTAGATGTATCTTGCCTCAAAAAATGTTATATTGGCATTTGTCTAGTACCAGAAGACCATTATCTTGAGACAGCTTTCCATTAATAATTTTTTCTAATTACTTTAAATGCTTACAGTCTACAAGGAACATATGGGCAATGGAGACAGGTTAGATATGAAATGTGTTTGACAGAAATCTAAGTAGCAGAAAACAAATGCTTCAAAATATTCCTGAGGGAAAACAAAGGAAGAGTTACTTAGAGTAGTTCAAATTTGGGTTTAATCACTTTTGGTCTGTACTTTCACAAGTAGATGTTTTTTGTTTTGTTGTTGTTTGTTTTTGTTGTGTTGTTATAGCATATCATGTTAATTTAAACTGCTTATGTCATGGTAGCTGACATAAGGTACCATTTTTTTTGGAGCCTGATCATTATGATGTTAAATGGCAGACTGCTGGTGATTTGTAGTATTTAGCATACAGGCTATTACTTTCCATTGTTTTAAAACTGGTGATTCATTGTTCCACTAGTTAGTGACTATCAGTGCTTGGCACTTGTGTTTTGGAAGATCATATACACAAGCCATAGTACAATACCACTTTGCTGTTAGATTCTGATCCAGCAAAACAATATATAAGCTACTTATATTAGTAATTCACTGAAATCAGCAGAAACTGTCTCAGTGAATAAAACTATTCATGTATTTCCAGAATGGCATCCATAATTTCTCACACAGATGGTCAAAATCAGTATATAAAATCCTAACCTGAAAATGTATTTATTATAGACATAAGTCTCTTACTGATGTTAGTAGAGTGTTTAAGTAAAATAGAGCACATTTAAACAGTGGAGAAATCAAGACCTGCATCTGTGGCATCTCTGTGTTGAGGAAGTGCAAGTTTAATGTAGGAAAAAACTTTTCATTGCTAAAATAACTTCCCAGTCGCTCTATTTGGAACTGAATGACTATTCACCTATTTATTAGTATTTAAGAAAGTACATGCTACACCTGAAAATATCTATGCAGGTTGTTTTTTTCCATAAATGTATTTTCAAACAGAAGAAAAACCCAACTCTGAGTCATATATGAAAATACTGACTGTACCAGGAAAAGCACATTGCAAATTTTCCTATTTTGTAATACCGGTGAAAACATTGTAGTGTTGGTCCCAACCAAGAGATTTACAAAAAGCATGTCAGAGAAAAAATAAAGTTACAGGAGGCGCAGTAGTTGGTTGTTTTATTGAAATGGTGGTGATATTGTGTGTTGCAAATACATCAGGCCATAATGGTGCTGCCACCTTCTGATACGCACTGCTTATTGCCTGTGGTAATTTGCTCCCATGTTCCCACACCCAAGATGCTGTACATGCAGTAATGAAACTCCATGTTTTTAATTTCATGCATAATACAAACCAATGAATGTATTTTTTATTTTCCGCTAAAATATGTTTCACGATTTCAAGATGTCTGAAACAAAATGTCAAATTTTGCCAAGTTTTCGTAACTTGTTTCTTTAATAGCTTTGATTATATAGTTCTGAAATAGGTGTAGAAAGTAAGATTCAGCTTTTGCTAGCAAGTCAAACAGGCAGGCAGATTTTTGTTGTTGCTGTGGACACCTTGCTTTATGTAGTTGATTTTTTTCTATTTTTTATTTTTGTTTTTATTAGAACACATTTTCAGTAGTTTACCTGGCTACTGAAGTAAAAGTTTTATTTGTGAAGTGACTGTATTTATCTGGTAGTACATGTGGTTGGATGTCTGGTCACATATATCATGTCATACTGCATTTGGGGGACTAAATGGTCATCTCTGTGAGCCAGGAACTGGTAGGACACTAAAGATGTTGATGTTTCAAACATTTTCCATATTTTGCCCAGCTAAAACAGTGACTAAAGAGTATGATAATCCAGCTATTATAATTGATAAGCATAACCAGAGAGTACTATGATTTTACTCTTAAATATTGAATAACATTCTTGATAAAGTATTGTAATATGGCTGCAGATCTACTTTCTTAAAAGTTATTTAAAAATTAAAAAAAAAAAAAAAAAAGGCACAGAAGCCAACAAATTAGCTTTAGCTTTTGCTAAAGACTAGAAACACCTCTGAATGCCAGGTCAAGAAACACCACATTCAGAGTCATTCACCAAGTGGCTAGTGCCCAGCATGGCAGGGGTGATGTGTCCCCTTATGCCCCACACATATGGGTGGACAAAGTAGGAGATGAATAGAAACACTTGGGTGCTGCAGGGATTATGTGTCTTTCAACACAGTTCCTTTGAGCCTGTAAATCATGTGCCAGAGAAAAAACAGTTGCACTCCAGATGTCTGACATGCTGGTCCCAATCTAACAATGTAACATATAAAAAGTAGAGAAGAACAAGCAGAAGCTGAATGTATGTACAGCAGCAAAAGGTGCTGTTCAATTAAAAAATAAATAAATAAATCACACAACACAATGATGACTCCTGGAAAATCTAGCAGGAAAAAAAAAAAAAAAATTAATTTTAAATCAAGAATCTCTCAGAGTAGATCAAAAGTATAATAAAACATTTGTCAGTGTGCTTGAGTTGTTCTCTTTAATATCAATGTCTGGTCGTTCAGATAATGAATGGGTTGTTGCATCTAGTTTCCAGACATTTCTTTCTGTTAACCCCGTGAGCAGCTAAGGCAAGCATACAGTTATTAGAAGCAAGCTCCATATCTGACTGCATCTGTGTTTTAATTTACGTTCCACTCTGATCAAATCAGTCCACAAGAAAAATTTTCAAGTCCAACAGGGCATTCTCCAGTAGGATGGGAGAACAATAGTGGCAAGTATGACGTCTACATGAGGAAGCTAGGAAGGTGTTGTCTTGATAGAACATGTGTAGCATGTCTTCAAAACTGGCTAGGAAATCCATAGCTCAATGTAAAAACAGAAGCACATCTGAAATGGGATTTTGCCAGAGCTAAACAGATGTGGTACTCTTTTGTATTTTTGTTAGTAACCTGGACAAAAGAATAGAAAAGATGCTTAAGTTTTTAGACAACATAAAACTGGGAGACCAGTTCCAAAATGTATTTTGGAAGCTATGCTTTGAAGTTAGCGTGTTCTTGCCAAATTGGAGAAAACAAAAACAAAAACCTTTTCAATAAATACTGTATGGTAAACTGAGACAGAAAGAAAACTATGTACAAGGCTCAGTAAAGCTCTAGGTCTCATTTGAGCTTGTTCATACAGGCTTAATATTTTCAGAGCTGTAGAGACCAGCTCTAAAGGAAGTCCTAAGGTAAATAAAAATTACAAACATGATAGCTTAGGGAAAACAAAAACAAACAAAAAAACAAACAAAAACCCAACAAAAACAATCAAACAAACAAAAAAAAATGGATAACTAAATAACTAATATATATTGGATAAATAAATAACTAAAAATCTGCAACTACCGAAGCCTAGACTAAAGGTGAATATACTGAAGGAGATCCTTCAGAAGTCTTTAAATCATAAAAAGGTGATGAATAGTCTGTTTTCCATGTCTATAGTAGAGAAAAGTAATGGGTGCATATTGCAGGAAGAAAGGCCAGGGAAAGGGATCTCTGAAAGGAATGATGAGAAAGCTCAGGCATAAGTTATCTGGGAACCCTGTGAAGTCTGTGCTGTTTCAGTTTTCAGTATCAGGTTGGACAAAAGGATAGAAGGTTGAAGGAAGTGGCTCCCTGTTGTTCTCTGTTGGACAACTTCTCTACAGATCGACTGAAAGACAGTTTTATTTGGGAGAAATATTTTTGAAAGTTATGTGTTGTTTCAGCATCTGAATTTGCAAAAGAAACAAAATTGAAAGAGGTTAATGAGTTTTAATAGTTTTTGGCTCATGAAGAGATCAATTTGTCCTTAAATGTAGTGGAGACAAAAGAAGACATCCTCACCAGTGCATATCACAGTACTTTGGGTATCAAGTTGATATAAACTTTTAGATATACTGTGTTTCAAGAAGTGTCAAGCAACAAAAAATATGCAAAGAATTATGAGATAAAGTCACTTGGATGGCACATAGTCAAGAAATAAAGGTTGCCTATCAGAAAATTAAAGCTACCACATTTATGGAAAACACTGTAAATGTCAAGGGAAAGTACAAGCATATATTTCCAGAGCAGAAGACATAGATCCTGTCAAATCATGTTGTGAGGGCAACTTATTTTTGTCGCATCTGGTGATTGATGCAGATTCTATTACTTTGTCTGAAGAATGTTGGGTCAGGAATGCACCATTACTGAATCACTGCAATTCATTTGTTTGGACCTCAGCCTTCTCCTGATATCATATTGGGAAAATAAGACTTTATTTCTAGCTGATTATGAGTTTGAGCAAATCTATATTTATTTCTGTGACTCACAGTGTGCAAAATAGTCATCTCAGAAAACAACCTTCATTCTGCAGACAGTGATATTCATTGATTCATTTTTATTTATTTTTTATTACTCCAGAAACTGTCATTGAACTATGATTTACAGCTTTTATGCATTTTTTAAAATTAGTGCCAACTGCTCAGTTCATATGGAGTTTCTCACATGAAAGTTAAATAGAATCTTACAGATGTGGTGTTATAATGGGGCTGACATGTTGGAGGGCACCCTTTCAAATATATCTAACGAGAAGATTAGGGTCTCCAATGGACCATCTCTGGAGTTCCTTTGACACCAGACAATTTAACATTTTTCTTATATCAGGCTTGAATATGCCTTAAACTGTGACCCAATGTCATTAGAAATTGAGGATCAATAGACTTAATTCAATAAATGTTGGCTTTTTGTCTTCAAAGCCCACTTAAATGCCACCTTTGGCAATGGCCTTTTTGGCAATGAAGTCCCAGTCCCATTGGGTCCGCTTCAAGGGAATTTATAGATAGTCTTTGTAGTCCAGAGGAAAAGCAGAAGCAAGAATATGCTTCTTTTGCAGTTAAAGTTTGGCAAATTCAGTTACTGTGCAATGTGCAAATAAGTATGAACAAAAGGACAAATTAAAGACTGTTAGTCAACACCTACAACTCAGGATGCACATCTTCTTTTTAGAAAGGGATAGTGTCTTGCAGACTTGAAAAATTAAATAACTTAAAAGGCAGTTCTGGTTCTTTATGGGTCCATAAGCTCTTCCCAGACTTTAGTAAGGAGAATGTAGCACTAAGGAAATCTGCATGGATTTACGTCAAGGAGAATTTGGTTCATATTTCCCTGTCATGAAAGCTTAAACATGACAGGTGCACTAGAAAGCACAACAGAAAATTCTGGCAAATCTCATAATATTTTGTGGGTTTGTTTTAATAGATCATCAACTTTAAGTCATCATATTAGGTAAGAATCTTGATTTATACTAAGAAAACCCTCTTTGGCTTTTGTGCTTACAATGGAAAACTTGAATATATCATTAGTGACTCCTGACCACGTGGTTCAGTCTAAGCATACTTTTTATCTCTTGGCTCAATAAGGCTGAAAGGGGCATTCTCATCTCAGTAGTGCCCAATGACAGCAACAGGAGGCAATGGGCCCACAGTAACATATAAGAAATTCTGTTTAAACAAAGAAAGACTTTGAGATTAAATGAACACTGGAACAGGTTCAAGTTACCCAGAGAGGTTATGGTGGCTCCATCCTTGTAGAGATTGGACTGAGGTATTGGACTGGACAGTTTCCAGATTCCCCAGCTATTCTGTGATTACGTGATTTGCACTTTTACACTCAAACTCATAATTGCTTGTGTATCATGTGTACTCATGGTACTGAAGAGATGAGAGTCTTTAGCAAAAATGAGCTATGGGTTCTTTCTTGTCTGTTTAGACAAGAACCCAAGAATAAAGGATAGTACTTTAGATAAACAAGAACAAGTAAAATAATCCAAAAAAAAAAAATGCAATATTGATTTTCCTCAAAGAATAGAGGGATGTGAAGAGGAAGCTCTCCCCTTCTGAGCAAGTTAGCTACTGCTGTCAAATGCTGAACAACCCTATTTAATTTGTGTTTAGCTGAATCTAGAGAAGGAAGCAAAGAAAGGCAACATACAGAAAACATGACACTCATTTGCATTATGTTTCTCAGTTGACTCTTCAATTTCTTATCATGCAGCCCTTAATTGCTCTTGGATTTGACCTTTAATGCAATTCTCTAGCATTAAACAGATCAGCATCTCTAGATTGACTCAGGAAGCTATGGGTACTTCATGGCTGATTCAGTGCTCAAAGAGCCTTTTGAAGTGTTATCTTTAATCTCAAAATGACTTCAAATGTATTCAAGTAGTGTATTGCTTGGATAGTGAGGAATGAACCAGCAGACTTGTCCATGATTCTGACCTTTGCTTTCTTCCATCCAAAATAAAATAACAGAAGAGGATAGCTGAAGGTTCACAGGCACAAAATAGACCATTTGGGATAAATTTGTGCCTGCTGTATCTTTCTAATATAGTTAACCATTTCACTCTTACAGGAATTCTAGTATGATTACTAGTCAGGCAACTTTACTGAAAATCTGAAGACTAGCACCTTACTGCTTGCATCTCCCTGACACTGAGACTAGGAATTGCTCAGTGCTCAATGGAGTGCCCACAGAGGACTTACAGGGAATCATTACCTTAACACCTTTCTGTGTAAGGGAGAATTCGGGTTGCTGTACTAGCAGTGAGAATGTGACACAGTATCAATTTCAGATTGGGGCATCCAAAAACAGATATTAATTGTCATCTTTTAATTATTATTATTTGCAATGGGCAAAAAAGAATTACAGGGTAATTAAGACTTTTCACTGTAAAGATATTTTACTGCCGCTTGACAAACGTAGTTTCATTTCCTGCTCATTTAAATTCCTTTGTTACCTTGAATAAGTTGGGATCTTCTTAGCACTTCATTTCTCTGTCTATAAAAATGGAATGGTAAAGCATACCTTTTTCACAGGGATATTTTGAATTAATGTGGGTAACCTGGCTGGCTTATCTGGTAGTGTTATAGAGCCACCTATAAAACATGACTGCAACTAGTTCAGACAAGCAAGGCATATTGCTGTGTCAGGCTTGGTGCTGTACGATTTCTTCTTTTGACAGTATCACAGAAAGTATATATATGCCTTTATGCAAGCCAGCCTAATCCTGGCCATCACCAGTGGTTTGGGGTGGGACTGTAATGAAGGAACAGTAGAGAAAGTGCATTGAGAGTACATAACATCATGAATTGTTGCTCAGTTGATACCACGTAGTTGGCTTTATACTAAATTCATGGTTCCAAAGGGATTTATGAGCCTTTGTGCAACACTGAATGATAGCAAGCTACTGACTGAGCCCAAAGCAGCAATTTGTCTAGAAGCTGGAATAGTTCTCAGCACTGACATTCCTTGAGGCTGCCATCTTCTTCAGTTCAGCAGATAGCTATTATTCCAAATAAAGAAGAGATGGCTGCATATTAAAGACTGCAAGAAAGTAAGGACATGAACTT
>CM021729.1:63875467-63924390 GCA_011074415.1 Stictonetta naevosa | reverse complement strand
AGGGAAAGGAAAGGAAAGGAAAGGAAAGGAAAGGAAAAGAAAGGAAAGGAAAGGAAAGGAAAGGAAAGGAAAGGAAAGGAAAGGAAAGGAAAGGAAAGGAAAGGAAAGGAAAGGAAAGGAAAGGAAAAACAAACTCCAAAACAACCAACCAAACAAAAAACCAACTGAACAAAAGCAACAAAATTCATCCAGGTAGTCTCTGGTTGGACTTGATGATCTTATGGGTCTTTTCCAACCTAAATGATTATATGATTCCATGTAAATCTATACAAATTTTAGTGATCAAAGTTAAAACTGTAAAAATATGTATAGTAATAAGAATTATATGCTGCCAAATATGGACATTTGTCCATGTTTTTCAATGCAAGGGAACCCCCATTATTCACCTTAAGAGAAATTGTCTTCATTTTGCAAATATATAAACATCTACACAAAGTAGAATGCAACTAAAAATCTAGTCAAGGTGCTTTGAGCAATGAGATTATTGTTCTTTGTAAAGAAGGCAAAAAAGGCACTTCTGGCTCATACTTTGTTGAAACCAGCCTTGCAACTTTCCATTGCTTACATTTCTAAAGGTTAATACAGTGTCTTGAAAAATGTTAAATAATTACAGTACAGATTGCATATGCTAATGTCTTCTGGCTCATTGTCTCACAGACCAATAATATTCCTTTTTACTTTATGAATTCATCCTCCCTTTAAAGTATATACATCTTCTGGAATGATTAATTTGTAAATTCATAGACTGAATAGGAATAACTTTTTGCTATTCCTTACTGCATATTCAGAGCAGGTAAAATTATTCCATTTGCTGGCCATAAACATCATCTGTCATGTCAGTGTCTTGTATTCAGTGCTAGCACCTTAGGTTAGATGATATATTGCTATTGTCCTAACAGTTTTATTCTTGCAAGTGCTGAAGGAAGGATTGAGTTACCAGAGCACATGATCTTCTCTGTTAAAGCATCAAAGAGTGGCTAATTGTGGTTGCAGCCCAGAAAGCCAACCATACCCTGGGCTGCACCAACAGTAGCGTGGGCAGCAGGGCGAGGGAGGGGATTGTCCCCCTCTGCTCTGCTCTTGTGAGACCCCACCTGGAGCCCTGCGCTCAGCTCCGGGGCCCCTAGGAAAGGAAAGACAGAGGCCTGTTAGAGTAAGTCCAGAGTAAGGCCATGAGGATGATCAGAGGACTGGAGCACCTCTCTTTGAGAAGACAGGCTGAGGGAGCTGGGGTTGTTCAGCCTGGAGAAGAGAAGGCTCCGGGGAAACCTTACAGCAGCCTGCCACTGCCTAAAGGGGGCTACAGGGAAGCTGGGGAGGGACTCTGTGTCAGGGGGTGTAGGGATAGGACAAGAGGTAATGGCTTTAAAATAAAAGGGGAGATTTAGATTAGTTGTTAGGAGGATATTCTTCACTCAGAGCATGGTGAGGCCCAGGCCCAGGCTGCCCAGAGGAGCTGTGGCTGCCGCATCCCTGGCAGTGCCCGAGGCCAGGCTGGATGAGGCTGGGGGCAGCCTGGGCTGGTGGGAGGGGTCCCTGCCCATGGCAGTGCATTTGAACCACATGATCTTTAAGGTCCCTTCCAACCCAAACCATTCTGTGATTGTATGATTCTATGATTTTAAACTGAGTATTTAATGGGCCAGAAGATGTCAGGGATTTTATACAATTTAAGTTATACATAATAACCTATTATACCAGGTTGTTGGGTTTTAGCATCTGAGGGCGGACATTTATGACCTTGGGGTTTCAGGAAAGCCAAGATGGACTGCCCCCACTGTGGACAGATATAATGCACACCATAGCAGATTCAGGAAGGAACCACTGAGCTGCTTAGCACAAGCTCATATTATAACAGTTTTCTTCACAACTGTGAAAATAATACTTAGATCTTACAAATCTCTTTTCATTGCTACATATTAAATGGCATTACAAAGATGGCAAGCAGCATTAACTCATTTTGCAAAAGTAGACAGCACATGATCTTAAAAATGATTTTGTAATTTTTTATTTTTAAATAAAAACTTATGTTCTGGAACACAGCAGTTTTGAAGGAAAGGGGAATCATATGGCTTCTTCTTGTCTGTACATCTCTAGTGTGCAGAGAATCCTGAATACTTCAATACATACAGATGGCAACAAACTCCCTTTATAGCATCTGTGCAATGACTGCATCCTGTATACTGTTTACAGAGCCACTGTGAGACGACATGTAACAGACCAACAAGGATTGCTTTGCCAGAAAACAGTTTCAGGTCATGATACCACCTCAGCAAACTTGCACTGCTGAAAATGTTTACTGAATTTATATCACTGCAGTAAGCTGAGGATGACTTGTGAAACCGATAACCTTTACTTCACTGACCAATAAGTAGAGGCAATGTTGCTTAACTATTCCTCTTGCATGCTAAAAAACAAGCAATATTTTTCTTTGACAATATCCACTGCTCTGTTTTGCCAGCCCCCAAAATTTAGATCCCTTTCGCTTTTTCTGATGGCCAGCAAACTGGAATCTATGCCTACATATATACTAGTGCTAAAGTCCAAATACTGTTTCTGAATTCAGGGCACACAATGAAAGTCTATGTTGTAGTCAAGGTGCTATTTATAGCTTGTACATTCAAAGTTTACACTAGAAATGAGTTTATAGTGGAAAGTATGCTGGTTTATGACTGTGCCAGTGTCATTTTTCCAACAAAATCTAATTTGAGACATTAAAACAGAGGTGTTTGCAGTACAGGACTGGTGTTGAAGGCTTTTTTTTCTTTTATTATAACCAATTTAAAATCCTTAATAAAATATGTGTGCCAGTCCTTTTGTAGTAAAAATTAAGGGAATTTCTCAGCTCTTACATAGCATCTGGCTTTACAGCCTTTGATGTCCCAGTTGTGAAATAAAGGTCACCCACATACTCATGTAGTAACTGTAAGAAATGGTGCACAACCACAGCAGACTTGCAGTTCTTTTTCTGTAGTCCTTCCTGCAACCGAAGTCTAGTTATACAGCCTGCTCATTTCACTGTAGCATCGATGCATTGAGAGCTGCATTACAGCTGAAGAAGAGCTCAGGTGTTCCCTTGGGTCACCAGTGTAAAGACTAGCCATAACTGAAGTCCCAAGCAGATGCTCAGCCAAAAAACATTCTTCTTCTGTCTCCCAGTTCTTCACCCACACTCCTAGTGCTTGGAAATACTATTGTTACTGCAGTTGCTCTCCCCTTCCCACAGAAGAGAAAGTATCACATTTCTTAAATCATTTTTCCCTGCAGCACAACTGAGACACTGTGACTCCTTGAGAGTAAAAATGCCTCTGGCATCTGCTGGCAGGAATTGTTCCATCCTGACACCACAGAGATCAGAGCTGAATGCCACAAGTTCATCTGTAAGTGCAAGGAAAACGGCCCTTGCTCTACATTTATACAAAACAGACCCATGCCTACACCTCAAAAGATGTCATGTAAATTTCAGATGAAAATAACAGTGTTCAAAGCAATCTATTAGTGTCATGTTAGAGGTGCAAAATTTTTCTTCATTAAATGCAGGCTTTATATGTATGCTGTTACGTCTATGCCAGATTTAATTAGAGCAATGACCTGATTTCTTAGAAATAGATTTCTACTGTCTACAGTGAAGCTAGGTTATTAAAAAGATCATTTATTATATTTATGCTTTTTCAGAAAAATTAATTATGATACTCATGGAAGTATTTTTTAATGGAGTATACATTCCTCAAACTGACCAAAAGACAAGGTGATTTTTTAAGATTATTATAATGTGTCAGCCAATCAAACCATACTTTTTTTTTTTTTTTTAATTAGCTAATTTCAGTGAAATTTCTTTACTATTATTTGCTGTAATACTAGGTATGTCCCCTAATATGATAAAATCTCCTAATCTTGGAATAACCTATTTTAGAAGCAAATTAACCATTATAAAAGCTCAAAGGGGAGTGGGGGTGGAAGTTGCATCTGAGACCTCTCAAGTCCATCCACTGAGTTTCTGATCCCAGAGAACAGCAAATTAATAATAGTATGTGATAGTATGTGGCTAGGAAATCCATAGTAACTATGTAATTTTTCTCCTTGTCTTGTGTGGACATCTCTAGAGAGACGATGACAGAACTCTTGCATGCTGGTTTATCTTACCAGCTTTTATTCATGCAATTATGTCAGACAATGTATATCTTGTTCTCTCAAAGCAAATGCAATGGCCAGAGTTTGTATCTGTGTACAAGTGTATGCACAATGGGGGACCTGGGACGGGCTTCACCTGGGAGACCAGGGATGGGCTCCAGCCCTCCTGCTCCCAGCAGCAGCAGCCGGATGTAGCCCTGATGAATGGAGCAGGGGCAAGTTGCTGGGCTGGCTGAGGCATGCAAACCATGGGGTATCTGCAGGGCTGCCAAGGGATGAGGAGAGCAGGTCTGCAGCTGCTGGTGTGGTGTATACCACTGATGCAGTTGCACAAGTGAGAGAAACCTCTCTGCTACCATAAGAGAGTTTACTTTGCTCACCAAGCTGCCACCTGTTATTCTTTTTTTTTTTTTTTTTTTTTTTCCTGAGCATGCCTATGTTGGGACTGACCTGTCAGCACAGTTCTGGCTATCTAGCTAAATCAACAAACCCTTTCTAGTGTAGATTAAATTTAATTAGGGATTAGCACAGCTCCCAGTCTCTTGTTTGGCAGCCCTCAGGCTGGGAGGTGGAGCTCTGCTAGGGTTAGTTTATAGAGGTCTGCACAGGGATAGGTTTGGGTATTTGGGGCTTTTTTTACCCCTTGCTGTGTGGCTCTTTAAAAACCTTCCCTAGCCAAACAGCCTCACGAATGGCGTTTATGCTGTCAGCCCTGGCATTTCGATGTAAGTGAGTCTGTCTATTTGGCCTCTGAGAAGGAAGTGGAAGGGAGCTGACCCCACAAGGCTGAAGCTGCTGGTAAGTGAGAGACCCTGGAGCACTGTCCCATGCCCTGTGAGCTCGGCAGTTTTGAAGCTTAGGAAGTTTGTACAAGTTGCCGAGATGAAAGCTGGATCAAGCAGCAGCCAGTATCTCAGTTGGGCTATTTCATAGTTTATTTGTATTTCACAATATAAAAGCTGGTGCAGGCCTCACCTGGAGCACTGTGTGCAGCTGCAGGCTCCCTAACCTACAATGGGTGTTAAGGCCCCTGGAAGCACCCAGAGGAGGGCAGCAAGCCCGGCCAAAGGGCCGGACGGCCGTGCTGTGATGAGAGGCTGAGGACACTGGGGCTGCCCAGCCTGGAGAAGAGGAGGCCCAGAGGCGGCCTCGCTGCTCCTGGCAGCTCCCCGAGGAGGGAAGCACAGAGGCAGGAGCCGGCCCCTGCTCCCTGGGAGCTGCTGGCAGGGCACATGGGAACGGCACAGAGCTGCACCAGGGGAGGGCCCGGCTGGGCATCGGGAAGCATTTCTTTACCCTGAGGGTGGCCAGACACCGCAACAGGCTTCCTAGTGAGGTGCTGGGTGCCCTGAGCCTGTCAGTGTCCAAGAGGAGTTTGGACAATGCCCTCAGTACTGTCCTTTGACTTCTGGTTAGCCCTGAAGTGGTCAGGCAGTTGGACTGGATGATCTCTGAAGGTTCCTTCCAGCTGAACTATTCTACTCTACCCTACTCTGCCCTGCTCTGTCCTGCTCTGTCCTGCTCCGCTCCACTCCACTCATCTCTACTCGACTCTACTCTACTCTACTGTACTCTACTCTCGTTTAATGTCCCAGTTGAAAATCACAGTCCTAACTTGTGAAAGCAATAAGGAAATAGTAGACCTTGCTGACACTTGGCACAGGTCTCACCTGGTCTGATAAATGCTTAAGACAGATGATGTTACTTGTGGTGTGCCAAAACCTTACAAGCATTCTGTAGTACAGACTGGAGCATCAGAGAAGAGATGAGCACTGACTTTCCAGGGCAGAGCTATGTAGGTACTCCTGCTTCCTCTTCTTCCCTGTGGGGCAAGGAGGGTAATGAAAATAGCCCATCATTAGCACACTGGTGGCTCTTCCCTCTAGCACCACTTTGGGGCAGGGAGTCTTTACTCAGACACCACTGCAGAGAAGCTCTTTCATCTGGTAATGTGTGAGTTCCATTGCTCTTCAGTTCTTCACCCCAGGCTACCATTTCAGCACCTGCATCTGCAGTGAGTAGAGCTTACTGTGGAAATCTTCCAGTTGTCCTGGCAAGCAATCTTTCTCTGTATTCTCTGGGAGGGTTACCTGGTGTAAAAATATCAGTGGAGCTTTGGTAACTGAAAAACAAAAAGAGCATGAGGAGGGCTGTATTGCATTGAGGAAAAAGTTAGCCTTGCCCAGTGTCCAGAATTCAGCTGCAGCAATTGCTTAGGGAGATAATATGTATTAAAAAAAATAATAATAATTAAAAAAAAAAAAAAGTAGGAATAACGTACTCCTTCTCTGGCTCACTGTTCCAACATCTTAAGTTGCACATGTATGAGATCTCAGTAAGAGATCCCTATCACAGCATATCACTGTTCCTGGGCTTCCCTCCATCCCTCATGGTGTGACAAACCTGCTTCTTAAGCTTGAAGGTGAAGATGTGGATTGGGTAACAGTGGCTGGAGGGTGTTCAAAGCCCCTGTAAGTGCTATTTGAGAACTGGAAATTACGGCTGTGAAGTTGAAACAGCCTGCATAATCCTGAGGACATTAAAGCACAAATGAAAGCCTTGCATTTGTTCTGGATGACTGTAGCAATGCTGATCCTTATAATTAATTTGGTTGAGTGGCATTTGCAAAATGCATGAGCCCTATCTGTTTGCCATTTATTTAAACTGGATATCCTGCTTATGTATCTTTGAAACCTCATTCATCTTCAGCCTACTGGTATTGTAGGTATTCTTATTATTGCCTAAGCAAGGGTATTGCTTTGTATTGCATAATCCAAATCAATACACTTGCTTTGTTAACTGAGTTTTCCTATTCAGAGATTGGCTAGAAAACCTGTTACTGGGTCTTTTTTTCTCCTTTCCTGTAACCTACACAGGTTTAATTTACTTGAAGAACTGACCAAAAGCCAGCATATATTGCTGGCATGGAAAATAAATGTCAAAAGAGTTCAATTAACAATGGCATTGATTTTTCAAGATCTCTTCTGTTATATGTTATACTCCAACGAATTAAAACACATCCTTAGGCTTTTTTTTTTTTTTTTTCTCAATTTCTATCTCTGTGCAAACTGAATTCAATTCTGTGTTGTCTGTAGTTTTCCACGCATTTTTAGTATACTCTTAAAGGGTTACTTGATTTTGTACTGCAGGCAGTAGGTGTTTCCTGGATGGGTTCTTTAGTCACATCCTTCTGCATCTGAATGTATCTGAAACTAAAATATGATGTACTTTTGTTCTTGTAATAGATATGCAAAACTGCATGCTCTGCAAGCTGTTCTGCTTACACAACTTAAGAGAGTTTTATTTACCAGGATATGTTCTGCATTATGATTCCATCAAACAAATGCAAATTATTCAGTTAATATTAATGCTATATTTTACACTTTCTGAAACCTACTTGAACCATTATACTAGTTCCTCATGAAAATGTTAAATGAGGATAATTTGTTTGGAGGAGCTTGTCTTTGGTTGTTTGTTTTTCGTTGGTTGTTTTTCCCAATTATGTCCTTGATTTATAAGTAGGTATTAAAGTTCTCTTTATTTTCTCAGCTTAATATCCTGTGTCATTTTACTGAGTGGCCCAGAGTGGAGATGGATCTGGCATTCTTTATTTTTACATCATTGTAGCTCTCAAAATCATCACAACTAAAATACATTGTGGACAGGCTGCACTGCCCCCACCACACCTCTGGAACAGAACTGCTGTCTTCTCAT
Source organism: Stictonetta naevosa (assembly GCA_011074415.1). Taxonomy (NCBI): domain Eukaryota; kingdom Metazoa; phylum Chordata; class Aves; order Anseriformes; family Anatidae; genus Stictonetta; species Stictonetta naevosa. The sequence goes on along the minus strand of CM021729.1, from coordinate 63,916,545 downwards.
TTTGCACATAATCATCGCAGCAGACACAGACAGCCAAGCCTTCCATGTGACTGAGCACTGCAAAAGTGCCAGCCACATCTGTCTCCATTTCCTCTGCAGATATTTCATGATCTGTGTCAGGGACAACAGCATTGGTATGTAAGGCACAGAGTCTACTTGGGAAATAATTGGAGCCAGATACCAAGCCTGACCATTAAAAGCTGTTTGGGGAAACCTTTTGTAAGAAAGACCAAGGGTGGGAAGGGTGCTTTGCTGCCGAGTATTACTGAGAGCGTGCTTGCAGTTGAATGTGGAGTGATAGGAAGCCTTCCCTGAGTATATTGGATCATGTCTTCCATAGCAATAGAAGAGTTTGGACCTGCCATAAAGGGAAATGAAAAATTTCTGCTTTAAGTAGTATTATTAACGTACTTCAATTGAGGCCTTTGCCAAAAAAAAAAAAAAAAAAAAAAAAGGACAACAAGAATGAAGGGAATGCCCTGTGCCAAAACCCAGTCCTCTTCTGCCCAAGTTCCCCATCATCCCCGGAAGTTTTTCACAGAGCAAGCCAGTTCCACCTTTAAACTAACTGTGCTTCCTGCTTCCCCCCTAAAATATCTTTAGGAAGACTGTGACAGTTTATAGTTTAAAATTATTTAATTTCCAATTTAAACTTATTTATGGCCCTGCTTGTTCTGTTCCTAAATTTTAGCTGAAATAATGTTCTTTTTCTTCTCTGGCATTTACCCTGTGATATATTTATAGACAGCAATTATATCTGTGCTCAGCTGTGTTTTGCCAGGCCAACAAAGACAAGATCTTTTAGTCTCCTTTATAAGATTTTCCTTTCCTCCAATCGCCCCAATAAACCCGTGTCTGCCAGTGTCCCATTTTAATTGACTACATCTTCATCACAGAGGGCTGCCAGTGTGGGCAGTGTGTCTGCAGACATTGTCAGTGCTTTGGAGATGGAGAGGAGATTGCCAGGGTGATGGTGATGCAGAGCGCTCACTCCAGCCCTGCGGTGCTCTCTGGCTGCTCCATTGCCAAAACTTAAAAGTGTCGATCACAGCCCTTGGAGAGGCCACCTGACATAGTGTCATCCACAAATTAAACTGGTGGGTACGCACTTGTTCTGCCAGTTCAATAATTAAAATAATCCATGTAAACAACTCCAGTCCTGAGGTTGCTCTTTGAACTCATCAGGTGATGCCTTTCAGCAAAAAATATGATTAAAAAAAAATACTATTTTATTTTTATTTTTTAAAGTCCTTACCTTCTTATGCTAAACTATTAATTGTTTATCCTAAATATTGATTTCCCATGTTGAGTCATAGCCAATGTTTTGATGTTTTCCTGGTACCCAGGTACGGCAGGGATATCAAGTTCTCATACAGAAATAGCTTGGTGTGATCTACCTGGGGCAGAGCTGTTCTCCATTGGCTTGCTCACCACAGAGAACCATCCCGGCTTCCCATATCTATTTCTTCAGGGATATCAGTTCACAACATTAGTTTTCAATTATTACCTTTTCCTCTTCACTCCAGTAATTTATTTGTTTGTTTGGTGTTGCTGTTAACTTACTTAGTTTGAAGAGCAGAACTTCAATCACTATTTGCCAATATCTGCAGTTGGTAGACATACAGAATATGGAGCTTTGAATATACACTAATTTCTGGCATCTTTCTCGTATCTGACTGACAAAGGATATTTGTGAAAGTCTCTTTGCTGTAAAATAGAAAGGGATATTCATTTTTTTTTCGATTCAAAATAAAGAGCAGCTTTCAGGTCACACTATGAGCTTGTGATATTCTCATTATTACTGGTTGTTTTGTGAGCCAAAACAAAACAAAAGTGTATGCGTAATACCAGGGCAACACTGTTGAGCAATACAGTTTGAAAGTGTTGCCTTTATTTAGATATTGTCTTACAAACACCCACAATCTTAGAAATGTTCATTATTAGTTTGCAACAGAATTTCACTAATGAGAAGTTAACTAAATGTGTGACTCAGGCTTTACAGGTGTTTCTAAGGCTTAAGACATTGGGTTGTTAAGATGTTTAAGAAAAGCCGGGGGAAGCTTGGTACAGGCAGACAATTGCATGTTCATATGTTTGTATACATGTGGAAGGCTGTCGCGTGGTGCTTACAATGTGTGTAGTGCCTATAATCGGCCATGAAGAAGTCCTTTTCTGTTCTGGGTGTGCCAATGCAGTGGGGTCTGAGCTCCCTCTAAAAGCTGATATACTGACTTCCACAACGCCCTCTGAGCAATGAAATACTGTCAGGCAGTGTCACAGAGGGGGCTTAGATAAAGGATAACTAACTCCCCCTGCCACCTCTGTGCCCCCCAGGGCCCCCCAGAGGGGCTGGAGAGGGCAGAGCTGAACTTGTGTCCCCCGGAGTCTGAACTCGTGCCCTAACCTCTAGACTTTCCTCCTCCGCAGAATAACTGATCTCAGTAAAAAGTATGTTTTGCCATTGATCGCTGATTAATTCAATTTAAAAATTGTTGAAAGAATTGTGCTTTTACAACTGATCCCCATATGGGTTTGATCTGGCTGCATCCATGGCTAAGTCTTTGTGACAATATCCAAGGGAAACACATACGTATCCTTGCAGTAAGAAGCAGATGTTTGATGGAGACAGTGCTGTTGTAAAAGTAAATTGTTTATCTTCTGAGAAGCAGTGATTTTGTGGGGACTTCCTCTACCGTCTAACAACAATTTTTAAAAATGTGCAGGGCATTGTATCACTGTCACTATTTCCTTAGCAAACTGAGTGGCTTGTTAAAGTCATTCACGATGACCTTGAAAATGTAGACAAAGCAGTTCTTGGGCCAAAGGGAAGAGGGAGGACAGGACCAAGCATTCTTGGCTGGCTGGACAAAAGGTCTCATTTTATGCTTTGCACCAGGATCCATGCCAAGAATGGTGCCCTGATGGTAATTTCTTACAGCAGGCTGGCACTGGTAATTAAGTCTGCCGTGCATCAGTTTTCTCACATAGGATCCTGCAAGGATGCAAAGGCACTGTTCATGTTTTTAATTTTCATTTTTATATTGCTGGGACAGTTGGCTTACCTGGGGAAAAAGAATGAGAACTTCATCAAATTAAACATGGGACCGTCAGAATAGAGATGTACCTCCCTCAGGTTAAAAAAAAAAGGGATCTCACTGACTTGTATGTATCTCAAGGTACTGTCATTATATGGACTGTTTTCTAGCTTTACCGCTCCAATAATTTTCATTATACTTCCAAAGCAAAAAATACAAGCCTAAATAGAGATGCTAAAAAAACTCTGTCAGAACTTCCCAAATTAAATGGCCTTGCACAAGTTATTCAGGCTACCAGGAAGGACACCTGCAACAAAAGAAACACCTTGAAGAAGAGGTGCAGATAATAGGAAGATACCCGTGGAAGCAGTGAGGGACTGATGAAAAGCTAGCTTTGTAAATGTGACCAAGGGTCAAGAAAACTAAGAGGGAGAGATCAAGTTCTCTTACTGACCTTCAGCAACCTGCATGCTTGGTTAAGGCCGAAAGAGGCATTTTGACCAAAAAAATGTCAGAATACAAGCACAATCTAGCTGGAGAGCCAGCTGTTCAGCTGGATGGCATAAATTCTTTGAGAACCACTGGTATGTGGAGATTGCAGTAGCAACTTTCTCTAAAGAAAAGGGCTGCAAACAAGTGAATTCACTTCACAAAGCAAAAAGCAGTCATCTTTCTGTGACATTGCACTATGTTATCAAAGAACATGCCATCACCTTTACTTTAAGTAAGAACATCCAGACTCCTGAACTCAGGGCATTTTAATATACCCTATTGTAAAGAATAAGAAAGAAACCTACTCAAAGCAGTGAACAACCAGAATTCCCTCAATGACAGACCTTCAGTGCAGTATATTGGCCTTATCTGTGCTTGAATTAAGCCTAGAGTACTGAATTTTCTAACTTCTAGTCACCACATGACCTTGGCTATACCCTGAATAATGCCCAAAGTATTGTTACCATTATTGCTCTGTGTATCTGGAATACATTTAATTTCTAATACAAGGCAGACACTTCAAAGACTGCAAAGATATTTTCTTTCTCCTTGCAAGCAATTTATCAACATTCTTCCCAGGGAATTAATAGACTCTAGGGTATTCCAGATGTCTTTGAATGGTCATGCTGCTTTTCCACTGAAGTGTTCTGCCTATGGTTAGGGAACTACTATGACAACCTGTTATCCAGACATTGACCGTCTGGCACTTTAGATGGCCCCAAGACTTAGACATTCTCACAAACTTCTAAATTGCCTTAACTAATGAAGTAGCATGGGAGGAGGTCATGGAAAGCTTGCTCTAAGTCATGATAATAGAGCGTATAAATGTTATCGTTGTTACGCTGTTAATTTTGTTTCCTTTTGCCATGGCATCAGTGAAATTTCCTTTGTGTGAACACTTTAACTTGGAGAGCAATCTGCTGAATATGTCTTGCCTTAGTTCTGTCAGCCTGGGGGACTCTTGGTCTGAGAAGAACCTTTCTTCTCAGTAATTTAAGTGAAAACTGGAATTTAGACAAAAGTGTAAGGACATATCAAGGCTAGAAGTGGATTTTAATTTGACTTTTCTAACTGAAGTCTTAGTCTGTAGCTGGGACCGAGTATTTTACCATTGCCTTTGGAGAATGGAAGTTCTTTGAAGGAGATTGTGAGTACTCTAGGTGTTGCTATTGCCTACTTCACATGCTCACATGGTATCCGGAGATCTAAAAGGAATGTGTTGGAGCTACTGAGGTGAGTCAGAAAGCTGACACTGTGCAGTCATGGGGAGATGAGTACTGGCTTTCTAAAGTCTTGTTTGCCACACTGAGTGGAAAGCTGTCTAGATCTAGCCAGAAGAAATGCTAATCATGAGAGGCACTCACAGCCCCCTCCTGTAAGGAGATGCTGAGACAGAGCTGCACTTTAGGCACCTCCATCTCTGAGTCCCTTTAAGTCCTGAGTGCTGCATCCTAGACTGAATGAATTGTGCCTGTACCTCGTTTGCAAATCAGCCTCTATTTAGGCCACTCAGCCAAAGAGGCCATGCAAGGCGTGCTCTCTGCTTCAGCTTGCAACATTCAGGTCCACAATTCCCACTTCTCCAGAAACTGCACTGCAGGTGGAAGAAATTGTTTGAAGACAGAAGTGAATACACCAAAGACATCCTAGTCAATAAAACACCCGTCTGCCTTTCGCTGAGGGCATTGGCTAGATATACACTGACTGTATTAGTTGTTAATTAACAATATTAGTTGTTTGGACTCCTAAGTGAAATTTTACATACAGACAAACATAATCCACAGCTGAATCCTATTCTTATGGCTTGGCCCAGTTGCCTAAACCTAGAGGTGTCTACATGCATGTAGAAGGTATGAGCTTCAGCAGACTTTGGCCAGTCATTTGACACCAGACATCCATATCTACTCAGCTAGACTGAGGTGCTACTCTACTCCATCTTCCCAATTTTAGGAAAGGCTATTGAGGAGACTGTATGAGTACTGTCTAGGTTGGTCTTCATCCTGTTCTGTTATCTACCAGTGGTGTCTGAGAGATTTTCCTTATTTGAGCTGACACCCTCTCCCTGAAAATACATATATTTTATTTTACTAACAAGTTTTTTTATAGTGCTTAGCACCAGTTCTCAGGTGGAACAGGTCTGCAAAGCGAGGGAGCCTGTAGTGGCTTATATCATACAATAGGTTTGTGCACAGTTGTGAATAGTCCATTTATTTTGGCATTATTTCAACACTAAATTATTTAGACTGCTTTTACTAATTCTATTACCAGTTTTAGATGCCACTGAATGCTGCATTTGCTTGCTGGTTTTCACTGTATAAAATACTAAGAAATCTGCAGAAAGACAGAGTCACTAATGAAGAAGGCCCCTGTGTCTGTCCTAGGAGTTAGGTGTTTTCTCTGTCCTTGTGCACTGGTAACTCATTTCCTTCTTCTGCATGGTATCCCATGTCATCTGCCTCTCTTCCTAAACCTTATTTGCACCGTAGAGCTATGCACTTGAGCAGATGGCATTGTATCTTGCTGCAGTACCCTTCTCTGTGGTTCTTGGGGATGTCTAGGTAGCAGTGAGGCAGTTGCAGTCCTGCATGATCCAAAGCAGCATTATGGGGCATTTCCCAAAAAGCAGCCAGTTCTTTGCACGAGTTAAGTCAAATCTTATTCAAGCACCCATCTTACCAGAGTGACCATGTCTGCAGCTAAATCAGAGGAGGTGATGGTCATATTACCATATGCTCATGAGCCACTGTGAATTCAGGTTTCCACAGGTCTTTCCTCTGAGGGGCACAAGCACTTGATATAGGACTTCATAATGTCTTAATAAAAGATAAAAATTAACTCCTGTAAACAGAGGTATTCCCATGGCCTTTAACTACTGTCAAGGAGAGCATATTGAGCAATGTGGACCTTTAGCCAAACATTGTGGATGCTCTTGTTCTGCAGCTAAAAAGTAGTTGTAGTAGTAAATAGGAAATATGTTTTTGTATTAAAAACAGAGATTGATATGTGCCTTTATTTGCATTTTTCACTCTTCCGTTCTTCGGTGAAATGCTTCTTACACAGTTTTATTACTTGAAGGCATTCTACTGATTTTCAGCATATTACATTAAAATGCAAACATTGGTGCTTTATCACCTTTTAGATTTGCCTGTGGTAGATGAATTATGGTTCCATAAGCATAACAAAATGATGGTTAGTATGAGAGTTTCAAATTGTACCTAAGAATGGACAGGTTTAGAGAAATTAGAAGCTGAATGCACAGTCATCTTGACCACTGCCCTAAGCCTTGTGTTCCCCCTCTATAAACTGCTATTCAGCCTCCTTCTGTCCCTGTCTAGGGAGACAGCATATTGATGCAGAAAGATGCAGTAATTGAAAACAGTGCAAATTTCTTGAATATGACTAATCATTACCACTTTTTACTGAAAACTCACTGTCTTCCAGCCAAGACTTTATTAATTTTAATGCAAAAACATCCACACCTATCATTTTTCCCCTGAGGTCTTCAAGGCTGTTGCAGAAAAGGAGGGAGCCTGACTGCCGTTATTTTGGCTAGAGTTGAGGATGTAAATTTCTTTGGCTAATTGCTTTTTGGATAACCTACAAAACACTGGGGCTTCAATTCCTGGCCTGGTGAAGAAGCTTTGCGTAGCCTTGGCCATGTGCCGTGTCTCCCATCACGGGGAGTGCCAGGAGGAACGTGGCATGAGTTCGGGGTGTTTCCGACTGGAGACACCATAGGTGGCAGTGAAAGGGCTGTGGGAACAGACAGGGTGCTTCTGCCTAGTTAAAAGTTTGCGTTGATTGACCTCAAGCATAAAGCGTTCAGTAATTTTGGGAAATACACGATAGGTAAATTTTACAAAAGGTGGGCCAAGCATTTGCTCCCCTGTGAGGTAGTCTTGAAGTTCTTGCTGGTTTTGTGCAGTCTGAGACATTTCAGAGAGAGATGCACCTGAGCAGCACGGATGAGCTTCACCAGAGTGAAAGGAAGCGCAGACACACACACACACAAACTGCGTGTGCCTGCCCCTCCACATCCCGTGAACACATCAGGCTGCCCTTTCTGTCTTTGACTATTATGGAAAACCAGAAGCCCAAACACTGTAAACTTCATCTATTCACAAAGCTAAGGTACCACCATTTCCATGTCTATCTGTACTCTAGAGGTTGATTTTGTACCATATCCATGGCCTCTGACCCATGAAATTGTTCAGCTGCATCCACAAAGCTGAGGAAAGAACAGATATCCAGAGTCCAGCATTTATATGTCTCTCATCCTCCTTCTGTGATGCTGTCACAGAAACTTTTGAGCACAGAGCAATATTTGTCTCTATTTGAAGGAAACAGAAACATCTCAAAAAGCTGTATATGGCACCTTCAGTGCAACAGACTGACCCTGAACAAAGTTCTTCTGCAGATCAGCATCTCAAGGAAACTCCAGCTAAGTGGAGGGCTTTTCCCCATTGCATTAAGGTGACCTTGACAAATAAGGGGGCCACATGTGGAGTTCTCCGTTTGTGTAACCAGGAGGTGTGTCTTTATTCCACGATGGAGCCCTAGTCCCTGTGCACGCATAGTTTAGGAGAAACAGGAATGCTGTCCCCTAAAATATGGTTGTACTACCAGTCCCCTGGTTATTTGGCTGTTCTGTTTCACTGGTGCCATGGAAAAGAGCAAGTTTGTGACAATAGAGGCAAACCTTTAATGAGTTGATAAGGCGCTCCCTGGCAGGTCTGCAGAGCCCCTGCAGCGTCCAGGAGCTTTTGCATCCAGCCTAGGCTCCAGGCTGCAGACTGGGACGGGCACACCCCCTTAGGCTCTGCATGGGCTCTCCAAATTCAAAGCTCCTTTGTTACCCAGATTATTTCCAAATCAACAAAATCCTCACCAACCAATGAAAAAGAATTGTCAGTTGTTAGTCAACAGCCAAAAATAAATGAATAAAAATGCTCCAGACCTGCATTATTTCCACCTTTTAGAGCAAATGTGCCCGGTGTGGGGTGTGGATCAGCTAGGGCTGGTGTACTACAGAGGGAGCCACATCTGCCCTTGCTCTCCCGAATGGAGGTCATCGGGCTGACAAGCTTTCCAGGAAAGAGGGAGTGGCTGGGGAGCCCGGAGTTTCTGAGCTGGACCACCTGGAAAGCAGCATGCAGCAATCACTTGTCCTACCTCTAGGCATTCCACTGTAAGGGATGCTGAACGGGCACTGAGCTCCCACCCACACTCGCTTGAAGAAATGGAAGGGCAGGCAAGTAACTTGCATGTGCTGTTAGAATAAAAGGCAATAGCATTTCTGCATTTCATATGGTAGCAGAGGCTGTCCAGGTTCCAATATTTAGATCTAGCTTTGAAGCTTGTAGGTGCTGGCATCTGCTTAGAAGCTGGGGCTGCTTGGAAAGCTCGGACTCAGCCCCCAGACCTGAGAGTACCCTGCAATTCTGATGTGCTTCTAGCTCCAAGAGAGGCACAGCAGAAAAAGATTACACTTCTCTTTAGAGAGAAAGCATATTAATAATGCTGTCCCTACTTGAAGACTGGGGGAAAAATACTAATCCCTTGAAAGGCAAAGTTGGGAAATAGCTATCTTTATTTCAAAAAATAAGGGTCATTAAGATTACAGCTATAAAACACACGTCAGTCTGAGCCCTCCATATAAAACTTCTTGTCTGTTATGCCTCCTTTTTTATTTCAGGTCTTCATTTGCCTAATTACTACTCAGAGGCTGGCAGAGATTTTCCCTGCAGCGCTCAGCTCTGCTGACTGCAGAGACCCTACCTGACACACTAAGTTAGTGCGTCAGCATTCTAGGTAGAAATGAATGAAAAATCAATCAGGGCAGCTGCAGTGGTAGCATATACAACTCTAACCTACTTTGTGCATGGTTTCGAACATTTCATTGTGTAATTAGGCATCTTTTAAAATGGTAAGTAGATTTGAAATAAAATAGACCTTTCTATCAGCCTCAGAAATGTTTTGTCATCTTTCTTGCTTAGCTTAAGCAAACTTATCACCCTGACTACTATGTTAATTTGCAGTCTTGTCTGAAATACCAAAACCTGTGAGAAGATTGTTTTTACCTTAAAAATCTACCACCAGCAGATTGCATCGTATTGGGATATAGAGATAGCTTCGGTTGTTTTAACTGTATTCCTGGACCAGAGCTCGAGTAGGTCTGGAAATGCAAAAGCACACTAGAACATTTTTTGAAACACCAGTACAGCTTACATATGGTGCTGTAAGGGGTTTAGTTTATGGATATGTGTATGTGTGTGTGTGCTTTTATTCTTTCGTGTTGTATTTCTGCATAAGCAGAGCTAAATATGAACTGCAAGTGTCATTTAATCAGTCTTTGGTTAAAAAGGTCCAGTCTTCGTGACTAAGAAATTTCTACCTGTTATAACTTTTTGAGCTGAATGGGTTAACTATGTTACATATCCTTTAAAAGATCATTGTTGTAACAAGTTGTGCAGCCCAATACTGTAAAGGTTTCCAAAAATTCACAAGCCTCTTTGTATGTGCTGCCCTTACAGTGAAGAAGATTCTTTTGACTATAAAGATGATGAGTCTCCTCTTTCTGGTGCTGATTTCTATCTGCTGGGCTGAACCTCACCCTGACAACTCAAGCCGGGAGCATGAGAGAATTATTCACATCCAAGGTAAGGAAATACACGAGAAAATAACCAGTATCTTCAGATTGCTCAGGAAGACAGAATGACGTGCTTAATGATCCTTTTAAAAAAAAAAAAAAAAAAATTGCTGCATGCTTTAAAATACTGCTACCTGTGACCAGAACCTTTATTTTTCTTGTTCTGTTTCATTATTATTACTCACAGGGAAAGTAAAAAACCAAAAATCAATCAATCAATCAATCAAACAAACAAAAACAACACAATAACAAGAAAGTTGCTGTTTAACAGCAATTAGTCACAACCTTGCAGAGATTAGTGAGTAAAGGACATCCTGTTTTAAGATAAAGAAGAAAAGCATGCATCCTAAAGTAATAAGCAACTGCAGTGGGTTGAAATAACTACTTTATTGTGGAATATTTTTCATTTTAAGAAACTGCCATACATAATTCTTCACATCACAGAAAATTACTGCTGTTTATTATTTTAAAAGGCTTAACACATCTGAGATCATAAGCGAGCAATTTAAACATCAGGAAAAAAAAAGTAGCTTACCTAGAAAGATATGTGTCCTTTCTCATGACTTTAATTCACACCAAGTATTTTACTGCCCTTCTGCATAATCCTGTTTGGTTTGAATCCTAGACCTTATAGCTGTGGCAGGATTTGAGTCTGCAGTACAATGCAGCTGTTTGTTCAGTCCCAGCTTTGAGGGTCATCCTGTATAAGAAAACAACAAGGATTTATGCAGTAAAGACAGGCAGAACTAACAGGGATATTCCTGCCTTCATTTGTGTGTTTATTGAGGATGAGTAAAATTAATCTTGCAAAATTAAGAAACACAGCACAAATTCTCCCACCCCTACCCCCAATTTTGATCCCTTTCTTTCATCAGCTGGCAAATTATTTTATTTGAGTTTGTATGTAAATATGATTTACCAAGTTAGAGAAGGATACTGAGATAGCCTGACCATTTAGAAGTTCCCAGGCAAGTCACAGAAGTCAAAGGCATGTTCCACCTACTGAAACAGGCACTCATGCTGTCAAGGTCAAATAAGGAATAACAGAGAGCTGGTTTACCTCTAAAGAAGCTTACAGCATGAAGGTCAAATGGATGTGTATACCAAAATGAAGAAATACCACTATTATGAGATGGTAAATGTTCCTTCCCCAGGGTAAATTTCAAATTTGACACTCATGTCAACTAAATATATAGTGTGCGTTTCCTTGTATAATGCTTTTTCTTAACTCTGAAATTTACTTACCATGTTGGGAGAAGAAATTATTGGAAATAATTAAACCAAATCAAAATTAATTTTCCTTAATCTGTGTATCTTAAACTTTCTTAGTCAGAAGTTTATTTTAGTTTAATTTGCAGGTCATACATGTTGCTTATTACTAGTCCTTCAGGGTGTGTACAGTGCAATTTGCAAGTGCTAATTAGTTCACAGATGAAAAAAGTTGCAAGATAAAGCATTCTCCCTACCCATGAAAACTTAACTCTTCTGAACCTTGAGAGCTCATTCCTTCAAGGAAAGATACATGAGGCTTAAAATCAAGCTCTGCCATAACCTTTGCCAGTCAGCTGATTTGGACTCTGAAATACACAGACCACAAATCAAAAAGAATTAAACTGTTCAGAACTTGATATTTCTACTATTATTTTTTTCACTGCTCTCTGCATTGTGGAATCACAACAGGCTAGGGATTTCAGTCTGCCCAGTGCTCCATAAACACACAAGATGATCTACACCTGGAAATGAGCTGCAAATCAGGGAAGTCTGTGGAACACATGTTATAGCTTCATACAAAAGGCATTTTATATTGTATTAAGGAGTATAGTATTGAGTAGGTGAAATCCAAGGGATCCAGAGCTAAACTCCTCTTGGATTGCATGTTTTGGAGTGACAGAAGGTGCAGATAAATGTTCTGTAGTCAAGTACACAGAGCTAAAAGGGATCTCCTGAGGCAATGAGCTAAACTGTCTTCTATTCCATTTTTTACAGCATCTAACATCTCATAAAGTTACTTTCATTTTTAAACAAGCTGGGTTTCATACCTTATCACTGCAAAGCAGTTTTAGACTCTATTCTGACATGAGAGACCTTCTTCCAATTCTACATGCTTGCTCACAACCACTGAACAGCCTTATGCTTCTCCTAATATCCTTATCTTCAAATAATCTTTCTTCTTTGATGTTTGTTTTAAAACATTAGTGATTTACCAACATGTCTCCTCACAGCTACCATGTGAATAAACTTTTTCAAATTAATCCCTGAGTGTATAATCTCCAGTTGCCTGATGTTAGTTCATCCATATGCTTGTTGTCTGAATCCAAACTTCCTGAGTGTGCACAGTCAGGATTTCATTCCAGATAAGATCTTAGGATAGCATCAGTATTTTTACTTTCCTGACAACAATACATTGGTTGTTAGACCTGAGGTCAAATCAGCCCTCTTCCTGGCCATGCTGCAGTGCAGATTAGTAGTCTACCATGTTAGACAATATTTAGCAGTTGTTGTCCGTCATTATCACTTGCAATTAACAAGTGCAAGGTTCATATCAATAATTCTTCACAATCCTCAACAATCTAGATTTTGTATTCCGTATTAAATTCTGTCACTTCGTCCACCCTTTTTCTATCTTCACATTTTCTAAATACCTATCCTTCTTCCTTCAATGAGGCTATATACATCATATGAAAACATTAATCATTCAATAGTCCCATTTACTTATTTACCTCATAAGGTAAAAAAATTGTAATTATTAAAGAGTCTCAAAAATGATACTGGAGAAAATTGACTGGCTTTTTTCTAGGCCAATCATTTATGCTTTAACCCAAGCAATTGCAGTCTCCTCTGTATCAAGTTCTTACACATTTAGCAAAGTTTACATCAAACACCTGTGTTCTCCACCCTAATTTCCTATATTTCCCAAATCACTTCCCTGAAATCCAAGCAATCAATGAATCACATTTTCCTGGCTTTATATATTTAGTTTTATTATATGATTGATATAACGTTAATCTGACACCCTTTGGTCAGAATATGCTGCATTTTATCCATGTTCCTAGTTATTTACTCTAATTCTCTTTCTTCTTCAACAATTTTTCTTCAAAAATTTTCCTAAAGTCCTGTTCGCTGTTGAAGACAGACTAATAGGCCTGTTAACAGTTAAATTACTTCCTTACATATATGTATATGTTATGCGTATGTATATGTATATGCAGAAACATATGGTACTGTTCTTGTAGTGCAGTGACACGCTACACTACAGTGCACTGAAACGATACGCAAGCTGATACCTCTGCCTTCAGGTTTGCCATACCAAGTGCCAGTAGTAATGTCAGTACTTCAGATGGTGAGTTCTACCACACTTTTAATTGAACAGCCTATATTTTCTGCGCTCAGATTTCATCTTTACATTCTTATTCTGTATCAGTGCACTCATGTACTTTAAACTATATCCTACTGTCAGAACATCAAAGCCAACCTTACTAAAAATGTAAGATATGTTAGTTTAGCACTTGCATCATTTCTCTGTTGTCTTCCACCTCCAGCTGTGTGGTCACTCCACACTCCAAAATGAACCTCTGCCTGCTCAGAAGACTTTTTTAACTGCTGCAGTAAGATCTTTCACAGTCCTTCCTGACATGTTTTTGGTCTGTGTACTAATGCAGGCGGCCACTTCATCACCTCTTTCTTTCACTTGGCATTCCTGATTAATACCATCACCTGGTCCAAGGGCTGTTTCAACATGCTTTTGGCTCCCTTAGCAATTCTGTGTCAGGAGCCAGAAGATCTGGCTAGTTGCACCATTTTACTGTCCTCCATTAGTATAAAAACTCCTGTTGTCTCTCAGGCTTAGCAGTGCAGTAGGCATAGATACCATGTTTTCTCTTGAAGTTTCTCCCCCCCAGTTTCTACCCTTAGAGTTTTTCTTATCAACAATTTGTGTCTCCGTCATGGAGGACTAGTAATCAGTGAATTAGCAAGTGTCCATCCATAAAGTTCCAGGCTGACTGATTTCCACTCTGAATATCCTCAAAAATTCCTTGCAGCTACACGTGATCTGTATAGTCTTCGTTGGTCCATTCCAAGCAGGAAGTTGGCAGTACTAGTTGTCCAGATACACATCAGCCAAGACTGGAGGCCCTTCAGGATCCTCTTCAGCCAGAAACCCTCATCTTCTCTTCTTGCTTCTCATGAGCAGCATGAGTTTCTGTTTTCTCAGCCTTTCACGGCAATAGGCCATCCAATTCTCTTCCCCGCCTTGGTTAATACAGTGAAACAGGACCTCAGTTTCGCATCTGCTAGACAGTTTTTCCCCCTACCTTTACCAGTCTTACTTTCTGCTTCATTCTCCTGGCCCATTTCCTTTGTTTATATCTTTTCTCTTGTGGTTTCATTCCACTATCAAAGAGCAAAATTTATGAAATATCTAAAGCTGCATTTAACTCTTCTGTGACTTTATGTCCTTTCCTGAAGCTTGTAGTGCATTTCATGATTTTGGTCAGGCTGTGCTATTATCCCAGACTACTTGGCCAAATCATCTTTTCAAGGTAGGCTTTACACCTTGCACTTTGCTAGTTTGTTTGCATACAAGCATCCTTGCACTTTAGCTTTTGTGTGATAAAAGCAAATGAGAGAACTATATTTAAGTGAGGTGTACTCTCCTCCCTACCACCACAATAAACTGTGTATACCTTAGAGGGTACCAACTCCTTAGCAAAAAAACCCACCAACAACAAAAAAACAAAACCAAACCAAACAAAAAAAAAACACATAATCCTAACTGAAATCCCATGTTATTGCATTATTTTTCCTTAAAATTTCTTGATACTTTTGTTTCCATTCAGGATAATTTAGATTATCTCAAAATCCATCATGCAGTCTCTTATAGCTGAGCTGCTTCTTTCACATCAGCACAGCTTTCTTTCCTCTTCATAGTGTGGCATATTGAAATAGCATGTAATAGAAATGTCAGCACGGAACAACCTCACCTTCTGTTGGCATCTCAGTTTCATTAAAGGCATTCAGGTCTGCTTATTAGACCTTACATCTAGGCCTGTTACATTACTGATACATTGTAGGTACTTGTGTCATGAAAAATTATAACAGAAGCAGAAGGTTTCATATTAAACATCAATTTAAATTATTAATTTGACTTCACCGTGCTACATTAGTGTAATTTCCCATGCGTAACATTTAGAGGTAATTCAGAATCTCCACACTGTTTCTGTGTGATATTTTGGTTTTGTCAGTCTTAATGCCACACTACCCAACCCAAGAACATTTCCTTCCGAGCAGAAGAGGTACTCAGACAGTGCCATGATTTCTGCTCTACTCATCTTCTGCTCCCTCTTTTGGGGCTAACAAGGGCTAAAACGTGGTGATACCAATGCTAACTGCTTGGTGACTAAATTCTGCTACTTTGCCCTGCTATCAGTGCAAAATCAGAACTAGCCCCAAATTTGGGCAGTAGCCATAGGGTTGAATATAGATTTAATGCCAGGAAGATTATGGAGGTGAGTCAAGGAGGTAGGTCCCACATGAAAGAACACCTGCCTGCAGCCAGATCTTCATGCAATTTCTTTATCAATACTGAAGTAAATGCACATTTAAAGTATAGTTAAGGTATAAGATGGCACTAGTTTAGAAGAGACAAAGTCTGTTATTTCACTGCTGTTTTTTTTTGTTGTTGTTTTTTTCAGTGCTAGGATTCCTAGAAACTTAAACTTGAGCTAATACAGCCCCTTTACTGTATTTTCTCCCATGTATTATTCAGTGTGAATAAGTGAGATCAGAGGAAAAGCATAATTATAAGGAATTATTTTTATCACAGAAAATATTTTTAATTTTTAAACAAGCATCGTACAATAACAAGACATGCTACTTCTATAGAAAGAGTAAGGATACTTTAGCATGAGAGTTATGCTGAGGACCCGGATACCAGTACAAGAAAGCAAGGAACAACTCTATGTTTATTTAAGCTACCATGGCACAGTAATATTAATGGTTTTGCTAACAATATTAAACATCTAAGCAATACATGAGTTTTAACTGACAACGCACATCTATGAAGACTTCTAAGAGCAAAGAAAAATGCCAACAAGATTATTTTTATTCTAAAAAATATACCTTTTCCCTTCACTGCTGCTCTGTAAGTTATTCCATTAAAATATGGGAATAATCATGTTCTGTAACAGAGTCAGCACGAGATTCTGGACAGTTTTGATGTATAAAGTGAATAAAGCTGTTTGCCATGGGCCGCAGCCTGACTCATCCTCCCTGCCCCACATTGTGTTCCTTCCAAACCTGGCTTGCCATTACTCCTGACTGCAAAAGCCAGTTAAAAGAAAAGAAAAGAAAACTAAAGTAAACTAAAAACAAAACAAAACAAGGACTAAAAGAAGACAATAAGCTAGCCAGTGAGACCAAACTGAGGGTGGTAGCAATGTGAGAGCAAGTCCATTTGCTGTCCCTGAACTGGGAACCACACTGCTGCAGTCAAGGCAAGGCATGTACAGAGTAAGGATGATAGGAAGAGCACTGCTAGTGGCATAGCAGTCAGACATGGGAGAGGGAGAGCGGAACAGAGGCTACAGCAGATACCCTTTCTCCTCCGGTGTTTACCTCCTTGGTTTGGAACCACTGAGGGGCAGCAAGGCTAGTGCATTTTGAAGTGGTGTCTGAGGCTCTTGTGTGGCCATGCATCTGGTCTGTCTCATCCCCAGACAGGACCCAGACTGTCCTGTTGGAGGCAACAGTTTAGCGAGGCGTTATCTGCAGTTTGCAGAGTTTACAGTTGTTTGGCCATTCACCTCATGACTTCTCTGATGGTACTTCTGAAGAAAGTAGTTCTGGGGAAGAATTATTCTTTTTAAGTGCAGCGTTCACCCCATGTCCCACCATCAGGTCACCGTGTCACAATACATCAGGGCCCAGGGAATGCTCCAGCCTGAGAAGAAGCCTGAGCCTCCCCCTGAGCCCCCAGCCTCCCATCCCCTCCATCCCTGCCTCTTACTGGGACACGGCCTCAGGCACCCCCTGAGTAAAGGGCCTCAGGGCAGGTGGGTGGCAGCCAGGAGGGACACGGGGTCACGCAGGGATGCTGGCACCTGAGACAGAGGTGACAGTGCTCCGGGCAAGTCTCCAGCCCTCGCTGGCACAGGCAAGCTGTTGTTAGAAAGAGTGAGCATTAACAACCTGAGTCAGACTCACCCTCCTGTCCTTTCTGCTAATATTTATTAGCTTGCCTGTTTCAGTGTTAAAGATACAACATAGCTGAGCTCTGATTCAGGTTTCTCGGCAATAACCACCCAAAAGCATAACATTCCTCCTCCCAAGGTAGACAGAACTCTGTGGGACTTCTTTGTCCCTGATGGAAATGGAGAAAGCAACAGAGAAGCCATCCTGGCTGCCTTCCCATTCTTCCTTCTCCTCTTCCCATGAAAACAGGGCTGGCAGTTCTTCCTATTGTGCCCTGCCTGAGGCCACGTCTCTCCTCAGATTCTGCCCTCTTATTGCCAGAGCACCCTGTACCCCTGCCCAGCACGAAGGACAAGAAGACCACTTGCATGGGGCAGTGTGGAGTTAGCAGTTTCACTAGCTAGGAGGGTCTCCTATCTTACTAACCCAACTTGCAGCACCTGAGCTTGTTCATTCTGGAGGAACCTTCCCTCTGGCTAGCCTATCCTGTGCAGGTAACAGTGATGCTCTTGACACAGCATATCCTGGCAAAGAACTACACTAGCTTCTTTCCTTACGCAGATGCAGGTTCATGCTCAACTGGCTTGTCTTTGCAATTAGCGGTAGGACTAGAGGGAATGGCCTCAAGTAGCACCAGGGGAGGTTTAGGTTGGAAATAAGGAGACATTTCTTCTCAGAAAGAGCAGTCAGGCATTGGGATGGGTTGCCCAGGGAAGTGGTGGTGTCACCATCCCTGGGGGTGTTCAAGGAAAGGCTGGACGTGGTGCTTAAGGACATGGTTTAGTGGGTGACATTGATGTTAGGGTGATGGTTGGACCAGATGGTCTTGGAGGGCTTTTCCAACCTTAATGATTCTGAGATTCTGTGGTTCTTTGTAATCAGTTATGTGAGGTCACTAATTATTTTTTAGCAAGCTGAATGCTCGTGATTCACTGCTAGCTTCTGTCGGTGTCTCTACTGACAGAGGACAGCAGTATCTGCAGAAGCACTGAGCTTTGCTAAATCAATTTTGTATGAAAGGAGAGGCAAGAGTTACTGAAAGAAGGAAATACTCTAGCATTTGGCTACCACCATCAAATATGTGCTTTCCAGGGCTTTCCCAAGGCAACACAGCCTGTCAAGAAAGCCCCAGAGAGATGAGGTTGGAAGCAAGCACCTGGTCCAGCTGACTGTCCTAAACACAGAGCAGCATCAGCAGTAGTGACCTACTAGAGAGAAAAAGGAGCAGGGAATCTGGGGAAAGGGTAAGGAGGACAGGAGCCTGTCAGCTAAATATGGGTCAGTGTGAAAAGTCAGATCAAAACATCAAAGATAAAATGGCGACAAGTTTGAAGGATATCGGTACAAAAGATGGGGAAAAAAGGTTGAGATGATCAGAAAAGAGGGCAGGAAAGGACAGGATTTTACTGTTTTGAAGATAAATTGGACTCTCTGACGTTAGCGGAAGTGTATCAGCAGAGGAGCTCGAAGGCTAGAATAAAATACACAAAGAAAACAAGCCATTTTAAATTACGCTGACACTTTCTGCGTCCTTATAGACAATGCTGTTTGATACTGCAACACTTTTCCTGTTCTGTGAGAATGATTTTCTGCATCCCATATCATTAGAGGCTTTGCCTGAGTAAGCTCAATTTGCATATAAAAACTGAATTATAAAAAAAGGGCAGAGTTGATTGACAGCTCTGGAACAAACCACAGGGAAATACAGGACACTTGCATCAAGCAGTTTTCAGATGATAGCATTCATACACCAGCTATACAGCCCTACCGATATATCACTGCACCTCTACCATTATGACTATGGATTATGTAGGATGGCCTCAGTCTACACAGGGGACAGTGCTGCAAACCATTTTGGCCACTCTGTGCACACATATTTCACTTTCCCACATACACAGTAAGGGAAGTAAAGCTGTAGCTTGCTATTGAATCTCACCTCAATGCCTGTTACTAGCTTGTATATGTGTGACTATGTAAATAATTGTATATAACTAGTTTGCATGCTTTACTGCTGTACAGGTACAAAATGATTGCAAAATGATAGCTAATGGTCATATCCATTCTGCACAAGGTGGAATGCAGACTCATTCTCCTTTTTGTTTTTCTGCTTGAATCCTAGAAGAAAATGGACCCCGTCTACTTGTGGTAGCAGAACAAGCCAAAATCTTCTCGCAGCGGGGTGGCAATGTCACACTGCCGTGTAAATTTTACCACGAACACACATCAATAGCTGGCTCAGGAACCCACAAAATCCGTGTCAAGTGGACCAAACTCACCTCAGATTACCTCAAAGAAGTGGACGTCTTTGTTGCGATGGGACAGCACAGAAAGACCTACGGAAAGTATCAGGGCAGAGTGTTTCTGAGA
This sequence comes from Stictonetta naevosa, assembly GCA_011074415.1. Classification (NCBI taxonomy): domain Eukaryota; kingdom Metazoa; phylum Chordata; class Aves; order Anseriformes; family Anatidae; genus Stictonetta; species Stictonetta naevosa. The sequence goes on along the minus strand of CM021729.1, from coordinate 63,896,811 downwards.
GAAAGCAGTGAAAATGATGCCTCCCTCGTAATCACAAACATAATGCTGGAGGATTATGGAAGATATAAATGCGAGGTGATTGAAGGATTAGAGGATGACACGGCAGTGGTAGCTCTGAATTTGGAAGGTAAGTAACGCCTGAATTATACCTAAATTTAGATTTGCGTGGTGTTAAGGGATAGCTACTTTTCCTCCTCATACTGCTGGTATTGTGATATCAGCAATAGCAGCAAGCCTGAGAAGTGGGATTCATCGTGCTCTGGGGACCAGGGCCTGACAGCCTCTAGTAGCTATCATAAATTAGAAGAACATTAGAACTTTTATATTATAACTTACACTAGCACACAGCATATTCAGCTCCCAGTGAGCCTAGTGCAAGGGGAGGTAGGAGAAAAAAAAATCAAGCCCTGACCAAACACAGTATGAAGGACTCCATATGTTTTTAATTTGGTCCTGTAGTTTTACAGAAATTGCTATGTGTTTTTGCAGTAGACTTGGGCAAAATTATATTAAGTATTCCCCTAAAAGCCATTTTACAGAATTTTGGGACATTTTATATTAGCAAGCAGATAAAAATCTTCTTACAACAGGGAAAATCTTAAAATAATTTTACAGAGACAATGCTTTTGTCTTTTCTCCAGCGTTATAATTATATGAAATATATCTCTGTATATCCTGCTAAGACAACTCTTATATGTAGACTGTAGTAGCCACTTCCCTCAGCAATATTCTTGTAAACAATACAGTACAAACCATTAGAAAAAATGGTGAAATGGATTGAAAAAGGAAAGAAAAAATCATCTTTCATTTACTCTTATGAAATTTAGATGCATTTTATGAGATTCAATGAAGGTAAATCAGCATTTGGCCTTTTTCCCCGGTGCACCGTACAGTTCTCAGCCATAAACCACGAGTTGCTTGAAGATGTCTCCCTGTCCCCATTACCCTTATACTTACCAGCATGTGTGTATCAGGCATTACATGGTAGTAAGGAGGAAAAAAAATGGGAGGGGGGTGAGAAAAAAAAAAAAAAAAAAAATCAAAAGCAAGACCCATTAAATCGGTGAGGTATTTGAATCTTTCACTGCAGGCTGTTGAACATTATGATGATTGTTTGCTTAATCTTCTCAATAAGACTGGTTCACTGTTGGTTGCAACCAAATAGTTATCATGGGCTGAGCTTACTTCTTTATATCCATTTTTTTCCTTCCTAGTTGGAGTCTGCTAATATCTTCCATTTCTGGGTACAGAAAGGCCCTGGCCCTGCACAGATTTCATGCCAGCATAATATTCCTTTTAGATTGTTTTTCACCTCACGTAATTGGTTCTTAATAAGAACATACACCGTTCTTTACAAATTCAGGAGATAAAGAAAATTGGTTATGTACACAGGTTAAGTTACCTAATACTCAATTTTGAGTGAAGACAGAAGTGAGTAGAAGGAAAAAGCATTTTACTTCATTCATGGCATAAGGAAATAACATTCTTCTGACAGGCTCCTCATGTCCCAAGTACATACCTCCACCAGCCTTCGAGCTTGTCCAGACAAAAATTACTGTGCATCTTGTTCCCAGTCATATACTGGGACTTCCCAGCATTTTATGGCATATTGATATCTTTTGCCAATGTAATACAGTCAGAGCCAGTGTAAAATCTTTAAAATATTCATCGCACTGCACATTTGGTACCTGTTCTGGTGCCATGTAACATTGTGCCTTTGAAGTAGCAGTTATGTGGTTTTTGACACTGCCCAGAGCTAAGTGCTGAATTCACAAATGAGCTAATGAGCAGTATGAGGTTGCTCAGGTAGACATCTACATAGAATTGTAGAACATTAGGATGGTTTGGGTAGGAAGGCATGTGAAAGATCATCTAATTCCACCCCCCCTGCCATGGGCAGGGACACCTCCCACTAGATCAGGTTGTCCAAAGCTCCATCCAGCCTGGCCTTGGGCACTGCCAGGGATGGGGCATCCACAGCTTCTCTGGGCAGCCTGGGCCTGGGCCTCAGAGCAAAGAATTTCTTCTTTATAGCTAATCTAAATCTATCCTCTTTTGGTTTAAAGCCATTACTCCTTGTTCCATCACTACACATGTCCTGAAAAGGACATGAACAAAGTGAGACATCCCAGCCCTGACATGCCCAAGAGTTACTACATCTCTTTTTTTGAGGACAAACCTCCAAGTTAGTCAGCAGTAAGCACTGGAGAAATGGTATCTCTTGAACACAATGGCAAAAAGCAGATTTTCTATCTTTTTTACCATGACCATTTAGTGATAGAGCACCAGGTTATTGGATACAAGATCTAGGTTCTATCTCCCAATACACATCTTCTAGCCTACTGCATCTGCCTTTGAAGTATGCCAACTCCAGCCCATCTTCTCCAGTACCACCACTCCTTCCTGTTTCCTCCTGCCTCAAACCCAAAATAAGGAAATTCATTGGATAGGAAGGGCAAAGAGGTGTAATTTGTCTTTAGCCAAGTATATTCCAATCTCTGCTCTAAGGAATGTTTACACATTTTAATGAGTGGCTGGCTACCATACAGAACAATGTCTTGTTTTAAAGACTTTTGTCAGATATGGGTGTCAAATTGTTTATATCTGATATTATAAAGTGTAATTTCCTAATCAGACAGAAAATACTAATTTAGGAAACCTTATGGTAAAAGTTAACCTTTCAAGAGGTGAGATAAGAATGTGAGTGTGTCAGACTGGAATAAAATAACTTAGTAATGATTAGGATAAAAAAATCCAAGTCTAAGTTGTGTTGAAATTTCATTCTAAAATCGTAATGTTTAAAGTGTACTTTATTTACAAGTGTATATTTACAATGGGCGTAATTGATATACATAATGGATGGAATGTATCCCACTCTTTGTGTGCCCCTGCACTCATCTTTCATCTCATCTGTAGGTTTATGCAGTGTTGGCTTTTATTGCTGTTTCATGCATCTGGGCAATGCAGACCAGAATAAGTTTTAAAAAAATAATCTAATTTATTAGATAAAATTTACTTTAGTCTTTGGACAAAAATCAAAATAAATTAGTCCATACTAACATCCTTCATCTGTTATAAGCAGTAAGGTTAATCTCACAGTAGGAAGGATCTGCATCAGTAGCCTGATGTCCCGAGATGGTGGCCCTCAGGATGTTAGTTGGCAGCAAGACAAAACCATCCAGGAATGCCTGCTAGCAGCATAAAACAGCTGATCACTCCAGTGTGAGTTCACTGTACAAACAGCACCAGTTTGGCTAGTTGAAAGCATGTAAATTTATCTATGTGAAAATAGTTGACCTCTACCTCAATGGACCTTTTATCTTCTCTGAATGTGGTAGAACTTTATTCTTATTGGACTTAAAGGACTCCTAGGATTGTCATTAAATAAGCTATCCATAATAACTGGTTATTTTTAGCTTTGGAAAAATAAGCAAACAAATAAAAATTGGAAAAAAAGCCAGTGAAATTAGACTCCATCTGTATTTGTTACATACCTTGCACAACTTTTTTTGCATGTTGTCTTTGTTATTATGAAAGAGAAAATCTTTCATAATATCTTTCATTCTTTCCCTTCCTTTCTTCCTTCCTTCCTTCCTTCCTTCCTTCCTTCCTTCCTTCCTTCCTTCCTTCCTTCCTTCCTTCCTTCCTTCCTTCCTTCCTTCCTTCTTTTTTCAAAAAAGCACTTTTAAAAACAACCTTGTTATCATTATCATCCCGTTTGTGGACTTAGATGCAGGGTCTAAGGGCAGGAGTGTTGCACTGGACACAGTGGATTGAAGAAGTGGCAGGAACTGAAGAGAGTGGGATATATTTTATGTTAACCTTGTCACCAAAGCCATTTTCTCAATGAACTGAACATGCTATTCTCCCGTCCATAAAATAAGCATCATGAGCTTTGTATTCTTTTACACATATTCTGAGAGTACTGAAAGCTGAACAAATTAAAAGGCCTCCATGGAAGGTAGATGTTGTTGCCCGAGCCATAAGCAAAGAATGAATTCTCAGCTTATAGTAAATTTCCTTTATGTTGTTGTTTTACTGTTCTTCACTAAATTTTCTTTATGTTAGTGCTTTATTGTTTTTCTCTCTTAAGAGCATGAGGCACTGTAGTGAATCTTCCTATGCCAGGTTTGTGCTTTGATTTCCTGGGCAGGTGAAAGCTCCAGCAGCACCCTCGCTCATATTGCTCAGGCACAGATCGAGTATACTATTCCTTCATGGCACTGAGATTCATGGGCCAGGTGGCAGAGAAAGTGGAGCAACGCTAAGCTGCCAAAGGCAGGTTTTTAATTTGTTAGGATTTTTTTTTTTATAGGTCCTGTCTTCAGGGATAGATGATAACTGAACACAGTAGCCTTGCAGTACAGGCTATAAAATAATTACTTGATATATTCAACAGTACCAGAAATATGCAGATCTAGATAAAGCTGTTAAAAATCTCTGTAGACTGTGCTTCTTGATAGAAATTAACACTTTGGGTGGCTCCACATAAACCCCAAACTAGCAGGTTTTGTGATCCTGCTTGGAGTATGTTAGCCTTTATGCCCAAGATGGGGTGGGAAAAAGAGCAGCATCTCCTTCCAAAACAGACTTTATAGATCAAATATAGATCAAACAAGTTCATGAGCTCCATATTAAAAAAAAAAAAAATCCTCCAAATTATTACTGAAATCATTTCTAATCTAGTCCTAGTTTCTAATCAGATTTACCCTAATTTGTCTTGTTTCTTTTGCATGTTGCTGTTACATTCATACACCAAAAGCTACTTAAAACAATCTTTGCATAACATTGTGTTGTTCTGTCTACAGTAAAACTGATGATATCAGGCACACCATTTGTAAGTGCTTAGAAGACAACATTTGTTGTGAAAGACAACAGTTCGGCAAGAATAAATTGTATCAGACAGTGTAATTCCTTCTTTGTCAGGACAACAGGTCTTTGCAGACACACATGTACTGCCACTACTATGAGAAATGGTACTTCGAGGATGCAGTGAAGTAAAAGATCTAAATAGAGCAACAAAAATTATCTGGAAATGATGACCTGAAAGGAAAATGCTAAAAGAATTAGGACTGAATAGCCTATGGAGGACAAAGAAAGACAACAGTCTTCAAGTTTTGATAAAGGCTGTAGAAAATAGGAAATAATCTGCCCCAGGCCAGGCAAGTCTAGTTGGTGTGCTTGCATTGGTCAGAAGCAAGTGACCCTGCTGGTGGCTTGATGCAGGGGTGCAGTGGGATGGATGGACACCGCCTCAAGTGGCCCCGGTTTCATGGGGAGGCTGCTACCTCTTCACAGGTGGTGGCCCACCATGGAGCCTGTGCTGCATAGTGAAGACATCCAACAGGCAGAGGAGTGGAGATGGATTCTGAAGGAAAATGAGGGACTTAACACTTTTCACAGAATTTTAGAAATCCAACATGGAAAATTTTGCCTTCGAGTGCATGAACCTGCCAAAGTAAAACTGTACCCTACAGTACGGCATATAGCAAACCCTACTGTACCTGGTGTTTACACTGGCTACATGAAAACTTACTTTTCTGTTTAGGCTAGAACTCAAGGAAACGCATTTCTTTACTCTGGCTTTAAAAAGACTTAAAAAAAATTCCACATGCGTTAACAGAGATTTTGTTCTATCTGGAAATACTCTTAAAACTGCTAATTGCATATGGTACGAGCTTAATAGACACACATAAATTGTTACAGGATTTGTGCTTTCTAGGCTTATTTCCTCATCTCACATTGGATAACCATTACAGTTCCTTGCACTGTGAATGGCCCTATAGTGACTGGGTAACTACAAAGCATTTGAATTGAGTTTTAGGAATTACCTGCATATAGGAATCTGAAATAGCTTGCAAAGGACACACAAGTATCATGTTTTTTTCTGTTCCTTAAGTGAGCAGGACTGAGCTGTGCTTCTCTGATTATTTTCATCTTATTTTCATTAACCGAACATTTGATTCTCATAGACCTCTTATAAATTCGCCCTCTAAAACAAATAGAGAAAAAAATATATTTTTCCTCAATCAGGGAAAAGGTAGCAGTCAGCACTTGTGCACAAAAGCACTTTAGACTTTGCTTTACAAGACACTTTCTCTTGTCCCTCTCTCTCCCTTCTCCTGGTTTCCCTTTCATAAACTATAATGAGAAGCACAGTAGCAGAGTTGTACACCTGAATTGAATGTAAGGCATCATGGAAATACGGGCTTGTGTACGGGAAGGATATGTTAAACCTCCACGTCTTACCTTCTGATTTGGTACAAGTCCTAATTTCCATTACAAAAGTCATTTCTGGGACTGTGATTGCATTGCCACAGGTACATACAGCAAACTGGGTCAGATCCTCGCCACTCACTGAGAGGTTTGCTCTGCACTGAATCCGTGTGTCTCAAGTTCATCCTCTAGCAGGGGTTGTCCCACTGAGGGTGTAGGTCGTATTTCAGAGAAATGGAGGTCTGGGAGAGGAGCCACACAATCAAGTCCACGCTCTAAATTGATATTCCTCATTCAGGCTCCACAAGTATCTCAACAGCTTCCTCGGGGTGAGGAGCTGAATCACCAAGGTCAAGCTATGGGTTTCAGCTCCATCTTCCCACAAGAGTGGGAACTAACTGGGTGAGGGAACCACAGCTCTCTGGGTTTTAAAGAGGCTCCCTGCACGGACACGTTTTCTGGTAGTTGGCTGGAAGTGCCCGACTGCATACAGATACCATGTGAAGACTGCCAGCTGGACATGCCTACAGAAAACATGGGGGGATCAGCAGCTTTTGTTCACAGCGAGCTGGAGAGCAAGCCATACATTACAGGCTACAGTTATATACAGTGTTTGGAAGAACAAAACCATTCTTCCCCTGTGGAAGATTATCTGGAGCTTTCATGTGACCAACAATAAGTGTTAGTTTCCAGCTATTTGAGGCTGGAAGTTTTCCTCTCCCTCCGTTTCCTGAGCTGAATTTGTTAACATTTGGAAGTGGGTGTTCTGTCTGGTGGCAAAACACAGGGTTGGAGTCAGGGTTTTTGAGTCAGTCTGTAGTTTGGGAACAGAAACGAGCCTCCAGACAGCTTTTGTCCACTCGAGAACAGATGGAATAGATTATCTTTTGATGGTTCAGAGCTGCTAAACTGTACCAAAAAGAAGATGAATAGTAAGATCTAGGTATTAATTTAGTGCTAGTTTCATAGGGAAATGAAGAAGATAAAACAATATTAGCAACGATTCAAAATAATGCAAAGCTACACAAAATACATACTGAGTCAATGGAGCTGTACAACATCACCAATGGCCACCCCCATCTGCAGGGTGAAATTAATGCTAATCAGTTGCAGGCTTGTACTGTGGATGAACCCAAACAAAAATCAGCTTCTATGCAGTCTACCCGAATATAGCCCAAAGCTAATATTACAGTTTTGTGCCTATTTACGTTAAGACATTATGTCTTAAACTGTCAAGCTCAAGTACATTTGTAACAAATTAACATACATATTTAACCATCTAAAAAAAAAGCAGATTTTAGAAATCTTAAGGAACCAAATCTGTTTGAACAGTTTCCAACAAGTATACCTTATCTATTGGAAGTTATATAAGTTTAGCTGTTCAGTTTCTAGCACCCACCTCTGGTATGGTTCTTTTTACATGGATATGCAGATCAAGCACATGTACTGGACAAGGAGTCAGTTGTCTGGGGAAGTGTAGTTCTGGAAAAACAATAAGTATTGGATTTCTGATAAAGCAATAAAGCTTGGACTCCTGTGATGCTTGCTATATTTTTACTACAGTCATTTTTATTTCTATCCATTAATACCAAGGGAGAATTAATATATTTTTGGGGCAGGAGGGAGGAAGGAAAAACAAAGTTTGAGAAATCATGCCATGGCTATAGCTTCTTGTTTATGAAGTTATAGTTAGCAGCACATGAAGTGTTACAATTCATTCATGCTTTATAGTTCACGATAACTAATAACTGAAAAGTACTTTAAGAAAAGATTTACAAAAGGAAAGAAAGTCAGCAGACTCTCCAGTTAATTGCTGAAGGAGAACAAAATCTTGTTTATTATTACCCTGCCAAGTTTACATTTGCATGCTTTGTTTTCTTGGATCGAGTCACTGAGGTTTAGTAATAACAAAGATTTTATTTAACAAAAATAACACTGTTTGGATGATAGAGGAGCGAGGGAGAGGAGGGAAAAAAAGGAGACGATAAGATACCAGTGGAATAGACACAAAAGTGGGCTGAGTGCTCAAGAAGAAGAATGACTTCATTGCATGCTGACAGTCTTGCATGACTGTAATGTAATTTCAGTATCCTATGCTACATTGCCCTGGAGACGAGGAACTTGTTACACGGAGAATTCATCAGCAGGGAGAAAATAAAAAGAGAGATGGATGTCTGTACCAGAATTTAAAGTTTTTGGCTCATCCCCTAATGCGTTATCTTGTCTTCAGCCCCTCTGCATCCTACAACACTCCGTTGTGCAGGGATGTTTGAGAATAAACATTCTGAGCTGGATCTTCTCTGGTGCCATTTTATTTCAGCTTATTATGAAGATTGGGCTGAAGCCAACTACAAAATTTAGATCTGAGTTAAGTTTCTAAACCCTGCCAAAGTTAGGGTGGTCTGATCCAAACTTTTGTTTCACGTCTCTCTCTTCTTTGTACAGTCCTTTATCAGAGCCACATGGGGAGGTGGTTCTTCAGCATTTTCCGAAACATCCTTTGTGCTTTGAGAAGTAACTTTTAAATGCAGATATACATATATAAATATCCTGTGGGAAAGTCTATGAGATAAGTTCAATAACCTTGATTGAATGCTGCTGCTGAAACTGCTCTGTAGCTGTCCCTACGTCTGCCACCTCCATGTGGATGCTCTCTGTCCCCAGGTCTCTGTGCCCTGCCTGTCTGCAGCTGCTCACCACTGATAAGCAGCAGGGCGATCTGTGGTACTCCTCAGGGGTGGAAGGAGGCACTGGCAGGTCTGTGCTTCTTATCAGGTCTGTCTGGCATTGCTGCACGCTGGGTGCTGCATGGCTAAATGGTTTCCTCACCTAAATGAGGAAACCTGTCTTCTGCTCAAGGGACCCTGCTCCCTGATGCCCTCTGTGAGGAGCTCTGCCTCCTTGAGTGGTGAGGAACTGCCAAAAAGGAGCTGAAGAGTATCAGAAAGGACTCCCTAGAACCACACAAAATTTCATGGATTTTATTTCCCTATAGATTTCCTATTTTAATATCGCAGGACCCTGATATTATATCTCCTACCAGACTAGCCTTGAAGTGTTATTTTTAAGCTGGGCATGGAATGACTTCCTGTTCCTGGGACAATGTGAAATAGAATAAAAACAAACAAAAATCTAACAGTCTTGAACTCCCAGGAAATCTCGGCAAGAGTCCAGGAAAAGAGCACAGCATGTCAATCAGAACATTTTATTTTAATGTTCACATGCAAGAAGAAATAGTTTGTGTGTCTCTATGCTACAATTTCTTCTTTTTATGTGATTGCCAAAAAATCCCCAAATCCCACACAGAAAAAAGAAAAAGAAAGAAGGAAAGAAAGAAAGAAGGAAAGAAAGAAAGAAGGAAAGAAACAAAATAAGTAAATAAATAAATAAATAAATAAAGGAAGAAAGTGATAGAACTAAGCTGTTTTATTAAAAATATTTTTAAAGAGAAATTGATCTTGCGGCCAATAAACTTCACTTTTCTGATGAGAAGCATTTAGTTGCAAAATTTCTTCCATCTCTTCTCATCTTCAAGCACTCCTTGCATGCACAAGGGTGAGACCAGAGCAGGGACAGCAGAGCTGCTGGTGGGGCACACGTGCAGCCCTGGGGGGCTCCCCACTGGGTTACCTGGAGAGGAGCTAGGGGAGGAGGTGGCTGCATCCCCTTCTCAGACCACACAGCTGATATGCTGGCAGAGCATTTTTCCCCAGGAAAAAGCAATGTAGCAGTCAAACACATTATTGGGTTAACCTCTATTTCTCTTTCTGAGGACTGGAAATGCTGCTTCTGCTTCTTGTGTTCTTTTGGTGTTGAAGATACTCAGCTAGCCCCCTCTCTGCCATTTCAGGTGTCGTATTCCCTTACTCTCCGCGGCTGGGTCGTTACAACCTAAATTTCCACGAGGCTCAGCAAGCCTGCCTGGACCAGGACTCCATCATCGCCTCCTTCGATCAGCTCTACGAGGCCTGGAGGTCCGGGCTGGACTGGTGCAACGCGGGCTGGCTCAGCGACGGCTCCGTGCAGTACCCCATCACCAAGCCCAGGGAGCCCTGTGGGGGTAAGAACACGGTGCCCGGCGTCAGGAATTACGGCTTCTGGGACAAGGATAAGAGCCGCTACGATGTGTTCTGCTTCACTTCAAACTTCAATGGTAAGAGCTGGGCTCGCTTCTACCTCACAGGTGGCTGTTTCAGAAAAGAAAGCGATGCCGATGGCAGCAAAGGACAGCAGATGACACTTGGCTGGCCAAAGTTTGTGTCAGCTTTGGGAAACGTTGCTGTTCAATTTACCAAGACATGCCCAGAGTAATGTTGTCTATGCCACATGTTCACACAGATAATTTTTAATACTTGGAGTTGTACTTGCAGTAGTTTCTAATATCTCCACTTTCACACCATTAGTATTAATGTAATACCTTTTTAATGCTATTTGGCCAGGTTCTTTCAGCTAAAGTGATGAAGAAACCAGTAATTCCTTTAATTGAGCTTCCCCCCACTGAATTCAATTATAACTATGATGTTTTACAACTTAAATGTCACTAAAACAAAGTTCTGATTGCCACTTCATCTCTGGTGTTGTCTCAAGCAGCTCATACACCAAGTCTAATATGACTAGTGCTTCCCTATCAGCAAAGCTATTTCTGACTCTTGTGCCTAATAATTTAGATTTCTAATCTTAGTACACTGTCAAAACCAAAATGTTAGCTCTAGCTCTGAGCTTGGTTTGCTCTAAACCTTATTTTAGTGACTGCAAGATTTCAGCTGTTGGTAGATCATACTGTAGGTCTGAAATGAGCTGATCTCAGCTTGCTATCATTTAATCTAGTGCCTGAAAAAAGATTTACAAAGCATGGCTGTGAATGAGAGGAGCACTGCAAGTGAGCAGTGCAAAAAGAGTCTCCAATCTTCTACAATATCATGCTCATGGGTAATTCCTGTTTGGCGTGCAGCCCCACCAGAGCAAGGAGCACGGCCTTTTTTGTGTTTACTCAGATTGATTATTCACACTGAAGCATTTGTGCTCTGCAGCACACAAAAAAATAAACATAAGCTTTTCTCTTAGAAGATATGTTCTGTCCCACCCTCTCAGAAAAACAAAACAAAACAAAACAAAACACATCAAACAAACAAAAAACTACAAAACAACAAATCCTGAAACAAACAATATCAAAAATGAGACTGGATGTACTCTGAAACAAATACTTACCTGATTTTTATCATGCTACATCATTCTGTGAAATGCTGGCTCATATTTTTTCTTGCTCCACTGATTCAAGGTGATATCTTGTATGAGCTCATTGTATGCAGATTTAAATCTGTAGTAATTAAATAGCACTAAGTAATAAAATGAACTAGGGGAAAAAATAAATTTTATAGCTGCACCGTTTAAAGTGCTTGCAGGGGAAACATTTGTGATTGCTGGTCAATTATGACCACCCTTTTCTGTACTAGTAGCTCAACAGTATCTATTATGGGAAGATAAAAATCATAAAAAAAAAAGGTACTGATACACAAATATTGTCTGTACACTAATACAGCAAGATAGAGAAGGAAGGAAGAGGAATGAGTTAAGGCGAGGACAAGGTATACAGGTGACAAAGAGATCAAAGTAATCAAAGTTCCATTAAAATGGATCTCATGCTTGGGGAGTTGGTTAAACTGCCCTGCAAGACAGAATGCCACACAGCAACAGGATCATGTAAAGAGCTGAGCGCCAATCTCCCCATCTCCCTGTAGCTCAGCACCATATCAGTACCTCAAGCTACCAGCAGGAAACCTGGACATACCCTCCTGTGTCCCTTCTATGTTCTCCATTGTTCATATCCCAAGCACACCTTAACATCCACAATAATCCCAGGAACCCTCCCAGAATACCAGCTTCCTACTGGCAGCTCAGCAATTCAGATAGCTTATACGTGCTTAACAATGTCATTAGTGTTCTCACTGTAAGGGGAAAAACCTTATAATAACTGTATTTGCCACCAGGTTGCAATTGCCAAAGATAGTGGCTATGGGCACTGAGCTATTTCTGCAACATGCAATATTGATCCTCAGCTCGGGAACAGCCAAGGAAAATGAGAAGTGGTTAGGACACTATGCATTTCCAACAGTGGCAGTGACTGCTGGAGTCTCCAGACAGTGTGAAACAGAGAAGCCTTCAGCTCTATGTGAGGGAGCTGGAAAAATGCCAGGGGCTCCAGGATCAGAGGCATGTAAGGCTAGCTTAAATAAAAAAAAATAAAATAAAAAATCTCAGAGTGTTAGTTGTATGAGCTGCTGCTGTGAATAATGAGGGTGTGTGAGGTTTACATTGGGTTCTTTTTAGAGAAAGAAATCTCAAAAATACGTTATGATCTCAAGGGAGATTGAAAAAAAAAAAAAAAAAAAGAAAAGAAAGAAAGCCTCAATTTTAAATAGTTGAGGCTTGGGTTTTACATGGAGAATAAAGGTACACGATGACAGAATTACATTCAGTCATTAAGGTGAAAAATGAAAATATAGCCTTCAATGCAGTGTGCTCCAGTCCACATTCAGTGTTTTCACTCTGGATCTAATGGAATCCCTCTGTGGTAAACTGAGTACACCAAGAAATAGTGACAAAAATTTGTTTTGATGCTGTTAAAAATGAATTCTGCCCTCATTCCTGTTAACTGCACAGCAAAATTGTTTCAGCAGAGTTCTTCTGCAATGCAGTATAAAATAATCTTAGCACTTTATGAAAATTACCCTCTACAGTGTCTTTTCGCAGACTAGTTTAAGTGCAGTACTTGAGCATTTTGTTCTGCCTGTGTAACTGTGTCATTCAGGTGATTCATAAAGGATTATTATTTTTTTGTCTTTTGTGGCTGTGCAGGTAAAGTCAAACACCCCAAAATGGATCATCTGCTTTTTGAAAACTGTAGTACCAGCAATTTACCAGTTTATAGGAATATGTAACGATATATATAGAGAGAGAACTGTACAAAGACACATTATCATAATTCTGTCTATATGCTTACTATTCAGAGTTCAAGAATAAGACCACATGGCTGTGCAGGAAAGATGGTCCTTTTCTGTACAAGTATTGCAGCAGGAATTCAAGTCCCACAGACCCAAAATGGCATAGGACAAAGAATGTGTAATGATATAGCTGAGAGTTATTCTTTACCTAATTTCAAATGGTTTCTCAATGGGAGCAGTGAGTCTCTCAGAGAAAAAAACACGGGAATCTCTGACACTGAAAAGTGTTAGGCAAGCTAAATATAGACATATCTATCAGCTCCTTTATAATTAAACACTTTCAAACAAAAAAGGATATAACAAGGGCTTGTGTCACACTTTCAGCTCATTAGTGTGCATTTTGTTATGTACTCTGCACACAGAACTGCAATGCATAATTGATTTGTTATCAGCTCTAGCAAAATTGGGTAAAAATCTCTTATGTTAACAAAATTAAAAATACAAAGAATTAATTTTAGGGATCATGTTGAAAATGCAGCTGTGAACCACCTGTTTACTTCAGTAATGCATGTGACAAACTATCCACCACCATTTACAGGGGAGGAAGTGGCAGAAGGTCTTTTCTAAATAATGCGTGCTGACCGTTCCAGATAAGCAGAGTACTTGATCTCTGGGAACACGTAGCTGTTGCTCTAAAAAAGGGAACAAAACTATGCAAAGTGAAATTATGTGCCCTTTCCTAAAAGTGGGTGCACTGGAGTCAGGTGGGAGGTCTTGAAGAGGATATTCAAAAATTGTTCCCACCTCTTTAATGCAGTGTTTTAAAATCAGTCACCGGAGTTGATCACTGTATTTCGGCATGCTTACGGTGACCTTATATTTGAAGGAATTTATTTTCAATATATTTGGCTTTGGAGAACAATGGCCTTGCCCAGCTGGTTTCTGTGGCTGTGAGGTGTCCTGAGCTGTACAGGTCTGTGGAACAGGTGATACAGCCGACACGTTGTGCTGCCTGCTGGGAATGCCCCTCGCTGCCAGTTTGAAACCGTGCATTTACTCTTTGCACAGTGAAACGGTTCAACCCGTTTCTTCATAAGCTTTTCAGCCTGTGTGCAGACTGCTGACTTCACGGGGCATCCTGTGCCCTGCATCAGCCTTAGGGCTCAGCCCCAACCCTTAGGTATTCGATGACTAGCTGTGGCCGAAGGCATCCTCCCTGAGCACACAGGCATCTCTGTGTGAGTTCCTTCGCACAGAACATAGCAGGTGGGGTGGTGCTGCATTTCGGTGCCTCTGAGTGTGCTGTCCCACTTTGTCTACACCCAGTTTCGATTAAAAAAAACTTCGCCTCAAAACGCCCCATTTAGAGCTGAGGTTGCAAGGAATCTTCACTGACTGTGCATCACTCAGGCTCCCGCAGTCACAGGATGTAGGTATTTAGGTGAAGTGCTCAGGTTTTCCTCTTCAAGCCATTCTGTTACATGCAAAAGCTTAAAATGGCTGTAATAAATGGAGTTTGATTAGGTTTGCATAAACCCCCTGCCCTTTGATGTGGAGTGAGAAGTCAAGCCAAGCACACTCATCCTCTCTAGGAGTGACCTAACTACCAGCTAGTAATGAGAGACAGAGGGTTAATGCTCCGCCTCCACTCCCATCCTTCCACGTGAATTAATAAAAACTAAGACTGAGCAGTTGCCGTTTAGGAGGCCTTCTAACCTATTGGCAGGAAAAAAAAAAAATCCACACTGACTTTATTGACAGTGTTTTATTTAATCAGATGTTCTGGATGCACGTTCCACCCTTGTGGGGCTTGCTATTAAAATTCTCCTATTTAGGGAAGGGGCAGAGAACAGGAGGTTTTATTATTGATGTCATATGTCAAAAGCCTGACCTTACTGCAAATCCCTATGAAATTACATTCCATTGACATATGGTTTGAAGAGCAACTAATAAGCTAGGTGAAGTTTACATACTATCAGTCCAAATCCCTGTTCCCTTAAGTCTGAAATCCTATTTGCTTTGGGGAAACCTCTTAATAACCTAGTAAGAACAGGTTTCTGTAGAACAGCTTTCTGAAGAAACATTTTTCTTCAGCAACACCCTGGAAATTCTGTCAACTTGCTGAGCTGGAGTCAACCAAGCATTTTACAAAGGTGTGGATTATCTACTCTCAACAGTTTTCTGTGAAAACACTGTAGATATTGTTTCTGACAACAGTGAAATTGTTTAAAAGGTTCTTCTCCACCACAGCCACAATGTAAATGCTTTTTTTTTAATGATTCTTGTCACAGTATAAAATTTCAAACCTTCACACAAAGCTAATTCAATTATCTTTATATTTTCATCTGACCTGACATTTCTTCACTTGAAAAAAGAAAAAAAACTAAGTGTTTTTTTCTGGGGTCTAGAGCTGATGTAACTCTTCTTCTTTCCCATTGGTTTTCCTTTACCAAGAAAGTAACCCGTGCAGGATCCAACTTGAGTTTTTATATATTTTTTTTTATTATTTTTTTTAGGAAAAAAATGGTATTAAGCCAGAGTACGTACATAATTAAGAAGCTGAGAGTGTGCTTGCCCCACATGAATGAACCGATTTGATTCTCAGCCAAATTCCCCCTTTTACAGAACAGTCAGATGGAAAATGTTGTGAATTTATTTGGAAATTTGCTAAATAAACCTAAGTATAATGAGTGAAAGGCTAACAATGAATTTATATTGCCTTGATAAGTGAAATTAATGTTGGTATTATTTCTGCTCTTGGATTAATACAGGGGACTTCCTCTTTGAGTGTTACTTGCTGGCATATGTTTTCATTACCTTGAGACAGAGTCACATTTTTCTTAGTAGCACTATCAATTCAATGCCATCGTAGGGCAAGGATATGTCCTTTGATGCCTAAAGAGAAACAGAGTTGCAGAACTGCTGCGAATGTTTGTGATGCTGCTAATGAAGACTTATGGGAGGCATGGTTTAGATCTGCCAGAGCTTCAAACTCTGCTTCTGAGAAGCTGTGCAATGTTTTGTCTTTCTTAGAGGGAAGAAAAATAAAAGAAAAAAAAAAGAAGAAAAAAAAAGTTTAAGTTTTGCTTGTACTTAATCAGAAACAAGGTCACTGCCTTGTCAGAGGGTAAAACTGCATGTGTTAGCTGCAGCCACCCTCAGCCTCAAGTGTTATATGTGGCCAAATCTTGCTATGTCATGCTGCCGAGAAGAAAACTCAAAAGGTTTTTAATCTCATGTTGAGAGCATGATGTAAAATTACACTGCTTTGGACATTTCACTAATTTCCCTTTTCTACTGCTAAGATGCAGCTGTATGAGGTCTGCTTTGCCTGAGATCTGTGGGATCCTCAGGCATTTTACTGGATTGTCTTTGGCATCTTGTTGGTACATGTATCTGGCACCTTAACGTTATGTACAGAGCAAGGCCCACCACTGAAAAACAGGTTATCTACCAACATCCCTTTTCCCCACCTTTTTTCTTCCTCTTATTATACCTCTACATCCAGCAGAGGAAAATGCATTACAACAGGTCACTTAGTGCTGGATGCCAGTGAGGATGGAGATGCCATGCCATACTATGTTAGCAGAAATAAGTATAAAGCTGTATTTTCATTTGATTGTCCTCCTCTGCCTGCTCTTTTTTATTTTTTTACCCTACTCCCAGTATTTATCAATTCACTACAGAAAAACTTAAAACCTTTTCACAGCACAACAACTAACTTTCAGAGTCCCAAATCATCCACTGTGTGGCCTGATTCTGCAGTGGGACATCCCCATGTCTACTCAAAACCTACCTTGATAATATCGCATCATGCTCTTCATGCCAGTTACGACTCTTTTCTCTTCGTTCTCCCTCTAGGTCGTTTTTACTACCTAATACACCCGACCAAGCTGACCTATGACGAGGCTGTCCAGGCCTGCTTGAAGGACGGTGCTCAGATTGCCAAAGTTGGCCAGATATTTGCTGCCTGGAAGCTCCTGGGATATGACCGCTGCGACGCTGGCTGGCTGGCAGACGGCAGCGTCCGCTACCCGATCTCCAGACCAAGGAAACGCTGCAGCCCTAACGAAGCCGCCGTTCGCTTTGTAGGCTTCCCTGATAAAAAGCACAAGCTGTATGGTGTCTACTGTTTCAGAGTGTACAACTGAAAATACCTAGAGCACACCAGATTTAAATTCATTAAGAACATGTGAAAGATTTCTTTTCGATACGAACTCATGCAAGTTACCAAAACTGTGATGAACCTTTCTTACTGTAAAATGTCATTTTCATAAACCCAACCCATTAATTTGTTTTTGTTTTAATATTTTTTTAAAAGTATCATTCCATAGATATTTTAAATTAATATAATTTAATAGAAGCTCTAGGTAAGGAATGTTTAGAGCCAAATTCTTTAAGCTACATCATCCCAACAAAATATAATTTTCATGAATGGGGCATACAATAGAGCTTGACAATTGCTAGGACACAATTATGGAATGTAAGGCTACTCAAAGCAGAAGCTTTTAAAAGCACAAATTTTACATATTTGTACCAGTTTGAGATACACTGCGAATTGATTATATCTGGAGTTTTGAAATAAGATAATGTTTTTGTTTATAGGGGGTCAGTAAGGTTTTGCAAAAAAAAAAAAAGAAAAAAAAAAGAAAAAAAAGCCAACACAATAACCACAGAAAGCCAGATGATTAGAAAAGATTGTTTTCCCATGGGAATGACGTATAGTTTAATAAAAGCAGCTAAAGCAGTCCACAAAAATAGGATTTGTTTCAGAGTTGAACCCTGACTTTCTGAAATATAGGCTTATGATCCAATGCGTAAGAACAAGCACAATTAGTTCTGAACATTTCAATTGTGTTTTTATTATGTATAAATCATTGATGAAGGAATGAATAATTAATTAATGAGAAAACCCTGTTTTCTTCTTCACTCAAATTAAAGATGCCTGAGAAGTATTGTGTTACCTTTGAGTAGCTTTACTGAGTTATTTTTAAACTCTTAGGCTGTTTGCTAAGCAATATATAGCATCTACTCAGGGCAGTTGTATAAATGAACTGCTGGACAGAAAAATTATAAACTTTAGCAGCTTGACTTTACATTAGCTTTTGAAATGTTATTGTCTTAATGAAAGAACATTTAGATTTCTTAGCTATTTACACATCACAAGAAATAAAAATTGGAAAAAAAAAATAAGTCTTAGAACAAGATTATTAAATAAAATCTGAAATCAGTTATTAAGGTTTAGAAGAGAAAAATACTTTTTTTCCTTGCATTTCATATGTACCTAAAATAAATCTGCTTTTTAAACTATCGGTGAAAAAAATGGTATCACTAGCCCTGAATTATTTAGTTAATCCTCCTCTAGAGTTAGCAGAAAAAAGTATTGAAATACTTTTTTTTTTTTTTTTTTTTCTCTAAATCTGCAGTGGTCTAGGTGGAAGATGTTTACCTATATCTGCCAGTGTCAGAGATAAACATGCACTGTGCATGGTGCCTAGGATTTTCAGAGCTGCCTAAAGTACTAGGTCCTCCCTAAATGCCAATTTGAGGGAATTTGGATTCCTGATGCAAACTCATTTTGGATGCAGCAATTCTTGGTGCTCATCTTCGGATACCTTAATGCAACCAGTTTTTCAGAGAGTGGGTGCTCAAGGCTTTCTGAAAATTTACTCCACTTATGGTGTCTCAAGCTGGATATCCAAAAACCAGAGGTCACTGATTAAAAAATAATAATAATAAAATAAAAATAAAAATAAAGATCTTGGTCTTGATAGGCAGTTTTGAAGTTCCCTATGCAGTGTTGGTTCTACAACTTAAAAATGTAGAACTCTTTTCCTACTCTACACTTACTGACTAGGAAGATTTCAGAGGACCAATATTTGTATTTTGCAAAGTTTTATAGCTTCCCATTGTTCCCGTACCTAAATGAGATATAGTGGTATTATCCAAGTAGAACACAACTGGTAGGCTTTTGTGAATGGTTTAGTTATTTTCCCATGGACATGGCCATATAAATCTGATTCCCAGTGTGGTGGTGGTCCTGTTTCAAAAATCTGTGAACAAACCAGTAACATGGTAGGATTGGAGTGTAGAGATACCATGGTACGAGATGTATTGTACTGGAGTTCATTCCCATTAAGCTCAGAGGCAACTCTCCATCCTCTTTAGTCAATGACAGTATGAGCGTTTGCTCATACTACACAGATGAACCAATTTTGGTGCCAAACCACCCCCTCCCCTTTTTTGTTCAAGGTGGAAGTTGGATTATTTTGAAAATCTATCAATTAGATATAAATTGAGAGCTATTATAGGCCAGGCCCCTATACCCATGTAATTTTTGCACATTTTTAAAATGAGTGTCCATTTCACACATTTTCTCAAGCCATTCAGAATATTTTCCAAACACTTGGGAGAAAAAATAAACAGGAATGAAAGTAGAAATAATAATAAAATTGTGCAGGAGAAAGAATAGGGTGTGCAGACTGTACTGTGACCAATAAGAATGCATGTTGTCCCCTGTCCAACCTTCAGAAGTACAGAAAATGAGGTAGACTATTTCTGGAGCTTGGACAGGGAGGTTGTGGGATGGGAAAAGCCATAGGGAATATCCCAGAATGGTTGTTACCCCCGCTAGATCCAGAGTTGCTGTAAAGTGGGAAGCCCATTATGCAGCTGGCTCTAACCTCCCCAGAGATCTGCTAGATCTGGAGGAGGCTGCATGGTTTTCCTGATGCACAGCAGTTAAGAGACCCTCATGGATTTTTTTTTTTTTTAATTTTTAAATTATTTTTCCTTTTTTTCTTTTCTTTTTTTTTTTTTTTTTTTTTTTTTTCCTCTCCAGGGAAACCCTTCACAGGGTTTTGCCCAGACACATTTTTCTTGCAGGATTGGGGATTATTATGTGCCTGCATAAAAATGTAGTCCTCCAACCCACTTGTGGGGCTGGCTAAAGTGCCCTCACTACTAGACCAAAGGCACTGCAGGAAAGGCGAGTTCAGCCTTTCATCAACTTTGCAACATGCTGGGGATGGCTGGTCAGGTCCTAAATCACAGCAATCTCAGGCTTGCTCTTGCTTACGCTTTCTGCGCCCGCATCTCGGGGCTGCCGCTGTGACAGCCCGGGCGTAGCGCATCACCCTGCTCTGTGCATCACCCGTGCCGGTGGCTGAGGGGGCTTTGTACCACCCACGTGTCCCCTTGGCTCTGGGGATCTCCCCACGGCTCCAGCCTGGCAGCACGGCGAGGCCACGGCACAAGAAGGAACAAGTGGCCCTCAGCTGCCATGTGAGCACAAGTGGCAAAATGTTACCGCTCAGCTGTAGCTGCAAGTTCGCACTGAAGATAAATGCTTGCTAGGAATCAAATGCTCATGTAACGGAGTCTGAGTTTGTGAATTTACATTTGTCATGTTACTTACAAAAAGCCCAGTAGTCTAACTTGGGATCAAGCTAGTTTTAGATCAGTATATTGATATGCAATATTATATATTATTATAACAGATAAAGTTAATGGGATAGCGTGATGAAAATATGTTTGTATGAAAAACATAATTAGCTCTAATGTAAGCAGGTTTAAAAAACATAAAAAGTGTATGATTACTTGCTAAATGGGCACAAATGGGCAAAAAGACATGAATTCTATTTATTTTTACAGCTACTGACTCCATTTCCTTTTATAATGTCAAATGTCAGGATGTTTTCTTATTTTTGAATAAGCTAGCTAGGGACTTGGATAAAAACCTTAAAAAGCAGCTTAAGAACTGGATAAAAGTCTGTGCTGTTTTCTGTTGGAGAAAATTCTGTCATTAGAATCAATTCATGTTCTCTGTCATAATCTTGTATTTCAAATATATCTGTATTTTAATGCCCATGAATGACAACAATTAAATCATGTTGTTCTTTTCAATATAATGATTTCTTCTTATTGACTGGATGCTCTTCTACTTCTTTCTCAGAAAAGACAAAAAGGAATGGTAAAGATCAAAGGTCAAAGTATGAAAATACTTTGACATAGTAAACATAGTAAACAAAGCAATTACCAGTCAAGGGGGAAAAAAATAAGAAAAAGAAAGAGAGAAGGAGATAAAAAGAGAGAGAAAGAGAGGGAGAGAGAGAGAAAGAAAAAGAAAAAGAAAAAGAAAAAGAAAAAGAAAGAAAAAAGAAAAAGAAAGAAAAAAGAAAAAGAAAG
>CM021729.1:63849229-63861964 GCA_011074415.1 Stictonetta naevosa | reverse complement strand
GAAAAAGAAAAAAACACCATCAAAACCCCCCAAGCAAAACACATACAGCTAATACTTCCTGCTTCAAATTTTTGAACACCATCAATTTCTCTCAAGCTTTGAACACTCTCAAGAGACCTGTCAGGAACATGTCAAGCAATAAATTTCACTGGAAACCTTCCAATGAAAATTTCACTTTGTATTGATTTTTGGTGAGTGGCTGTCGCTCGATCAGTATGTCTTCTTCCCTCTTGCAATGAGGTCTCTGTTAAGGTGAAGAATAGAAGTTAGTGCAGGTGGCTAGGATGTTTTCATTTTGTATAGGCTGGATTCAGGCATGTTATTCAGCACTGAGTCCCTGTGTGGTCTTACACAGTTTTTTATCTTTTGTGTGTGTCCCATGTAAAATGGAAATAATTTTCCCTGCCTCATCCAAGCTGTTATCAGGCATAGAGATACTACAGCTGTACGAGCCCCGCAGTACCCACAGTAAAGTTAAGTGTAAGAGCAGTCATTTGAGCAAAGACCAACACAGTGGGTTATCCCAAATGTTGTCACAAATTATGCCTACCAGAGGAGATAGTTGATATGTAATAATCCCTAGCCTCTCTCCTCGAGTAAAGCACATAGCAATAGGACAGAAGGATGATATGCACAAAACTTTCAAGAGAAAGCTTGGAAATTGCTTTTTTCCCCCTGAGTGAGAATGAGAAACTTCAGGAGAGTCCTGTGGGTCTCAGGTTTCAAGGGAAGTTCAGGGGCCATTTGGAAACCAGCAGGAACTCATAAATCAGCCGGGAGGGGACTTTGGGCCCATGGAGGAGGGAAAGGAGATCACTAACCCCTTCATCTTACATGTTGACATAGCCGCATTGACTGGACATCTCAAGATAAACTGCCAGGCATCTTTTGAAGAGAAGGCCCTACTCGTTACTGTCCCTCACCAAGTAATCAGCAAGTTTTGTCTGCATCTCAGCTGGAGTTCACAGCTGTGGTCCCAGAAGCCATGAAAGTGCCTTTCCTAAATTCCTGTCTGGCTGTTTAGTGCTTTGTTCAAGGCTTTCAGGTTTCCTTTGCTTCAGGGCCTGCATTACTCACCTCCATGGCTCTGCCTGTATTGCAGCACAGCAGTGCGGATTGCTGTCTGTCAGCATGCCTGCTCGTTTGTCCCTTTGAACTGCCAGTGCCTTTCAGACTGGGCTGCCTTTATTGTCAAATGGGGCTTGAAATGCCCCTGGTCCCCTGCCCTTCTGCTACAGATGCACTGCAAGGCTGAGTCCAACCCTGTTCCTTACAGAATGCACTCCCAGAGCTCTTGGAAGCAAAGGCACTGGGAGCCAGCACAGCTTCCCTCTGAACAACAGCATCAGCTACTTGGTCTTCAGTGCTTACAGCTGCTGTTTTCAATACAGAGCCCAAACACTGGCTCTGTGGAGGCTGGGGACTCGAGGAGTGCAGCAGAGCACCGTCAGGATCTCCCATTCCACTTGCTGATAAGAAACTTGTTACTGCTCATGGCTAGGGTCTTCTTTTATATTTACTCATACAACACTTAGTACAATCATTTTATTTAATGCCCATTTTTGAATAAACATGAAGTAGATGGACATTGCTGTGTGAATTCCACTGAAGTTTGCCTGTTTTGCCCATTAATATCATGACTGAAAAAGAAAGTTTATATTAATCAAATTATAAAACAACAACAGCTAAAATTAGCTTACAGACCTTTCACAGTAAACAGAGTTTAGATTCACATTCCACATTTCACTCTGGAGCAGATTTTATCTAGAAAATGTAGCCTTTGTCTCTAGATGATTGGTGTGTTTAGCAATTCCAGATGTTGGGCTTGGTCTCAACACTATTCCAACCCTTCACAGTATTCAATCAACGACAAGGAGATGGAAAGATGATTTGTATCACATTAAAGATTTTCCTATTCCAGAAGACATACAAGTAGGTATGTCTTTCCAACCCTTTCGCGCTTGTATGACAAGTTTTGAGGGGAAATACTGAAGAGGCTGCACTCTGGATATGCAGCTCAGGTTCACAAGCTTATTGTTCTTGCATGTTAAAACGACAAAGAGCCAATTCTCAAAGCAGCCCCAGAATCCTGGGAAGAGTACTTCAAATTCACACTTGATTTAGCAAACCTTCCTCTCATCCCACTTACCAGGAAGGCAGGCCCTAACCGTACCCAGCAAGATCTCACTCTCCTGTTTCTCTCAGTATTAGTCTATACTGGCTGGCAAAGAGGGTCTTTGTACTGCACAACTGGGAAGCTTCGGCAGACCTGAAAGGGTGTTTAGGAGAAGAGGTGGAGAACTGGCCTAAAATAAACATGGAAAACAATTGCTCAATGTTCTTCTTGTATATTTAACATTACTTGCTGCAATTGCCATGGTCATTATAAGTTATCTTTAATACGGCATAATGAGACCCATATTTAGCTCTGCTACTCCTCCACATGTGGAATACTGTGGCTCTCAGTTTAGAGAATGCTTAGGTCTTCAGGCAGGCCTCAGGGAGACTGCCGCTATTCAGATTCCTATTGCAAAACTACAAGAAGTGAAGTAAAACACGACCTTCCACAGGAATCCTTTGAGTTATATACAGACACTAGTTTTGTTTTGCAAAGAGACTCTGGAGATATATATTTGCAATAAATAAATAAATAAATAAATAAATAGGAAGCCATGCAAAAGTTGCAGAAGTCTTTATCACTGTCAGAAGAAAGAGTGCAGATACCATTGTGGATAATTTTTGCACCAAGCTACCTGCCTGTCACTTTTTGGATGAAATTCTACCCTAATTTCTAAAATTAGGGGTTGTTTCTGACTTGTCCTGCTTACTGCCATACCAACAAAAATGAAAGTGGAGATCACTGTAAGGTTTTCATAAAAGTGTGAGGCAAGGAAAGGGATGTACAAAAAGAAGATACAAAGATAACAAGAAAATAAAGATGTGCCTACCATGTAACAGACCTTCTTAGAAAAACTATGATTAAATGAAACTTAAGGGGGAAAAAAAAAAGTGTAAGCCTGGAGCAAAAGGAAGAGAAAATAACTGCTTTGTTTCTAATAGTGGGTGATTTTTATTACCTCTTAACTATGGGTAATTCCTGTAGTATCATCCAAGCTTAAATGGGGGTTTACTCATGTGAACAGACATCTAACCACTGCAACTTTAAGATTTAACTTATTTATAAATTATAGATCTAAATTAAATTAAAATAAAATAAATAGACCAGATGCCTTTAGTTTCTTCAGAGTCAGTCTGATGGGACAAACAAAGCACAACCAAGCCATTATTCATGTTGAGAGTCACACTTGCTGCGTGATAGAGTTACAATCCTATCCCCAAAAGATCCCATTTAAATGTAACTAATTGGGCATAAACATAAACATGCAAATCAAGTCAGAGTACTGGACAGTTCTCAACAACTTATGAAAAGACTGATTCTCTCCTAATTCTGCAATGATCTGTCACACCGTGACTGTACTTAGTTCAACAGCAGATTCTCGGTGAGAGCACAAGAGAAAATAACCTCCATCTGGTTGGCGTTCGCCTTTGGTACTCGAGCCCAGCGTCACTGCACCAAGGTTTCACTGCCAAGGGCTTGGTGGAAAGTTTTGTGCAATGAGGGAAGAAGAAGCTTACGCCCAGATCCCACCAGGGAAGTGCCCTTGACACTCAGTGGTGCTTCTGGGGATTACCTTTTCTGGGATGAGGCCTAAAACTTATATTTGGGTGAGGAATAAATGCTAAGTCCTGCAGAGGGTCATCGAGGTCTAGCTAGACTGTGAACTCCAAGGTCATGCTGAAGTGACCTTTGAACGCTGTTTGTACAGGGGATGTGTTACGTAATTTATCATTACATATATCAACCCTTCTTATATAAACCAAGTGGAAATGTATTTCTATATATTTAAACGTTTCTCCATTGATCCATCCAGGGTTCTAACACTTCCCCCTCATGCTGATAGCCTTCTTTCACTCCTGACAGTGCCCAGTTCCCACGTGCTTGTATCATCATAGACTAGCCCTGAATTCTGTATTTGATTAAAAGATCATTTAATAACATTACTTGACAGATAAGCATTTTTGCAGGGCACTCAGGCAAAAGACATTTCTGCCTGCCTCTTTCACATAACATCATAACTTAACAGATAACCTTTGTGATGTTTGGTCACATAGTCTTGCCACTTCAGCTGTTCCTGCCAGAAGCATAGCTCACCAGAATCAGATTGTCCACTGATACTTTGGTTCTTTCACTTGTCATTTTCTGAGACACTGTAAATACATCTGAAATTGTGTTCCCACATTAAACATAATAAAATTGCCTTCTCTCTGATCTCAGAATACTCATGTAGGAACAAATATTCTTCCCAGTCCTACTTAATCTGCATCTGACCTTTGCAGTTAAAAAGACTACAAAGGAATCATAGAATGGCTTGGGTTGAAAGGGACTTTTAAGATCATCTAGTTGTACCATAACAAATTTCAGTTCTGGGTGCACTTCAATTTGAACTCATTTCTTCTCATAAATACACACTATACGTAAGATATCTATTGTATGCACAACATTCACTCTCTGATGCCTTTGTCATGAATACATGCCCTGAGAAGAAGAAAGAAACCGATTATTCTAGCAAATATCATATGGATATCAACTGTAGGATACATAATAAACATTTTTACACACAGACAAAAACTATATCTTGAACCTGCCAACCTCAGCTGTTCTGTGATCCTAGTTCATCCAAATGAAGACATGACAGCTTCACACCTTCTGGAATATGTTGCACTACTGCTACATAAAATTTTGAATGAAAGTTCTGGTCCATGGATATATATCTTCAATGTTGACCAGTACTCTCATCAGGCATCACAGTTTTTAATTGCCTCACCAGAGCCTCAACATGTAGACAGTCATATGCAGCAGAACAGCATTTTGCACATTGGCATCACTGTCCTAGGCAGTCCCTAGGAAGGGGACAGAAGACCTGATCCTGTTTGCTTTACAGCGTACCCACCTCAGCTGCCATCCCCAATTACGTCAGCATTATGGTGATTAATAGGAATTTTCAGTTCTATCCAAAATGAGAAACAGGTCCCTCCCATTCTGAGATACTTGATGTTTGTTACAACCAAGTATAGTAGAAATCTTGTGAGATTGGACAGTTTAGCTATGTTTCCAAAATGCTGGATTCCACTCTCTATGCAAAGTCTATAGTTTCATTTTAACATTGAATCAGAACTTGAAACCATATCCCCAACCCAACATGTCTGAATACTAATCCCTCTGTTGTTATTTCATTCATTTCATATTTCTGCTTGAGTAGTTAAGTCATCCTATTTAAAAGGCAACCCTTTTCTCTTACCCTAGGTAACCATTGATTGTAAAAGATCATGAAAATTTAGGGCTTTGGGTATTCCATTTAACATTTTCTATATTACTTATGATTACATGACGTTACCTGACCCTACAAGCTGAGGCAGCAGACTGACTTTCCAGACACCATACCACTATTCAGCTGAGATGGATGTTTGGAAATGTTCTGAGACTTAAAATAAATCATTGGCAGGACTCCATCTTGGATGTAATATCAAAGTCCAGCACCCGGGCACAGATTGAAACAGGTTTTCAAAGAAGAAGGGGAGGCTGGTGTCATGCTGCAGTCAGACCTGGGAGCTGGGCATGAAACCAGACGTGGTGGAAACAGATCACCTGCTACCATGGGGCACTCAAGCATCACTGGGTACCATGTACTGTTTTGCAGCATTTCACTTCCAGAGTTACCCAGCTTTATCTCGATAACACCAAGCCACAGAAAGTTCATGTTCCAATTCACTTCAGTGGTAATTGTACAGACTATGAAAAACAGCTTTCTTTTATTCTTCATCTTTCCTTTGCATTGCTTGTTAGCCATTCCTCCCCAAAGTGCCATAGAGTTTGTCAGTGTCCTATAGCCATTTGCCGTGCCTTGAATGATCATTGCTGTCTGTGCACACTCGTTCCCTAAACCACCCAGTTAACACTAAGCCTGTATTCAGCACCAACTGCAGACACAAACACACACCTTCCTACTTCTACCCTGTGCAGCTCTGCTTATAAATCCATGTAACAGGAAAATCATAGTCTGCCTGTGCATTTCACCTGAACTTTACAGCCTCTGGGCACTATATTCACAACAGGCATGCCTGCACTGCAGCATCTCACAGGATGGATCTACACTGGCATGCCATGCTGGCAAAGCCCAGCAACAGAGACATGGCTAGGAGAGGTGCTTCTTTCCCTTGTTAGGGCAATGCCTCCATCTCCACAAATTCTACCATATCAGAGCTAAATTCCATTCTCAAAATTTAAATAAAAACAGACAGTGGCAGTTATCAAAACAGCATTTATTTTGCTGTCAATGATTAGGATAGCAAAATATATTCTTTTAAAATTTTAGGGCTCAGGTCCCAGGCTTCAAATTACCATTTAAAGCAATTAGTAATAAAATCAGCCAAATCTGCAGATGAACTTCAGGACAACTCACAAAACTGCACAATAGTAATGTTTTTATTAGAAATAAGAAACCCAGAGTTGCCTCTCTGCCCAAAATAGTCTGCAAAGACCAAATAATAAAAGGATTTCAAATATGATTTGTAGAATTCTCCATGATTTTGTGGAATTTTAAGGCACATTCTTTAACTAAGACAACTACTGATCTTTACAGCCAGGAAAAAGAACTATGTATTAGGAATGTTGTACAACTCCCCAGTTTTCATTATTCAGTACCTAGTGTGGCATGAAAATTGAGGGTATTAACGAGAAGAGGAGACAAACAGTTAAAACTGAGTTGGACAGTGCTGTGCGTAAAGAAAATGAGGCTGATTCATCTGAAGCACCTCACACAGCTTTGGGTTCATTTAATTGTTCCACATTGTAATTCGATGTAGCAAGGACTTGCATTTCTATAGCACCTTCCCCCCACAACCCCTAAAGTCTGGGGGATACAATTTTAAGTCATCTTCACCCGCAGATGAGTCTCCCCACCTTAACCAGCCCTAAGCACAGCTGAAGACAGAGTCAAGCTGAAGCATAAGGCACAATCTGGAAGCACGGTCCAGTTCCTACAGAAGATTGGTTCCCTCTGATAACGCGGGACACCCATTGCTCTGACGCCAAGCGTGGCAGGCTAGGCTGTGGCCCCAGATTCTGCTCCCCCAGCCTACCCGTGGGTGGCCCCACACAATAGCCCGCCACCGTCTGACATCTAGCGTCGGATTGCGCGAAGGACAAGGCCCCGCAGCCTGCCGCCTCGCCTGAGGGTGTCAGGGACCCCTGCACCCTGCAACATGGGCCCTGTGTTGCCTGCCCTCAGGCTGGAAGAGCCAGGCCACTGCCAAGTCCTTGCTCATCCTGATGGGTTCGCCTCTTGTTAGGGGGACATTGGCCTCGTGGATGTCCCCCACGATAGGGTGACCTGTGGGGTGGTCATGGTGTAGTCAACATATCAGGCCAGGAGAGAAACCCAAAGGCTTCATGCAGCCTAACCACAAACTGTTATTTTTATCCCAAGCCAAAATCCTGTCTGCCCTGTGAGCCTCTCTTCTGCGAAGGGCTGGGGGCAGGAAGTGGTGGCAGAGCTATCCCCCAAAACTGCTGCTTCTGGGCCATCCCCTTGGTGCTGGAGGGCACCATCCAGCCACACTGTGAGGAAAAGGACGGTAGAGGTCATCCAGGGTGTCCTGTGCAGCCTCTTACTGGTGCCAGAGAGGGAAAAGAAAAGTGCATCATTAAGATACAATAACTTGATAACTGACGTGAAATTGCTTTGCCCCTCCTAGCAAGGCTATTACTAGTACTGATCCCAAAATAAATTGACCAAGTTCATTCCATCTGAAGAGTGAATAAAATAGTGTTGTGCAGGCCTTCTCTCGATAGTACACAAGATCAGTTCATAACCAAAAAAACATCTGAGGAAATAAACTTCACTGAGTGAGTTTTAGGGCTGCAATTTCTATGCAAATTGCAAGGAATGCTGGGGTTGTATTTTAGATCCTTAATTGGATATCAATGTCATGGTCACTGCTATACAGAGTTATTATCACTTATAATTTCAGTTCTTGTCCGTGGACTGGCCTAGTAAACAAAGCATGAAGAGATTTTCAGACAATCCTGAAAAAACTATAAACAAAAAAAACTTGCAGAAAGCAATAGTACTTGCATTCCTAAATCCCCTCCATGCTTTTGTACACTTACCTTGCCTTTGCACCTCTTATAACATTCCACCTTTATCACTTTCTGTCAGGTTAAAAAGCAAAATCTGCAAGAAGAGTCTTTCTTCTTGACCAGATGATAAGGAAAAAAAAAAAAAAAAAAAAAAAAAAAGGAATATAGTTCTATATGCATGGTGTGTATTTTCTATTTGAAACCATATTTCTGGCTTGATATTAAATTTGCTATTTTCGCAAGGGTTGTGTAGGAATATAATGAAAGGTGAAGGTTATAGGTAGATATAGGTCTTTCATTCAACTCACTGATGCAGTTTGGAAAAAGGACTTTTTTACATCAAAAGGGAAAATGAATGCCCCTCCATCCTTTGTTCTGAAAGGAAGGCTTTTAGTCTTTCTTACAGTGTGTTCTTTTAACCCTTTCCATGCTGACAATACTTAGGTCAAACTGGAGAGTTCTAACTTGAATCTCCATATTGCTAAATTCTGCAGTCCAGTATTACTCAAAAAGCTGTCATACACTCCATCATGACTACAGAAAGCTGAAGACAGACATTGTAAAATTCAAGGATATGCCTTTTCCTTGAAAAATATCCCCTGAGAAAGCACAGAGTACATTTTCCTTGTAAGAAACCAGAAAAAAAAAAAAAAAAAAAAAATCATAGGCCATACAAGATGACTTTTTTTCTTATGAACCAGGAAAAAAAAAAAAAAATCAACAGATGGAGTATTTGAGAGTAATTTTGCCTGGCATTGCTAGGAGCCAAATCAGATTGTGAGAAAGACACTTCATATTGTAAAGGACAGAAACTAATCACAAAGCTAATAAAAATAACACTTGCCATACTCAGCTACTAACAGGAAATAAAACTGCCAATGAAGTAGCAGAGAATGAAATGCACAAGAAAGTCATTTAAAAAGTCTTGGCATATTAAGCACTGATATTTTAACTGAAAATGCCCCATCACTGTAAATTGGTAAGGCCATCAATTTAGAGTGTTGAGGGTAGAAGGACAGAAGCTTTAGAGCCAACAGCCTATAAACCCCTTCAGCCAAGGACAATTAAGTCCACAGTAGTTATGGAAGAAAGATATGTCAGGAAAGGAGAAATCCTAGATGACAGCTTCAAATGCTTCTCCCCCGTGTGGTGAGGGGAGAAGGTTACATCCCCAACCAGCGATAGCTGTCAGTCCTAAACCGTATCTAGGCTAGGGATGTATGCCGCAATCACCTCTCAAGGTCAGTCCCCCAGAAACTAATCAGGATGCTATCAAAAGCACTTTGGAGCTGAAATAAATAACGTGTGCTCACCTGATCAATGGACAAAAACAAACAAAAAGCACCAAAACAGACATTGTGTAGAGGTTGTTTTTTTGCTGCATTTTCTGACAACACTAACGAAAGGTGAGTTTAGAAAACTACAAGTCTAGGGAGCCAAAAAAATTAGTTGCAGTCACTGACATTGACTTTATTCAGCTCTAGACATTTCTGTTTATATGTTTAGCAGCAGGGTGATGTCATTTTGCTCTTGTGAGTTTACTTGATATTCCCCCTCATTAATGATATATGATTTAAAATGATATAATAATAACCACTACATCTTGGACATCAATCCCCAGGAAGTATGTACTAAATTACAAAGACTGTCACATGTATTCTTTATAAAAGGTGCATCTCTGATCCACATCAGGTAGCTTTGAACAGGAGCTTGCCCAGGAGCATTTCAAAGCATCTTATCTTTATTGCTTCTTGAACAGCAAAATAAACTCATGGAATGTGCCCCTGCTCAGCACATGTGAAGAAATCATAGCCTGAGTGCAGCCAATTAATTCAAAGCGCAGTGAAACCCTCTTCTTCCTAGATTCCTCCATGAATGCACATATATATGTTTTAAGGAATAGCTTTGCCACAAATCAACCAACCAGCCCCATCCAAGAAAGCATACTACACAGCTCCCAGGAACAGCTCCCAGAAGCTTCATGGGGACTGGTCATTGGTCAGTACTTATATAAACACCTCTCAAAGGATTTGTGTGTGTGCTCTGAGATGCTGTATACCAGAGTTTGACCAAATGGTCCTCAGACAGAGTTGGTCCTACTTCAGTTAAATCCACAGGCAGCAAAGAAAAATAACGTGATGTTTCAGGCTTGTCACTTCACAGGGACAAACTGCTGCCAGTGAACTTCCTTATCTGCATGGCATTTGTTGTTGTTTGCAACAAAGTCCTCAGTGGAGATACACATTACGCATCTTGGTGTCAAGGTAAAATTGAAAGTGTACCCTAAAATGGTGGCCAATGCGACATTTCTTGAAGCAGCTAACACAGCAAAAGGGGAAAACAAGCAACATTTTCACTGAAAACACACAATTTTAAACTCTCTTTATTATTTTCAGCTTTTATAAATGATACCCCTACCATAAAGACTGAAACAATGGAGGGAAATGTTTTCCCCTCAGTTTCAAGACTTTGGCAGAGGGCAAAATGAAAAAATATATTAATAGGCAGTGCAATTTCCCCAGTTAGTTAACCACAACATAGCCAATGAAACACACATAGTAGTCATCCAAGCAAATCTTAGGCCTCAAGATGTCTTTTGAAGGTGACTTGATGTATAGAACCTTGCCCTGCATGTTTTTTGTCAAAGTCCCCAGTCATTCAACTATGCAAAAATTTAGGTTTCATTAAAAAGTGAAGATATTCAACCTGAGAGTTTGCAACAAAACCCTCAAATAAATAAATAAATAAATAAATAGTGTTCCAACATTTCCAAAGTTAGAAACCAATTTTCTTAAGAAATCCTACATAGTCTGACAACCTGTCTGAGGACTTTTTTGAGTGTCTGGCATTAGAAAGACTCTCCTTTGCTAAAAAACAAGAAACAAGAAACAAACAAACAACAACTACAACAACAAAAATAAGATGTCTTACCTCACAACTCTGCACTGGTAGTTGAAGAAATGTTATCATTTTCACCATTTGCTTTAAAATAGGAGAAAAGAGATTTGTATAAAATATAGAGGTGCTGAACACCAGCAGCTTGTGGTTCAAATAAAAGGTAGATGCATGTGCTGTAACTATAAAAATCTCAATGGATCCATACAGAATTTCACTGGGACTTTTTCAGAAGACCGAGATGGAATTTTCTTGCAAGCATAACCCATGAGAAATATGCAGCCTGTTGGTGCAGTGGGGTGCTTGGTGGTAGAGATAAGTTCTGTTGATGTGGAGGAAGTCAGATCACACCAAGATCATGATATTTCAGAAGTCCAGGTAGAGCACCTACAACTCGTTCAGGCAAGAGCATCAACAGAGCAAGAGAAGGGTGCTAGAAAGCATGACAGGGTTAAAACACAAAGCTGGGAAAATTGTCCTAACACCAGAGTCCAAGGAGCACATCAACATTGCTTGATGAAATGCTGAGGACCAGGAAGAAGGATTCTGTTGTAACAGATAGGAAATGAGAATCTACACTGTCATAGCAGCCACATGAATGGCTTGAGTGACCCAAGCATTGGAGATTCAGAAAACTCCAGAACCTACAGTGTGATGACTGCAGACAGGGAGGAGAAGCAAGATCTCTCTCCTTTTCCCAAAGATCTCTGTAAGGTGGGGTCTGGGAGCTGGGGAAGACCCTTGTATTGAACGGGTTGATTAGCAGTAAGGGAGGAAGCAATATGGACACACCAAGGATGGGCACCACAAACCTCCAAGGCCACTTCTGCAAAGCTGAGCTAAGCCAAGCTCTGAAGCGAAAGGAAGGGGCATGTATAGATGAAAGGGAGATCACTGCAGTCATCTTTTCATTTGCCAAACCATTATCAATTGTGAAAAGTGGACATTGGCCCACAGAGTCAGAGGGAGACATTGTCCTTCTGCACAAGCATACTGTGCGAGCATGCCGTGGCCACCAGGAGAGACTTTGGGAAGGAAGGCTTTTATCAACAGCAACACCAAATTTTACACTGCTCTGTAACATTTCTGAGATAGCACCCAGCTTGGCTAAACTTCCACTTCTGCTTTCAGGGTTGCATTTGTAGCTCCTGAAAAACAAAAGCCTTAAAAATTGAAATTGCATTTCTATAGTAAAGAGTGCTTCCCCATACCTTTTCTGTCTGAATGTTGCAGTTACCCACTTTAACCCAGACATTTTGAACTTGGTCCTGAACACACAATAAAGCGAAACATGTACATTTCAGCACTTGTTTATTTAGTTGTCTTTGGCTTCATATTGGTAAACATTGCCTATGGGCATAATGTTAATTGCACTGCATAATAAGATACCTATTACATGAAAAAAAATATTGGAACAAAGCCTCAAATCCTGTGCGTACTGAATCTTTTAGTGCTGAAAATCTGTTTGTACAGCCCAAATCCTTTTGAAGAACAAGTGTGAGGAGGTGCTAAAATATTGTAAGAGCAACCTCATCATGCTTATGAATTTCCTTATGATCCTTGAACAGAAGGTGTGTCTCTCCAACATATTGCAGCAGAGTGCAGCTGTAAAAAATGTCTTTTTAGCATGGTTCATACTT
>CM021729.1:63797694-63839229 GCA_011074415.1 Stictonetta naevosa | reverse complement strand
CTAACGTTTGTGAAAATAGACTGAGGGGTGAAAGTAGGAGTGTGTAAACGATTAGAGGTGGCTAAGTTGTTATCCTAGGAGTGAGTTTCTCTAGCTGAGTACTTGGTAACGACAGATGTGGAGAAGGCTGAGGTGCTCAACAACTTCTTTGCCTCCGTCTGCACTGGTAGGCAGGATTCCCAGGTCTTTCATTTCCCTGAACCCATAGATGGAGGCTGGGGAAACAAAGTCCCACCCACTGTAAGTGAAGAGCAGGTTTGAGACCACCTGATGAATCTAAACAACAGGTACAGGTTTATGGGACCTGATGACATGAATCCCAGGGTGTGGAGGGAACTCGTTGATGTAGCTACCAAGCCTCTCTCCATCCTAGTTGAAAAGTGCTGGCAGTCGGGCGATGTCCCTGGTAAGTGGAAAAATGGAACCATCACGCCCCTTTTTAAAAAGAGATGGGAAAGTCAGGTCGTTAAAAAAGCAGAGGAACTCCTACTCAGTCTGGAGAGTAAGAAGAAGACAAGATAGGTTACTCCAAAGAATCTGGGCCATCAGAGGAATAGGAAGACAAAGAGGAAGATATTATAAGGTGCATAAGGAAACTAAATTACCTAAAAACTTGTGTTAAAAATAATCCCAAGGCACAGGATGGGAGGTGCAGGGCAGTCCCTGTGGCTTTTCTTTCTGGCAAGTCAAATGGCCCGGGGGAGCCAGTCCCAGGAAAGGGTGGCAGCTGGTACCCTTGCTGTCCGCCAGCCAGCCACCCCACATTACTTGTCCAGCTTGACACCATATGGTACGCAACACCCCTTTGGCCAGTTGGGGTCAGCTGTCCTGCTTCTGTCCCCTCCCAGCTCCCGCTGCACCCCCAGCCTGCCCACTTGCAGGATAGAGCAAGAAGGTGAAAACTGTAGCTGTCTTGGCAGCCATGTGATGATGGAGGCTTGTCTCCTCTCCTGCCACGAGGAATGTACGGATGCTGTATTGGGAATGTAATTGGGAATCTGCTACAGATTTTTGTGTATTACCTCTCCCAAGCCTCTGCATTATGTGTTTCTGTGCCATGTAGGAAAATTATTTTTGATTAATTACTTGAACACACTAGTGTAAGAAACACAAGACCCAAACTCCTGCCATTTACCTGCTACCAAAGACAACCACACCATTTCTTCCCTCTTCTGATCTCCTCCTGTCTTAAAGTAGTAAGGACTTCTACAATCACAGAACTTCTCACCACTGGATGAAGCAATTTCTACAGCTTACAACCAGAACACATGTAGCTGGTACATCAAACTGTTGTGTCTGTGCAGGACCACAACCTGTGTTTGCATTGCGTGTAACTTCCCCATTCTACTGATCATCCCAGAAGCTGGATTCTGGATCACTTCCTACTTGAATTTGGTTGCCAGTGTCATGAATCCATTCTCATTCTCAAAGAAATTCCTCACTGACACATCTCAAAGACTGATTTCTCTCTCTCTCTCTCTCTTTTTTTTTTTTTTTTTTTCCACCTTCATTAAACCATAAGTTAGCCTCTATCATAGTATCAGCTGATGGCTTCTTCACTTGAAAATATTTGTTTTCCACGAAAGCCAAAGTTTGCATTAAATTGTGTTTTACAGGCCCCTTAATTTCCTTCTATTTCTACTGCTTGGGTTCAGGTGATACATGTTTTTCTGTATTTCCTAATTTTTCTTCTTAGAATGACTGTGCTTGGCTTCACCATGTTAACAACCTTGCTTGGTGTGTTTGCATGTTACAGCTTCCACCAGTGTTTAGTCCAAATATCACTTGTATCCCTTTCACAGCTGGTCAGGAGAAACATCATGAGTGGCCTATGTGCATTGCTGCTTACAATAAATAATACAGTGAAAAGTGGTATGTTTTTTTTCTGAAAGATAATATATTTGCCTTTGACTTATAGCGCAGCTGAACTGAAAACATTTTTTTCCTAGTTGTTTTCAGTATGTAAAGACTTAAACATTTCCTGGAGTGCTGAAGCTCTGAGACAGCTGTGGTAGGATGCCCAGCAGGGCATGCTGCAAGTTGTTTAATAGAGCTATGAAGGTGGTCACCCATTCACCCTGCTACCTGGACTAAGCCGTAGCTCTGGTTCACACCAGAGTTCATAACCCTCTGCCCATGAATGCCATGGAAGTTGAAGGACCTGCTCTGAAGCCCTAGAAGGCATCTCTGCAGCCCTCCTTGGGGGACAAGGCCTCAGGCCTCAGGCCTCCTCTTGTTTTGGAGATATACCTGCAAGACTTCTTTTTTTGGGGTAGACATTTAACAGACAAAAGCTCAGCAGACAATAACATAGCCCTTCTGGATGAAGAGTCAGCGTTTACAGTGCAGAAATAACAAGGGGGGGACGGGGGGGGGGGACAGGGGTGTTGCGGGGAGTGGACGACTTACTAAAGCAGCAGACAACAGCAGAGGGCACTAAGGATTTAATTTTAGCCAGAACTCATGATATTAGGACTTTTGCCATGATCCAGGTTTTCAGCAGTTACACGATAATATATAAATTGGTAGCTGCTGCTGCTCCTCCTCCTCTTGCTTCAGGCTATATTTCAGTCAGCCAAGCTCCTGTGCTGCAGAGCTTCTCACAGCTCAAACTCACGCTGGCTGTTGCAGGCTCACCATCCTCTTGTCAAGGAAATGTCTCTGCATGTGTGTGCTGGTTTCTGCACCCACGCAGTGCAAGGATGCTGGCTGCGGAAATTAAGACCTTTCACTTAAGAAAGTATCAGACATGGACCCACACCTTTGAACAATGTTCCTTCAGCCACTGCCCTGGCAAAAAAACATCCTCACTGCAAAGCTCCTTGCAGGCTGTCCCTTCCTTTGGCAGCCCCTTGCCAGCCCACTTGTATCTTGCTGGCATGCCTGTTGCATGCCAAGGGACTTGTATTTTCTCCTACATGCCACTTCCATCCACAGTCTCCGATGAGTCTCAGCATCTTGGGTGAGTTGTCCCACAGAAATAAATGTCCTGCAAGGAGATCTGCCATCAGGGAGCTGTCTTTTCCTACCTAGCTTCAAGTTATGTGACTTCTAGGGCACATCTGGGATATAGGGATGTTTCCACTAGGCAGCACATCCTCTTGAGAACAAAACAGGTAGACTGGCTCACTTCTACACAGTGTAGTGCCAGCCTCTACAGGAGAACTCCATGTGCTGGGAAGTCAAATTCAGCCAACGTGGTAAGGGGCAGGAAGACTCTTGGAATAATGAAGTCTACTCTATCCAGATATTCATAGGCACGTGAAACACAGATGCTCCCATGTGGCATTTGAGCCCTGTGCACTGACCTGCAGCTTGAGCCTTGTTTGGTCCAAATGCTCCACATACTGACAGCAATCAGAGGAAGTGCAGTGCACACCTGGAGTCCTTTCAGCTAAGACTGTAACCATCAACACCCCATCCCCTACTAACCTTTCCACCTCCTCATCTACAGCTGTTTCTGCATCCCAATAAACAGTAGAAAGTAGGTTAGTAGAGAAAAAGTGTTTAATACTTATGCAACAGGGGGAGAGTACTAGAGGAGTACTACTCTGGTGTTTGTCTTGCATGAATTTGTCAAATGCAACTTAAAGCAGAGTTTCTGCAGCAGACACTGGGGAACTAGAAAATATTAAACAGGATTCTGGGTTAACCTGGAAGGCAAGAAATCAAAGCTAAGGAACACTCATTAAAATAAATAAATAAATGATCTGTGTTTGAATTTCTGGCTTTGTCTTGTGTTCCTATAGGCTGATCACAGCGCCCTGCCACACTCCGGAGCTCGGTGCTGCTGCAGGTACAGGAACTGAGCCACTTGCTGCGGTGATGTCCTGGTGTCCCACCAGACCTGGCCCTGCAATGTGAGTGGATGCGTTCCAGCTGCTCCATTCTCTGTCTAAATAAACAAGCATGGGTAACAGTTTTTTTTTTTTTTTTTTTTTTCTTTTTTTTAATAAGGAATGTTGTCAGTCCTATTTTATTATGCGTAATAGAAGGAGGTGAAAAAAGATCAGTATAAGCACTGCACCTAACCTACTTAAACTACAATCACAATGTTATCTGAATGCCTTACAACATTGTTTAAATCCAACAAGAAGACAAGAAAACAACAAATCTATGCAGGGTTTTTTATACATATGGTGAGAAAGTTTGCAAAGTGTTAAAATATATTTTCTGTTCTGTATGCTTCTGGTACAAGGAAGTGATGTGCAGAATACTGTATAGTTATGAGCAGAGCCTTGACTTATACAAGCAATAATTGACTTCAAAACATATACTGTATATCTTAAAATATTACTCCAAATCTCCTACATTTGCTCATATAAAGTCAAATCCAGCACCTACTAAAGTTCAGCCAGCTGACTCTCTTTGACTCCAGTGGGCAATTGACTAAGCCCATGATAACTGTGAAGTACCTGACAGTCTAATCGTATTCATATGAAAAAAATCACATTGCATAGATTTAAACAGGAAGACATGCAATAACAAGACAAGTCACAGTATAGCAAAACCTTGTTTCTTTGGTGAAACAGAAGCAGATATAAAAGTTACAAAGATTTTAGACTTTCATTCACAAAAAACAGACATTCACATTATACACTATACAAGATAATATAAATAGAGAAAAGTATTATGTGCATTGTTTGGGGACAGGGGTGGGGAATGAACCGGCCAACGCAGTGATGCATTGCCATGTTGAATGCACAAAGACTGGGTATCCATGGTGGAGCAGTCACTGCAATTTTTTTCTGAGATGTTGCCTGGGACTGTAATCACTGTTCCCAATAAGCCACAGCAAGGTCACCTCATGGGCAGCTCTGCCTGGGACAAACTTGTACATGTTGGCTGGGTTTTCAATTCTCCTTTCCTTTTCAACTTTTTGCATCATATCCCCACACTGACACAAAGGCATAAGCCTCCCAACTCTGTTTGTGTTTGCAGTGTTATTTTGAAAGTTGTGTGTATGTATCCTAGGGAACAAACTTTATTTATTTATTTATTTTTTCCTGTGCCCAAAGACATGAAGGGAACTTTGCAGAAATAACCAGACACAGTCCTTTATGTGGAGAGGTCCTTTCAAACATTACCTTCTACACTTACTGTACACATCCAGGTCAGTTGTCGTGCTGACCTGGGTAAGAAATCGTAATAGAAAACTCCTACGCACACACTGCACCAACTACAACCTATAATCTCTTTGTGCACACACTTCTTCCTAGAAAGCCAAGATCCTGATTCTTCCATAAGTCACACAGTTCTCATCCATTTAACCACAAACAAATGATCCTGTTTAGCAGGAATTTTGTTCTCTGGGAAAATAGCAAAAGATGGTTCCAAAAGTGGAGCTCAGGGGCTAATACTGCACTGGCCTGCTCTTTTAATCTTCTTTGCATGGGTAAAATAACATCCAATAAATTAAATCAGTATGGCTTACTTCATTTATTTATGTACGCTTCACAGCTGCAGCATTCATACACAAACATTCATTACTTTATAAAAAGATTAAAAAATGGTTATATATACAAAATTATTTACTTTTTCGATTTTTTTTTTTTACAAAAAAAAAAAAAAAAAAAAAAAAGATCCCCCAAACACTAGGTCTATCTCCATTTTAGAATGCAGAGACCTGTAATATAGACCTTGTGGTTAATGTTGTGAAAGTCATTTTTTTTTCTTTTTTTTTTCTTTTTTTTTTCTTTTTTTTCTCTTTTTTCTTTCAGAAAAGGTGGCCCTGGTTGATAAAGTTAATGTATTAGCACTTGGATTTTTACAAGCCCTCCTTGTCATATACAAGTCCTCCATGCAGTCCTTTCTCATTAATGATGAGGCTGGAATGGAGAGCAGAAAAAAAGTTCCACATTGCAGTCCCTAGTTCATGCTATATCCCCACTTTATGTGCTCTAAATTTTGCGTCACATGGACACACACTGTACCTTGGATGGTAACTGGCACAGTTTGCATTAAAAAAAAAAAAAAAAAAAAAAAAAGTCATGTCACTTGTGTGTTTATCTTCACCTTGTAATAGCAAATTTCAGTCAGTGAAGTTATTTCAACCATTTCCAGCCTAGGTAAACAACGTAAAAACAATGTCACAAATGACTGAAGACCTCTGAGGCCATTCTAACCATAAATATGCCTGAACTTAGTGTGACTTTTCATTTTATATACAGGATTTTTAAAACAACACACAATTAAACAACATTAAAATCATCTTATTTACATTTTCATTGGTGCTAAAATTGAGCTGTTTAAATATTGCAGAAGGCTGGTATATATCATAAAATGGTCCACACTGATGGCATATAGAAAACTAATAATCATTATAGGCCGGAAATGGTTTCTTTTTATCCCCATAAGCACTTCTCCTCTATATAATTTTTATTTTTTATTTTTTTTTGTTTTCTGATAAACACAATATTTTTGCAAAATGTATTGTGAGTACCGGAGTCCATAGTTTCAAAACAATTTGATAATACTCCTATAAGTGATAGAAAAGGCACAGAAAGTTAGAACTTTGGCTGAAATGGTGGAAATCCCCATTCACCATTTAGCACTCAGCGCCTTGAGTCCTGCCACGTCCTGATCCAGCGATGGTAGTGTTTTGATGAATTTAATGATGTTCCCTTTCCTGATGCAGAATGTTTATAGTAGTATTTCTTAGAATAAGTCCTTTGGTATGTAGATGCTGTAATGAAAAGGAGGGAGGAAAAAAAGAAAATTAGTTTGAAATGATTTCAGCATGAATGGACTGGATATGCTTCACAT
The DNA here is from genome assembly GCA_011074415.1 of Stictonetta naevosa. NCBI lineage: Eukaryota > Metazoa > Chordata > Aves > Anseriformes > Anatidae > Stictonetta > Stictonetta naevosa. Next base: position 63,832,464 of record CM021729.1, on the reverse strand, counting down.
TAAGTTTCTATTATTGTTGATTAATTAGGGAGTTAACAAATGATTAACTGGTACTAAGGCCATGTTACAGACAGGAGAAGCATCTCTTGAAAATAGTTAGACCACATCTGCAGAAGGCATTGTTAGCATTATTAGGAACCTATGAATTCAGAGACTTTGTAAGAATGTTGCTGCTTAATTGAAAAGAACCTTAATGGCTTTTGTAAAAACAGAAAAGGAATATTTCCATTAGTTTTAGAACCCCAGTGATTTTTCTGCAAATATTGTGAGCTGTACTGCTGTCATAATCTATAATACAAGGTTTGCACTTCTCTTAAAAATATACTTGTTACTTTTCATTACCTATCATTACAGATGTTCATCTTTACATTAATGAGTCAATTGTTTCTGAGACAGCACTGATTCCTTTTGAGGGAACTTACGATTCATGCATGTGATTTTAGGCATATCCCATCTTCCATTCCCTTGGCACCGGATGGTTGGAATATGACGCTGGATGAAGCCATCTTTGCAGTGATATCTAATAAGTGAGTTGATCTCATAACGAGGTTTCATCTTCCCAAAGGTCTTTGCATTTTCCACAACAGGAGGCTGACCACAGGCAACTTAAAGACAAAACCCGAAACATCAGTTTGTAAATGCCCTTCTGAGGTAAATTCTGCCTATGGGGACATGTCAAGAGGTTTCAGCAAAAATCCCAAGAGACATGTCCAAATAAGGACAGGGAGATCACTCTTTTCTGTAGTTCTCTGGTTTTGTACATCAAATACAATAATGATGGAAATGGTAAAACTGCAAATAATGTGGTTAATATTTCCTTTTTGGTTTAAATTTCTGATGTAAATTTGAACCAAAAAAGTTTTCATACTCACACAAAGAAAAGATTTTCACTGGAAAGCTGCAAAACCTGAAAAGCACTGAAGTTATTACAAGCATTTAATAAAAAAAAAATCTCATTCTCAAAACTTCTCAGGTCTTCCTTAACAGTTGACTTTTTAAAAGCACTTAAAATTCATGCACCTTTCAACACACAAAGAACACGTTATCAAAATGCTGTAAATAGTAATCGGCAACAGTGGAATGCACAAGAGATTTTGGTTTCTTCTTTATTTTCCTAGCCTAAAGAGGCAGAGAACAACTACGGTGTTAATATACAGCTCCTGGCAACTCTCATGTTTGAGGTTTCATTGACCTGGGGAACTACAGGTCACCTCTGTGCCTAGCAACATCATGGAGCAGAGCCTCCTGGAAGACTCTCTTTAGCATGGTTAAAGCACATGGAAAATAAGGAAGTAATTGGTGACAGCCAGCATGGCTTCACTAAGGGCAGATTGTGCCTCACAAATCTGGTGGCCTCCTATGATGGGGTTACAGCAATGAAGGATAAGGGAAGAGCAACCGACATCATCTACCTGGACATGTGCAAAGCATCTGACACTGCCCCCATGATATCCTTGTCCCTAAACTGGAGGGACATGGATTTGGTGGGTTGAGCACTGACTGGGTAAGGAATTGGCTGGAGGGTTGCACTCAGAGAGTTGTGGTCGACAGCTCAATATCCATATGGAGATCAGGAAGGAGTGGTGATCTTCAGGGACTGGTGTTGGGACCATCGCTCTTTGACATCTTTGTCAGTGACATGGGCAGTGGGACCAAGTGCACCCTCAGCAAGTTTGCCAATGACAGCGAGCTGTGTGGTGTGGTCGACACACTGGAGGGAAGGGATGCCATCCAGAGGGACCTGGATGGGCCTGGAAGGTGGACCTGTGTGAACCTCATGAAGTTCAACAAGCCAAATGCAAGGTCCTGCATCTGGGTCAGGGCAATCCCAAGCCCAAATATAGGCTGGGCAGAGAATGAGTTGAGACCAGCCCTGAGAAGAAGAGCCTGGGAATATTTGTTGACAAGAAGCTCAACACAAGCCAGCAGTGTGTGTTTGCAGCCTAGAAAGCCAACCGTACCCTGGGCTACACCAACAGCAGCATGGCCAGCAGGGCAAGGGAGGGGATTTTCCCCCTCTGCTCTGCTCTGTGAGATCCCACCTGGAGCCTGTGCTCAGCTCTGGGACCCCAGCACGAGGAGGACAGGGACGTGTTAGAGCGAGTCCGGAGGATGGCCACAAGGATGACCAGGGGGCTGGAGCAAGTCTCCTGTGAAGACAGGCTGAGGGATTTGGGTTTGTTTGGCCTGGAGAAGAGAAGGCTCTGGAGAGACCTTACAGCGGCCTGCCAGTGCCTAAAGGGGGCTGCAGGGAAGCTGGGGAGGGACTCTGTGTCAGGGGGTGTAGTGGGAAGACAAGGAGTAATGGTTTTAAACTAAAAGAGAGTAGGTTTAGATTAGCTATAAAGAAGAAATTCTTCACTCAGAGGGTGGTGAGTCCCTGGCACAGGTTACCCAGAGAAGATGTAGATGCCCCATAAACCAGGAGGAGTTCGAGGCCAGGCTGGATGGGGCCTTGGGCAACCTAGTCTGGTGGGAGGTGTCCCTGCCCATGGCAGGGGGGTTGGAACCAGATGGTCTTTAAGTTCCCTTCCAACCCAAGCCATTCCGTGATTGTATATAAGCAGCAGCTCTAACGGTGTAAAAGCCCAATGTGCCTTTCAGATTCCTTCAGTCTGAACCTCCCCTGGTGCAGCTTTGTGCCGTTCCTGTGCATTCTATCACTTCTACGCACATCATTCACAGTGGCACGCAGGTAAAGCAGGCCTGCCAGGTACGTAAATGCCTCTTTTGTTGAGATCTTCAAATAAGAAATTTGGCTGGTTTCCACTAGTGGTTTCTATGGTGTACCATTTTGACCTTGACTCAAAAGCAGATTAGGAAGAGTTTAATATGTGGATAGAGAAGGACAATTTTGTGGGGCTAACTCAGTTCTAGGCTTACTGTATTGGTCACCAGAAATCATGTATAATTTGTCCCTTTATGTTTATAAAACCGGAATTATGCTATAGTTACTGTAAAGTTTGTACCTGTTCCTTTCTTGCATGTATAGGTCAGGTGATAATTGCATGGAACATCATTCCACTGCCCGTTCTCGTGCCATATTATAACAACACAGTCTTCTCCAGCAGAAAAGAAACTGTCTGGCTGGTTTGGTCGCCAGTTCTCATATTGCTGCAGAAAAGAGAAGCATACACATTATTCCCAGTGTTGGAATATATTTACATTCCATTTTACAGAAGAACACAAAATATTACCTTTGATGATGAGCAACCTCAATTGTTTGGTTGAGGAAGTTAAGCACAAACTAAACAGAGCTAGATTTACAATATCTTGCCACTCTTTTAACAGACAAAAAGTATTTTGATCCAACATTTTACTTACTGTAGACTGATAACAGGTGAGTAAAACAAATTGACACAATTCAGTTCAAGGACAATCTCAACCAAAATGTGTCCGATCACACTCTACCTTACATAGGCTGAAAGTGCAAAGCCAGGAAATGCAGTAAATAAGCTACTATCCCTACTAGTCCATGTCTACTAAATGACAAACCACAGGCTGGGTTCTCAGATTCAAATTATTTATTCTTTGACTTCATTTAATGAAGCCATGCAATAGAATGACTTTCAGAATTCGGTGTAAAATAAGAAAAGCTGTCAGAAGGTGGCCCCATATCACTGCAGATTGGTATTGCCATTGAAAAGGCTTAGGTGGCAGACTGAGAGTATAGAGCAGCTTGAGAAATGATGATCCAAATTCTGCCCTCTGCAGATAAATTATTGCCACAGACATCTGGATCACATACATATGAGTGAAAATGGAAACTGGCACAGTAGTTTTAGAAGTAAAAATCTGATAGCCAGTATGTAACAACAAGAAGTTTAAAATGGTTGAAAAATATCTTTAGCCTTAAATATATATATATTATTATTATTATTTTTCCTAGCACTACACCAGGAACAAACAATTGACATGTTGATTTGGGTAGACTCTGCTTTTTGGGATCAAAGCTGTCAATATGCAGGTTTGCACTTATTTAGCTGCACAGCCCTGCAGCACCCAGCTCAGCACCTGCCTAAAGGTATGTCCCTACCAAGAGCTGCATGATGCTAGCTGCTGGCAGGCTGTGCATGGCTCGATGCATGAGCTAAACCCACGCATACTTCACTGTAGAATGCACTCGTTCAGTCATGGCTAAGTTCATCATTGCATAATGTCTTTGTTGGGTCACTTTTTTTTTTTTTTTTTTCCCCAACCAGCAGGAAAAATAGAAACAAAGGGATTGTCATACAGATAGAAAATTTAGCCAACATCTTTGATAGGGGACATATACCCTACTGTCCTTGAAGTTAGCAGAGGTGGGGTACTGTTTACTCCACTTCTTGTTTCATCTTGATCCCAACTGAAACACCATAATTTGAGATCTCCTTAATGTTGTGCAAAGAAAAGCTAGAGGAAGTATGGGAAATGATTCTTAGCAATTTTCTTTGAGATTTCTGTTGTGTCACTCCAATAATTTAATGGTGGTTAAAAATAGATATCTAAAAGAACAGGAATTCACATAAATGCCAGACTTTAACTGGGCAGATAGTCCCTTGTATGGTCAAAATGACAGAGTTCCTACAATGGTTATATTCCCCTCAGTGCTTACTTCTTTTTGTCTAGATTTGGCCCACATAAATGTCATAAAAGTTTAGCTTTCTATTTTCTTAGCTTTATGGAATAACCACTATTCATTGCCTGTGCAAAAACATTTTAGAAATACAGTTTACATACTCTATGCAAGTGCGAGTAGTATTTACCTTACAAGGAATCAAGCTATGGAAAAAAAAAAAAAAAAAAAAAAAAAATGAGTTAAATACATTAACTTTTCCTATTATATGTCCATCACAGGTTTTAATTATCCAAGCAATTTAACCATAATGTTGTAAATAAATTTGTTCTGCACTGAATCTGTTACCTCTAGCAATTCATAAAACAACTTCCTACTTATGTGGGACCAGCTTAACTTCATCTCTATGCTTTAGTATCTCATAGTCCTAAACTGCAACACATGCTAACTTCTCTACTGAGGTCCAGAATTCAGCAACTCACATCAGCTGAGAAAGGAAGAGTATGAGTTTTTGTAAGCATGGTAGTAAAATATCATATACATGAGTCCAATGGGATCTGTTGTGTGTGGGCCTCCTGCAACACCTGGTACAAAAAAATAACCAACAAAACTAACTAAAGAAAGTTCTGCATATACCTCCTGATACCTCCTGGGCCGGTGAGAAGTACAATGGGAGGTAAGGGATGTGCTCATGCGCAGTGTGTATTGCTGTAATTTAGAGTGCTCCCTTTTGCAAAAGGATATGTTGGAAGAGCTGCCTCGCCTCAGGTCTAGTGACTTGGCACAGACAAGCTGGTTAAGGGTCTGGGAATGTGCTGAGGCCATGTGAGATGCCTACTGCCAGCTAAGGCAGGGTGCACACACACACCAAAGGCTTAGTCTTACATGTGTTATGGCCCCATGCACTCGTCCCATCTCCTCTACTTGCAGGAGGACACAGTCACCCCCCACCTTCACCCCTCACATCTCACCACCAGCCCTACTGAAAAGTAGAATCTGCTCCTTTGAGAATATGCCAAGACATATGGACACAGGGAAAAAGCTGTGAAAACAGCCAGGTTAATGGTAGAAAAGCTTGATCAGTGATGCCCTGACAGCAAAGGAAAGACCTGAACAAACCTTGTGGCTCTGTCTTGTGGAACTGCTGCTGTAGAGAGCTGTATGCTTCTGCAGGGGTCAGCGTGTGGGAACTGGGACACTTTGTGGCAGCTGGGGGCGTGCGAGCTGAAGGTGCTCAGCAGCTTGCCAGCTCCCAACCGAGCCACACAGACTCCATATACTCATGCTTGCCTTGCCATAATGGGCCCAAAATTTGTCTGCTTTGTTGGCAGGGCTGCAGCATAATGGCAAGGGATTATATCTGGGCTGTGTGGTTTACTCAAGAATGCCTGATATCCTCCAGCATGACATGCTGTTACCTCATATCTGATATCATCATTGCATGAGTTTATTTTGGCTGAATACCTCTGATTTCACTTGGTTTCAGTGCCAGAATTGCTTAGCAGAGGAAGTTCCAGACTGCTGAATTGCTTTCTTAGGTCCCCACCCAGCTCTTCTGTAGTTTTTCAGTTCCTTATTTAGCCCCTGATAACATGATAATGATACAAAAAGATTCTCACAGTTTGAGTGGAATAAGTTGCTACAAAAATAAACTAATATTTTGCTTTCTTCTTACAGATGACATTTTTGCATGACCATGAGCTTGACTCTGTTTTCCACTTAAACTACTGTAAACCAGGGGACTGCACTATGTCCAGTAAAACTACATCAGCAGAAAAGAAATGGGAAAGAACCAAATCCCAAGTTACATACTGCATTGTACTCTTTGTTTTCAGAGATATTCCTTAAAATCTCTCATACAAATCTGTGAAGTGTACAGACACCTCTCCTGTTGCAAAAAGAAGTATCTTAAACACTCAATTCATAAATCTCCTGTTGGAAAACATTGCTCAAAATAATCTAAATAAGATGCCATTCTTTAAGTGGCTATGTCACTTAAGTTCCATGTGTTTCAATGCAATTACTGTCTTTTAGAACAGTTATGTTGTACCAAAATAAATAAATAAATAAATAAAAATATTTTAGTTTCATTCCTTTTGTACCATTTGGGTTTGTTCTTTTTTTTAAGATCATGTCCAAAACAAATCAGCCATGTTCACAGAGGAGCCAAAGCCCACTGGCATCATTCCAACCACCCTGCTACTACCTTCTGTCTTCAGGGAAAATGCTGTCTCAGCACACCAGCGAAGCCATGCTAAGCAGTGCTGTGTTTGAATTGACAAAGTCCAAGGCATCCTTTTGCCAACAGTCATGCTTCAATCAGCACCGTTAGCACTAATTTTAGCTGTATCATTCATAAGTTATGATTTAGGGTCCTGAAAACCCTAAATTCAAATGCTAAGTTCATACATGGAAGAAAGACCATGAAAGGAAGAAAAGTACTCAGCAGAAATACTTATATTGGGTGATCCAAGGGAGGGACCTAAACATTTTTACTGCCCTGGCTAATGCTAAAGCAATGCTTTATGGGACATTACCATGACATGTGTGAAGTTTTCCTCCAGATTAAAATGAAAAGCACTTCCACATGTAAGCTTATAGTGAGCTTCACAGAAGGTCTAGCCCTTTTCCTCCAGCTGTGAAGCACGTCTTGCTGGGGAGGCTGCAGGTCGCTGACACTGCTGCACCAGGCTCTTGGCAAAGCCCTCAGCATCCATGAAGGCAGGACACTTGCTTCATGTTATCAAAAAAAAAAATGTGTTTTGGTGTGATCAGGTAACTGCAGGAACTGGCCTTGGCAACAAGATTTTGATACCTGTACATTCATTTGGTCCTTTGGGAACCACACACTGTTGTGTCTTGACATCATTTCATGCCAAAAACAGGAGCTCCCACTGTACTCTTTTTGCCTTTTAGGAAAACTTTCTTGTGCAGTCTTCGGGTGAAACTGAAGCCTACTCTAACACATTGGACTTAGTTGTTCTAGCTTCCTCTGCTGATGAGTACTGAAAACTTTCCCATAGAAAGAGGGCAGAAGGTCCATGGGCTGGAGCCACAGCTGAGGCAAGGGACCAGCTCCTCAGGCTTCCCACGTGGCAGCAGACAATGCACCTGGCTGACTGATTCCCAGCCTGGGGAACAGTGGCTATATATTTTCTTGCCTCATGGGAGGACCTTGGATCTGGTGGTAACAAAAGTCCATGAAGATGCTTTTGTAATAAAAGTTCCACTTTTTTTTTTTTTTTTTTTTTTCCTTATATGGGACTGAATTAAATCACAGCCTTAATCTGCCAGTTAGGTGGGAGGATGACAGTCCACAAATTAAATACAAGAAAGCAAGGATTACAGCAAGAGCTGTAAAGTGGCTGATTTTATTAGCTGGTCACTATTTTTGTCATTCAGATGGCTGGTAATTAAACTGAATGAGCAGAGCCTTCCTGTCACAAACAAGTTCCTACCTTGTGGGAGATTTGTTATTTAAATTTTCAGATAACCAGCCTTACTTGAGGGGCTCATTTCCTTTTTAATGAGTAATCCATTCAGCTCTTTCAGATGTTTGTCTTGCCAAGGTGAATCCAGGAGTGAGCAGTATCTCAACTTTGCAACATGCACTTAGATATTTCAGCAGTTCCTTTATCTCCAAAGGGCACACCAAGTGGCTGAGATCAATAGCATGGGCTTTGCATTCCAGAATAGTCAACAAACACCATGTTTAACCAAGCACAGCTACTGATACAAACAAAATGTTACTGCTTGACCTCGTTAGTGTGCAAAGGCTAATTTTTCTACAAAACTAAAGCTAGGAAACAATTTACTTGGAATACATCTCCTATTTAGATTTGCAGCGTTAATGCCTTTCCTGCAGGGAAAATAAAGCATGTTTTCAGCATGTCCAAATGAGTTTAAAGTATAAACTTGCCTTGGCATTTTTTGGCACTTATAATTTCCAATAGGATTTTTATTCTATTTCTTTCTGTCTGCTTCCCCATCCGATTGCATCTCAATTCAAGATTAATGTAGCAAATAAAACAAACAAACAAACAAAAAACTCAAGAACAACAACAACAAAAATAACATACAAGTAAAGATGCAGGGACTCGGCTGACAGGATGCTCTCTGTGCCATGTCATCTTAAAGTGACGCACTATTTCCTGTCTCATATTTTATCACTAAATTTGTGTAAGCCACCACTGAAAAACTTATTTGCTGCTATCCTCATTTTTTTCCCATAATTCTGCTGTGGAACAGGAATACATTTTTTTTTTTTTTTCACAATAGCATCCATATTCTTAAAAAAAAATCTTTATCAGGAGAGTCTAGTGAACAAGTCCATCACTGGTGGGGGGTTCTCTTATAGCTTGATTGTTTAACTAAAAACTACATCTCGCTTTTAGAGATGTAGTAACTGGATATTGCCCATGATTTTAGGTTGGCTAAACTACCACAAGATAGATCAGCACAAGGGTACAATGAGAATAAGGATCTGCTCAGAATGTTTGTGGCTTATGCTGTTAGACAGCACTGAAACTCTTACTTGAGACACTCATGAGAAGTTTGAAAGGGATTGCATTTCCTTTTGGTAGAAATAAAATCAAACAGATTGCTGAGAAGATTTGGCAATGAATAAAATACTTACATTAACTTCACCTAGTATTTAAATACATTAATATGTTGAGAAAGACAAGAAACTACCTTACAATATAGGCTCTGTTTCACTTAATTTCACCCCAAAGATCTGCAAAAGATCTTCTGTTTAATTTTATGAATGGGAGTAGTTTGACGGAACTCACCAAAAGTATTTGTGAGATTAAAAACTCCAGTCAGTGAATGCTTAAGCACATGCTTTGCATTAAAGACATGGGTGGTACCCAAAACTCTATAGGGTAGATCCCATGCATACTTCAGGCGCATGCTAAAATAAAAGCTAAATGTGTTGGCAAATCTTTGCTGGGAGAAATTTGAGTCAATTGGAAGACAACTGCTATGTCTAAACTTGCCTATGGGTACAAAAAATATCACATGCCACAATCCCAATATTCTTAATACAGAGATCACAGTAGAATGGCTTCCCTCAAACCCCTAATCTCAGTTTTTTGTTCACGGGATTTGGGAAAGAGGCAGGATTTGGACTGGGCAGGCACGCAAAATTGTCTCCCAATTGCAGAGAGAAATTGCAGGGAGAAAGAAGGAGCTTTGAACTATTAATGTAATAAGTAAAAATCATCAGCTGATCTACTTGAAATAAAAAACAATATCAAGGTTGTTTTTTTTGGGGGGGGGGGGAGGGGAAGGGAGGTGTTACAGTTACGGAGGAGACGACTAGCTTTTTGACTTTATTTTTTAACGGTACCCCAATGTAGCAAGTTTTCCACGAAAAGCGCAAACTGGCAGGTATGGCAAGAAAAACCCACTAGATGGCAGTGTCTACTCACTACTGAGCCCTGAAGCTAACTCACTAAGTAGCTCCAAAATCACAGTTCTTCAGGAAAGATCTGTCTCTTATTAACTCCTTAAAAGCTAACTGAAGCCAATGGACAACACCCCGATAACTTTGACCTGCTTGATCTGCTCTGCACCAAGTGCTCTTAGGGTAGTGACTTTTATCATGGTTCACACACGCTAGAGTTTAATTTTCTGGGTATATTATGTGTGTTAGTCTTCCAGAAGTTCCCTTAGTATGGAGAATGAAAAATGAGTGGCACAGGGAGGTGGTGAAATTCTCTTGCTAATGGGAAGGTCTCTTACCATGGAAGAAAAGTGTGGTAGGGTGTTGAATGGCATAATACGTTTTCTGGGTGTCACACCAGCTTAATTATATATTATCAACGTGATGCAAATTGTGTAGGGTGTGACTTACTCCTTTTGTGCACAACTTCCAGGAGTCACTGCAAAAAGAAAATCCTCCGCTTTGTCATTTATTTCAACAGTTATTGCAGCTTTGAAGCTGTCCAAGAGCTTTAGCCCAGGGCCAGCTGTAATGAGGCTCTGAAGAAACTGCTGGCCCCCTTTGTAAAAATAAGACAAAAAAACGCTTTGTCCAAGAGGCCTTTCCTTCAGCCTACAACAGTCTGAACTAAAAACATACCTGTCATTAATAACGTTATATAGTTCTCCCCCAGTTAAATGCAGGTCAAATGAGCATCTTAAAAAGAGTCTGTAATGACTGACTGCAGCACAAAATCAAAACATTTGGTAGATTTAAAGTCTCCTTCTGCAGGGATCCTGTGGGACATTGGCACAATGAGCTTTTTGTTTGCAGCTGACTACAGTACTTTTTAGTTTGTTTGCTTTATTTAACCTTCGGAGGCAGGCTACCTCCCTACAAAACCCCACGCCTTTTGAAGGGCTTTGTGTTCAATAACATTACTATTTCTGCGAGGGGTGCAGTTATAGTTTGGTCAGGTCACATCATTCTGATTCACTGACCAATAAAGAGGGGAAAAGAGAAAGCTTTGTTTTCTCCAGAATTAAACTTGTTTTTGGTTTTGCTTTGTTTTTTATGCAGCTACCTAGGACTGACAACCTGAGGGCCAGCATCGTGAACACACGGTGTAACACTGCTGTTCCAAAGAGAAGAAAAACTAATGTGGAGTCTCTGGACAGTTTTAAAAGTGGCAATATGCCCCATTACTCTCCTAGCTGGCAGCACTCTCCCAGTGACAGGCAATCTGGCCACAGACACTAGCCAGCTCCTTATTACGGCACTAATCTTATGTAATGGGAGTGAGCTCACTGCCCTACAAAGCACTGATTATCAGCAGCATTTTCCGAAGGATATGAATAACTCTCCTTGTGAGACAGAGGCCCGAAGCACAACCCCATGTAGCTATATGTGCTTAATCCATAACATGAATAGCTCCAAAGGACTCCTTTACCACTGTGCCTGCTCACAGGGCCCTTACCAGAGAAATGCCAGCAGCCCAAACACAATGAAGAAGCTGCCAAAAGCAACACCAGATTTCTTCTATTTGGATAGGTGTGCTTTGCAGCGGTAAAAGTTACTATTCACAGAGCTAAGTGAATTATTTAAATTCAATTTCCCTAAGATACCTTCAAATGTCACATTGTATTCACAGTGTCTTTGATCAAGCCAATTATTAAACGTCTCTAATGACAGTGTAAATTTTGTTATTTTGTAGTTTGTATTACATCAAATTTAAGATATACAAAGACCTAAGTAGGAATGGACAAATCCTTCTTTTTATATAGTTGTATTATTATGTGGGCTTTGTCTTTTTCTCCTGTATCACTGTGATTTTACCAAACTTATTTGCCTTTATTTTTTTTCAAGAATTTTATAACATAAGTGAAATGAAGATTGTCTATGAACCATTGTAAAAGAATTATTCACTATCCCAGAAATGCAGGAGAAAAATCTACAGAAAAGTGCAAGAATAATTTTGATTCTGTTTATTATTATTATTACTATTATTATTATTTTGTAAACAAGCTCTTATTTGTAGCTGTTTTGATATCCTTGTAAAATATCAAGAAGAGGAAAACTAAGGCTTTCCCATACTAAGTATCAATGGGACAGCCCCACAACCACACTGCAATAGAAGGAAAGCAAATCAAAAAAATGTGCTTTTAAAAATGTTGTATTACTTCCTTCTGCCTCTTCCATCTGTCAGTGCAATGAAATGCATATACCTCAAATGTGTTGAGCAGAAATTTGCCTGATTTTGAGGACACAATGAATAACAAAGTTCTAGGAGCGTTGGGGTGCTGTGAGCACTCTTGTGCTCACGTCAGTGCCTTTGTCTTTGAGATTAACCGTCTGGAAATTAGGGTCTAGGTGGATGAGTCAAAATTTGCAGGCTACAAATCCCCTGCCTCTGGCACACGATCTCGTGTATGGCCAATGCTACAGGTCCAGGCGTGTGGCAGTGGTCACTAACTTACAGCTCTCATCACACTGAGAGGTGAACTTGCACCACAAGCCTGGATCTCAGTTTCCTGAAAGAGCATTCTCTTTTTGTGTTGCACTCACACAGCTGCAAACAGCTCTTTTCCCTTGATAGGAAATGGGAACACTGGAAACACTGCCTAAGTGTTTTTCATGTGGCCCATGAGCTTAAGAAGACAAATCCACCTCTCCCAACCACCGGAAATGCCTTAAAGCTCTTTCTTTTCCAAAAGAAAAGAAGCAAGAACACATTGTAGATGAGAAAAATTTCTTCCTGCCATACAGCTACAGTACAACAAATCAGAACAAATTGGATTCATACAGGTGGCCAGCAATACTTTTCAGTGTTAGTGAAATTACATCTCATTTTGGTTTACATATTGGACCAGGTGTCCTAAGCTTAGCCAAGGAGCTTCAGAGCTTTTGCCCGGACCATATCCAAGAAGTTCCCACTTTGTCTTTAAAGGGAATTTGCAATAAACAAACAAACAAATAAAAAGGAGGACAAATATAATGTCTGTCCAAGAAAAATCTGTATAATGAAATACCAGTTACATGGAAAGCAATCTGTTTATGTGAAAGTAGTACCTGGACTGCCAGCTGAAATTTAGGGCACCAAAGGTATGACCTAACTACTTTAATCATCTTATTTTGCACTTTTCAAGATCAGTACATGTTTGGGATGCAGGGGGTACAACATGATGAAAAGGTAAAGCTTAGCGGGAAGTGCTGAGACTATCTAGACTGTCCAATATGCTGCACAAGGTTATGACATTTTGCCTAAAAAGCAGGAAACTTCTGAGCAGGTTTACCTTGAGAACTACTGTACTACTAAGACCTAAAACCTGTCAAAATCCCCTAAAAGCACACAGATAACTATGCATCACACAGTTCAGTGAGGTAGATCTAAAGGTCTCCTTAAACACCGTTTGCAGGAACAGAACCTCACAATACTAAGAATTAAAACCATGCCTGTTTCTACTTCATAAAGATAATTTTCCTTGTCGTAAGAGTTTGTGTTAAATAAAATATTTTGCCATTTTCAGCATTTAATGTTGAACATATATTCAAACATAGTCAATCTACAATACAGGCATGAAAAAATGTCACGTGGACAAAAAAAAAATAAAGAAGAAAATGTGTTTTGAACATTATTACTTACATTCTCACTGAATTTGATTGTACCTGTTTTATTATTCAAGAAACAAACATTTTCCTTGGGTAACTCTGAGAATTAGACCATTTCTTCCAAAATTTGGTTATTGGCACTATTTTTGCAAGTCACATAAATTCTCGTTGATATATGAAAAATAAACACAAGGAGAAATGGGCTTTTTTGACTGCTGACTTTTTTGACAGTCACTATTTTCTATGGGGGATCACCAAGAATGTCAAGATACCAAAAGGGGCTGACAATAGACAGTCCACTATTAGGCACCTAAGTAATTACCCCTTTTTTCAATACAACTGTGAATCTGCCCAGGGTAATCTAGGTTCAGCTTAGGCTTCTCAGTTAGAACCCCAATTCTATATGCTCACCCTTTAAAAGTCTTGGTCATATTCTCCCTACACAACCTTAAAAAATCCCCTGTCCCACTGAAGTGGCATGATCTGATCTCACAGAAAACTGAAAGGCCCTTGCATTGGCAAAACTGATATCCATTGATTGGTCAGGGAGGGGAAATTTCCACGACTGCATCTGAGATTCTAACCCTTCTCACATTACTAGACCAATGACAAAGATGAATTTATCACCTTCTCCAGCCCCATCACTGCAGCTTTTTAACACTTATCTCACACAAACAGACAAGAAGTCTGTGCAGAAACAAACAAACAAAAAAACAAACAAAAAAGCTATATTTTGGGAGCCTATGGAAGTGAGGCAGCACTAGATTTATGTCATTGCTGCATATGACCATGAAGCCCACAAAAAACAGCTGAGGTGGACATATGTATTCAAGAGCACACTGTAACCGGAAACAATGTGCAGTACACTTGGATGTATGTTTGTTGTTTTTCACTAAAGAACTCATGCAAGTGCTTTTGTTTGACTATCATATTTAATGATGGCTGGCATTTAGTTTCAGTTTAAAAATTCTGGAAAAACACTCGGCTTGGTTTTGAGCTGAAAATGCCAAAAAGAGGACTGATTATCTTCCATCAGACTCATTGGTTGAAATACCTTTTAGGTGAAAATAAAATAATAACAATAATAATAAAAAAAAATGTCGCCTGATCCCTTTTCCAGAAATTGCTAATAAAATACATGCCAATACCTAGCAAAAGAGTTCTTTTCAACATACTGACCATACTGATTATTTGAGCTGTGGGCTTCTTATGTCCATGGAAAATGTGTACCAGAGTAATCTAGACCTTATCCCATATTGTCCAATGGTAAAGCCTGTGTTTCAGGGATTTCTGATTCCAGTTCTAGGTTTGTGACTCTTTTTATTTGGTTCAGGAAAAAAAAAATTAAAAAAAAAGAAAAAAGAAAAAACTCCTGTGAAATGGAAGTCACAACTCTTATGTGTAAACACTGGTTATCATAGCTATTTAATCTGGGCAGTACTAGGTCAACTGCAGCACTGGGACAATAATTTCATCCATGATGTGTCTTGCTGCTGCTGCTATTCGTTTGCTTTTTCTTTCAAATCTACTGAGCATCACACCTTTTTTTTAAACCAAAAGCTTATGAAATCATACAAGCATGATTTTCAGATTAAACCAACCTGTTGTCAGAAAACTATCAAGATAAAGATGAATGAATGTGTATCACTTTTACATGCACTGTCCACCTAAAGTTGGTGTGGCTTTTCTGATACTGATCAGTATCTCCAACTGAAAGTATCTCTTATATCAGAGGATTCCCAGAAGACTTGATGTAGAATTATTGAATAGAATTCTAGATAGACAGTAGTCTCTTGGAGAGGAGTTGGGCAACAAAGACAAAAAAAAAAAAAAAAAAAAAAAAAAAAGCTGATGCACCCTGATACACCAAAAGGCTGTTTAGATTTTGATATGTGCAACAGGTATCTCTCTACTCATAAATATATTTTAGAACCTGAGGATGTATGAAATAATGCTTATTTTCATTATTGTAAATTATATCGAAGTATTTAACACTATTATAACTGCTTTTCATCTGCAAATGCATAAATGATGTACATCTTTCAACTACATGTTGTTCAAATTCATTGGAATTTAAGGACAACATCAGGGAACTAAATTTGATGCTTACAGTTGATTTTTTCATTATTTCTATTTATGGCCTGAGGTGTAATGAATCACCACCACTAGAGGATAGTGTTATCAAAGTTAAACCACCCTCATCGAGTACCTGTTTCAGACAGTGAGGTGCGAGATGCCATGTAAAAAACAGAGAATGAAATAATCCAGAATGAGTAAAGCTTAAGGCCATGACCCATCTTCTGCTCCCAAAAATACATGAGAGGCAAGAGAAAGTGATGAAAAGAAACTCCTTCACTTACATCCTGCAAGACTCTGTGGCTCCGAGCACAAATTGATTGTTTTCACCACAGAACGACCAAGCAGTCAATTGGGCAACAAACCTTTTCATCTTCCTTCCTTTTCTCCCCATTCTGTCACCTCCTACACATGGTAGTTTCCCAATAAATGCCTCATTTATAAGTTATTTTAAAGGACTTTAAACCTGTGGCTATTTACATAAAAATGTAATAAGTAAAGCCTGCTTTGATCCAGGTGCCTTTCTACATAAGTTGTAGTCACATAATATGCAGCAATGATCAGTGCGTGCATGTGTGAGCATGTGCTCATGTGTGTCCTGTAGTCCAGATGCGTTCTCCTTTAAGAAGAATTCACAACTGGGGAGGAAAATAATAAGCATAACAGCTTTTTTATAAATATAGTGCTATTCAGTGGGTGTTAAACATCAATAAATCACCTGCCCCTTCTACGGAAGTGCCTGTTTTGAGTTGGAAAGACCGCCATAATTTCCTGTATCAAGCAGCTATTTGATTTAGGTCTGCTAAAGGTGGACAGAGGGTGTTTTTCCTCTCCTTCTGCTGACTTTCCTTCCTTCTTGTTTCAAGGCAACATGTATCAACAGCAACTTAAAACTTTATGGACAGATTATTGGTTGCAGGCCTCCTGACCCACCCAAGAATGACTGCTTTTCCATCCTGGCCATCAAACTTCCACACCAACTACAACAGCTCCCAAAAAGACCTGAAAGCCTTCTTCACGCACTCAAAAAGACCCAGCCAATTCAAGGGCTCATATGCCATATCTTCATCTGAAAAAATGCATTCTGCTCTATATATGTAAGGAAACATCTTAGAGCTGAAAAGCAAAACCAGCTGCAGCATTGACCCTTAAGTAATAGTCTCAGACTTTCTGAGTTTTTTCTCTTTGGAAACATTAGGAGGTCCCACATAAAAAATAAGAACTAAAATAAAGATTTTAGAACTACATCACAAATAGAAATTATCCTGAAACAAGACAGTATCCTGGCTGTTTGCTTGGATGCATATTTAGTGACTGCATGTTTTCATGCAGCTTCCCTCAGTTCTGGTGGGAAAATGATAAGACACCACAAAAAGAAAGGAGTGGATGATTTCATTTCAAAAGCATCTTACCAGTGGGCTACCATCAGTCCAGCGGAAGTCACGCTCAAACATCTTGTCATTGAGGCCAATCCACTGGTAGTCATGCCCAATACCTAATGGGAAATGAACCAGAAGGATATTTTTGTAACTTTCCCATAAATGGGAGAGATTTCATCAAAGAAAAGAAAAAGTATTAGCACAGAATGAATCAGACATCCTGTTCTTAAGATTCTTCTACTCCCTATGCAAACAACTATTTACAGGCTGTTTTTCATCATTTTTATTTTAATTTGGATGTCTATAAAAATGGAGATTCTTATCTAACAGTTTACAACAATCATGCCTATTATCTCCTGACTGCATCCCCCCAAACAGATGAGTTTCCTATCTGGGCACATATCAAAAAAAAAAAAAAAAAAAAAAAAAAAAAAGGCAAATGGCAAACATTTTAATTTACAGTGTTTTTCAAGTTTTGTCTAGGCTGTGACTGAGGTTTAGATTTTGCAGCATAGGAGCTATTCTTTCTCACCATGCCACCATACCAACTAACATGGTGGCCTGGACATTGTTGCCATGTGAACAAAAGATCTAAAGCTACCAGAAAAAATGTTTCATTAATTTTCTGTGCCAAAACAATACGACTAGTTCACTTCCCCCCAAAATGAAACCTTTTCTATGTAACAAGTCATAGTTTAATAGAAATTAAGGATCTTGCACTTAAAGCCAAAGAGAACACCAAGAAAACAAAGTGCATCTTTGCATCTCTACATTCTAAAAGTATATTTTAACATGGAGATGTAAAAGTTTAGTGAACATGCAATATGATCCTAGCTCTGAATCCTCAGTGCCTGTGCTTGCTTAGGGAGATGACAACAGTACGTACGGTTCACAAAGATCTGTTCCTCATGGGACAAGATGCTGGTCAGGTGGGCTCCCTGAAGACGACATTCCCTTTCAGCCGTGTCCCATGTGCGCCGGTGGGCAAAGTATTTGTAGCACTGTCCTTGAAACTTGTGCCAGCCGTAATCACAGGTCTCTGTGTCTGTGACAAATAAACAAACCACGTTTCTGATAATGGGCATAGAACACGGACATGTTTCATATGGATGGACTCTCTGTAGCACAAAGGTTGAAAAAGACACCCAAAACTCGTTAAGTATCTTGAGTTCTAATTAAATTTTCATGTTGTTTTCTTTACCCAGTTTTAGTGTAAACTGCAAGTATGTTATTTACGTAAGGAGTATAACTGTACTTGGCAGATTTGTGATCCTCTACTGTTCAAGTTATGCTGCAGCCAGACAATCTCAGAAGGATATTTTTACTCCATTACTCAGGGTGAATGAAATAACTTTATGTTAGACTGCCATTAGTCTACATTTCATCTAAATTTTCTGAGTCTGTAAGTGGGGATTGGATTTTTTACTTGTAAGGGGGACTAGTTCTTTGAATGACTGCACTGAATTACCTTGGTTTTAAAGAAACTGAAAATTGAAAATATTCATGAAATAATGTGCTTGTTATTGTTTATCCTTCTGAATTTACCCCTCCAAATCCTCCTCCAAAACCCATCTTCCATGATAAACTATAATTTAATAAACTCTAGGCATCAGTTTGTAAAGAAGGCTATAAAGCTGAAACACAAAGTAATGAAATGTGCATTGTCTGTGCTTGTACAAGGGATTGTGCTGATAAGAATACATAATAGACTAAAGTTCATATCAGCCAGTATTTCTTTTCATCTAAATACAGATAAACATGAGCCTTGGAAGAGTAACAATCTGTGGATTTGACGTTAATTATTTCATCAAGGTTAGGCAGCTGCAAACAGAATAGATGGCAAGAAGCAAGGTTCCCATCCCCAGTCTCTTTCCCCATCAGCACTATAGGAATGAATCACAGGCAAAAATCAGTATATATGGATAATAACAAATATGATGCCTGAGTGTTCCTGAGCTGTGCTCAATGACAAGAACCTGTCATTAAGAAAAGAGAGTTTTGGTGAGGAATGGGAAAAAACAAACAAACAAAAACAACACTACAGAAAATTCAGACTGTTTTGATTTACTGTGTATGAAATGGCACTATAAAGGACACTTCACCAGAAGGTTAGAGCATGTTCTGACTACAGCTGGTCCCAGCAATCTCAGCACATGCTGAGACCCTAATGGGCCTCTGTTGCAGGGTTCTAAAGAACAGAAACAAAAGCTTGGCTTTTTTTTTTTTTTTTTTTTTTTTTTTTTTTTTCCCTACAAACAAGGATTTGCCACTTCCCAGAAGATTTTGTGTCAATGCCAAAACAAAACTTTGTCTCAAAGGAACCATCTTGCCTTTCCAGAGGTATATGTACATTCTGGGTGTGAATCGGATCTTGTATTTTCTATAAATAAATATATCCAATAGTTAATGAGATGCTCTGGCCTAAGAGACTCTCTTTGCATTAGCAAAGGGAAAAGCTGAACATATAATATGTCAATGACGTATGACTGCAAATTCTTTAACTATGATATTTCTCAGGTCGGAGCAGCTACCAGCTGAGAGGCAGTTCTGGAAAAAAAAAATAATTCACAACACAAGGCTGATTCTTAATTCAGAGCAGAAAGATGCCATTCACATATCCTGAAGCATGGAAGTGTCAATTTTTTTGGAAGTCTGGTTGCCTTTTTAAATCTCTTGAGATAAAAAATAGACTTCACATATATATGAATGGATATGTGCAAACATATCACTTCAGAGGCTTACCAGAATTTCTCTGTCAGCTCCTGGCAACATTAATAACACAGCAGTTATTGTCTTAGGAGTCTAGTATCAAACTCATTTTTTAAAATTTGTGAGTACAGACATAAAGGTACTGAATATGATGGCATAATAGAGTTTACATTGATCATCTTTCTTCTATTTTCAACAAGTTAAGCTGCAGAAAACTGCTTGTGCCTTGAGTAATTTCAGCTATGAAAAAAACACTGTAATTTATACTAGCAGTTTGTTAGTTTTTGATGTTTTCCCTCTTTGCATTCTGTACGAGGTGCAGGCTGCCGATACAGCTTTAATCTCTGGGACCGAGGCCATTTTAAAGTTTAGTCTGCCTTTGGCTCCCTTGAACATTTGTTTAACCACACAATGCTGACTAACAATTATGTGTCCTCTGCAAAGGCTCTTAAGTTTTTATTATTCATTGTGTTCAGGGACCACCTTGTCCCACAGGAAAGAAGTCAGATAATAACAAGCAGTGTTGCATGCTGAGAACATCATAGCTGGATCCAGGCTATGGTAAGCTAGCCTTGCCTGCCTCTGCAGGGAGGGGCTCCAGGATTTGAAAGAAGGTCTGCTGAAGGGCTGAATGGGAAGCAAAGCAGCTTGAAAATAGCAAAGCCCAAAGACTGGATTCAAAGAATGTGATGTAATGACCCAAGTATGAACTGTCAGCACCAGAATTCCTCCTCATAAGGCAGAGGATGCCAAACTGCAACATATGTACTTACAGTCGATATGCACAAACCCATGGTGCACATACAACTCTTCCCTCCTATCCAAAACAACATGTTTTTTTTTGTTGGTGGTGGTGATGGTTTTTTTGTTTGTTTTATTTTTTGTTTTTTTCCAAGAAGAAAAAATTAAATAACTTCTTCAGCACTTGTTTGTAGACCAAAACTACCAAAGAGAAGAAGACAGGGCTGAAGTCTGTTAAATAAATAATATTTTTAGAAGAGGAAGGGAGGATTTAATTTTTTGAAAGGAAAGAGTTAAAAGAAGAGCGGAAAATGGAAGGAAGAAAGGGAGAATCATGAAGCCAGAGGATGACAAATATGAACCAGGCAAATAAAAATGTGGGAACTGTTTCATCTCTATTGCAGAGAACTGAAACAAACACTGATTTGCCCTGACTTTGTGTGTGCACAAAGACATGTGTACATGCATATACATTTATACGCAAAAATATATATACATATATACAGACACACACATATGTATTAATGCATACATATCTTACTGCATTAATACAAATGAAAGAGAGACACAAAGGTCAAGGTAAGTGCTCCACAAGGATATAGGTTTTTAATGCCTTTTAATGCCTTTCTTGAACCAGTAAAGTCTAATTGCAGGTGGCTGTAATTTTCTGACCAAATCACTTGTGAGAGCAGAGTAGGTGTGAGGACCTACTGAATACAATACTCCATGCTCACTGTAGACTTATCCTGGGAGGTAGTCACAGCTTTCTGTAACCTTATTCCAGAATGTGACAAAAAGACTGAAACACTACTTGCCATATTTATGGCATTTTAAAAGTTGTCTGACTAAGTTTTAAGATTTATTACAACTTACAGGCTTTTTCAGTGGTGTGTGCAAGGAGTTACTTACACAACTTCTGTTCTTTGTAACTGTAATTGTACATGTGTAACAACATCTCTAGACTCTGCATTAAAAAAAAAAAAAATTCACTGTAGATTTAATACATAGGCAGGTATTGCTTTTTCAACAGCTGCAATATGCTGCTGACAGTAGGTCCCTTGTCTTCCATAAGAGGCTTAAAGCAAATAAATATGGAAAAAGAGGTGCTAGAACATAAGGAGAGTCCTGCTCAGCTGTGGATTTTATCCGTGACCGTCTGCCTTCAGGTAATGAACAAATGCCTGAGGCCTATTAGCCCACACATCTTGAGGAGGAACCACTTCTCTGGTAAATATTCAAAACAGTCCCTCATCAGCTGAAAGACATCAGCTAGAGACCATCTGTTTTCAGAAAATATCCTTGCACTGAGCCCTTCTCAAACACTTCCATTCCAAGCTACCAAGCTCTGGGAACAAAGTGAATCAAATGAGACAGAAGTAATCACAAACATTTAAACAAAGAACTTGGGTTATAATAAATAAATAAATAAACAAATAAAATGGGTTTCTGTAAGACAAAAAGAAAAAGTTTTGTTTTCAGAACCTGGAAGACAGAGCAACTGTCTATGTTATGCTAAGGAGGCATGTCCAGTAAAAAAAACATGTACCAGCTTAGCGCACGGGCCCAAGCATGCAGCATTTGGTAAGCTGGCTAGGTGAGGTGTGCCTGCAGGGATCCTGCAGTGGAGAAAGCCAGACCTTGAGCTTAAACGGCAAAAACCACTCCTTGAAAGCAGGTAGACACCTGTTAGAATAGCAAGGGGTGGGGGAGGGGGAGGAAGGGGGGTGACGACAAAAAGAAAAGGGAACTGGGAACTCCAACCAGCCACAGAAGCAAAATAAAGACAGAAAGAGGTGCTCATCTACCCAGCTCTGACCTTATTCATCAGGATGCTGAAAGCTCTCCAAAGGGCTTTCCACAGAGGCATGCCAATGAAATGACCGCTGGATCTCCTGGGATAAGACTCATACCAAGGCCTGCTTCAGTCTGCAGTCACCTTTCCAAAAACCTTTTCTGGGTATTTCAGCATTTAAGAAGTGACGTGTAAATGTCACCAAGTGGCAAGCATCTGTGCTTTGAAAAGATACACGTGATGGGCAAAAGAAGATATTTTTTAACAGAGGTCCTCCGCTCCGCTTTGATCTAGTCTGAATCAGAAGCGATGCTGGCTTGCTGACCTACCAATCTGGTTTAGAAAGGAAACACCCTCGGTTGCTCTATTTCTAACATCAGACAACTTTAGCTCTCTTCAGGAAGAAGTTCCCGGGCTCAGATTGTCTGCTGAACTGCTTCCACCTGGCAAGAAAAATGTCTGTCAGGGAGCCAATTACAGCTCAGTGATTCTCAGAACTGATTTCCTTCACCCTAGGTTAGATCACCCTGAAGGCTCCTCGACTCCCACCACCTGTCGGAATTCCCTGACACGCAGCCACACTGTCCCCGTGTCACATCTCCTCTTAACACTTATACCATGCTCGATGTCAGCAGAAGATCTCTTATTCTAGAAAAGTTTTGTGGGGGCATTTTGGTAAAATTCTGAACTCTACATTTTTTTTTCCACACCAATGTCTTGAGACTGGAATGCAGTGAAATTGTCTGCTATATTTTGAGTTTCATTTTCAGAGGTAACATGCATTCACTGCTTCCATTCAGTTCCACGATATTTTGAAAACTCAGCAATATGTCTAAAAAAGCCCTTCAACTTTCTTTCTTTTTTTTTTCTTTTTCTTTTTTTTTTTTTTTTTTTCTGAGGCTCTCTAAAATAAATAGCATATACTGGAGAAAAAAAAAAAGAGAGAGAGAGAGAAAGTAATGAAATATAATCTTGGTGTGCTCAACTCCACCTTTCCTGTGGCACTGAGGTACACATTCTGTCGTTCTGGCTGGTCTTTAAATCTAGTGAGGTCAGGACTGGTGCCTTGAAATAAAGCCTGCTTGCCAGACAACTGTGTATGAATTGCCAACACAATTTTATTTTGTCTGGTGGAGTGGAAATTTGGCACTGAACACTTTTCCCAAGTCCCAAACCACTGCAGGACTTTAAGTGGAGGAAATTTAAATTCCAAAGCTGAGTGAGCAGGGCTCTGGTTCTGATTGACAAATTAGGAAATGTTCCCATTAACCACCTAAAATGCACTCTCAGGTTGGTCATAAAAAGCAGCTTAAAGCTACCACAGTACTCAGAGCTACTCACTGCTATGGATTTGCTGAAATGACAGGGAGGAGGAGGGGAGTGAGAACATTTATTTCTTTTGTTGTGAAAACACTGTCAACTTGTAATTTTGGAGAGCAGATTCAGAAACTCCTTTCAAATCACAAGGTTAGGCAGACTACTGAAAAAATTAAACAGGGAAAAGTTCTGGAGCCAGTCAGTTTTGAGAGGGTTCAACTCAAAAAAACCTCTATAAGTTGAGCTGAAAGAGTTTGCAAACTGCCTTCTACTCATTAAAGATGAAAAACAAACCTGAAAATAGGCAGTATTAATTAAACAAATCCAAAGGTCCAGTTCATTCACCTGTAAATGAAACCACTCAGCTGAAGAAAAAGAGAAAGAAGGATATTTTCATAAGCTTTAGAAAGTACACTTTAAAGTACCCTTTCTATTTATTTTATTTTTTTTTCCCATGGAAATGCCTTCATTAATTTTAGTGACAGAACAAATTTTGCTACCCTTTCCCCCCTCCTACTGGCACATATTGAGTAAGCATCTTGCAGAGTAAACATTTCTATTAAATACAGAAGGATTCTTGTAAACAGTGCAAGTAACAGTTACAGGAACCTGGATGTTTAATCTAGTTTCAATTGCCAGGTTTAGAAGATCTTTTAAAACTTCCCTGTAATTGTGATCCTGCACCTACTTGCCCTAAAACAGAGCAAAGCAATCTAGAAAAGTGTGGGATGACAATGCCAAGGTTATGGTGCCCTGTGAAAGGACATATAATCTGGTATATTCAGTAAACTATTCCTACTTTCCAATGACACCTGTTGAAAGAGATGTGTTCTGATGTGTCTTTCACACTGTATAGAATTTTTTAGAGAGAAGTTCAGCCCAACAGTAACTCTTTCCACTCATTATCCCATAAGCATCACTAGTGTTGAAAGGACCTGGTTATGTGTCTTCGTAGTAGTCTGCAAAGCAATATGAACAGGCTGTGTTTGCCTTGGAGCCACCTGAAAACTGTATGGCTTTAGTTACTCTGACACAGAGACTGCCTGATATATCTGTTAATATTCAGTATGGCAATAGTATGAGTTCTGGTCAGTTTAGCATGTGGTTATTGTTTGCTCTCATTAAATTGCAAAGACGGTGCAGCTGCAACCTTAAACAAAACTCCTGAGCCACAAATCATTGAAGTCTACCATACTCAAATTTTATTGAGACTAAAAATTGTAACGTCTCCTCATCGCTAACGACTTTTTTTTAACATTTTCTTAAATCCTTCCTCTTCTAGAGGAGGCTTTGCTTAGCTACTCCAGAAGAGTATTGAAATGGAAGCAGATAGGTATATAAAGTTGAAAGAGTCTTAGCTGGCTGCTGGTATGATTCATCTCTCAAAAAGAAGTTTTTAGGTTCCTCCACTGATTGGAAAAACAAACAAGTAAACAAAACCACAAAAAGACAAAACAAAACAGATACACTCTGCTGCTCATAATGAAGAGTAACTCTGTAATATAACAATGCAAAAGAACAAGAGGGGAAAGGAAGAAAGGATAAACTTCAGGGCCTAACAAAATAAATGTACAAAAGCATATATTATTGTTCTTTTATTCGAGTTAGACCTGGAAGAGTTAATGGTATTTTCCCTCTTTCACAGCTACACATCTGTGACCTAGGTCACCCTAGATTTTAAAATACACCTTACCTTGCTCACAAAGAGCACCTATATAGCTTGGCAGACAGAGGCAAGTAAAGGTGTTGAGGCCATCTATACACGTGGCTCCATTGCGGCATGGGTTAGACTGGCATTCATCGATATCTACAACATAAAGATAAAAGTGTTTTTATAATCAACCCACCTCCCAGAAAGGAAATGTTCTTCAGCCTTGCTCATAATAATTACTAGGACCAGTTCAATCCAGAAGAATGAAGTATTGCAAAAGATCCAAGACAGCAGTTTTATTTGTATGATAGCTAATTTCACTCTGCACAACTTTCCTTTCTCTTCACCCAAAATCAAACAGTGTTTTCCTCAGGATATGTGACTTTAATGATCCACAATTTTATATCCTGCACTATGACTCCTGAGTTTATTTCTAAAATTAACTACAGATCTTCAGCCCCACATTGTGCAACTGAGAAAAAAGTCATGCTGTGCAGTATGCAGTATTTTACCTTATCAGTAGAGAATTTGACTTGAATGTGTGATCATGGCATGAAAAATTCTCATCAAATACTGGAGACTCAAATATCTTCAAAAATTTCAAATGTTAGAAATTTCATATCATCAGAAAGACTGTTAATTTCAGACTTCAACACTGTTCTAGATTCCTATTATTTTGTAATTTATTCTTTGTCTCATTTCTTCCTTATCTAATCTTAGCAAAACAAGGACAAACCATCATAAAGGTAATCTCACTGAATGCCCAGTCAGATAGCAACATTCACAGCCATGCACAGGTTACTCCTGAGTCAATGGCTCCATATTAAACAAATGATTTTTCTCTCCCCTACTCATCTGGCTTCTTGTTTTAAATTGGACTACCAATCCATTTACTATAAACACTTTTTGGATGTATTTGCACAGGCTATAAACTAGTATGTCCTGTTATAAGAACAAACTGTGTTTCTAATGAAGATTTTGCAAACACCTTACTCAAAGCCAAACTGCTGTTAGTCATTGGCTATCAAAAACTTAAAAGAGGAGTTAAACGTACCTACAAACCAACAGTTGTGAAATCCTAGGAATAATCGCTGCACTATGCTGCATTTGTTGTAGCAATTTGGAAAGCTCTCAGATTGACTTTTTGTGTTTTATATCTGGAATATTCTTAAATACATGTATAGAACGCTACATTTGTTGTTGTTACACTGTGAAAACACTGTAAACTTGTAATTTTGGAGAGCAGATTCAGAAACTCCTTTCAAATCACAAGGTTAGGCAGACTACTGAAAAAATTAAACAGGGAAAAGTTCTGGAGCCAGTCAGTTTTGAGAGGGTTCAACTCAAAAAACCTCTATAAGTTGAGCTGAAAGAGTTTGCAAACTGCCTTCTACTCATTAAAGATGAAAAACAAACCTGAAAATAGGCAGTGTATACATGTATAGAAATGCTGAGATTTACTTTCTCAAGCAACACCAAACATATTTTTAAATGGCAACTGGCAGTGGAGAATCCCATTCCAAATTACTAATAAAATGGTAAAATTTCTACAGGGTAAGAAGTTGCCAGATTATTCTTTTATAATCTGAAAGAAGAGAGAAAATTATTCTCTCTGATCTCTGGACTGTAAATAGTGGATGCCATATTTCTTGACAAAGAAGAAGATCTAAGACGAAACATCTAAAATGTGACATCTGTCACTAACAACCCACTAGAGAGATACTGAATTCATCAATAAGATGTAGGTAAGCAGCGAAAAACACTAGCTAATCATTTTTTTAAGCATATACTGTCTTCTTGTAGAAGACAAATAAGACCACAGTAGTCCCAACAATTATCCTATACTAATATCAACCTTTGGGTGGATTGAATTTTTCTTCCCCAGCTGCATATAATGAGTGGAACTCAAGCTGCGTATGATGAGTGGAACTCATTTAAGCAATACTGCACGTATTTTTTTTCTTTCAAATTGAGCAAGTGTCTATGTAATATGCAACATCCTGATATTTTTCAGGGAATTAAAAAGATTCTTTTTTTTTTTTTTTTTTTTAAAAAAAAAAAAAAAAGACTAAAACAGTTTTACACGAAGCAGCCAAACAGCCAGTTTCATCATACATTGGCTTGTTGGTTTGGAAGAAAAAGCTGGTTACCCGGAACTGTACTGGTCAGCCTCTTGAAACCAACATTCTTAGCAGGGAATGCCAAATGTCTCAGGCAGCATGAGGAGGTCCTCAGCTGGAATACTGAAGATGTATCTGACTACGGTCATTTTTGTAATTTACTTGAAAAAATATCAGCAGGCATTCTGTGTTCAGCTTCCTTGCTACTTTTGGGACTAGGCTATTTTAACACCCTTACAAATAGTTACACAAAGATTTTAAGTAATTATCCCAAATAATAATGCTGATCTGTTCTAATTTGATATATTTATGAATTTAGTGTTAACTCGTCTAGGACACTCAGTTCATTTAAATAATTTTTTTACATTTGTATGTGCACCTGTTTGTGCACTTTATGGGCAGAGAGAAAAATGGTTAGTAGACATTCTTCATTTTATTGCTCTGTCCATAAGTAAGGCCTTACTGCAGAATTTACTTAAATGTCTGTCTTCTTCAGCCTCAAAAAAAATATTTTTGCAAATCTTGTGTATGGAAACTTTATTCTTCAATAAATCTGTAGATAATCCAGTATTTAGATAGCATCACCTTACCTAATTCACATTGCTCGCCATTGAAACCTGGCAAACATGTACAGATGTAAAAAGAACCACGTGGGTAGCAGGTACCACCATTAAGGCAGGGATTGCTTTTGCATGGATCTTGTCCTGTTAAGTAGAAAAAGAAAGTTTACTCTGTAGCCTTAATGAGCTGATGTCTTTTTGAATTTTTGGAAAAATAAATGTTTTCATTTCTGCATTGATGTTTCAGGGTTTACTGTTGTTACAGAAACTATAATAGCAAAATAGAATATTAGGAATAAGATAGTTTTGTAAAACAGTAAAGTTTATTTTGAGGCATCACTATTTTCAACTTTTAAAATAACATGGCATTTACTATGAACTAGTATAAATAATTTTCAGAATTACTACATTTTTATAGCAATCTGTACTATATCTGGCAGACACAATATTATACTGAGGATTTAGTTTGCATGGCATGACAATTAATTATAGCTGAAATCAGTTAAACATAAGCAAAATGAATGGAAAATGCTTTTGCTTTTTTTGAACAGGGTTAGTTTATGTGGAATGATTGGGTACGCAGAACATACATCTCTTTAATATACTGTCTGTCTGCTGACATTTCATTTCATTATATTCAGTCAAGCAATGCCCACAGATTCTTATTTCTTTGAAAGGATGTTTTCACACATGCATGTTTCTCACTTGTCTTTCCTTAAAATATATTTCAAGAATACAAATAAAGGTACTGAATGCATATGTAACTGAATTAAACATTAAGATAAAAGCTTACCTGCTGTGAAATCCTTGTTTTTATGGGAGTTATCATTTAAATAGCTTTTCCTTGCAGAGCTTTGACGCCTTCTAGTGATGTTTATTTCAACTAAGTTTACATACCTGGGTATTTGTAATTGATTTAATCCCTAAGAGCAATCACTCACATAAACAAAAAATCACTAGATTACCATTTCTAGGTATCCACTTCTCAGAGTTAGAGGAAAATCATGAAGACAGTCCCTCTGGGATATGTGAAGAAAGTCCTAGCTCTAAAAACTTACAAAATGGGTAAAAGACTTTTGTAACCTAAGTTGACTCAGAGACATGAGAAAACTTTATATTTTTGGTTACATATTCCCAAAATACTTTGGCTATTCTTTATGAAATAAAAGACGAGTTCTATTTTACTCTTTTAATCTAGAAATTAAAGAACTAGTCTTCTTAAAGTCATCAAGTCATTGGAAGGAAGCAAGTTCAGTTGAAAACCTCCAGGAGAAAATCCTGCCTACATAAATCCAGGCATGTAAGTGGACAGGATCTTGCTTTGGAGGTTTTCAAAAGAATCTGATCTCCATAAAACAGGGTCCTTGTTTTAGGACTGCAAGTCCAAAATGGAGGGCTGTATTAAGCACCTAACCATGTTTATTGCGTGTTTGTCTTCCTACACACTGCATATTTTCCTAGCAAACTTTTTCAAATTGACAGCTACCTGGATTATTTTAGGAAAAACAATAGAAAGCACTGTAATATTAAGCGAGCTTTTTTTCTTTCTTCAACTATACGTAAAATATAAATTGAAGCTGCACTACATATATTGTTCCTAACTGCATCATTTGTGTATTTGTCAAAATGGTGCCTAAAAACCATTAATGTAAACTGTAATATTGTGGCAAATGATGTCTAACAAGATCTATAATTTATAGGAGACAGACACTGTATCAACCAGCTAAGCTACAGACAGGCTGAATTTGTGAGTCCCTTTTTTTTTTTTTTTTTTTTTTAATTTTCTGGAAAATTATCTTGTGGATTAAGAAAAGCTATTTTTATAGCAAATTCCAATCATAAAATGCACCCTAGATCTGCTATGTAATATGTTATAAAACAATCCTACCTGTATAGCAGCTGTGTAAGTACTATTGTCATGCCAACACAGAATAGCTATCAGATACAATAATTATATCTATCTCCATTGAAAACTGGAAAAAAATAAGTTATTACAGCTGAATTCTTTACCACAGTCAGTGTTACCCTCCTGTCTTTTAGAACTTGCTGTTCACCTCAAGTCTGATCCAGAGCTCCATGATGCAGACACTCAGGAAACACCACTGAAACTGAGTTTCAGTCCCCCCATCCTTCATTTTGACACAGTAGGGTTTACAATCATGCTGATTTCAAAGCTTGAGGATCATGAGTTCTGTTGTATTTCACACAGTGCTTTGATTGTCATACCTCTTATCAGAGTTAAGACATACATTTACATGTATCAAAACAAACAATTATGACAGTGATCATATGTAGAAGTTACCTGGAATTTGCACTGCTGTGCCTTCAACTGAACCCACACTCGTGCCAATCAGGAAATCTGATCCATTAGTGACTTCCAGAAGGGAAAATGATGAAGTTACAAGTTCAAGAGTGTTCAGCTCCTCAGAACTTATTGTTGACTGCTTATTTGGATAAGGATTTTTTCCAGGGGCTGTATTGTTTGTTGCAATGTTAGAAGAAATTGTTGTGAACTCCTCTCGACCAAGAAAAGCTGATTGTGTTTCCATGCTTCTATCCAAAGGTTGTGAAGACAAAGTTAGCATTGTAACTGCTTCCTGTTCAGGTTTGAATAACCCACCTTCTATACTGTTGGGTGAATCTGAAACAGATGTGGAAAGAAGCCATGGGATCTCCCTCTCTGTACTCCTGTCACCTTCTTGACTAGGGTTGTTCACTCTCTCTGAAGAAGATTCAACTTTTATGGTGCTAACATTTGGAACATCTGTGCTTGCTTTTTCTCCAAAATTCAGAAAAGCAGTAGGGAAGGTATGTATTGATGAAGAATCTCCAGAAACAGTAGTTTCTTCCTCAGCAACCAGATCAGTTACAGAAGAATCTGTCTCCTCTGACCCGTCTGTTACAAGTTTATTAAAGTGAGGAGTACTTTCAGTAGTTGGGCTTTCTGATTCAGGCTTAGGAGAAAACTCTAGCAGAGAAGCCTCTGTTGTATCTAGGTCTGTAGTGGGTGGTTTATAAGTTGCTGCAATATCAGAACTAACCTCTTTGAAAGTTCCTTCTGATGAGTGATCAGACTCAGTGCCCTTTGATGATGACGTACTTGGAACGATCACCTCAGGATACTCAGACACTCGGTTAACTAACTGAACAGTTACTGAGGATTTAGGAGTTTGAGTTTCAGAATAAAGGCTCACTGAATCTGTTTCTTCATACTCTGCCGATGCTGATTTTGTTTGTATATATACTGTAGGATGATTTTCTTTATTGCTGCTAGATGACACAGTTGTGTGTTGGGAAGGACTTTGTGTGGTGACAATACTTACATCAAGCGTGCCAGTTGTCAAAGCCTTTTCAGTCTCAGTAGTTAAATCTGGTGTAAGGGAATGAACCACAGGCTTCTTATCATCCAGTTCTTCTTGGCCCATTCCAGAAAAACCAGAAATAGACATTGTTTCACTCTGATCTGCTATGACTCGGTTGTTTGCTGAAGTATTTAGCTCATATGTGTCTTCTGTTGTGCTTGTCATTAGAACATGTTTAGTCTCAAATTCAGATTCTCTAGACTCATGAGGCACATGAGGACTTACCAATGAGGGTACTGTTGGAAGGAAAATTCCCAGATCATAAAGGCCAGTAGTGGTGAGAGTTTCTGTTGCAAACTTCACAGTGTTCACTGAACCTAAATCCTTGTCATCCGATTTTGGTCTGTGCCCAGATGTTACTGATTCATTGCTTAGCTGCGTGGAAGTAGTCAAAGAAAGACTATCACCAGATCCAAGTGAATTTTCTTTGATTACAGAAAAATTAGGTGTTGAATCATATTTGTCCACTTCAGCTTTCATGCTATCATCACTGCCATATGTTGGTTGTATGGCAGGATTTGGCATTGTCTGCACACTTATTATATCTTCTGGCATTGATTTGGAGTGATCCATGTCTATAATAGTTGTTTCTTCTGATGGGATTTCAAGTCGTTCTTCCATTAGTGTAATATCACCATAAACAGAAACATTCAATATAGCACTTCTTTTATCATCAACTATTGGAATAATTTTCTCATATATCCCGGTATCACTTGTTAGTTCTTCTGACATAATTGTCTTCGGTTCAGCAGCAGTTTGATTTGCCACAATCTCTTTTTCTTCTGTAAAAAGGGATGCTAATCCTGTGATCACAGTCTGTGATCCATCTGTCGGTGCCTCTGTGGTCATAACTTCAGAATAAACTTCTCTAGGAACACTAGGTGAAACTGTTAGTTCAACTTTTGTCAGAGGAGGTATTGACAAATGAGTAAATGTGTCATGGGGAAATGAATCTGAAACACCAATCCAGCCAGATCCCTCTCCGGAGCTTTCAGGTAATAATCTGCTTGGCATTTTTGTTGCTGATGTTGCAAGTGATTCTTCTGTTTCAAGATTAGGAGTTCCACTCAGTATTACAGAAAGAGGAGTCATGACATCTTCAGTCAGCAAATGTGAAGTTTCCTCATGAGACACAACTTTAGAAGTAGTAGTTGGCCTGTCTGTTTCATTTTCTCCCCTCCTGTGGTTCGTTTCCTTATTGTGAGGTTCTTCAATAACAACAAAGTAATGTGTCATCTCCTTGCCTTCAGAGCTGAAGTTCTTGAAACTGTCTTCTGCTAAAGCTGGGGAAATGGTGATCATCGAGTCTGCAGTTCCTGACAGCAGCTCTTCCGCAGAACTTGTAATTCCTTCATTAACTTCAGCATACCTTTCAGTGCTTCCTCTTTCAAAGTCTTGTGTCTTGTCAGTTGAAAGTTTGGGTCCTACATTTGCAGGATGAAAAGGCTGAGGAGTCAGAGTACTTGTGATTTCTTTGACAGCCAATGGCACTACAGAAGGAATAACAGTAAACTCATCTCCTGATCCTTGTCCTGAAAATAACGCATCAACAATGAGATCATTATTTGGTAGCTTTTCTTCTTTAGTTCTCAGGAGTGATATGGCAGTATCTTCTGTAGGAAAAATACTTTGCACCAACTTCTCTTCTTCCTCTGTAACTGTAATTGGAGAGCTTATATATTTCCTTTC
Organism: Stictonetta naevosa; assembly: GCA_011074415.1. Lineage (NCBI taxonomy): Eukaryota > Metazoa > Chordata > Aves > Anseriformes > Anatidae > Stictonetta > Stictonetta naevosa. The sequence goes on along the minus strand of CM021729.1, from coordinate 63,799,479 downwards.
AATCGTTACAGACTCAGTTACTCTGTCATCATTAAATGGGAAAAATATTTTTTCACCAGATTCAGTTTCTACTTTCTTTTCTTCAGAGTATGGTCTGACAGTGGGAACATTTAAAAATTGCAGATGTTCATGGTTAGCCTGTGTACTTTTGAAGAATGGATCTTCAGTCGTTTCTGCAGAAGATTCTATTGCTTTGGATGAAATTTCCCATGACCTATCTTCCTTTGAATGTGTATCTTCTGACAAAGGAAGCTTTGTAGTAAAAGCTCTCACTGTCAGTTCATCAACTGGTTTCTCTTCCATTTTCATGTCAGTTACAGTTCCCATCGTGGCTACTTCATGTTCAGCACTTGTGACTAGCTCATCAGGTTCAGTAGTGAAGGCATGATCTACAGATGACATGCTGACAACTCTTCTGCCATATTCCTCTTGTGCTTCTGGTTTCCCAGTGGGTGAAACTGTTGTTTTTGTAAATGATTCAATGAAAGTTTCTGCTTCTCCAGAACCCTGATCAATAAATGAGAAATGACCTCCAAGTACTTTTTCAGTAGGTCCATTAGACACTAGTTCTGTAGTGCTGCTGTCACCTCTGAATTCTTCTCCAGAGCCATGCTCAATCAGGAGAATTTTGCCCAAAGAGACAGTTGAAGAACTATCTTTTCCATTTCTGCTTTCTGTAGATTCAGCTATTGCTTTTATATTTCCAGTACCTTGTGTCACCATGATGTCAAGAAGGCTGTTATTAACCACTGATTCTGGTGATGATGTGACTTCAGCTGTTTCTAAATCCTTTGTTTTAACTCCTGGTGCAACATGAGGTGTTTTATCTTTTCCAGAACCATGACTAGATTTTACTTCAGAAGGAGCTCTGTAAGTTGGTTCTGCTTCCTCTGTTAGTTTTCCTGGGTTTCCTGTACTAAACACAGTCTGGAACATCTGACTTTCTACTCCAGGCTCCTTTGAAAAGCCAACTGACCCAGTACTTGAAACTGATATTGCTGATTCACCTGTTCCTATGTGTTCTTCATATTCTGCTGTTGCATTCTCCAATGAAACATCTGTGATGTAAACTTTTCCTTCATGTTTTTCTGTTTGTGTTTCAGTGACAGACCTTGATGGAACTGAAGTCAAAGTAGAGGACTCAATGATAATATCTATGTCTCCAGAACCTGCATCAGTAAATGGGGAGTCAGTACTTACCACTTCTTTTGTGGGACTCCCTGATAAAAAGTCTGCTGGTTCTTCAGCTGATCCTTCATTGATAAAAAGCTTCTTCTCTCTCAAGAAAGGAACACTGGTAACCTTTTTGATTTCAGAATGCATGGTACCTGTTACTGGTACTGTTTCTCTGAGTGGGATAGGTTCCTGACTGGCAGTTCTGACTTCTTCAGTAGTGCTTCCAAGTTCATTCAATTCTGATTTTCCCTCTGCAGCAGTGGCTGAATTTTCCTGACTCGAATAAACAGTAGTCTGTATTTCTTTTTCTAACTCAATTTTATTTTCATTTGGAACTGAGTTGCCAACTACTTGTTCTGTAATAATCTCAGACAGAGAACTGGTGGGAACAGTTAGTTCAGAACTTTGAGCAAAAGTAGAATAAAGATTGCTTGTTCCTCCAGGCAAAGCAGAGGTGAGTCCTGAAATGGTTACAGAAATTTCTGTGGGCTCTGCGGTGCCAGAGCCCAAAGAAATGTCTTGCATTGGAAGTGTTTCTGTTATTGCCATTTCTGTTGTCATGGCTGAAGTTATAGCGGTGTCCTCTTCTACATCTCCAGAGCCTTCTTG
>CM021729.1:63753804-63786138 GCA_011074415.1 Stictonetta naevosa | reverse complement strand
GAGAGGAAGAAAGAAAGAAAGAAAGAAAGAAAGAAAGAAAGAAAGAAAGAAAGAAAGAAAGAAAGAAAGAAAGAAAGAAAGAAAGAAAGAGAGAGAGAGAGAAAGAGAGAAAGAAAGAGAGAGGGAGAGGAAGAAAGAAAGTACGAAAGAAAGTACGAAAGAAAGTACGAAAGAAAGTACGAAAGCACGAAAGTACGAAAGTACGAAAGAGAGAAAGAGAGAAAGAAAGAAAGAGAGAAAGAGAGAAAGAAAAAAAGAAAGAAAGAAAGAGAAGAAAGAAAGAAAGAAAGAAAGAAAGAAAGAAAGAAAGAAAGAAAGAAAGAAAGAAAGAAAGAAAGAAAGAGAGAGAGAAAGAGAGAAAGAGAGAAAGAGAGAAAGAAAAAGAAAGAAAGAAAGAAAGAGAAAGAAAGAAAATGTCCAGCTCTGATAAGTTTGGTGCAGCTCTAAAAAAGGCTGTGGGGGCAGACTATTGACTGTAACCCTGCTAGTCAATAACTAACAAGCTCTGTGCTATACTAATGCAGTTTTATGGCTTCTGACTCAGTTCACCATGGCCACTGAGGATTTCCACCAGGTTCCCTCTCCATTACAACTCCCTGACCGCTGTCTGTTTTCACCAGAGATATATCCTCTGGACTTTATCCTAATCTCTCAGCTGGATCATGTCTATGCACAGTTTACAGAGGACTTGAGAATTTTGCTTATAACATTTAATATTTAACTAAACATGCCGCTGGCAATCCACTACAAGCCTGATTAGCAAATGCATGTTCAACACAAAAATCACTTCATCCACCACTTCTATGAGAGGAAAAAAAATACTTTAGACAAATCCCACAATAAAATCTGACCAAAAAGGATGCTACTCTTGTGCATATAGGTACTCTGTGTATGTATAGGTATATTCTATGCTTTTATTGTGACACAAAAGTGTATTAAGTATGTGGAAATTCTTCTCCAAATGCCAAAATACTCCCACTGAAACTATGGAACTCTCATTGGACTACATGAAAAACTCAAGACTGTGGTTAAAAAATTTACCGAGAAAAATAATAATAATAATGGTAACCAAGTACAGCAGAGGCAATAGCAAATTTTCAACTGCATTTCTTCATTTATGAAGACAAATTTCTATGAGTTTTGATAATGAGCTATTCTTTAAGCAAGCATAGTAACAGTGGACTGGTCAGGGAAATACTAAGACAATTTACTGAGCAATTTTTATTTTTTTTAATACTTGTGAATTATTCCACAGAACAATATAGATAACTTCAGCTCTAAGTTCCCGAAGGCTACTGAAAATATGTACAGACACTCTGAACATATCCTGACTTGTGCCAGGAAATAATTCACAAACCTCTTGAAAGAAACCAGCAGGTATTATGTATATTATTGATCAAATTTATCATCTAAACAGTGTCAAAAAGAGGGAGATGGAAAAAGGCTAGCTGGATCAGCAAGAATGAATTTAATCACTGGATCTAAAATGTGCAAAAAACTACTAAAAAAATACATACTGAAAATGAAAAAATAGCTGACCAAATATTTTTAAAATGTTATTATCAGACTAAATATTAAGTGATCCATCTTATGGGGATGGCTTCTTACTAAGAGCTTTAGCCTTTGAGTCGCTTATAAAAATATCTTTATATACACTTCCAGGAGCACATCCTGTATTCTACCAGAGTTTCATTGTATCCAATATATATTACATTTCATGCAAAGCAAAACAGTATAGCTAATATTGTCTGAAAATGACAAAAAGTTGATATCCCATCATAAATATTAAGATTTCTTACAATCTGGTAAAATTCAGAAGACTTTGGTACAGACAACCACCTTCCTTAAAAAAATAATTCATATTCTAAATGTAGTTTCCATGTAAATGAAAGTTCATCTTTTTTGCCAAAGGATGTCTTAAGACTTTCTCCATGTAAACAAAACTTCTAAAAGGATTCTTCTTCCTTTACAACAGATGTATGAAAAACTACATTGTACCTATGAATAAAATTCCTTTATTTGTCTCATGAATAAAGAGCTATAAGAAAGCTAGAAATGTGTAATCCCTATGTCTAAAACTGAGACGTTTCCTTGGAAACAATGCAAAAACAGCAGGGAATGTGTAGGCATCCTCTGAACAGTATTTAATGTGAGGGCACTGTTCCTTGTATCTATGGAAGTCTATAAAGGAATGTGAAAAAAGAAATTATTGTTCTATTATAAGTCTCCAGGAAGAGCCAGCAATAGCGTCCTAAAGACTAGTTATTAATCCAATGTCTCAGTTTCTTGTGAAATTTTCTGAGTATCAAGTTTTAGCTTTGTTGGATATGGGGTTGGTATTTTCCTTTTCCCTTAAAAAAAAAAAAAAAAAAAAAAAAAAAAGTGAACAAAAAGATTGTACATTGTTACAACTATTCTTTTATTAGCATTTTCTTTCATGCTGGACATCCTTGCTGTTGCACTTTAAGCATGATTTACATGTGACAGTGTTCTACTTTCTGTAAAAAGCCCTTCATAGCACCAGTGCAATGTGAATATTCTGATACAGAAAAATTCTAGATGGCTTGATTAAGCAACAGGTTAGGGTTAAATATGTTCATTAAAGTCCCTGTGACACAAATCTGCTTTGAAGAAAAAATAACCTAATTATAGAATGAAACAGAAGCTGTAAATGTTACGAAGACAATCAGAGACCAACCACCCCCCAAACAATTCTGCTGTAAATCACCTCATTGGAATTACTGTGGTGGGAAGATGATATAAGAATCTGGCCATATTAGCTGGTATTTAACACAACTACTCAAAACAAAATGAAAAATTGGCTCTCTGTATGCCACATTTTACAAATAATATAGAGAATTCATTCATCAGGGGTATGAAAATTACTTGAGCAGCTATCAGACACTGACAAACCTGTTTCATTTGGAAATGTGTTCCCAAACCACTAGGTGTTTTTCTTTCTTAGCTGAACACATAAGCTCAGTGCTTGAAACAAAACACTATGAGGAAGGACTGCACTAATAATTCAGATATTGGAGTAAAACTATGTCCATTGACTACAGCAGCAGCAGCAGCAGAGATTGTGGTCTTTCTCCAGGGCTGGTGAGGACCATTAGCTGCCATAGTATTAATGCCAGCTGGAAAGTTACAGTCAGTAAGTAGACAAGCCCAGCTTCTTTTAAATAAATAGGAGGTTTTTCATTTAATAAGATGGGAATTTGGATCAGCCCAAGCAGAGACACCTTTCTAGTGCTCCAACATCCCATCAGAAATGAGGTTAGCTCAGTCTAGTAACACAATGCCAATAGAACAGCAGCCACAGAATATAACCTCAAAAAGTACACAAGTCAGGATGTATCTGCAAATTAAATGTCATTTTGGTCACCATGATGTTCAGGTACATTTGGATCTCTCTTTTCTCTTAAATGCATGACTGATATCAAGAATTAAACAGTTGCTAAGAAAAGCAAACAACTTGTGCAGGCAAGGGTGTGCTATCCAGACATATCCATTTGGGCATGTTAGCAGACACTGCATAAATCACAGAATGGCTTGGCTTGGAAGGGACATTAAAGATCTTCTTGTTCCAGCCCCCCGGCCATGGGTAGGGACTCCACCCACTAGATCTGGTTGGCCAGAGCCCCATCCAGCCTGGCCGAAAGGATGAGAATAAAGCAGGAGAATGAAGTGAATGCAAGATAAAGATCTCTTCTTTACAATAAACTTTGTTTTTAAATAGGTCCTAAGCATAAATAATAAGTAAGATTCAGAAGCATATACTTATCATTTGAGGTAGGACACGTGATTTCAGCACACAAATGAGTTTCCTCTCCCTCAGCAGACCTCTCTAACACAATAATTAATACATTGACAATTTAGGAAAAGTAGACCAAGAGTTGCTCGTAGCATGTGTGCCTATGCTCCTAAGAGCAGTGTCCAGACAGGTATTTGCCAGTGGACATAAACAAAAGAACCTAGAAGGGAACAGTGTGGGTAGAGGTGCAGACAGCTACAAGCATTCGTGAGGGGCCGCATGGAGAAGGTGTTGGAGGCGTGTGCCACCCCTGCCCTCCACACCACCACCTAGCAGCATCCCAGCACCCAGAGCCAGCAGGCTCCCAGAGCATTTCCACCCTCCCGGGCACATATTCCCCCACAGAAATGAGCAAAATGAAGGCTGAATGGGGACATGGTTATTCTCTATGACCGAACAGAGAAATAAACGTATCAAGGGATAAGTGTCAAGAAGAAAAAAGACCTATTCAGTCTGAACACAATGCTGGCAAGAATAAACACGGGTATGAACTGGCCAAGAAACAATTCAGGCGAGATATTAGACTCAGACTTTAGGAGAGCCATGATGGTCTGGGAGAGACTCCCAGAAGGAGCTGAGAAGACAACAGGATTAAATGAATTTTAAGACGAGGCCTAAGACAGACCTGAAAAGACCCTATTCTGCTTCTTTTGTTCAGCTTTATGACTATGACTCATTAACATCCTGCATTCTGCAGTACTCATTTTCATTCAGATTTCACAAACTCTCTTGCATTTCTAAGACAGAAGTATGCACGTCAGAGAATTACATGTTGAAACAGAAAGGTTTGTAACCTCTTTCCATAAAATTCCACATCTACAAAACACAAGTTCCTGCAATTTCATTCCGCTCAAAGCTGGAGGGGACAAGAAACCAGACAGCGCTGGTGTGAGTCCCAGGGCCCAATAAGCACTTTGAAATACATTCACTAAGCAAAGACTTTTAAATGTCTCCAAAAAATGCAGGTGTGCAAATTACTCCTGATACAGACAGGAGTTATGTTTCCAGTATCCTCTCAACCACTGTTAAACAACACCCCCACAAGCATTTTTCATCTCAAAAAGCTTTATGAGCTGAAAAGTTCCTTCAAGTTTTTTTGTTTGTTTCAGGTTTTTTTTTAAATTTTTTTTTTTTTTTTTTTCAGTTGTTGATCCATTACCTTCCTGCAATAGCATCAGAGCTCACCACTACAATAGGTAGGAGAACTGTTAGGAGATAAAAAAGGGCACGAAATAGCAAGTTTTCTGTCTTTGCATCGAAAGACAGGATGTCTCCTGTCCTATCCTATGCAACAAAAGAGTTCTAGTGTGGTCAGACATCAGAGTGAGGTCTATTTTTCTTTACCCCTTTGGCAACATGGTCACCATCCGGAGGGAACAGCCTGCTGTTTCACACAAGTGAATGAAGTCCAATGCTCACTCCATCATGGAACATCTGTGTGGTCCTCTTTGTAACAACAGCAACAACAACAACAACAAAAACAAAAGGATGTTTCCCAGTGCACAAATCTATTTTCCTCCTTAATTGGAACACCTGCCACAGATCTGCCATGTGCCATGGGCCGTAAGAAATACCATGCTTTATATTTATATTGCTCATTAGTCTGTGCACCTGCCTCACACTTGCTCACGTGGAAATGCATGGATTGTTTGTACAAGACATTTTCTCACTGAAAACTGCCATATTCTTATACAAACAAGTAGTTTAATCCACCCAGTGATGTGTTCCTTCCTATCAGCATTTGTGCACATTTAATTTAAGCTAATGAGGATGACCTTCTGCCAGGCCCCCAAACCACTTCTGTTTCCACGGGTATATTTTATTATCCCAAAGTAACTGAAATTCCTTTATGAAATGTTTAATTGATTGCACACATGTCTTTTAAAAGGTAGAAGTATACCTATTTAGCTCTTGGATAACATGAGAAAAGAAGTCCTATAGAAGAAACTGTCCCTGCGTGTCTGGTCTAATAAATTTAGGGGCTTACTGTATTTTTAAATAAGAAATATTTAAGCTATATATGGTACTACTTCACGTTAATCTGGGAGGGTATAAGGCAGCCTGAGATCCTTGCCAGTAGCTTTAATTGACTTTAACCCAGTCAACACACAAGGTCTTTCAAGTGCAGTTGGAGTCCACAATAATAATAAAGAATAATATCCCCCACATTCCATACATCCATAACACATTCCATGCATCTCCAGCACATTCCAGCCAAGGACTTCAAAGCCCCTAAGCAAAGGTGGTGCCAGCTTAGCAAGGGTTTGAGACTGAGAAGAAAGGTGCGGGGAATCCTCCCCGTTTCTTCTCCCTCTCTGGCTACATGGACACGGGGAGGCAACATGGACATGGGAATGTATAGGATGCCTGCCTGTTGCAAAGGGTCTGCCACTGTTCTGCTCACTGGGACCCCTGGACTACCCGTGCCCCTCCACACCCCATCAGGGCGTCTTGTGGGACCCCTCAGCACGTTGAAGATCCATGAAGCACTCAAATACCATTATTCAGTGAAGCCCCGCTTCACTGTTAAGTTGTTGTTTCTGGTGAAAGATGAATAGCAAGGAAGTGAAGAAAGACCTTTTAAAAATTAATCTCATAAATATTTCCAAGAATCAGGAAGGAAAATATTATATTCATTTATATACAGTGCCCCTTATACAGGGGCACTGTATATTAAAAAATATACATTAACATTACATTAATTGTAAAATTATTCCAGTTTACAATAGCTGTTATCTGAATGGATTGTTAAGCAAATTGTCATTTCTTAGGATGTACTTCTGGAGCTTGACTTTAAAATCACGAAGGCCTTTGCTGATATCCTTCACTGATTATTTTATTTAAGAATGTTAAGCTATATTGTGTGGAGTGTATGCCAAAGCAAAGGTGGAAAAACTTGTTTTATCAGGGAGATGTAATGATCAAAACTTTCTTGCTGCCATTTAGCTGAGAACAAACAGTCAGAGGTACAATTTATATAGTTCATGTATGACTCTAGATCAATTTTCAAACAAAGAATTATAAGATAAGAAGTTAAACTACATTCTAGTGAAGGGCATGTGTTACTAATATTTGTCAAATTCATTCCTCTTCAGCATCTCCTATATACATTTTCTTCAGCACAAAGAAAAGTTTATGGACTGTGGAACAATGAAGTGAAACTGGGCTGGACAGGCTTTTTCAGGCACAGACTCTCATTTCTGGAGAAAGAAAAGAAAACCCTAATCCAAATTCTCAGACAGAATAAACCTTTGGCAGCTCTGGCCTAACTTATATTAAGTAGGTATAGGGTGGCTTTTCTCTGTGGAAAGCTAAATGGAGGGATTTCCACTGTTAGATTTTGGAAACAGAAAAATAAAGAAACCTCATTTTTGACCATGCACTTGGTACATGTTAAATCCTTTTATGCTTAAAGAGAACACAGATACTGCTATATAGGGTATTTCATAATATTTCAGGAATTTATTTTTTTCCCTTCTATCCTGATAGACCAAATCAATCCTACAGGCAGAGTTTTAGGGCTGTATAGCTTAGTTTGGAATGTAACCACCCCTACACATATGCACATATATATGTGGAAAAAAAATGAATGCACAGTTCAAGAAAATTTATGAAGACGCAGAAGATAAACCCTGAAGAAAGTCTGTCCTAATGACTAGATCACCCAAGTGAAACCAAACATAGCTGCTGAGAGTGCCTATGCATTGATTGGCTGTCCTTTAGATAGTCCAGATATCAGAAATTGGGCTAATACCTAATTTACTGAATCACAGTACCCACACCATTCCAAGGAAAGTATAAAACAAGACTGCCCTTGATGTATACACAGAGAATTCCTGAACCATATACCTTATTCACTCTCTGAAGAAAACAACGAGATTCCACACTCCCAAACCATCCTACTTCTTACCATTCACCTGGAACAAACAGCTGCCCAAAGCGATCTACTCTACTGTGTGCAGTACACCACAGTATAATTCAACAATGTATGCAGGAAAGGTTGTTCACTGCTGCACAGCCCAACTACTAATTATTAAGCTGAATTAACCAAAATTCCTCAGGTGCAAAAGCATTTAATATGCAACTTAACTCTTGTCTTCAGAATTTACCTTTCTGTTCTGACTTACCGCTCTTGTCTCATTTGAGACTTCCAGGACACTGGCAACACCTACAGCTTCAGCCAAAATAATGATAACGTATCAGAGAAACAACAGCAGTGTTCAAATGTTGAAATAAGAGAACTATTATTTTCTGAAACAGAAGGTTAAGTCACCACTGATATGACTTGTGCAGTTTTAAATCTTGTAAACATAAAGTAGGGTAACAAGCACAAAGTAAATGAAGGTACAAAATCCACCGCATGGAAGATCCCATAATGACACAGCACATCGCAAGGGATCTACTTCTGCCTTTTGATTTTTTGAACATAGTTCTACCAAGCGTAAACCTGATAAAACCAGTCAAAAGACTTTCATAAATTGTGATTTCTGTTGTAAAAAATTCTTCACAGATATGGATATTATGGGAAAGAACCAATGACAAAACAGTTTCTTATATAACCATTCAAGAGCATCACAGACAGTTAAGCTATTAAAAAAAAATAATAATAAAAAAAATTAAAAAAGGATTTTTACTGCTTTTTTTTTTTTCCAAAACAAAATTATTTTTTAAAAATGAAGTATTGAACCTACTAGATATCTGAGCTTTATCCTTTTTGTCATTTCTTCTACATCTTATTTTAAAAAATAAGGTTTTACCAAGGCATCTTAAATAATGGTCAGTTTACAGTCTTCTTCAATGTAAAATTGTTTAGAGTCCAGCTATTGTGTTAAGGAGACATAGTCGTTACAAAACTCAACAGTTCATCACTACTTCAGGAGTTTCTGTTCTGAATACCCATGGAATTGAAGCTGCATACACATGTACAATGTCATCAGCTAAAAAACAGAGTGCAACTGTAAAAATTACATCAATTTGCATCACAGATTCTGTGAAATTGATAGAAAAAATACTATGATATGCTACAAAAGCCTGTAAAAACCCTTCCCTCAAATCAAAGGAGATTCCACTTTTGGACACAGCAGAATGCATTAAATTTTTTTAGCTGACTACACTGTACATGGCATTGTTAATTGCTACAGACTAATGGAATGTTAAAATAATCTAGTGCTTCATTTAGGACTAGTAATGCATGGAATGGAAGCTGTGAAATTAAAATGGTTGTTTCACAGATAGTTGAAGTTAAATCAGTGACTTGGCAATATTAAATAAAAAAACTGGAACATAACCATAATGAATTTTAATAGGAAAGCAATAGTTTCATATCATTCTTACACAGAAATTAATTTCACCCAAAACCATACCTATAAGACTTTTCTAATCCTTGTAATCTTGTATATAAAACTTTTCTGTTCATTTTTTAATGGATAGAAGAATAGACCTACCAATACTTAGTAAGTTGCTGTCTAAATAAAACTTGACCTTTTCATGCTTCAGTGATCCAGGAAGAACCTCCAGTATATTCTAAGGGTGTTACACCAGTGTGTTATGATAAACTGTCCATTGTGATGGACTGCAGGTCTAAAAGGCAAAATCTTACCTGTATCATTGCCTGTGATTTGAATAACATACAATCTTATGTCAGTTCCACTATCAGGGTGTGCAGTAGGAGACACCTCTTGAGGTTGTAAAGCCTCTGTGGCCTCCTTCACTGTGGGTGGTGCAGTAGGTCGTGCAACTGCAGTAGCAGTTGATGATGTGAAATATTCCTTATCAATTTCTGGTTCTACCATCTTTCCTGTCAGATCATCTTCAGCAGTGGCTTTACTGGGAGAAATAGATTCCTCAATTATTACAATGTCACTGCTGGTTACCTCCTCCTCTTCCTCAGGAATGATACGTGGTGACTTTTGAGAAACAAAAGGTTGGGAAGCTGATGTAGGCTGAATTTTGCCTACAGTGCTAATAGGAGATGTAGTTATATCACTGAGAATTGTTGTCTTCTCTGTTGCACTAGCTGAAAATGTAACTGTTTTGATTTCTTCTGGTTCTTCTGATATTCCTGAACCTTCCAGAGTCTCATTTGGAGAAGCTCCCAAAGTCAGAACAGTAACATTTTCTGCAGTAGAACGACCTGTGGGCATCATATGGGGGGGCAGCACAGAACCCCAGCTCCCTACACCTCTCTCTTCTTCCATAGTGGGGGTTCCTCTGCTTTCGTATGTTCTTGCTTGTGTACCAGCTGTTACAGGCATCTCTTCAGTGATCTTCTCTTCTTGATCAGTAGCAGTCTCAGCTTGGGGAGTCACAGTGAGATGCAGGGACCTGGTGCTAGTTTCAAAAGTTCCCAGAACTCTTCCATATTCTGTGAGCTTTACTGCTGGCACTGATACTTCTGTTGCTATATATGTCTCATCATAGGCTGAACCTGTTTCGTCATGTTTTTCCTGAATGGTTGTTTGGGATGATTCAGATCCTGTCGTCGTCTTTTGTTCATGCATTTGGACAGATGTCATAGAAAAGGTAGACTCTGTGGCAGTATCTGGTTCTTGATCTTTTGTGGTGAGTTCCTTCAGGAACACTTTATTATCCTTTGCAGTTGTATCTGTTGCTTCTGTATGAATGCTACCATCAAAAGGAGTCTGATCAGTAACTTGCATATCTCTAATTACCTCACTATCTGTGGTAACTGGAACTAGGGAAGCATCATGTTCTTTCTGTGTCTCCACCTCTGTTACATCTGTAAACATGAATGATTCCTGTGTCCCTCCAAAGCCAACTGATGTTCCTTCTCTGTCTTGAAGTGTTGCCAGTGATTCCTCTTCAGTCAATGTCTCAACACCTGTCTGGCCTTCCTCTGTCACTATGTGTTTTGAGACTTCTGTCACAGTAGAGACTTCTTCAGCAGGTGTTGCTACCGATTTCTCAGTAGCCTTTGTTGGTTCTACTTCTGGGGTAGGAATGGATGTTTTCAAAACATACCCTGACATTTCATCTCCTTTGTGCTCAGTCACCTCTGTGACTGTGGGCACAGCCATTGGCAATACAGTACCACTTGAGGAGCTAAAAGGCATTCCTGTTGCACTGCTTTCATCCACTGATATTTTAGATACTGTGGTCATTTCCAAATCTAAAGAGCCGCTTGTGTGGAAGACATCTGTAGCACTTTTACTCTGATCAAAATCAGCTGATACAATTTCTTCATCGCTTTTTGTTTCCATGCTTGTCTCAGTTTCATCTGTTACTGCTGACACTGGAGCTCCTGGATGCCTTGTATATTCTGTCATTTGCCCTGGAGATGATGTAGGCTCCATTCCAGAGATATCATCTTCTGTTTCTAACTCAGTAATTCTCTTAGTATAAGATGACTCTTCTGTCATATAACCCTGATCTTTATCTGTCTGCAGCCATGTGCCAGAACCTGGAGGAGCATGTGTGAACTCACTTGCAAAACGTCCTTCAGATTCTGCTGTAACAGAAGCAGGAACAACAGTAGTGACATAAGGGACCTTAGTATCTGTTGTTCTAATTTCTGGCTCCTTTGTCTTTTCCTGCTTTTCTAAAACATCTGATCCTTGTGTTTGCTGAGATGAATGAATAACAGAAGTGATGCCTTCTCCAAACTTCTGCGGGGAAATGGTACTTCCTGAGAAAGCGGGTTCAGATCCTGTCGATACAGAAAAAGATACAGGCATTCCAGCTGACACAGTGTGCTGCACGTCTTTTAAGTCCTCTCTGCTTCCTTCAGCTGATGCCTCGTTATCAAGTGCAGTTGCAGAAGAGCTAAATTTAATGAATGGAGTTGACTCATCCGCTGTAGAAGATTGTCCAGTGGTTACTGCAAGCTCATCTATGAGTGTCTCTGATACGGCAGGCACCTCTGACTCTGGGACACTACCAATAGCTGTGCCAGAAACGCTATCAGGCATAACGGTGTACATGCTCACTCTGCCCTCCCCCTCTGTAGTAAGATCATACTGATCAGTGAACAAAGCTTTAGGGATTACAACAGTTGTGAGTTTCTTGTCAGATTTTGCTTCCATTGATTTTTTGGTGGGTTCTTTTGTTGAGTGGGCACCCAGATACATATTCGCTTTTGTTAGTGAAACTGAAGTCCCTGTTCTGAGAAACTCTCTCTGAGAAGTCGGTACCAAGCTATCTGTGGCTGTCATCACAGGACCCACTTCTATTTGTTCAGTCTGATTATCAGCATCATGTTTTTGTGTGTCTCCTGTTTCAATATCTTCCCATGAACCAGTGGAACTCTTAGCTACAGCTGTGCTATCCTGAAAAATTACAGAGGTCAAGAAAGCGTCCTCAGTGCTTTCAGACCTACCTTGTTCCTCGGGCAACTCTGCTTCAGAGTAAGTGTGCTCCAGTTCCAAAGCTGCAGATGTGCTCTCTGTTAACCTAGGTGAAACATCATATTCAGTCCTTGCCAGTGTATCGTAAGGGCTTATTTTGCTATCTGTGACAGTCTGAGGTAGAAGGGTGGTTATCTTGACGTTCTCCATAAGCACCTCCATTTCCCTTTTCTCCTCAGTCACATCAGTAGTCATTTCTGTATCTTCTTCAGTCTCTGTGGTTGTTTGTTCCCAAGCAGGGGCCTTTGTTTTGGTGACAGACACTTCAGTAACTGAAGTCTCAAAAGCAGGAGGTTTAACGGTAACTTTAGCAGATGATGGTTTCTCACTGTCAGTTTTCAGAGCTGTGATCTGCTTAATGGTTGTAGGCTCTGTTACGACTTTTTTACCTTAAAAAAGAATTAAAAAAATGTTAAGGATCTGTTCAGTAAGAACACAAATATTATCTTAATTCAGTTTGCATGTTCCTAACAAAATGTTACTCTGAGAAATAATATAAGGGTAAAAATCTTTAGACAACTGTTGAGCATATAACAGAGCTTTGAATGACAACATAAAGGACCATATGGAAAAGCTGCAGGACACCTAACTTAATGTCAGGAGAAATGAGAACAGGAGCGGTATTCTGTTTAGTCATTATTTATGCAATTACCCCTAGAAGTCCTAATACTACACAAGTATCCATGAAATAGCTAAGTACTTATCAAGGAATGTAAAAGCTTATTTCACAATGTCATGAATGAGTGGTACTGTAAATCTGTGGGTTTTCTTCAAAGTTTTCTTTACCATACAACTAAAATGCATAAAGCGAGTAAAATACCACTTTAGTTTATTTTCAGCGCTTAATTACAAATCATAAAAATGAACCCTCACAGGAGTGAGAACATGCTTAAGCAACAGGAACAAACATGCCATCAGAAAATACCACATTAAAATGCCACAAAAGCTATTACCCTGTTTTTAAATTACACGGAGAAATTTAGATTATGGGTAAAGGTGAGAAGAGTAAACCATAGGACCATAAACGTGGTACTGTAAAGATGTTGATCTCTGGAAAACACTTCAAAGATATGCATCTGAACCTCCTCCACAGAGAAAAGTGCTTCTTGGGGAGTGTTGAACATGAAAAGGCAGCGCTGAATCTTCTGAATGATGGGAGCAGAAAGGGTGTCACTATGCTAGATAGCTAACAAGACACAAAGAAAGCAAAGTCTTTCCAGTGAAGTGAAGTGTGATGGTTTGAAGAATCCTGCTACCCATCCAATGCCTTCTCCTGATACAGATTTCCACCCTACCGGAGGAAGAAATGCATCCCACTCCAAAGTCTGATATTGGACTTAAAACAACTGAAAAAGGTGAGTTTGTGCTCAGAAAACAAGATTAACTCAGGAAAATCCCAGGGTGGAAACATCTTCCCCTCTTCCAGTTCTTCCAGATCAGTCATGTTCAGAAGGGCAATGTATGGACAAGTGGAAGACGTGAATGTCGATCAGTGCTGTTGATTGCCAAGTGACCGAGAGTCAGAAGCCTTACATGGATGACAGTTAAAAGCAAAATATGGCACTTTAAATTACACCAAGTATATGAAGAATGTATTAAACTGGTTGTGTGCAAGATAACTAACTGCTTACCAGAGACAGACACAACTATATGTATAGCATCTTTCAAAAGAAGGTATTGCTGAATATCTATTTGAGCTAAGAAATTTATTCCTCTAAAATGCAGAAATCAAATCAGATACAGTATTTTATGAGACAATCCTGAAACCAAGGGTTCCTTACTATTGCTGTGAGTTAGTAAAAGAGATCAGGAAACTCTGCCTAATGTAAGATATGAATACTAGCCTGTTATTTGGGAAAAGTGCATTCTGAAATTGGATTTTTACTGCCTGGCATACAGGGATGAAGATGTTCCAGATAATGCAGCAGTTTCTGACTTGGAAGTTATGTAATGCTGGGAAAAGTAAAGGAGTTAATACTATTCACAAATACCAGAGCATAAACAAAGGAAAAAAAAAATAGGAAGGCTCACCTGAAGGCATGTATTTGTAAGGGAGTTTATGCTCAAACATACCCAGTATGTATGCACAGATCAGTTACTTTCACACAACCATGCCTAATTAGGTGGTTCTTTGATATGGATTCTGCATGTGTAAGTTAGGATCACACAAATATTTGTTCAGTTTCACACACCAAACTTTGAAAGTGCCACCTTTGCAAGAGTGCTAGTTCATTTACCCTGACATAGAGAGAAGCGGCTTGCCAGATGCTGTCTGCTTAGGATTTGTAGAGTAGGTGGATTTACAGACCAGTGAAATGAGGAAAAATAACTTTCCTGATAGAGAAGTGGAAGTGAAAAGGAAATTGTGAGGCTAGAAAGGTATGACGTCGCTGCTTTTAAAAGTGGTAATTTTCTTTGCCAGCCAAAAAAGGAATGGATTCATTCCCTTAGATCTTTCTTGTGCATGCATGTGACTTTATAAAGGAGATCCATCTACTTATATATATATATAAGTTATTTATTTATTTTGTAGGTTAAAGCATTCAGTTGAGCAAGAAGGAGTAAAGTTCTTAAAATCCCACTAAGTAAAGCACAGCCTTAACAACAGTGGTTTTTGAGTCTTGGGTTTCTACAACCTGAAGTGCCTGCTTATCGTTGCTCATGTGTTATTTGAGTGTGAGACAGTGCTCACATAATCAAAAGTTTAAACAGTACTGTGTCTTACACTGCTTTTCATTGCTGAGTGCACTGGGCTGGTTTAAGACACAGGGTTTCACCTCACAAGCAGGGAGTGATACATAGGTTAGCACTGCTTTGCTGAGTGGTAGTTGGTAATTGCTACTCTTCTACAGAAAAATCCACAAGCTTGTCTTCTTTACGGCAAGGTGGGAAGCAGGCAGCATATAGTCCTGTATCATTCTTTCTAAACACACAATGAGTTTTCCTAACGCAGACCAAATTTGCCTTCCAGCCAACATTATTTACTCATTCAGTGTCCAATTACCGTATTTCAAGGGATGATGAACACTACTCTTCAAAAAAATATTGGTATCTAATACTATTCAACAAAGCTACACAAAAATGAGGGCATGAATAAATATTTTACAATCTGTGAAGAAAAAGATAATTTTATTTCCTCACTGTTGGGAAATTGTGTACACTTACTACCATTTAAATAACTTCCCAATGGAAATGTTTGAGAGACCCAAAAGTTCACAGGTGTACGACTAAGATACAGTTACTTGTTGTTCATATGTCATTACCTGTTAATTATTTGATAAAATAGGTGTATTCATTAATGGAGTTAGTCTGACCAAATACCAAGTGCATTTGATTCAGTAAATATTAATTTATATACTGTTTAAGAAAAGTATATATGTATTTTAAAGAGTTTGTCAATAAACAACCAAATCTCTTCTATGCAAGTGGACAGACTATTGCCAGTATGCAAGGAGCAGTTCTGGTTCATATCAACTTCAGGACAGCTAAAACTGCTTCATCATAAATATGATATATAAGGCTTTTCATAAACATCATTCAGGTTCTCAAACTTTTTTGAGCGGATCAAAAAGAAAGATGCTTCTTCATGGAGAAATCTATCAATGTTCTATTTTTATTTTATTTTATTTTATTTTTGCTGTGAGAAAAGAGAAAAACAAAGATGAGGTTGCCTTTTTAATAGGCTGACCATCAATTTGAACTGTTGTCCTCTCCACCCAGATGTTTTGTATTACCATACTCCTTGCATCATGCATGCAATATGCTATCTCCTTTGTCATTCTGATAAAAGACATCAGGCAAATTTTCCTAATAAAATTCATGAACATATTAGAAGCAAGAAAGCAAGTTATCTCACCAACAGCTGCTCATATCAAAGACTATCATGTAGGTTTTTAATCTATTCCTTTTATATTGAACAGCCTGAATGAAGTTGATTTTGGATTAAGTATATGGTTTTACAGAGATAGTATATATTTTCATTCTCTGTATATTTATTTTATGTTTTCACCGTACAGCATTTTTTTCCTTTTCTCTCCCACCATTGTTTAACTAAGGATTTAAAATAATGGAGCAATATTAAAGCTTAATATTTTTTCAATATTTTCAGGAAATCACACTGCACTACTCCATAAATAGTTTAACTTTGCAATTACCATACAAGGATTTTAATATATTCTGTGCTGTTTAGTAATAATTTCAGGATATCTCGGTGTACTTTCTGGAGAAGAAAATGCTTATTTTAAAGATTACAAATATATATTATTACTTTTATAATTTAAATATATATATACATTTTCAGCATAATGAATTTCACATGTGTCTAAAAAGAACCACTTGAGCAGTTCCTTTGCACTCAAAAAAAAAATTGCTTGTGTGTTTACATTTAGGAATTTATTTAAGAACCTGGATGAACATAGTCCCTACAAACAGAAAAAAAAAAAAAAAAAACAAAAAAAAAAAAAAAAAAAAGGAGGTTTTTTTTGTTACTTTCCCAACACCAAAAAAATTTAAAAAAAAGTTTTAAATCACAACAAGACCTGGAAACACTGAATTATTTCTGTGGATCCTAGCAGCCAAAATAAACTCTTCCAAGTATCACTAGTGTTGAAAGAGTCCAAATTAATTGTTCAATGTCTTCCACTCACTTTTAGCATGATGTCTACACTAGCAGGCTGATTTGTTTGTTTCATTTTAATATATTGTTACACGTCCATTCCTGTTTGCTGCTTCATTAAGTTTGTTCTGGGTGCCTGTCCCTTCCCTTCTACCAGCCCCAGTGGAGAGGACAGCCTTCAAAGTTCCTGTGTCTCTGCATGCTATGCCAGCTGGAGTTTAACTTAATGGACAAGCCTAAGAGTAAGACCAAATCAAAACAGTAAAAAATAAAAACTGGTCCTCTGGGTTATAGACTGAGCCAGAAATTTGTCATTATTACACTTACTCAGTACCCTCTCTCTCGTTCGTTTCAGGAAGGCGAACAGGGGAGGTAGAGTTTTTTTCATTTCACATGGGACGTGTGAGACCATAAGGAGGCTTTAACATCTGATACTGCAGCTATACAGTTTCCCCATAATTCCAGGTACCTACTCCCACTTACCTACACTGTGTTTTGCCATCAAAACACGAGCCAAATATAATGAGAAAAATGATGAAAAATCCAAATGCAGTACCCTTCTCCATTTACACAAACATGCAAGACCAGACAAACTGAATGGCATTTTTAAAAAGAGTAATAATAATTGAAATAAATAGCTAGTCTACCTAATTTGCAAGAAAAAAAAAAAAAAAAAAAAGAAAGAAAGAAAGATTATGCATCATCTTCATAGTACTGGCTAAGGTTCCTTTCTGCCAGCTAAGAAAACAGCAGAGGCAGCAGCTCTGTGATCACAAATCCTGTTAAATGAAACCACTCACTATTTCGTAACATCTGAAGTCAGATGGTTAAAGGGGGAAGGATGTTACCTCCCAGTTTCCCCAGATGTAAGTGTTACTCTGTGAACAAATTATAACCTGCCTATCTACAAAGAACAATAACAAAAAACATTTCTCTTTCATGTTATTTATAATGAAACTGCCAAAAGACAAAATACAAGTGACTCTCCTTAGTCAGCTCTTCCTAATGAAATATGTGTCCCAGCACCAAACAGAAGCAACAATCTTTGTCTTCTGAATGCAGTAATAATAATAAATGATGAAAGAATGAAGACAGCTGAGGTTGTCACTTGGGTCAGGAACAGACACCAAAAATCTTGCTGCTTTGCTCTCTCCACCTATTGTGAAAGGAGACAAATTACCGGTGTGTCCCATGAGTTACACAGTTCCCACAGCAGTGAGCACAGGTAATAAAGAGCAAAGACAATTTATTTTTCCTCCACTTAAATACTTAAAGAGTGGATCTTTTACCTCTTCCCTTTGTTGCTCCTAATCCCATCCTTGTTTCCTGGTCCTTTGAGTGATCTGAGGGAATGAAAGGAAAATGCCTGCCGCTATGTCCCCTTTTCTCCACCCTTTCCCCAAGTTCACAGTGTTAGCCCTCAGGGTCTGCTCTCCAGGAACCCACCTGTGAAACGCTTTCTGTGGAGAAGGATAGATCTGCCTAATTATTCAAAGTTTTCCAAATTAAGTCACATGCAGCAAAAGGGAGGACAACAATTTTTCTGCCAGCTTTTGAGATATGCCTAAAAATTTTATCCTTTCTGCTGCTGGACAAGTCAAGCTCAGTTGATGTTTCTGGGCAGCAGTTTGTGCTTGTGGTGGCTCATGCTGGAAGACTTTTTTCTCTTTCCCCACTTCAACAGCCTGCATAGCAAAACACTGCTTTCAAGTCACCTTAGGTTACAAAACCCCACATTCTAGTGAGAATTGGCAAGAAACTACGGGTTCAGGTTGAAGAGGTTATGGAGTAGGCAGAGGAGAGGCTTGCACAGAGACAATTATTTTCCCCTTTGGTCTTGCAAAGTCCTGGGCTGTTGTGTATTACAAAGGCTGTTGTTTCTTTTGTCTCCTTTGTGAAAATGCACTCTGATTTTAAGCATTAGACAGACAAAGCAGCAAACAAACATGCCCCCAGTCATGAGCAGCAGACAACTCAAAGCCGCTCTCGATGAGGTTGTATTAGAGCAATCAGAACAACATGGGCCTCATTCGTGGATGACCACATGCAGCTTCTGTCTCTGAACTGGAATTTTCTAATCTGCAGATAAAATGAAATCATACATAAAGAGAAATGGCAAAGGTGCATGAAAAAGAAAGTTGAACTGAAAGAGCAAATCTGAAACAAAATGGTCAGTCCAGAGAAATAACTCCAAAATGGTAGACACGTGTTTTGAATCAAGCAAAAAATGTTTTGCTGAGAGGTTCGCCAAAATCAATACAGGTCCATGGAAGTATTCAGCTTTAATAAACCAGTGTTTCTCAGCAAAACACAGATTTTTCAAAACTTCAACCACTTCTCTGTATGTAGTTCATCTAGCTCAGTTTTGCTGTAGGTATATAAGACAAAAGCCATATATATATATATTTCTTTGCATTTCTGTGCACAATAGTACATTCCTGAAGCACAATTTTTCTACAGATACTGTAGTGCAAAATGCCTAATCTAACATCTGTTGAAGTCTGTGGCAAGGTTTAACCTGATGAATTTAACCTGATGAGATGTGGGATAGGATAGGTGACAGGATTAAATAGCATATAGTTCTATGCAGCAGCTAAACATTAAGTAGGTACCCAATAAAAATGAAGTATTCTTTGCTGAAACTGTTTTATTCTCTTACAAACACCAGTGTTCTACGACTGTTCTTCTACCTTTAATTCTTTTTTACATTTTTTGTTTGTTTGTTTGTTTGTTCGTTTGTTTAACTGTGAATAGAAGTCCTGCATTTTCACACTTGAAAAACTTTTCCTCTGATGATGACCTCCAAGGAGCTTCAAGTACTTAATCATGTGTCCAACCAGAAAGTTTTTCAAGCCTCATCAGATACATGATTAGGTACCTCTTAGAAAAAAAGAACTAAGAAGTCTGGTAAAAGTCATGGAGGAATGAGATGAAACACATGGATAATGTTTCAGAAACTCAGGGCCATGTGGTTTCTATAGAGTCAAAAAATCTGTGATCAAAGTGAAGAAGGTTTTTATTTTTTAACAAGATTTTTAGATTTTAAATCATGTATTATTAGCCCGGGCCTCTTTTATTTTCCAAAAGTCGAGACACGTTGTACAATGTAACTTTTTAACCAGAAAACAGCTGAGGTTAAAATGCTGAACTTAAGTGTATTGTTAAATGTTGTCCAGGTTGGCTGTTTGTTGAAATTAGTGCCTATTGTTTTTAATTCACTGCTCGAGTTACTGTTCTTTAATATATTTTGATCACTATGGCTCCTTTTTAAAAGTAATTCAGATTTTCTAAACACTGATTGAGGTTTCTTTTAGCTGCGATTTAAAATTAGTGTTTTGTGATTTTCCGTCAGAGACTTTAAATCACAAGATAGGGGTGAAGACTTTAAAGAGGGCTGAAGAAAGCCCCTTTCTTACCTGCAAGAGTAATTTTTGTAATGATTAAAACAGATGCCTGCTCTGCCACAGACCTATTCCTTCAGAGTACATGTAAATTTGAGTGTTAGACTCATCTCTTCTGGGGCTGGGTGGCATTTACTTTGGTGGCCTTGCTCAGGGAATATAGTCTTACTCAGCATGAGTAAAAGCACCAGGAGTAGGTCTTTAATCACTGCCACTGCACTTCAAATTAAACGTGCAGCATGTGGCCAAAGCACTCAAAGCTGGGTCAATGGAAACTTCTCTGGCTTTTACACGGGAGGAAGAGGAAACCGTACAGGGACGCTGTAAAAACTGAGACCAGTGCATGAACATCTGTGCTGCAGACCCTCGGCACTGGTGCTACCTGGATAGCTGGCTTCGACCTTCCTCATCCACAGAGGCACTCACTGTTTTTCCTTTCAGCAGACCATAAAAGCATTTAGCCACCTCCCTTCTTTATTCTTTTTCAGCCACAGAGGTGTTCTGCTGGTATGATTGGGTACTCAGGTGATGAGGAAAGTATAAAGGTGTAATGTGAGACACCTAATGAGCACAGCAAGAACTATCGACACTGTATTGGAAATAACTGTGAAGAATCAGGGTCTTGGAGAGGACTGTTTTGGCACTGTAGGAACCGCTGTATAAAACTTCATATTGAGTTAAAAGTAGTTAGAACCAATAGAGGATTTCATGTGTTATGTTACTACACTGAAATACTGAAATATTGGGAAGAAGTCGAGAATACTGAAAATACTGGATATTGGGAAGTGATAGAGAAAACTTCTGGATAAAAGATGACTTGAAACAAGGACCTAAAACTCAAGCTAAACTGCAGTTTTTTTCTCCCTCTTTTTCTGCCTCAGAAAAGGGAGAGGGTGGCTTGCTCTGCAGACACTATTCAGTCTGAGATGTGAAAGACCAAGACGCTAGGCAGTATGTCTCATTACTCACTGCATGCATAAATCTTATACTAAAAGCAATGAAGAATTATAGTTGGTTGCTGTGAGATTCTGAGCACCGTCTGAGAAGGAGAGAGAAAGTTATCAAAAAATTCAGAAATGTATGGTAGACAGGGACCCTGAATGAGGGTATATGGTTCAGTGTTGTACTTCTACATATCCTTGCACAAAAGGAGGTGTATCTGGCAAAACCTGAGTCATCTAACAGGCAGCATTTAATTAAGTCTGATGTAATGTTGATTGCAATCAAAATTGCTAGAGAGCAAGCCTGTCATCTACCAAATTATGTTGGTTCTGTTTACTTTTTTTAAAAATTATTTTCTTGTAAAAGGATCCATAACCATAGTCTGTCTACTTCTTGGGTTGCAAACTGATGAAATATTTATTTTCTGGGTAATAAGGGCAACAGTTTGCAGAAAGAGCAACCCAATTCTTAACAAGGTTGTTTTTAGGATATATGGTAAATTACTTTTTTTTTTTTCTTTTTTTTTTTTTTTTTGAGTAAAACTCTCTGAAAGTTGAAAAGGCATATGTTGTTTGGAAGGGGTGAAATTCACTCACACTAATATATTGAAAAGTTGGAATTTGTCATACCTACAGACTAGATTACAGGCAAACCACAAAGTCTCCCTACTTTGTGTTTTAGAGGATCTGATGAATGACATCCCCTTTAGTCAATTTTACCCACAACACTTATATATAATCATAGACAATTCTGGGAAGGGACAGAAGGAGTGATTTGACAAAATTCTGCTCTTCAGATTAAAGCAACCACTCCTGAACGTAACCAGTCCTTACTTTTTCATGTAGTTCCTTTGATGTCCACTAGGACTACTTCCACATGCAAAGTTTTACAACATCTAACCCCCAAGCAATAAAGAACAACAAAAAATAATAATTTAAAATATTGCAGGTAAGAATGTGTGAGAACAGTCAGAGCATAACATTACACCAGATATCAGGATTTGCTCTTAGGCAGTAAGGTTTGCTCATAAATGATCCTTCAAAGCCTGAACTGGAAAGATGTGTGTCTGCAGTTTGCTCATCATTCACAAAATTGGGGACAGTACATGATGCACATTTCAATCACTTGTGACTGATAAAACAAGTCACAGGACTGAGCCCCCTGTAAATTCTATTTTCTTATTTAAAGACCAACTCAATACAAGTTGCCTTTACTCCTTAATGTCAATAGTACCATTTGCAACCAAAGGAACTTCATCAGAGAGGCCTTCAGGGAAATTCTTGAGTAGTCCAACCTCCTTATGTTGCTGAGGAAGCTGCAAGTCTCCGGATGTTTAGCTGGGAAAACACACTCTAATCTCTTAGATGTGACCCACCTTCCAATAGAATCAGTGTCCTCTTGCATCAGGAACAGTCCTGGGATGGAAGGGATCTTAAAGGACAGAAACAAGGTGATGGGTTCCTCTGCTAATAGACACAGTTAGCTGGTCTGTGATATTTGAAAGGATTACACAGCAGCCCACATGTTGCACATCATGTTATGCATGGAAGTGTTATCTGGAGGTGTAGGGGAAGTGGAGCTGTAAGTAGTCATCACTAATGGCAGAAGGAAATGTAGGAGGGATGTTCTGCAGGGGGCTGGGCAGATGAGGCCGGAACCACCATGGAGGCGAAAGAAGCATGGTCAGTTCCGTGAAGGCCTAAGAGACAGGCAGGGACCTACAACTATAATGCAGAGGGGTAAAATGATGTTATAGGGAAGAGAAGCTCGGCTTTACTAGAAGCTGGTGAACCTTCTGGGACGAATGGAACCTGTTCAAGAAGTGGCTGCACCATAATAGCAGAGCCAGGCTGCTAGTATAGAAGATGGAAGAGGTTACAATGCAATATTTAACCCCAAAGACAAAGGACAGCTGACGGGCATGGAGGAGGTCTGGATTAGATTGATGCAATCTACTATGTGGATGTGGTAAATACTTGATGTGTCTCTGAAAATAACAGGAGGAATAGAAGTGGCAGTAAGATAGGCAATTTAGAAAAGTGCTGGCTGACCAACACATGAAGCATTAGGTGAGTAATTATAACTACTTTAGAAGCCTAAAATATATGGTGTGGCAAAATGTCTTGAATCGAACGACAGCCCAGCCCCCCAATTCACTTGCATCTCAGAGATCTGAAAAAGGCCTGGCTTGTATGCACTCTGTAAAGAACCTCTCTTACTGCCATCACTGGAAGTAGAGCATCAGGCTAGATGACAATCATTTATCTGGTCAAGTACATTTCTTCAGTTCTCATGTTCATTGACTTTACACAAAAGAAACCACGGTGAATACACACTGAATTTCATATTCCACAATCCCATGGTTGATTGTGGATACGGTGTATCACTCCACATAAATACAACAGTACCCAGGCTGAAATCTTACCTTAAAATTTTGCTTCTATCTGCCAATGTTACTTTAAGACATTTGTTTTAGTTTGGCTTTCCTCTATTTTTTTTTCAAAGTCATACTAATAAAACAAATTTTAAAGACTGATGTGCACCACAAGAACTGAAACAAAACATATATTAAATGCTTTTCAGGGTTAGAGTGGTGAGTGTACTGAAAATTATAACTAAAAAAAAGCTTACGTTCATAGCAGTAGGCATCAAACTTGCTATCTGGGTAAGGAAAGCCTGTTTGGTTCTCATAGCGATACAGGGTTCTCACCCCAAGTAAACCTCCACCACACTGGGGCCTAGCCACCGAGGCAGGGTAACGAACACTTCCATCTGCCAGCCAGCCATAGTCACACTGGTCAAAGCCATTCCTCCAGGCAACATACAGGTTCCCAACAGAAGCAAGGACGCCGTCTCGTTTCTGACACAGCTCTTTAGCTTCCTCGAAGGTGAGCTTCTCAGGAACGGAAACGTGAACCACTTCGTCTAGAGGAAGAAGAAAAAGATGACAAAGACTGAGTATCAAATTCCACAATCAAGTCAACTTAGCTCCCCTCTTCCTGTCCTGTAAGTTTACTTTCAAATTTTGTTTGATCAGTTTTTTGCTTACCCTTTTGCTCAAAAAGCAGATATTCAGAAAATCAAGTCTCAGATTTCGATATGAAAATGTGCCTACCTCAAAGCACAATCATTTTTATACAAACATTATGCAATGAGCTACATTGTGGTTAGAGATTGGGTCCCTCCCCCCAGTCTCTAGGCAGAGGTAACAGGAGCCTGGAAGCTCCTCTGTGACCTCTGCCGGAGTAGACTTCGTGACTCAACTGCGCTAATTAAATCCAGTCCAACAGAATTTACTTTCTCAGTAATACAAATCCTTTACATCTGCAAGCCTTTTACCTGACCTTTTTAGTCATCACTAGAATCTCACTTGAGGCATACACACAAAGGAAATGCTCTTCACTGCTGCTCTGCAGTGTTGTAATTACATCAGTCTTGACCTTGCCCCATGGGGAACACAGGTGAGGGAATGCACTAGGCAAGCTGTATGCACAAAGCCTTTTTTGTGCGAAAAGCTGAATTAATCTAGACTGCCCCTAGTATAATTTAGTTTCCATGGAACAGTAATTTGAAAATAATAACTTCTCAGTTGGAAACTGAAACAAAACAAATAGCATGTCAAGTATTTTACTTCAAAGTCAAATTGCCATTGTGCAGTTGGATCTGTTGCCTTGTTCACCCAAACACTATAAATGAAATCAAGGCTCTGATGTCTGTGTCCTGGGAATGAAGTAGTAAGCTGATTCCTTTCTAGTTTTTGTTCAGGCTTCAGACCTATAATCAATGTGTTCAGCTGTAGAAACAGAGCAAATTCAAAATATTTGTTACCAGACGGTACTTCTCTTTCCCACTCCTTGTACGGTGGACCAGAACACAACAGACAGCACTGCTAATTCACACTGGACATGCAATCTGCCATACCTCAGCAGTTGTCTCAAGGTAGCAAAAGGCAGACAGACTACATCACCCCAAGCACTTTCATTTACATCAATATTACACTTGTTTCAGGCTTGAAAGGAATGCAAGTGTGAAAGGAGGCAACGTGCCAATTTTCTTTTTCCTCCTAGGTAGAAACTCTGATTTGTTATTACAGCTGTAATATGAATTCCACCCTGTAAGCTTCTTTATACATGCTGTAGGGAGTGTCCAACTTAGAGGTAAAGTACTATAGCAACTGAGGGACAGAGCACATCTATAAGGCACATTTTAAGATACGGAAAGTGAAGAATCATTCACCTCTCAGAAGTGCCAGAGTGCTTCATTCAGCTCTCCAGACCATAAAGACAATGCACTTTTTTATTAAATACTTCTGCAGAAGACAGCTTTTTCTTCATCAAGGGGCAGATCTGGTGTTATGGCCAATAAAGAATGGTGGATGCAGCTATCCCACAACACCATCCCCATGGCATGTATCATGAAACAGTGGAACACAGAAAGACCTCTCTAAAGCAGCCCCTTCTGTTCTGAGGACTCTTCAGCCATGCAACAGTTGTGGTGTATATGGAAATTAGTATTAAAAATTGTTGCAATTAAAAAGCAGATAATATCAATCCAGGTAGACAATAAAATAAGACAGGGGAAAAAAAATTTTCATCAGTTTTCTCCCAACAAATATGATGCATCAAAAAGAAAATAATGTCAAAAAATCCCACAACATTCTTCCTGGGAGAAACTTACTGAAGACAGAGGAAAACAGGTAAACAGTGCAAGATTAAAAACAAGCAAATTTTCCATCAGCTAATCTGGATCACTGCCTCCAAATGAAGCTTGTGCGTAACATCATTGAAGTTGTGGATATTTACTCCTCTGAGATGATACCTGCAATCTGTTAAAGCAAGGAAACTTAGCGAGCAGTTTTGTCTTGCTATGAGATTTCAAAACACAGGGTTCAAACTGTACTTTTGTAGAGAATTTTGCAGAGAATTTACCTATCCAAATTGCACAAAAAGATTTTTATACAGAAATATACCTTGAATTTGCCTTGGAACATGCCTGTTTATGCAATACTGATAGTAGTACAATTTTAAAAGAGGGGTGGCATATCTTTCTTTATACTCAATCTATTCTACTGAACCATCAGCAATTTATTTGTTCATCTCTTGAAGTCAGCTGCTCTCATGCAGACACCATTTTGTCAAAGGGTGTTCTACCAGAAAAACTAAATGATTAAAACACCCACATGTTTAAGAAAAAATGCAGTCTAACCAGAACAGTTCAGCAAGTAATGTCCAAAGTATTTTTTTTCTTTGCCACTCATTTGGCATTTTAAAAATAAAAAAGTGAGGATAGAGCAACCAGTAAACTGCTTTTACTGCCATTCCATCATATACCAAGTAAATATTCATGTATTTCAGGAACACTAATGACAAAAGAAAGGGTAGAAATGTGTTAAAACACTGCACCTTGCAGTTGTTCTGGTTAAAGAGTGGTTTGCTATGATTCCAGAATTCTTGTTTAAAAACAGTCCACTGAAGTGCAAAAGTCAGACTCCCAATAGCAGAAATTTATCCTAGGAGATATGACTCTGCAATTTGGCTGTCCAGTATGAAAAAAAAAAATTAATTTCTATATGTTTGTTTGAGTGTGCACTCAATATGTGTAATAATTGTTGGTAAAAAATGTAAAATAAAAGAAAGCATGGGTTTAATAAAGGCCCTTCGATATAAATTTTCTGGAATCTTTTTCCAAAACCACATTACAAAAAATAAAATAAAATTAAAAAGTTTATGTTTTCTGTCAAGCACTTGAGAAGAAAGCAGCTCTCAAGATGCTTCATCAACTGGATAGCATCAATTTCATTTGCAGCAGCCCAAAAATATGTGATGAGCAAGACTGCACAATCTTTCCTTCACTTCTCACCTTGAGCAGACTATGGTCATGTACATTGCATGCACAGCAGACAGCACTTCAGGAATATACTGACCCAGAGAGCACAGAGGCAATTAGTCAGAACCTACTGTATGTGTACACCAGTGCAATCACTTGGAATGTAGGGGTATGTAAAAGTTTTGTATTTCCTAAAACCAGCCTTATGCAATTGCAGCTCATACAGAATTCCCCCATCCATATGATGAGATATGTTGCTGTCCATGTCACCTTTCTGACATGATTAGTCTCCCACAGCAGTGTGGAAATGCAGTTCACAGTATGTAAAAAGAGTGGTGGTCCTACTTCTCTGAACATGCATTTAATCCATGTAGCCTGTAAAAATAACTCCTGTTTTTGGCAGCACAATGGGTTCCATATTTAGCAAGAGGATTGCTCCCATCAGTCTTGTAGAGTGTCTTTATGATGATATCTGAAAGCACCTCCATTCCTCAGCCAAAACACTAGGAGAGTACCCCAAAGAAACTCAGAGAAACGTTGATAAACAAGTTGTATACCCGCAAACACCAGAGTAGGGCAGATTTTTTTTATTATCATTATTATCTTTTGTTAATGTTAAAATCTATCTGCAATGTTTTTATATCTGTAGTACACTCCAAGGAACTTAGCAGTGTTATGCAGGCAAACCCCAAGGCTTAGACCAGCAGATGGAGAGGCACTAGTCCTACAGTTCTAGGGTGAAAAATGGAGACCATGACAATGTTTAGACTGCAGACAATAAAGTGTATTATTCCTGGTCAACTGTTTAATTTCAATGTTTCAGGTCAATTGCCCAGCTGTGGTGGTCAGAGCAGCTGAAGAACCCCCGGGACTTTCCTGTTACATGGGTTTGTTTTGCCTGAGTAAAACGGACACCTGACATGTCTTTTTCCTCTCTTTCCTTCTCCCCTCTCTTTCAAATACATCAAGCTAGATGAAGAAGCCAGCTTTTTCCCTTGAAGACAAAAGCTGATTCAGCCCTAAGGGAAAAAACTTAAGATCCCCAGACTTATCAGCTAGTTTTATAGCAATCTTCATTCCTTTGAAGGTTATTTCACTTATTCTCTCTCATCAAGAGACATCTCACTGAGCTGGGCATGTTTGTGGGTGTGAATTTTATGAATCACACATCTTAAAAGCAAGCACAGAAACAAGGGCAGGCTAGAACCATAGCCGGGGGTCAGTACACAACATGTATTGACTAGGGGAAAGGTAGTGAATCTAGCTGTAGCCCTCCAGCACAAACCTCACCAGTAATTTCTCTTTCCATAGATGAAACCACAATTAAGGGATCGGTGTGTTGCTACTTCCTAGAGGAGCTCTTTCAGCCTGGCTATGTGGCAATCTTTCCCCAGAGCACAGCATCATCCAATCAGCTTCACATGCCATCATGCAATGTGCCAGGATCAACCAAATGAGGTACAGGTGTCGCTGACACCTGGCAGGTGAAGGTATCACATGCAAGTGATTTTACACTTGACATGACAGAGATTTTACAGATGTTTGAAGGATTCTATGAAACTGCAGAGACATTTAAGAGAGAATATGTGAGTTTCTCACTGAATGTTTTTACACACCTGGTAACACACCAGCTGGTGTTAATGGTGGCTGGTCAACCACCTATGAAGTATCCTCCTTTTTAACCCATTTGGAGAATGACCAGGAGACCCTTGCATTTATTCCCCCTTTTCACCCATTTTAATCTCCCTGAGTAACAAGATACTTTATTATTACTGTCCCAGATGGGACTCAGCAACACAGGGAAGAAGTGCTCTCACATGGATGGGTGCTCAGATTCTACAACCTCCACTACTTTCAGTGTTGCCCAAACAAAGACATAAAGAAAAGTCGAGGGAATCCAGATGGATATTAAATTCACAGAACACTAAATACCCACAAGAATTTCCATTTTCTTCTTATTTCTTTCTATCTTTGGCCAGAAGGCCCTTGCAAAAAGGCAGCTGCACTCACCAACAGGACTTTCAGACTGCTTGTCTACCCGGGAAGATGAAATATTCCCCATCAATCCCACCTGTACACATATACATGAAGACATCAGAGACCACTACCCTTGTCTTGCTTACTCTGGAAAAAAATGCCCATATACATCTGGGCTAAGATGGACCTGAAAAGTTTTATCTGTCTTCACCACAGGCAGTGTCCTCAGAGGCTACGTACAGTTAACTTGTTTATTAATCTAGCTCATGCCTCTGCCTTCCTCTCCCAAGCTGCACATACAAGATTTGTTGTCTCAGCTGCACTTCTATTCCTCTGTCCTGCTGCTGTTAAGGGCTGCTTCTCCGACACACCAGGCTGGTAAAGAGGTATCCTTAACAAAGTCACAGATTATGGTGAAATGCTCTCTAGGAAACTAAAACCTGGAAAACCACTTTGGATGTCCAGCTTCATTCAGCTATATTCTTTAGAGACAACAGACAGAGCTGTGCTGCTTTGAACATTTTGGCACACAGACCTAAGCAGCTAAGTTCAGCTTTAAAGCAGAAGACTAGACAAGTTGAAGAAGTCTTTTTCTCTCACACGTTAGAACAAGTTAGTCGATTCCTTTTGATACACATCAGTAACAATTTAATTAAGCTCTCCTGATTGTCTTGGGTCTGTTTTATGCAAAAATATATGCTGAACAGGAATCCATTGCACTTGACGGGACTGGAAGGCTACGCTTCTCCCACAGGCTTGCCCTGAAGCATGAAAAGTAGCTTGGCAACTGCTATACCCTTAGATAGCTCTGCTGTAGTTGCAAAGTGTCACTTTGTAATACAAAGGGGAAAAAATTAAATTTTATTTATTTTTTTTTTTTTTTTTTTTTTTCCTTTTGTGCTTTACTCTCACAAAAAACATTGAGAAGTCATGATTTTTGGAACTCCCTAAAGACAAGTTTTGTCATGTTCTGAGCTCAAATACTACATTCTACATTAAAAAGCACCATGGCATTATTTCCTATTCAGTCTCCTCTAATTGGGATCCAGTGGAAGCCAATGCAAAAGCTGTGACCCTATCAAAAGCCATGAACTGAGAAGAAAAGACCGTTTTCTGCGTGTCCTTTTTAAAAAATCTCATTGTTGCTCTGGAATCAGAATGGGCTCTAGAGAAGATCTTTAGCTGCCCAAAACACAGAAGACACTTCACACCTGAAGCTGTATTTTAGACTATGACTTTTTAAATCGTTATTGTTCTCACACAAATTTCCATGATAATAGCAAAAACACATGAGATTAAGTGGAAAGTATTTACAGAACATCTGGTTTTGTTTTTTCTTTTTCTTCCCCACACTCACTGAGGGGATGAAAATGGTGATGGAAATAAGACTTTATAATCTTCCCCACAGCTAATCCAAAATAACTTTCTTAGCATGACTCCCCATCTGCATATTATATATGCTTATTAGACATATATGGCTTCTAACTGGCTTTGGCCAGAAGATGATGCTGCATGGAGGATTTTGTGCTTTGGCTCTGCAGCATGCTCTCATGGCTCCTCACTTCATCAGTGGGCTTTGGCAAGCAGATTTCACTTTGTCTCCATTTCTGACATCACAGCAGTGTCAAATGAATCATATACACCCTTGTCTGAAGACAGAACCTCCATCCTCATCAACCACTTCCTTTCAAGGGTGTATCCTGTAGAAGACACTGGTGCAGACACTTTTCAGTTGGGGGTGTGAGGAGAATCTCAGACATAAGTATATCCAAACATTTGGAGCTGAACTGCTTTAGATTAAGCTTTTTATTAATAAATCACCTCCTGCATTTAAAGGTATTCTAAGTGTTTTTTAACACTTAATACAATGAAATATGCAATGAAATATAATGAATGTAGAATCAGTTTGTAGTAAGAGCCCATGCCTGGTACTTATTTAATGATATATTGACTCTACATTCTTATTTTTATCATTAGGAGCTCAGAAATTTTAAATCCTTCCCAGAAGTATTCTCCCGTGTTTTTTAGCAAAACTCGAAATATTTTGCACATAATTGTGGAGTCTATAATTTCTGTGGTTTTTCTCAGAGCAAGGAAATGGCAAGACTTAGCCTAGACAACTGGTTTTAATTTAAACTGATTTTTTATGTTTCAAGGAGAAATCCATGTCTCTGGCTAACTTTGTGATTTCATGTGGCCAGAAAGGAAGAAAACTGAAATGGTGTTGCTCCTACAAATCCTCAGTGTAACTACCCAAATAAGTACCATAAATTCAATACACGTTTATGCTATGTATTGAGAGTATTCTTACCACCATTTATGGCATTCTAGGGTAACAATATCTCTAATACTTGCCAACAGACCATTAACTGTTCAATGACTTCCATGATGACATCTCATTATGGCCCAAATTTTGATGTCATTAATCAAACACCATCTTATTCCATGAATAGTCATCCCACTGACATGAACTCTCCAAATAAGGACTTATTTATCACAAGTAAGTCTATTAGCTTTGGCATTGAATAGAACAGACAATGAAGATATGAACTTTCAAATTCCTATGGGGAAAAAAAAAAAAAAAAAAAAAAATCATGTCTAAGCACAGCTCTAAAATTTGCTAAGTGGGCTCCATCAAAAGAGAAGTGACCAGCAGCTTGAGGTAGGTGATTGTCTCTCTATGCTTTGCCCTGGTGAGCCCCCAGTTGGATTGCTGCATCCAGGTCTGGGGTCCCCAACAAAAGAAGAATGTGGGTCTGTTAGAGTGGGCCAAGTGGAGGGACACAAAGATGATCAGAGGGCTAAAGCACCTCTCCTAAGAAGAAAGGCTGAAGGAGATGGGGATGTTCAGCCTGGAGAAGAGAATTGCAACTTTTCAGTGCTTACAGGGGGCTTGTAAAAAAGATAGGGAGTGACTTTTCCCATGGGCAAACAATGAAAGGACAAGGGGAATGGTTTTAAACTAAAAGAGGACATATTTAGATTAGAGGTTGAGAGGAAATTCTTCACTTGGAGGGTGGTGAGGCACTGGAACAGGTTGTGCCCAGAGAGGTTGTGGATGCCCCAACCCTTGAGAAGTTCAAGGCCAGGTTGGACAAGGCCCTGGGCAATCTAGTGGGTGGCATCCCTGCTCATGGCAGGAGGTTGGAACTAAATGGTCTTTGAGGTCCCTTCCAACCCAAGCTTTCCTTTGATTCTATGATTCTAAGTACGAGCAGTTATTAATGAACTGCTGACAGCACTCAGTACAAGAGAAGGATTACACTTCACAGAATCAGCTTTGGTTGGGTGAACAGGGAAATCATAAATTTGACAGAAGCTTAAGTCTTGAACTGCTAAGTCTTCTACCAATGGATGAGTGCGGTACAATACAACAGAAAAAAAAAAAAAAAAAAG